>JAPDOI010000066.1:992500-1592500 GCA_029168955.1 Aplectana chamaeleonis | reverse complement strand
CCTCGGAAGGATTATCTCATACGCAACAGCACGTTTTATTTTAGGATGTAAATGAGGCTTAACTGAGCGAGCAGGAGTTTAGGAGGCTATTTAAAAGCTGTGCTTGAGTTTGATATTCTTGTAGGGCTTCTGAACTTTTGACGTAGTCACGTTTTTGATTAGCGACTGAAATTCTAGTGATTTATCTGTCCTCATTGTGGCCAGCATTAGTCCATATCGCCCGCCACTATATATACTCATGTCTCACTAAGGCTTACCTTGCACTTCCCTAGGGCTTTTATAAAACCATGTGTCGATAGTTGTAGGTAATAGATACATCATTGAAATTCCGTTTTCCAAATCTGCTAAATGCCTCAGAGATTTACAGGAATTTTCCAAAAATGGGCATTCTCATAGCTTTGCGGAGAGGAAAATGCTACACGATTGGCAATTTCTAGGGTGTTCAAAAAAATTGTCTCGGATTGGGCTTAAAATTTGTTTCTAGGGGTTGTTGGGTGCTGATTGCGAATCTGAGGCCCATTTGTCAATATTTTAAAAGTTTACACTGATTTGGTTCGTAGATTCAAATTGGGGGAAATTTTGTTGACCAAATGCGACTTTGACGATTTTGAGAATAATACGATGAAGTCGTCGTAAAACTTCTACAGAGAGGTTATTTGGGCTGTCAACACAAATCTGTGGGAGGTTTATCGATTTCCCTGGGTTTACGTTATGTAACGGTTGGTATATGGTAGCTCGGAGAAAGCCTCAGATTTGGCTCAAAATTTCCTGTGGGTGTTATTTGGGAAGCTGAACACGAATTTGAGGTCCATTTTTTTGATTTTCTAAATTTTTAGGTAAGTAACGCTAGATGAAAGGCATTATGCCTATCGTAATCTACAGTAACTCTAAGTATGGCGAGGAATATGCTCCAGATTCGGGTTCAGCGCCCTAAATAACTCCCAGTTTGGAGTTTTGAGCCGAATCAGAAGTTTTTTTAATGAACACCCCAAAAATTCCCTGATGGCCTTTTTGTGAAGCAAAATGAAAATGCTATTTCTTGGAATCCCCGCAGCCATTTAGGGATTTTCAAGCACGGGTCATCCATGTATTGTTGGGGTTACCACGATAGCGATAGCCTCGCACACCTCAGCAGCCTGCGCTGCGTCGTGTGCGCATAAAATTGTGGTGATTGATCGACGCACGCGACAGGCGCGCGGACTGCTGAGTGATCCGCAGCTATCTCTTTCGCGGCTGCGCTAGAGTGTATCAAAAGAATATCGATTTTTTGGAATAAATCTAGTTTTCTCTTCATGATCGGAATGGTACCAACAACACTTGTTATCACACATTAGGGTAAGTGAAAGGTTCTCACTTTTGATAAAAAAAGTGGTATTTCGTCCATTCGTCAACATGCCAAAGCCAATTAATTGAGTTTTTTTCGAATATCCGAATAATCGAATGAATGGTTATAGCAATTCTGTTATCGAACAGAAATTTACTTTTTCATCAATTATGGAAACCTTTCCCCTCGCGTAATGTTTGATACCATGGGCAGTTAAAACCATCTCGTCTCTGAGGAAATATTAGAGTTAGTTGGAAAATCGATATCATTCGTTTGATACTCTCCAGGCTGCACCCACCATACTTCCACAGACCTACAGCAACGACAACATGGTTTTCAAATCTCCGTGGAAAGTTCAAAGGCAGTTCACATGCTCGTAAACGTGTTTGAGATAACTGCGGAAATAGAATCGTATGGCTCAAAACACACCCCTTACGCATTTTGAAGCGTCAAAAACGACCCACAATGCTGTTACACGATTAAGAAGTTGGATACACCCTGTATTTCTTCGCCTTTTGTATTAGCCGCCCTCCTACAAAACTGGGGTGCTGGGCCGTTCCCACCATCGTCGATGTATGTGGTTCACTTATTGTATTTATTGTACCACCCACAAACGTCGCCGACGCAGGGAGTAGCCCAGCATCCCGGTTTCGGAGGAGGACGCAAACACAGGGGGCGGAGAAATGCAGAGGTGGCGCCAACTTCTTACTCATGTAGCGGCATTGTGGGTCGTTTTTGACGCTTCAAAATGCGTAGACGTTGTGTTCTGTGTCATACCATTCTATTTCCGTAGTTATCTCAACCACGTTTACGAGCGTGTATGTTGCCTTTAAGCTTGTCATGCATTTATGAACATCTTAAATCTCCCACAAGGGGTCTGCAGAGTTGCAGAGACCGGCGAGTGGTCGCCGAGCGTCAGCCTTGACGCGGCGACAGAAATGTTTCGAAGCATTATCGACGCGGCGTCGGTTGCCTCTCGCTGGCAGTGATGTAGGGCCGTCGCGGCGTCATTACACTCTGCGGCCTCGTCGCCCTTCACGCCGCGTCGGTCGAATGTAATCGATATTGCATCATTCAGTGCTGTTCGTCGCTGCGAGCAACGCCGCTACTTCAACTCTGCTGACCCATATAGTGATTTTCGTTTCAGGGAAAGTCAGCGAGCTCCTGGATCCTATGCCATAACTGTAAAAACTACTGATGATCATGTTGTACATATTTTGATTCAAAAGAAGGCTGATGTGAGTTTTGGCTTTTGCTAGTTTGCCTTGTACGTTTTCAGGGTTGAAATATAGTCTTTAATTTGATTCAATGAAAAAGAAAACGTTCAACCCATTCACTACCGTGCCTAATTTTGGTTGACTTCGGCCCGCGTGCAATATTGCGTTACCGTATACCGTGTCCCACCGGCGGCACATGTGGTCGTGAATGGGTTATTTGGCCAAGCTGGACAGCGTGCGGCTCTCAAGAAATGTATGTAAGTTCAGCTGCTTTGTGGCCGTCGTTAGCAGGGTTTATACTCCCTATACGACGCGACTGTATGAGACACTGGTCGGTATCGATCGGTATATGTTCACATTCGCAGCATATTGTATCGTGCTTTATTTAGACTGTAACTCTGGTCGGGCGGATTGTCCGTAGCCGGTCGAACAGCACCCACCCCGCGATTCGATCACTTTTGTCCCGTGATCAGTCCTATGAACAGTTCGCCGGGCTGATCGCGGAACGATGGCGGTCAGATCTCGATGTGGTTGTGATTCGGCCCGTCGTGCGCCCTCAGTCCCACCACTGACACTGTCTCCATAAGGTAATGGGCGTGTATAAGTAATTACGCACCTAAGCCAAAATAGGGCTTGAAGGCACTGTCCAACTTCAAAATCGTTTTTGAGTTTTACTGCTTGTCTTAGAAACGATTTCGTGCTGACCACAACGGTCCCTCTGAAATCGCGGAGAACCCACTATGAACTGACTTCTGGCCTCTCTAAGGCTGTGATTTTGAACAGCGAGAATTTCTTGGACCAGTTGTCTCGAGCTTGTTCTTTCCTGTCATTTGCAATAATCGCTCTGGAGCAGACCACAGTATGAAACCAGGATGATAAAAATGGAGGAACATAGATTTTGATCACAATCCATCACGCGTCTCCTCCCTATTGATACCGAGAAGGCCGACGTTCGCGGAGCCACTGGCTGTTGATTTGGGGGCGAAGGGCATGGGTGCTCGATTTTTCTCGCTTATTCTGAAGAGCTGAGGTTCTGCGTTTGGCAAGGTAGCTATGCGCAGTATACTTGTTATCCGAAGATAATTTTTCGGATAGTGGATCGATTCGGATAATGCATTTTTCCAATGATTCGGATACGGATATCCGGTCGGATAATTTCTGTTAACTTCGGATATTTTCAGAACAAAGTTGAGGCAAAACGGTGAAAAATAAACCAGATACTCAAGGCAAACCTTTGAAAACATCCACAATTGAGCAAACGGTAGTACCTCACTGCATTTGCAGCATGTTCACATACAAACTTCAATCTTCATATATGCATATTAATAAAAGGCACATCATTATCCATACGCAGGTTTTTCAGGAAAACTAGCAAGTAAAAAGTTTGCAAAGCAAATATACAGCAAACTTCTACACAGAATAACTAGCCACTTGGTCATCTCACTTGACCACGCCCATTTTTCGGCGCCGGAACGACTCTTCCGATTTCGGAAGGAGGAAAATTCTGGGTTGATGTACTGAATAGAAGGCGGTACGGAAAAATGGGCGTGGCCCAGTGCAATTTTATCTGATTTTATCAAAAAATTTATCCGAAATTTTGCCCGAATTTTATCCGATATTAATCCGAATTTTATCCGAATTTTCGACCCTTCCGATAATCGGTTCGATTCATATAATGCCGATTTTAAATTTCTCGAATATTGGTGCGATTCAGATAATGCGTCTTTTCGGAATTTCGGATATCGGATTATCCGAATCTCGGATATTCGAGAAGGAGTGATTCGGATATTAAGTATAATGCGCAGTGGCTAGACCATAATATCGCATTTGATCCACGAGCTTGGACTGCCCTTTAAGCGCTTTTTCGTTTTCCTCTTTGGTTGCAACAGAAAGTACTCCAGCGCTGGCGAACCAAGGAGGGAGCTCAGCGATTCCTTAGACGGGTCGCTTCATATATCGTGCATCGGATAAGCCGCGTGTTAGCAGGCGTGTCAAACATGAGCGGTTTTCGTCCCGCCATCCGACTGAAACTGCAGTGGCTGCCTTCAATCCAACCGACGAGTTCACTTGTCCCGCGAACAGCCCGTCAGACAGTAACACGTGGGTGGTGTTCGGTATACATTGGACCCGAATCGAAAAACGGATATCCGAATCATTTTAAAAACGATGGT
This sequence comes from Aplectana chamaeleonis, assembly GCA_029168955.1. NCBI lineage: Eukaryota > Metazoa > Nematoda > Chromadorea > Rhabditida > Cosmocercidae > Aplectana > Aplectana chamaeleonis. Next base: position 1,587,788 of record JAPDOI010000066.1, on the reverse strand, counting down.
CGCGAATTTCCGATTCATCCGAAGTAATTCAAAATAAAAGCTCTGCCGTTCCGGTACTACTTGCTACCACTCGGGATCCATCTGAATGCACTCGTATATCCACAACCTTGGTTTTCAGAATGATTCGGATATCCGTTTTTCGATCCGGGTCCAATGTATATTGTTCGGCCCGCCATTCGCCCGCGAACCGACCGCCATCGTCCTAGGATGAATCTGGCATGGAAACTTTGCTCTATTGCGGCCCGCTATCCGGCCGACGAACTTTGCATAGGACCGAGATCCGTCCGAAACTTCAGTGACTGTCGTCGGTCCGACTTGCGCCCTAATATCCTTCGGACCAACCGGTGTTACTGGAGGTATATCGGAGTAGCTGAGGTATGAATTGGACTCAGACAGTGACTCCGAGCGAGCCGAGCGCTAAAGCCTGCTGACTCAAAGGCGAAAAGTAGTCAACCCGCGATCAGCCAGGTGTTATTGGTAGGGTATGATAACGTTTAAGTCATTTGAGGGCTTTGCCGGGTGCAAGAACTAAAAATGTGTTTTGTTCAGACGGGAATGTACCATGTGGGTGGCGGTGACGAATTCCGGACGGTTGGTGAACTGTTAGCTCATTACAATAATAATCCTATGGTGGAAGAAGGCAGTCAGCGTGTAGTGCACTTGATGAATGTGAGTTAATCATCGAATTCTCCTTTTTCCTTATGGTTTTATTCACATTCTGTGAAAAAAAAGCACGAAATTTGAAGGTATTTTCTAGCTGGTTCCGTCCACATGCGTGCCGGCTGACGCTATCGATGAGCGGATTCGTTTGTTAGAGGAAATTGATCCGGTCTCGAAAAAGTCTGGTTTTTTGGAGGAGTTTGAGGTAGGGATAGCATTGGAAGTTAACATCCTAATGCTGAGTTGAAAACAAGTTATACATGGAAGTGAAGTGTTTTGTTGGTAATTTCAGCGTATTCAACAAGTGGATGACCAGTTTTCTTCGCGGCGAGAAGGGAAGAAAGAGCAGAATATTAGTAGGAATCGTTACAAGAATATAGTCCCGTTTGATCATACCAGGTTTGTATGGGTGTGATCTCGATTTTCCTCTGTACGTATAGCATTACTTGTAGTTTTGCAGGGTGATTTTGAAAGATGTTCCTCCCGGCGAGACTGACTATATCAATGCTAGCTATATTAAGGTTTGTGAGTTTTTAAGGCAGTGTTCCCGATGAATATCATATTCGAGTTCGACTCAGAAATGGGGTTGTTCGGCCGTGAGCTATTGAATAATGAAGAATCAGCAAAGAAAAACGCTCAGAACAAGCTGAAGTAGCGGTTTCTAACAAGGGACCACTTCGAACATAAAATGGAGTTTTGAAAAACGGTCTTTTGAGGGTTGTAGAGGAGTCGAAGAAAAACAATTTGAGATTTCAAAATTTCTTTCAGTAGATCAAAAAAGGAAAGAAACCAGAACGTTGGATTGGGAGGACCTAGCACAAATGTGAGCTATACAGTGGCCTTGAAATCATCTGAAAAGGTTCTCCTAAAAGTTTGAAGATGAAATCTAGCTAGGTTCTCGAGTTATGACTTGTTCACCGATCCCCTGAACAATGCTAGTTGCATTCAAATCACCGATCACTGCAATGTAATAGTGGGGGTGAGCTAGCAGCACACCGTGGCTCAGTCGGTTAGGCGTTGGATTACGAAGCAATTGTTCTTCTTCTTCTGCAGCCTCGAAGTGGTTTTTGTCATAGGTTGAGGAACTGGGCGGCCTTCACAGGATTCGTCCAAAGGTCCATTGTTGTTAAGGAGGTAGGTCTCTTCGGGCACATGAACAAGTGCGCCGTGTCGTGTCCGGGAGCACCACAGTCCGGGCATGCGTCTGGTCGGCTGCTGTCGATCTTGTTGACGTAAGACATGAGCAGAATAGAGTGACCACAGCGCAGCGATGCAAGAGCACATCTGGCTCGTCTGCCGAGTTGAGACTCGGACTCGCAAACCCGAGGCGGCACCGTTCCTAAGATAGGGTTCACAGCCGCCTTTGCTAGATATCCTCGAACAAATTGCGTGTGCTCCTCACGCAGAAGACGAAGCCTTTCCATGTTGGAGTCGGCCCATCTCTGTACATCAACTTTACGAGGAGCATCGGCGAACGGCGTCCTAATCGACCTCTCTCTTATGGGCTTCATGATTCTCTTTGACGGATGATTCGGCTGCCTCAGAACATTAATATACATCTGCTGTGCCTGGAGTTCACAATGCTCCTTGACCGGCAATATGCAGGCCTCCCCGTGAAGATGCTCCACCGGGGAGCTCCTTGCACAACCGGTAGCAATTCTAAGCGCAGCATTCTGTACACGCTGCAGCTTATTCCAGGAGCTGTCAGACACCAGGTGCTGCCACACTGGTGCCGCATATTCCAGAGCCGGCTGAAGTATTGCTCTGTAGGTTCTCAATATAGTCTCTCGGCTGCTTCCCCATGATGTTCCTCCGAGAGCTCTCAAGATATTAAGTCTAGCCTTGACGACTGTTTGTTTCTGTTCCGCGTTTTTGTGGAACTTCAGTGATGGATCAAGAATAAGGCCAAGCAGCTTGGGGAATTTTGCTGCTGGCAACAGGTCACCATCCCATTTGACATCTGGATGGGCACTGTGTTCCTTGGTGTTAGTTGTGAACACTGAAACAGAGGATTTTGCGGCAGAGACTGTGAGCATCATTTTATCGAGGAAGAGCTTCAACTCGACGAGATAGGCGCTGATCTTGTTAGCGGCTATCTGCAGGTCACGATCCTGGCACATGATGGTGATGTCGTCGGCATACATAACAATCCTTACATCATTGGGAGGCTCGGGAATGTCCTCAAGATACAGGCTGAATAGGGCAGGGGACAACACTCCGCCTTGCGGAACACCGGCTGCTATTGGAATGCTATCGGATACATGATTCTGGAACAGAACCTTAGCACGGCGGCCTTTAGTGAACGCTGCAATCCATCGCTTCTGCCATGATGGTAGCGACGACTTGAGCAGTTTCTCGGACAGCAGTCCCAAGTTAACAGAGTCAAACGCTTTGCTCAGGTCGAGGGCGACGGCCACCGTTCTCAGGGCTTTCTCATGTTGAACCCATCGACCGCAAAGCTCACGATCTCGAATAGAGCTGTAGTAGTGGAGTGAAGTTTCCTGAACCCATGCTGATGCTGCTGTCGCTCATTTTGATCAGCCAGGTCCGTCACGATCAACTTTTCAGCTAATTTAGCGACGGGCGATAACAGGCTTATTGGTCGAAAGCCCTTTGCCGTGCTTTGGGACTTGCCTGGCTTTGGCAACGGTATCACATTGGCTGTCTTCCAAGCTTGGGGTAGAGTGCAGGTCCGTAAAGAAGTGTTAATGATATCTGCAAGCATCGGTAGAAGTTCCGTGGGAAGCTTCTTCAGGATGGCTGGGGAGATACCGTCAGGTCCGATAGCCTTCGAATTCCGCATTTCCTTGATAGCCTTCTCTACTTGCGTGAGAGTAAAGGCCTCAGAAGCGTTCATGAGCGGCAACCGGCTCAGTTCTCTAACCGTGACTCTGTTCTGCACGCCTCGCTTGGCACGTGTGATGAAAAAGTTCTTGCCGAGCGCATAAGCAGCCGCTTTCCCTGATTTGAAGACGTTCTCCTCGAACTCAATAGCGGAGCTCATCGAGGGAGCGGACTTGTCGGAAATTTTCCTCAACACTTTCCACGTCGTAGTTCCGTCAGCCTTGAAATTCAGCTTTTCAGTGAACTTCTCCCAGCATTCCTTCTTGTTCTTATCCAGATCCTGCTTGATCTCGTTATCCAGCACAGCTATGTCCGGGTCTAGATGGTCTGCGGCTCTCTTCTCATCTCTGGTTCTTATCTTCTGCAGTATTTCCCTGCTGACATTTGGAAAAAGGTCTTGACACGACCCTCAGGAATTGCAGCTTTCATGGCCTTGCGGATGGCACTTGTTAGATGGCGCTCTTTCTGATGAACATCACCATTCCATGGGTAGTCGACCGCATGGCGAAGTGCAACATCTCTGAACAGGGTCCAGTCTGCTAGGCCTAAATTAAGATAAGTACGATGACGAAAACCAGAGTAAGGGGCAAGAGAGTCAGAGAGATCAATATAGACAAAGACGGGAATGTGATCACTGGAGAGAGTTGTGGATGTGGACCACGTGCAAGCATTAGAGAGATTGGATGACACAAGAGAGATGTCTGGGCTAGAAGGTCGGCCGATGGCAGGGAGACGAGTGGGCTGGTCATCATTGAGGATAACCAGGTCACACTCCTCAGCCCATTCTTCGACATCTTCCCATTCTGGCGTGAGAATCAAGAGCGGAACAGAACGTGTGAGCATTGAAGTCACCCGCAAAGACAGCTGAAGAGGAGAGTGAGCAGTCGGACAGCTGCTTAAGGAGGGGAATAGGATTATAAGAGGGGGACAAGATGATATAGGAGGAATATATATGTTAAATAGAGATAAAGGGGTTTTGAGGGGCAGGTGGACAGGAATGTACTCGAGAGTACCGTCCTTAGGAGTATTAGGGATAATATGAGAAGGTAAGGCAGATTGAACGAAAGTAGACACTCCGCCCCCAAGAGCTGTCCTTGGCATGTGATAGGCGGTGTAGCCCGGAATGTTAGGTTGGGGATAAGTGGTAGATGGAGAGAGCTTGGTTTCTTGAACCATGATAACATCCGGGTGATGAGAACGTGCGAATAGAGAGAGTTCAGATAACTTGTTGCGAAGGCCGTTGAGGTTAATGTGAACAATGGAGAGGGGGCGGTTGGTAGGTGAGGAATCAGAGTTGTTGGGGCAGAGCATAGAACACAACGAAAGGATGAGTCATGATGCCTCACAGAACTGAGGCCCGAACAGGAGAAGTGCACCCACCTTTGGCATCCGAAGCACTGGACACTTGTTTTATGCCAGGTAACATCCTCGCCGCAGGTGGCACATGGATACTTCCGTGCTGGACCTGGATTCCTCTCGACGCCGGCCCTTTGTAATAAAATCCTCAGGAGAGCTGCGGCCGACCAGCACCTCTCCCATGACAAAAACCCTCTTCTCGGAGGGGTTGACGTCGGTTTGCACGGAGGCGATCTTCTTTCCTCCACACTGCCACGGCACGAACGTACGACATCTCGGCAGCACGAAGCAATTGAAAAATGGTTTGAATACTGTGGGATCATTACTGCATTATGGCTGGTAGTAATGACATTTCTATGTGTTCACCTTACTTGTTTTGAGTTTTAACAGTGTCTCTTGTTTTTTATACCTCCTTTCTTATATCGCAGAGGTAGCGTGATAAAAACGGAGAACGGTTCACATCAATGTTAGAAACTATAGAAATTTTGAGGTTTCGACAATCGCTAGAATAATAAGAATGCCCTTACCCTTCTCCCCCACATATGTTACAGAAAAACCGTCCTTAATTCGCAGAAACACTTTAGGGGACTTATTTTGATATATGACACTGGAAAGAAGTTCAGACAAAATGAAACTTCGTGGACTTGTTTTTTGATCAATGATCAATCTTTTTAGAAATAATTGTTGTAAACAGAAGTGAGTTTACCTAAACTACAAAATCCATTGAAGCAACCTAATACTTTAGCGCATGGCTCGAAGACTCAAGAAAAGTGTTTCGTTATCATTTCCGAAATTCAGACTAGAACAGAACCACTCTTTTGAAAACGCATCTTACAAGATAACTACTTTTATTCAGCCTGGCCATTCTGGTTTAAATGTAGTTTTCTGGTGCCATTTTGGACGTAGAATCCGAGTATGCTCTTCGCAGCTTCTCTGAAAAGTAGAGAAGCTTTTATGAAAAGAAGTTATAGTCGTTTTTCCAAGCCTCGCGACAAGGCAAGGGTACCCATCAAGGAATTTTTAGGGTGGTTCGGAAAAAATTTTTGGATTCGGCTCAAAACTTGTATGTAGGGGTAATCTAGGGTGCTGAACATGAATCTAGAGATCGTTTGCCGAAACTCTGAGGTTTACTGTAGTTTACGGTAGTTGTCATGACATAGAGGGCCTAAACCTACCTTAATAAATTGAAAATTGACAAGTGAACATCAAATTCGTATTCAGCACCCCGAATAACCCCCGTTCAGAAATTTTGAGTCAATTCTGAGACTTTGACCCAACTACCGTATACCCACCGTAATCTACCGTAATCTGTTTAAAATCGATAAACTGACCTCAGATTCGTTATGAGCACTTCAAATAACCTCCGACAGCGAAGTTTGAGTCCTAATTTTTTTCTCGACCTTTAGAGCCTCATGAGGTAAGAAGCTCAAGGCCATTTTTGGGGGTTCAGATGTCGAATTTTTTTTCGCTCAAACTCAGCCCCAGGGGGTATTTTGGGGCGCTGAACACGAGTATGGGGTCCGTTTCCTGTCTTTTAGCGGATTTCGTCAGGTTAGGGTACATTGAATGGCATTTTACCTACCGCAAACCAATGTTTTGGTGGTTTTTGATCTACCCGTGAGGACTGAGTGAAATTTTAAAATCTTAAATTGTTTGTTTTTACGCCCTCTACAACTCTCAAAAGACCGTTTTTCGAAACTCTATTTTTTGTTCAAAGTGGTCCCTTGTAAGGTTCAGGGCGTGGACAAGCCAAGTGGCACTGCTAGTTTCCGCAAGTGCGCGCTAATGGCGAAATATGCGCGATTCGATCAGGCTGGGCGTGGCGTAGTCTTTTGGAAAATTGCCATCGGAAACGTACGCGGCGCCTCAAGCACGCCAGAAAGGGGCGGAGCGAGCTAAGAGCCGGCGTACTGGGCTAACGGAGTCATCACTTTGCCGTCGGTTCAATCGATTTCTGGCCCGTTTTGAAAGAAAAAAGAGACCTTTATAGCAAAGTATGCTCGGTATTTTTTAGATGTTATAGGTAGGTTCCGGGGACAGACGGGAAACGGAAATTTCCGCGGGCTCTTTCTAGAAAAAAAGAAACCATGCGCACTGCCCCTCTTGGAGATTTGGATAGAGGAAGAAACCGGAAATGTTGTGGATGTCAGACGAAAAATTCGAATATCTTCTTTCTCACTAGGGAACCTCGCTAGTCAGGTAGGAGCGTTTGAGAGACTGTGAATGTTTCTTGGTCAACTCGGATACGCTCTCTTCGAATCTGAACTCGGATTTTGCTACGAAAAGTTCGTATTTCACGCCGTTTTTCTATCAAAAACGCGCATTAGAGTTTGCGGAATCCGGAAACGGACCTCATGCTTGTGTTCAGCCCCCAAAACTACCCCACTGAGCAAATTTTGAGTGAAGGCACATTTTCCAAACGTTGCACACACAAACTGATAGCGTTTTGGACTTTTGCGGATTTTGGGTTCGGCGTTTATTTATACCTCTGAAAGCGTTTAAAAAGATGTTGCAGATTTTATTCAAACCCTCTAGGTGGGTTATTTGGGGCGCTGATCACGAATCTATGGTTTATTTGACGATTTTCCGAGCTTCTCGACATGGCTCGTTGCTTCCCATCGGGGGGGGGGATTTGATGGCAAATCGCGACGTTCGCCGATTTCCGGAGTGCTTGGGTGGTGGTCATCGTGTATCAACACCACGGAGGAGGCGCGAGAAACGGGGGAGGAGCGAGGTTTCTGATTGGACGCAACACGGGGCTAGCCCGCGTGAGTCCAATCGTGAACCTCGCTTCTCCCCCGTTTCTCCCGCCTCCTCGGGGATGTTGATACACGATGGCCACCACCCGGAGTGCTTGGATAGATATGGCTCAAACTGTTGCTCTGGGGGTTATTTGCAGTGCTCAACGAGAATCTGCAATCTGTTTATCGATTTCTGATAGATTATGGTAGGTCACGGTGGGTATATGGTAGCTTGGTCAAAGTCTCAGATTTGACTCAAAATTTCACTGAGGGTGTTATTTGGGACGCCGAACACGAGTCTGAGGTCCATTTTCTGATTTTCGAAATTTTAAGGTAGGTAAAGTCAGTTAAAAGGCATAATGCCTACCGTAACCTACAGTAACCATAAGTCTAGCGACAAACAGACCCCAGATTCGTGTTCAGCGCCCTGAATAACCCCCAGTTGAAAGTTTTGAGCCGAATCCGAAAATGTTTTTCCCAACACCCTAAAAATTGGCTGTTGGGTGGTACCCTTACCTTTTCACGAAGCTTAAAGAGCGCTTATAACTTCGTTCAGAGATGTTCGTAGCAAAACCCGAGTTCAGGTTCGAAGAGAGCGTATCCGAGTTGACCAAGAAACATTAATAGTCTCTCAAAAGCTCATACCTGACTAGCGAGGTTACCTAGTTAGTCTGCCGCCTCGTTCTGGTTTTCCTCAGCAGGCTTGACAAATTTCGTTCTGCCGACGGTGAGCCTGACATTGAATAGTTCTTGCCCGAGTCGCTGAAAGAATCCTCGTTTTGGTCTCAAAAGTGTCCCCAAACTCTCTAAATCTCTTCTGGCCGAAGTTATGCTTTCTTGCAAATCGCAGCTGTTCGAGAGACAGAAACAGACTAGATTGTCAAACTGATGGAAAAGAGAAAGTCGTAAGTTTTAAATGGCGTTCATCGTTTTTCCGGCCTCGATTGGTTTGAAAGGTCTCCAATATAGGTGTAGCCTTGATCCCTTTGAGGGGGTGGGGCCCTTGGTTCCCTTTTTTGTCTAGCTCATTTGGATGATTTGGGGTGTCGCAGGTGTGGGTAGTACGCTTTGTAAATATAGGAAATCATCAGATTCATTCTCCTGTTTGGTATACGGAGTATGAGAAGCTGGAGATCTATTGGCTGGGAAAGCCCCGTATGTAGGCTTCCTGATGTTGGTTTCCTTGAAGTGGTGTGGCTTCTGGTTTCCCCTGTCGTCTCGCTCATTTGAAGGAGTCGGGGTCTGGCATTTGACAGTGTTCGCCGGAAGAGGGCTAATCTGCAGTCATTGGAAGTTCCGAAAACTGCTGTTTCATGGTAGACTTTGCTTGAAGAAAACGATTGGCCGCGCCTCTCGGACGAGTTTTCGAACTCAAAATTGCCTATATGTGACATAGTATTTGATCGGAATAATGGGGTGTGATCTAAGTACTCAATAATAGAGGAGTTAACCCGTCTTTTGCAGTTCGAATGTCAGGCTATTCCATTCAAACAAAGTGGTCCTGAGGCACCCGTCATAGTCGGCCGAAAGCCTTACTGAGCCATCTTTTCCCGTCCCTAGTGAGCCTGTGCCGTCCGTAGTGTATCGGCTGCGTGCCAATCGATTATGAAGGCGTACTCCAGCGCACTGCAGCCGGCTCAGTCCGGCCTCAACGGGGGATTTCTGCCTCAGTAGTCAATGCATTGCATACGTATCAAGCGGGTTGACCACGGACGACACAGGACGTGCCCAGTCCGTCCACAACTGGTGGGTTTTTATACCGGATACGCGTGATGTGGATGATTATCGATCGGGCTGGCTACAGCCGATCTGCCGAATATGACGGATGCCTTAGTGGAAATCGAACTGAATAAGATGGGGCAATTCTATTTTTTTTGTACTGCGATCACGACTCGAAATTTTGAATTTTTCCTGCTCTCTGTGTCGCGCTGTAAAACCTTCTCTCTAATTTTTTTTTGATTGGCGGGAGAAGGAGGACGGGACAACTCGTCCACCTAGCCTTCTCACTTTAAACCTTTCCTAGGAGCCTTTCGAGGGGCATGATCTCGTTGGTATAATTTTGAGCGATTCTGGTAACACCGTTGGAATCAGGGGTCCGAATAGACTTCAGCCTCTGAATGCGCGGCAGCATGCAATAGGTGGGATCGATCGAGCGGCAGGACTCTAATCGACCCCTATCCTTTTGAGGTGGACTAGTGGACCGAAAATGTTTTTCTGGGTGTACTGTGCTTTTAAAGGCAGCGTTCACGATGATCATCCTCAGTTACTTTCCACAGTAAAATGATAGAAGTTAAGGATTCCAGGCTCCGAGTGTCGAAAGAACGGAAGAAAATGAGCCAGGAGTGGCAAAATAACGGCTGCAAACAATCGTTTTGGTGTTCCAGACCCGCCTCGTGCTCCAGTTCCGCCCTCTCGATATGAACAAATGAACATTCAAAATACAGGAATAATCAAGTCAAGGAAATGCTGATAACTCCTCAGACAGTAGGTGCGGGCGAATCGCTGGCTTTTGGCGGGCGGATCGACATCCCCCGCCAGTAGCCAGCTATCCGCCCGCCAGTAGCCAGCGGTCCGCCGGCCAGTAGCCAGCGATTTGCCCTCCACTAACCAGCGATTCTCCCTCGATGCCACATGTGGGTTATTCCCATGGTTCCCTCCACGGTCTCCGTGTGCGGGACCACCCCCCGTAGCCGTGGGGACCATCCCCTCAGCTGCCAAAAATTATTCTATGGCTTCTGAGTGATTCTTCGAAGGTGACTTGAAGTCACTTTCCAGAAGCGGCGTCGAAATGCCGAGTGAGCATTGAGTTCGATGGAGCGCCTTTTATACCCTTCGGTTTGTTTACTCTGAGCATGATACTGATACCGGAAAAGAACTCAATGATTGACAAGTTTAACCTTGTAAAATTTGAGCGGGCGTATCGCTGGCTGTGAAAGCAGTGGCGGGCGGATGGCTGGCTATCAAAGATCTTGCGGGCGGATCGCTGGCAGGTTGCGGGCGTATAGCCGCTTTAGAGCTTACCGGCGATCCGCCCGCTAGCGTGATCAACTTTTCCAGGTGCCGCTATCCGCCCGCCAAAGCGCAGCGATCCGCCAGCGGAGACAACGAGAGGCAGCGATCCGCCCGCAACTTGCTGGCGTGCCGATGTAAACAAGGGAGAGCCTATTTTGGCCCAGAAACGCGGCTTTCGAGTCCTTTCTAAGCATGTCTTGCTATATCAGACTTTTGTAAACTGTGGAGATATCGAAAGTGAAATTTATCGTTAATACTGCCTTTAAAAAGTGCTTAGTTTTGATTTCTGTGAGTTCAGGTTACAACATCTAAGTATCAATTTTTCAGATACCCAAGGGTCCACCTCTGCATTTGTATGCTAATCGTGAATATATTTCCACGCAAGGATGCCTGCCGAATACTCTGCTGGACTTTTGGCGTATGGTGTGGCAGGAAAATAGTCGTGTAATTGTTATGACCACGAAGGAAATGGAGAGGTCGCGGGTGAGTTGCAAAACTCGCTGCGGTTTTTTTAGGTTTTTGATCCTTTAATTTTACGTAATTGCAGAGTAAGTGTCATGTGTACTGGCCGGCATTGCGCGAAGAGCTTAATCTTCGTGAATACATCATAAAAACGGTGGAAGAGACGAAAGTGCCGGGCGATAATGGACTCGACATGTTCATTCTGCGACGATTCATGGTGGCGAAAAAAGGTTTGCAGACTACGTTTTTGTAGTCGCAGTGTGCATGGAAGGGCAGCGATGTGTGCAGGGGCTCATTTTGGATTAGCCTTATGGTTTCTCTGGTCTGTACTTTTGCATTGTAGGTGGATTAGGGATTGAAAAAAGGGATTATGCGAGCAATTATGTAAGAGCAGGAATCGAATCCAAGGGGTTTCCAGGTGGAGGGTCTATGGTCTCATATGCTAGGTTTTCGTGTTTTATTTGGTCATTGGACCCAAATTTTTGGAGCGACAAAGGCTTTAGTGTGGGTGTAAAAGGCATTCAAATCTGGTTTTGATATATTTGTGTTGGAACACTCTGAAAGTAAGTAAGCTGTCCGGTGAAGTGTTGTTGGGGTCCTACCGCACGCCAGAGGACAACCTCTGGATTACTAGCGCCATAAAAAAAGAAAATCTACTGAATGTGACAATTTGTACCGAAGCTTTCTTAAAATCATTGCAACTAAGAGCGATTGGCAGGCCGTTCCATGGAGTGGGACTAAACAGCTCGAATCAGGGCTAGGCGGGCTTGTGTGGTTTTTTTTATCGGGTGGAGGGGGTCGTAAAATTCTATTCCGAAAATCGAAATTTCGGGTGGGGTCGTTAAAATACCAACTCAAAGGCGAAAGTTGACAGAGGGGTCGTAAATAGATTCTGAAAATTTTGGCCACCGAGTGGAGCTCCGTCGAGATCCTACGCAACCTCCGTTTGACTGCTTTGAGTGTGGCAGTGAACACCGCCTGGACGTTTAGCACCTCAAAAATGGGTGCTATTTCTTCTTCTTCTTCTTCTTCTTCTTCTTCTTCTTCTTCTTCTTCTTCTTCTTCTTCTTCTTCTTCTTCTTCTTCTTCTTCTTCTTCTTCTTCTTCTTCTTCTTCTTCTTCTTCTTCTTCTTCTTCTTCTTCTTCTTCTTCTTCTTCTTCTTCTTCTTCTTCTTCTTCTTCTTCTTCTTCTTCTTCTTCTTGTCAGCCATGAACAGAGTATCGCATCAAAGGCGTAGGAAGCTAGCCACCTCACACGTCTTGTACCATAGTTCTCGAGCAGATAACATTGTAGGTCTGGCCGGACATGAAAATAGATGCAATGAATCATGTCCAGCACATTCACAATCGGGGCATTTATCTGGGACTGACTGATCAATCCGATGAGTGTAGGCCTTTAGATACTTGGAGTTACCGCATCGCAGACCAGCGAGGATTGTTCGGGTACGTCTCGGTAGTCCAGCTTCGCTGTCGTCGACTCGCGGGGGCGCGCCGCCACAGATTAAGGTGGGCTGAGCATCAGACAGGTACTCTGCCACGAACCGCGTATGCTCAGCCATCTGGAGTCTTCTTCGCAAGACTCGGATGTAGCCCAGCGTTGTTGATCGACTGCAGACAGAGAAGCACTGAGCGGCGTGCGTATGCTTCTTGGGTGGGGGCCAGACGACAGAAGATGGCAATTTGGATGGGTCGGGCTCTTGACAATACTTATTAGAAATTGGTGAGACTGGAGTAAGCAGTGCTCTTTCACGGGAAGTAGGCCGGTTTCCTGATGAAGATGCGGAATAGGCGTCGACTTGTGACATTCAGTGATAAGCCTGAGGGCAGCGTTCTGTGTTCTCTGCAATCTGCACCAAGAGGATTCAGAGAGATGTCTGGTCCATATAGGGGCACCATATTCCAGGACCGGCTGCACCATGGCCCTACATGTCATACGTAGCACTTCCTTCGTGCTGCCCCAGGTGGTTCCAGCCAGTGCGCGAAGAATGCTGTTGCGCGAGTTTGCTGAGGCAGCACGTATACGCGCATTCTCATGAAATCGTAGCGAGGGATCCAGGAAGACTCCCAGTAGTCGAGGATGCTTAGACAGTGGCAGCTCATGGCCATCCCAGATGGCCTTGGGATGAACCCGATGTCCGCTAGTAGCCGTCGTACTTAGTGTGACACTTGACTTGGAGGCAGACACGGTCAGCAACTTTGATTTGAGATACACAGCCAACGTCCGTAAGTAGTTGTTCATGTTGGCAGTGGCTCGGTCAATAACTGAGTCCGTGCAAACGATAGTGATGTCATCAGCGTACAGGCACAGATGAATGCCAGTTGGTGGCTCAGGAATATCAGACAAAAATAGCGAGAACAGGCTAGGGGACAACACCCCGCCTTGCGGGACACCGGCTTTCAATGGGACCGAAGACGATAGATGTCCGTCGAACTTGACACGAATGGACCGGTTTTTGACAAAGCTATTAATCCATCTTTTTGACCAACTGGGCATGTTCGATTCCAGAATGAATTTCGATAGGAGCGGGATACTGACGCTATCGAATGCAGCCGAGAGATCAATAGCAACGAGGAGGCTTCTACCAGCCGGAGTCTTGCGATTAAATCCAGCGATGATATGCTCGGTGATTGATGTCAGGGCAGTGATGGTGGAATGCTCCTTTTTGAAACCATGCTGATGAGTGTTGTGCTGTAAAGCGTTTTGGAGGAGCGGATTGACAACCTTTTCCGCAAGCTTGGCTGGGGGGGGGGAAGGAGGGAGATGGGGCGGTGGGAGGCAGCCTTGTCTAGTGGCTTGCCAGGTTTGGCGATGGAAATGACGACAGCTTGTTTCCAGCTCGCCGGAATAACACCAGAACTGAATGTGACGATTAAATGAGATCAGAGTGCTATTTTAAATTGGGTGGGGGGCACTGTGGTCTCGCACTGGGCCACACCCATTTTTTCCATGAAGCAACGACTGTCCTGATTTTGGAGGGGGGGGACTCCAGGGTAGGTGTTCAAATTGCGTTGCGGCGTCTAAAAGTGGGCGTGGCCATATGCGATGTAATAGTGCCCCCGAGTTTGCAATAGCACGAAAAATTCGATTATTTGAAAATTTGAAAAAGAGTTGATCGAGAGCCCGAATACTCGTAAATCTGGGAAATCGAGTTAGTTCAAAGCTCGATTATTAAAAAAATCTGAAAAATCGAGTAAGTCGAAAGCTCGATTATTCAGAAATCTGGGAAATCGAGTCAGTCGAAAACTCGACTATTCAAAAATTCGGAATCGAGTCAGTCGAAAACTCGATTATTCAGAAATCCGGAAAAATTGAGTTAGTCGAAAACTCGATCATTCGTAGATCTGAAAAATCGTGTCAGCCGAGAATTTGATTATTCGAAAATTAAAAAACAACGATTTGGTCGAAAACCCGATTATTCGAAAATCTGGAAAATCGATTTATCCGAAAACTGGATGGTTTAGAAATCTGGAAAATCGAGTTAGTCGAAAACCAGATTATTTGTAAATTTTTGAAAAACTAGTCGTAAACTCGGGTGTTCGAAAGTCTGGAAAAGCGATTTATTCTAAAACTTGAGTATTTAGAAATTCGGAAAATCATCAAGGTATTTAGTCGAAAATTCGGTTGTTCGAAAATTCAGAAAGTCGAGTTAGTCGAAAACTTGATCATTCGAGAATCTGGGAAATCGAGTCAGTCGAAAACTCGACTATTCTGAAATCCGGAAAATTGGAGTCAGTTCAAATCGCGGAAATCGAGTTAGTCGAAAACACTCTGATTCGAAAATTTGGAAAAATTTAATTTGTTTGAAAAAAAAAAGATTTTTCAAAAATTTGAAAAACGAGTTGATAGGAAACGTGATTATTCAAAAGTCTGCATAATTGAGCGAGTCGAAAACTTGAATATTTAGAAATTTGAGAAAAAAACGAGGTATTCAAAAACTCGACTATTCAGGAATCTGGGAAATCGAGTTAGTCGAAAACTTGATAATTCCAAAAAAACGAGCCGAAAACGCGATTATCTGGGAAATAAATGAAATCGAGTCAGTCGAAAATCTGATCATTCAAAAAAATCGGGTGACCGGAGTATACTATATACTTTCGTAATACTACAATCCCTTTTTCTCCACAGTTTGCTCTTCGGCTCTGAAACCTTGTCTTCGTTTCCAGTCTGTGCCAGTAAAGTACTGAAATTGTGAGTTTTAGGTTTGCCTCAGCGAGAGCTGTTCCATCTGCAGTTTATTGGCTGGCCTGATCACGGCTGTCCAGAACAACCGGAGTCTGTTCTACGATTTCTGGATGCAGTAGATATGGCCTGCAAAAAGGCGATTTCGACACAGGGTCCTGTTATAGTGCATTGCAGGTTAGGGAGTCGAATATTGCGGATTATCCGGTTTAGGCCTTTGTAATTACACGCACTTTTTCAGTGCGGGTATTGGACGAACAGGGACATTTATTGTGATAGACATTCTCCTCAATCAGATTCGGCATAAAGGTATGAGAATGTACAAAAGGATAGATGAAGAAATGAGTGAATGAATGTACAAGACATTTTCCCTTTAGGCAGCTCCTGCCCGATCGATATCCCGCGTACGGTTATGAAGATTCGTGAGCAACGCAGTCGTATGGTACAAACTGAAGCGCAATATGTCTTTCTGTATAGGGCGATCAGCTGTTACATAGGAATGCAAAGTCGGGTATGGTAACAGTTTCCCTTAGTTCTAGTGCATACTTCCAGCGACAAACGACGCGACACAGTGTTTACAATCTATATCGATCGCAGATCACGATATTGCTGATATGCATTGTCGTGGTCACGCGCGGCGTGAAGTATGCACTAGGCCTTATTGGAAATCGGATAAATATTGATATGGTGGCATTTACAGTCACGACATCCCTCCGATGAAACGGGTACTGGTGAAGGAGGTCATCCACTTCATCTTCCTCCTCCACCTGTTCCGCGTAGACGGCCGGTCCCGGACGTTGCGCAGGCGTACGTGAATAGCGGTTAGGTTTTGAACGATGAGGTATGATGTTTTAGTTTATTCATTACCTTCTATGACCCTAACCGGCAGGTTTTCTTAGAGAACAGTTTCAGGTTTCATGTCATCTGTGCGAAATTCTCGACTCGCGGATGCTACTAATGTGTAAAAAGATGGTATTTTCTAGTGATTGTATAGTTTTTCTAACTTCTGGAAAATGTTCTCAGCGGAGACAGGCGTTATGTGTCTGCCGAATTAGCCAGGCCAGGATAGGTTGTGAATTTCTGAAGTTTTCTAGATATATTTAACATACGTACTAGACATGAGCCGTTCTGTATCGAAAAAGTCGCCGGAGAATTATTGCGATTGAGGACTGCGCGCGATCAAGGTATTGGGGAGTGGCCTAGTTTTAAGGCAGTTTAAGTTGTCGACAGCAGCTCTATAGGACGCTTTTTTAGAAAACGTTCAGGGTGTATTGCCGCGAAACGCTCTTCTGTCACTCCAAAATTTCCTTCTATCTACATCTGCTGTTTTTCACTATCCAGAGGTGGCAGCGTTTCATAGGTTATCCTTCGCCAAATGTAGACAAGCAGAAGCGTTAGATGTGACCAGAAGGACTTTTCGGGGCGACCGGCAGATGTATCGGGGCGATACCGTCTTTTTCATGCTGTCGCAATGAAATGTGGAGGTAACATAGTATAATAGACTTCCCGTCGACAGCTTGCTATGGACTGATTCTAGCACAAACTGTTTTGAAAAATGGTGAGTATTGATGTGGGGAAAATTAAAAGAAAGTTTAGCTTGGTGAATTCTATTAGCGCACATGGGTAGATCAAAAATCGCAAAAAGTTCATTTTTTTCGGGTTTAAGCCCAAACTTTGTCCAGGCGGTGTATTCGGGGCGCTGAATACGAATATAAGGTCCACTCTCAGTTTTTCCAGAGATTACTATAAATTACGTTAGGAAAAGTATCATTTTTCTACAGGAACCTACCGTGATCCTCTGAAAAATCGAAAATATTCGTGTTCAGCGCCGTAGATCACTTCCCTGGACAAAATTTGGGCTGAAAGTGTTCGACCTTTGAGAATTCAAAAAAATTGTCGTTTTTGATCTACCCAGATGCACTCAGACCTCCCCCCTCACCATTCAACAGAACATTTTTTGAAACTCCAGTTTGCACTGGGATCAGTCCCTCACGGTATAGCTACTGTCCTTGTCGGAGCGAAGTTCCGCTCCGCAGTTGCGGACGGCCCCTGTTGTGGCACGCAGCACGACGATATTCGTGCTGGGACCGCCGGGTCGACTGATCTAACCTATCGTAATTGTGAAAATAGTCCTGCTAAGATATGGGCACCGTAACCTACCGTATCTGGAAAATCGCTCTGGTACGGTAAAGCTGTCGTAACCTGCCGTAATCTACCGCGGTGTGGCTACAGTGTTCTACCGTCGTAATTTTCAAGCAAGCGATTTCTCAGCGAAACTCCGTCGACATTTGGTTAAGACAGTTGGATGTGGAAAGTCAAATGAAAATATAATCTCCGTTGTCCTTTCGATGCGGAGCGGCATTAGGGTTTTTTCTCTCATCTTATTTGTACGTAAAATGCATACCATTCCGTCCGCGCTGCGATCCATGTATGCGTGGCGTGCAAGCGGCGTGTGCTATCTGAAATATGCGTTGAGATGGTTTGTTACTGAACAAAGCAGTAGAAAAACTGGGACTAAATTGTGTGTCTGCGCGTGTATCGTTTGTCGTTGCGGGGAAGTATAGCTGTAGCGCGTGGAGCAGCCATATGTTGATTGGTGAGTGTCGGAGGAATGGCGTGTGTGATTGTAATTATGTGTGATTCGTTGGTGTAGTTATTTTCGTATACATTTAGTTGTTTTTATTCTAGCATATGTTATTGACTTTTCTTCCTTTCTTACCATTACACTGCTGTAATATGCTGTAATTACCGGTGATGTAATATCGAGTGTTGATTGATCTTGATTGTGATGAGTTGCTGCTGCTGCTGATTGTTTGTTGTTGCTGGAGAGAGCTGTTGAATTCTGCCCTCTGGAAGTATGCATTGTGACGGACGGCGGCGCGCGGTTGCGTTGCGTGTTCCATTCAATGGGGCAAGGCAGGCAGGGAAATTTTTCTGATTACCTAATGTTGGGAGAAAACGTACCTTTTTGCTCGAGACTGTCCGCCCCTGCGGTCGGCGTGCGTGTCGAGCGGCCGTCGCGGAGACATTTTTCGGCGGAGTCTTCACACGGCGGCGCACAGCTGACTAGAGTAATATCCATTATTCGTGTAGTTTTCCTGTTAATCGATTAACAAGACCCAAAAATGTCTTCGCTGCGACCACTCGACACGCACGTCGACCGCGTGGGCGGACAGTTTCATTCGGATGAGCTTCACTTTACCAGGGAGAAGATACCACCGTGGAGATTGCGTGGTCTCGTAGTATGTCTTCCGGGGTGGTGCCGAAAACGTTGAAAAGTTGGCCTTTTCGTTAGTTTTGAATGAGTGAATATTTCGGATCATAGGTCCCAGGATCCCGTATGAACTTTTTTCAACACGGCTCTTTGAACTTTCAAAAGGCTGAATATCTCCGAACGACTTTTTATGTTTGCGTACAAAACCTCGGATCCTTACCTTTCAAAAATGAAAACTGCGAAAGAATCGGACCATTTCTTTTTAAAAGAATATAACATTTCTAAAATTTACGGATTGTTTTTTTATGCGGTTCACCATTGATTTTTTATTCACTCCGTAGGCATCGTTTATACTCCCGCCGCCGAGTGGCGTGGCGCAGCGCATTTTTGTAAGGCGTCGTTTATTCTTCCGCGCGGCGCGGCTCAGTGCGATCCTGTAATATTGATCACGCGGCGGGGTGCAATCAATATTATTGTGTCGCACTTCGCCGCGTTCCTCGGTGGTCAAAGTATAAACGGGGCCTGATATTGATTGCGCGGCGATGCATGATCGATATTATGGGGTTGCTCTTCGCCGCGCCGATCGGCGACGGAACTGTAGACGTCGCCTTAGAGCTGAATTACATGTGAGAGTTTTTTTTTCGTAGATTGACCGAGCTAAAACATTGAAAATACACCGGCAAGTTAGTGATTGGGCATGTGTGTCGAATAGAATAATTCGGCGGTAGTGAAGGAAGTGGGTTGGGGCGGGGCTATACTGCCAGCCTCACAATCGGTCAATCACTTTGTCGCACGATTGGTCGCTGGAAGTGTGATCCTGGTCTAACATCAAGCAAATTTGAAAATATGATTAATCTCAATTTCTCAAAAAATCAGGCTTTAAGTTTTGCGTTTCGAATAATTTATAAATTGAAAAATTGAAAATTTTGGCTGGTTGAGATTTTCGAGTATAATGGGGATTCAAGTACCTTATTTACTCAAATATTAGAGTATTGTAATTTTTCGACTCTGCCTGAAGTGTAGTAAGAGATTTCACACAATACTGAAGCCTATAGTACTTCCGCAGTTAGAACTTTAAAACGGATACGCTTCGCGTCCGCACGCCTTAAGTTGCAAGGTTCGTTTTCGAGAGGTCAGACTTCACCATATACCATCTGTTCCTTCACCAGATTGCTATCATCACTATACATATATATTTAATAAGTAAATGAAGGCTAGTTGTTTGTAAATGAAGCTGTATGTATAGTCTCCTTGCCAAATTTAGTCTAGTTAGTGACGAGGCTGCGGGGGTAGATTGCCGCGCGCGGTTGACAACCCGCGGGCAGCCGCATTGAGCGGCCTTGTCCATTCACTGGACTAATTTGGTGAGGCGACCATAGGTGATTCTGCGAGGTATCATATCATGAAGAGGAAACCAATTGCATAGTATGTGTTGCAAGTGAGAGTAGTATTATGTTATAGCTTTGTTTTTGTTTTTCAAATTGTTATGAACGTAAGTTGCAACGCGCGCACGGTCGCGACGCGGCAGACTGCAGGATGATTAAGTGTTAGGTGAAATACAACAATATGAAGTACAAGTACATTTATACAAGTTATTATGCGTGGCTTAGTGGTGTCATTCTTTTTCACTCTGTCCCATTGTACTTTTCTTATGGATTTGTGTTTGTTTGTGTGTAAAATGTGGATTTCGCGGTTTGTACCTGAAGGATTGTGCAGTTTGGCGTTAGGTGATCTTTACATTGCGTACCGTTGTTGTTCCCTTTGAATGTGTCAGTTGTCCTCATCTGTTCGGTCGTTGTCATTGTCGTCTAAGCCGGTAGAGAACCTCAGAGTAGTAGATTATCCTCGTGAAAGATTTTGATGCTGCTGTAGCTGTTTTCACGCTTCCGAATTTGCTGTATATTAAAGATGGATTGTACGAAAGTGTGTTTGGAAACTCAAATTACGGGAGACCACCCATGAGTTTTACTGTTGAACTTTTAGTTGTGGCTGCTCTGTGGGCCAGCCCTGGCGTTAGAATTCTACGGACAGCCCATGAATTGTGGTCATTCCCGACCATTTTGCTTGGAATTTCACACCTCTGGGGACCACCCATGGTGTTTAAACCATTCCAGCTGGTACCCAAGGCTAATAATTGAGTAGAATTCTACTGACAACCCATGAATTTTAGTCATTCTCAAACCGTTTCTCAAATGTATCCCGTGGTCAACTAAGGAAGTTTGGTTCCTTATCAGCAAGTTTCTTGCATTGATGTCCTTTAGACCGTCTCGGGAAGTTCAGTCTTTCTAGGAAGTCTCTAAAGATGTTAAATACCCTGTGTGCCACCCATGGTGTTTAAACCATTCCAGCTGGTACCCAAGGCCAATATTTGAGGAATTTTACGGGCCACCCATGAATTTTTGTCAGTCCTAAACATTTTGTCTGGAATTGAGCATAAGTGGAGATCTGGAGACCACCCATGAATTTTACTGTTGAACGCTTAGTTGTGGGTACCCTGTGTGCCACCCATGGTGTTTAAACTATTCCAGCTGGTACCCAAGGCTAATAATTGAGTAGAATTCTACTGACAACCCATGAATTTTGGTTATTCCCGAACATTCTGGCTTGGAATTTCACACTTCTGGGGACCACCCCTGAATTTTAGTGTTGAGTGTTCAGTTTTGGGTGCCTCGTGTGCCACATCCTTGGCGTTTGAACTTCCCCAGCAGGTTTCCACGGCATCAAATTGAGTAGAACTCTATGGACAACCTATGAATTTTAGTCATTCCTGAACCTTTGGCTCGGAGTTTGACATTACTGGAGACAACCCATGAATTTTACTGTTGAACGCTTAGTCGTGCCTACCCTGTGTGCCACCCATGGTGTTTAAACCATTCCAGCTGGTACCCAAGGCTAATAATTCAGTGGCATTTTACTGACCACCAATGAATTTTAGTCATTCTCAAACCCCTTGCTTGGAAATTTACATTACGTGAGACCACCCATGAATTTTGCTTCTGAACGTTTACTTGTGGATGCGCTGTGTGCCAGCCGTGGCGTTTAAAGCATTCCAGCTGGCTCCAGAAGATAATAATTGAGTAGGATCCTACGGACCACCCATGAATTTTAGCCATTTCCGAGCTTAGTGCTTGGAAGTTCACATTACTAGAGACCACCCATGAATTTCACTGTTGAACGTTTAGTTGTGGGTGCCCTGTGTGACACGCATGGCGTTTAAACCATTCCAGGTGGTCCCTAAGGCCAATAATCGAGTATATTTCCCCAGACATTCCCTGAATTTTAGTAATTCCCAAACTTTTGGCATGGAATTTCACGCTACTGGAGACCACTCATGAATTTTACTGTTGGATTTTCGGTTGTGGGTGACCTGTGGGCCACTCATGGTCTCTGAAAGATTTTTAAAAATTTATATCCCGAATACAACCCTTGAGGTTTAGACTCTTGACAGCTCGTGCCTAAAAGATATCCGAAGAACTCTACTCGAGACCTATACTTTCCAGCATATCCTCATAGCTAATATGCCGAGGGCCTAACGTAAAGTTTTGATCCCTGTCGTTGGTCCACGAAGTTCATATGTTCACACGGCTTGATTCATCCATGGGCCTTATTCGGTCCTATCGCAAACTGCGGAGGGGGCACTGTGGCGACGCACAATGCCACGTTCATTTTCCCAGGCCGCAGCGACTGTCCGGATGTAGGGAGGGGAAGAAAATGCGAAGGGACATGCTGCGATCTGGACTTAATCTTTATTTGATGACTAGCAAGGGTTATATGGTTTGCTATTCAAGGCATCATACACGTTTGCAAAAAGGATCGAGATAGGGACCCCAACTGGGTCGTGGGGCCCCCAATAGAACGCTCAAGCTTACTTCGCTGGAAGATTCAAAAATGAGTCGGAATGATCGCATTTGTGCCTTATTGAGCTGGCAATCATGGAGTCTCCGCCCACATTTTATGCAGTTCCCGCACCGAATACAAGCTCGTCCAAATCGATTGCCCGAATATGGTCATTTTGTCTAGATTTTCCGTGTTGCAACGACATAAGCGTTTCATGTACCAGGTTGTCCAATAATTCTTGTCCGAAAATTTCACCATTTTCAATTTTTTCCAAGTTTATTGAAAAACAAGTCTAATCAACAATATAATCACCACATTTATCCCCAACAGTGGCCCATCGATTGGGCAGGTCGCCGATGCCCTACGCCCTCAACTTCGGGGCTGCGACTCGAAGAAGTCCGCGATGTCGGATTTGAGGTTGTCGTAGTTGGTGAATTTTCTTCCGGCTAAATGGTGCTTCAGCGGGCGGATCAAGTAGTAGTCGGAGGGGGCGAGGTCCGGGGAATACGGCGGATGGGCAACCGTCTCCCAGCTGAGCGTCGCCAACTTCTGCTGGGTCTCCTTCGCCACGTGGGGGCGCGCGTTGTCGTGCAGCAGGTGGACCGAGGCCCGTCGGGGACGCTTTTCTCGGATGGCGGCGGCTAGTTTCTCGAGCTGATCGGTGTAGATGGAAGCGGTGACCGTCCTGCCTTGCGGGAGCAGCTCGAAGAACAGCATGCCCTTGGTGTCCCACCAGCAGCAGAGCATGATCTTCAGCGGGTGCAGGTCGGCTTTCGGCGTCGTCGGCGGCTCTTCTCCGCGCGGGATCCAGACGGCACGGCGGGCGACGTTGTCGTAGAGGACCCAGCTCTCATCCCCAGTGACCAGGTCTTCGAGAAACTCCTTGCGTTGCGGACGAAGGAGGAGGGACTGGCAGACGGCGACGCGGCTCTGCTTGTTATCGTCCGTCAGATGGTGGGGGATCCAACGGACCAGAACTTTATGGTAGCCGAGTAAGTTGAGTCGATTGTGGATGGTGGACTTGCTGCAGCCGAGCGTCGTCGCCAGTTCACGGATGGTGGCTTCCGGCTTCTCCTTGATACAGCGACGGACTTCGTCATCATCCACCGTAGGAGGCCTCCCGCTGTGCTCCCTGTCCTCGAGGCTCGTGTCGCCGCTCTCGAAACGATTGAACCAGCGGCTGACTCTGCGTTGGGACGCTGCATCCTCCTCGCACGCTCTGCAGATGTTGGCGACCGCGGTGCCCGTGTCGTTGCCCAGCAGCCACTCGTAGTGCACGAACGTACGAATTCGACCTTGGTTTTTACCCGAAAATGTGCTACGGTGTAACTCGTCCAGTTCCATTCCAATACAAAACAATCCGTTATTCCTTTCTTTGCATCGAGTTTTAGTCGGGATTTTCGTCAGTTTCAAATGACACCACCTCCAAACTTTCGATTTTTTGCGTAAATTCGATATAGTTTCTGAGCGTGTATGCCGCCTTTGCCGGTACAGAAGTGTGCTGGCTTTTCTGTTTATCGTGTTCGGAGAAGAATATTGGGTATAAAAGTGTGAGCTCGGGTGACTTGCAAGTTTGGCTGCAAAGGGACGGGTACGACTACCCATGGCGCAGTGTAGATCCCATGTCGTAATGGTTTCAATCTTTGTGATGGTCAGTAGTGGGCGGTTCGGACTGGCTCCTATACTTTTCTGGTCCTCATAGATAGTGAATGAATAGAAAAAAAACAGGAAGAATTTTGAAGAAGACTTTTGTTACGGCAAGTTCCGCAAGCGTCTATACCTTTCGGCCACCCCGTATTCTGTAATAGGCCCCCAATTCTGAATCGTAACATATATCCTCTACTGCGGAATGAGATTTATTTCCGCCGGTCGCGTGCGTCTGCGCGTGTCTGCTGCGTCTTCCTCTCCCCCACACTTCCTCGCTGTTTCTTACACAGGCGTAGTAGCAAAGCAAATTTGACTTCGAAATAGAGGATAAAATCCGTCTCAAAAAAAGTTTAGTCGAATCACCTGTCATAGACTTCCGGGATCCTTCAAAAAATGAGCGACGGATGTTCAATTCGTTATCAATACTTTCTCGAGAACATTCTTAGGGTGTTTCATCAAAGCTGTGACTTGCAGAAGTATCGTAGATTTACCGTAGACTATCCAAGAACCGAAAGAAAATCGAAAAACTTCCTTGGACGAGTTTTGGAAGATTCCTTTTCTACCAGTGCAGTCTGAAATTTCAGTGAAATACTTTTTTGGGTAAATTGTTGTCTCGTGAAGAGATCGTTTCTCGTTGAAATGGCTTAGGAAGTTTGCAATTGCGGTCTCCTATTCACTGATATCAAATCATACCAGGCGCTTTTCCCTATCACATTGACGAACCTTGGCTACAAGGCTTATTTTATGACGTCTGTAGCCTACGAAGTCCGTAATTGCGGATGTCGTAATATCACGGCGCCAATTTTGAAACTGCCGTTTTGCGAAAAATGTCCAATGCTTCATTTGTCGGATTTCTAGTTGTTTTGGTAGTTGTGTTTTTTCTTGGTCTCAGTTTATCTATACCTCAATCTTTTCGGTATCATATTATTATATTTTTTGAGCTAGTATGGTGCTTTTGAGATTTACTTTAATTTCTTTTCTCGTTCTGAAAAAATAATTCTAATCTACTTTGAACGTTAACTTATGTTCCTATTTGTTTGAACACTATTCTGTCTCTGTTTCCAACTTCAAGTGGGTTTTCAGGTATGCCACCTAAGCGTGCGGCTAAGGCCAAATTACATCAGTTGGCCGTCGAGCTGCCGCTGAAGACGATCATCTCGGATCTGACCACCAAGAAACAGTACTGTGTTGGAAAACAGTTCGCCACTGGTGGCTTTGGTCGGATTTACACGTGCAATGAGGTGAGAAATTCGGATTGACTGCGATTTTTTCTTTTCTTTTTCTTTGGGTGCAAAAGTAGTTCGGTGGAGGGGGCACTCAGAATCCAAGTGAGGCCCCGGTCATAGTTGGATGAGCCGACGTCTCCAGCCCGGTTGATACACAAGGACTGCATTGGAAATGGGATGCAAAAATCACTCGGTGTATCCCCCCCGCACCCCCCAACACCCACCCGGTCGATACGTATGAACAACATGGTGAGGTGAAGCTGAGAAAAACACTCCGTGTATCCACCCCGCACCCCCAACACCCCCGCACCCCGGTCGATACGTATCTTTAAAATGATGGAGTGAGGTTGGGAAAATCACTCGGTGGGTCGATATCCATGCAATACGTGGATGACGGCGGATGAGAAAATCACCGGATGGGCGGGCCTATGATAAAACATTGCGTATCACTAGAAAGCTAACCTTACTGCTACCTCCGTTCCTTCACTATGTTCTCCTTCACTATTTCTCTGAACAGGTCCAATCCTGTTGGCCACGTAATCATCGTCATATCTAGTTGGATGCACCGAGTGATTTTCTCAATCTCACTCCATCATTTTAAACATATGTATCGACCGGGTGGGTGTTGGGGGGAGTCGGTGGGTTGCAGATGCAAATAGCACCAACTCTGACCGGGGCCTGAGAAATGGATGATTCTGCTTTCACGAATCGTTTTCATTTCATGGAATTTCCAGGAAATTACGAGTGATAACGTTATCGCATATCTGATAACAAAAGAAAATTTCATTTTCATGTATGAACACGGTTGAGCAGGTCGTTGTGCCGATTTTCGGCGGAGCTACGACCCCCCTGTTGACGAGATTTTTTTTCAATTCTAAACTTTTACGACCCCTCTGTGTGATGTTTAAGCGGCAAATTTACCTCAATAAGTGGTTCAAAGAAAAATCCTATTTTTCCACAAAAGTTTCACGACCCCCGGGGTGCCTGGTCACAGCGGTGCTCAACCCTGTTTATAAATCTTTTCATTTCTATATGTAAATTTGAGTGCCCCCCCCCGAACTAGTTTTGCACCTTCAGATATTGTCCCCTGATTTTGTGTATATGTACATTTGCCTTCATTCTGGATCGTTTTCCATAGTTTTTTTTTTTTGGCAGCGGCCAAGGCCGCTTTCCGAGTTATGACTAAGGCAGTGTTTGGTAATGCTAAGGAATCAGGTCTTGGTTAACTACTCTTCTCACTCCTTTGCACACGAAAATGTTGGTAGAATGCCAAAATCACAGTGATCGAAACACAGAAAAATCGTTTGAGCACCGTACTCCAATTCGGCCGTAAAGTAAAACGTGTGGTGTGCGAACGCACTAAAGAGCGCATTTCAAGCCTGTATCGTTCCGCTTACTTTTGCGGCGTGCCAAACTGATTCTGGCACGTACAATAGGAGCAGATTTTGTGAAATCGACCGAAAAATGCGCTTGGTTAGAGAAAAACAAGGTGTGGTTTGGCATACACATGATTTTGACTCCAGTTTAGCTCAGTTTCGTAATCGGTTTGCCTGAATCAGGAAGGAAGGCTCCTTTCACAGTACTGAAAGCTCTCCTCTAGGCTAATGTTCACCGCAAACTCGATAGAGTAGTACGGATTTGAAGCATGTGCTTGAACTAACAAAGTTCTGAGATGTCTTCAAAGTCGAAGACACTGAAAAATTATATCATTTTCTTATTTAACGGAATGGAATCCTTCGCGCTTCACTAGTGGAATTGCGCGCAAATACGTAGAATTACATTCCTTCATCTTTTAAAAACGGGCAAAAGCAATGACTAACTACGCAACAACAGCGTTCTTCCAAGCACTAACGCCTGAGAGCGCAAAATGAATAAAAGCTAACTTTGTGTAAATGATTTTCTTCTTGGGTCTCCTAACTCCTGATTTTGGAAGGGGAGAAGAACCTCGATTGGTGCCAAGGATTTGGTGAGTTAAGAATTGGGCGCGAATCACTTCTCCACTAATGTTCCAAGATGCTGTCACAGCGGGGGCATTGTGGTATCGCACTTGACCACGCCTATTTTCCCGTGCCGCAATGACTCCTGATATCGGCAGGAGCTCTTATGGAGGATCGCCTACTCGTTGGCAAGAGCGTACGCGGAAGAAGAAGTCGTCTACAATGCCGTCATCCTTCCGAAGTCAAAGGTCCTCAACTATACCTCCCAGAATTCACTCTTTCACGAGTCCTGGAGCCAATTTTTTCGGTTACGGATCAGCATAAACCGGCTCAACTGATCCGTTGTCTTCTCCTGCGTGCCGGAATCAAAGCAAACCCTGGACCCCCTCGCTGTATCCGATGGCCCTGCACCCAGTGTGGTACCTCAGCCGCAGCAGGGAGTGTCCAATGTATCAAGTGCAGAAAATGGACCCACGTGAGACAATGTTCCGGCCTCAAGTCCTTCAAGGATGCGGATAGCTCATACGTATGTCCCAACTGCAACATAACCGGGTCAACACAACATATCAACTCAGACTCATTGAAGGTAATCCAATGGAACATAAATGGTTTTCGCCACAAATCAGCCGAATTGGAAGCTCTTGCTCATCGCATAGGGGCCGATGTCATAGGACTACAAGAGACCAAGCTGGACACAAGCCATGGTACACCTACTGTCCGAGGCTATTCTTGCCTGAGGAACGACAGATCGAGCTCAGGAGGTGGAGTGGCTTTTCTCGTCAGGTGCAATCTACAGTGCAGTGTGATTACTGCTGGAGTTGACGATGGTACAACGGAATCCATCTCCATAAGTGTAGAAACTAAGTCCGGGCCTGTACATCTTCACAACATATATTCCCCGCCAAGATCCTCGTGTCCACCCTCTTACGAATTGTCCATTTCACCGTTCCTGACATGTGGGAAGTCCACAATCGTCGTGGGAGATGTAAATGCCCATAGCGCTCTCTGGTCACAGGGCGAAGAAAACCAACGCGGACAGTGCATTGAAGAGGAAATTTCCCAATCCAATCTAGTGATCCTCAATGACACAACGCGTCCTACGAGGAAGCCGACGCATGGAAGACCATCATCGCCGGACCTCTCCTTATGTTCGCAGGACTTAGCATCGTCGGCCGTTTGGGACACCCTGAACACAGGAGCCAGTGACCATCTCCCAATACTGATGGAATTCAAGAGCGAAGCCCCCATATCATCATCGCCGAGGACCACGTTCGTCAACTTTAAAAAGGCGAACTGGATCAAGTTTTCGTCAGTGTTGGAGCAGCAATCGGCTGGTTTTGACTTTTGTGCAAACCCGCAAAGAGATGGATCGACTCCTCACATCAGCCATCAAAGCAGCAACTTCGCAATCTATTCCTAAGGGCAGACGGAAGGTTTTCACTCCTTGCCTATCTGATACCGCCAAAGACCTGATACGCGAACGAGACACCATTCGGAGAACGGATCCTACGAACACCCGAATTCCCGAGCTCAACAAGGAGATCGCAGATGAGGTAAAGAAAGATCGACAACAGACTTGGAGATCTTTTGTGGAGGGCATAGACCATCGCACAAATTCCTCCAAGCTTTGGTCCACAATGAAAGCACTTGATGGCCGATCAGCGAAACCGAACCCCTCCAACTTCTGCACAAAGGCCAGCCGATCAGCAACAAGAAGGCGGCAAACCTCCTATGCAAGCAGTTCGGCTCTCCATGTCCTCATAGAAGCCTAAAATCGTCCCGGAGGACCTACAGATGGATTAAAACTTTTCCAAGGAACGACGTTCCTATCATCACGGCCGCCCTCATCGACGCCTCTTTGAAGAAATGCAAGCCTTCTAGAGCTCTGGATACAAGTGGAGTGGCCCCTATTATGCTCAAACATACTGGACCAATTTTCCGCGAATGCGTCAGAGCGCTATTCAACAGGACCCTGTCAACAGGGCTGATACCAGCGTCATGGAAGGAAGCCAGGATTTTCCCTCTGTTGAAGCCCGGAAAACCTCCCGAAGATCCGAGCAGCTACAGGCCCATTTCGATTATCTCATCCATGGCCCGTACTCTGGAGAGATCCATTCTGCCTACATTGGAGACTCATCTGCACGTTCCCAGTTGGCAGAATGGTTTCCGAAGAGGTTTCTCTACCACCTCCGCCCTGGTCGAACTCACTGGAATCATCACAGACGGAATGAATGAGAAGAGACCACCAAGCCGCTCACTTATGGTGGCGTTGGATTTGAAGAAGGCCTACGATACTGTCGTCACATCCATCCTCTGTCAGAAATTAGCAGAATCACCGCTACCTAGAGGCCTAACCCGCTGGATTGCAAGCTATCTAAAGGGCAGAACAATTCACACAGAGTTCAAGGGACAAACGTCTAATGTGAGACTGGTGCGCTCCGGGGTGCCTCAAGGAGCAGTAATTTCGCCGCTACTTTTCTCGTTCTACATCGCCGACCTACCGAGACCCCCACCAGAAGTAAATCTCATTGGATACGCAGACGACCTCACACTGATCGCGTCGGACCCTGACGTTACAACTTGTGAGAAACATCTCAACGACTACCTACCAATATTAACAAAGGCCTTGGAAGACCATCATTTGCAACTGTCACTTCAAAGACCACTGTTTCCCTGCTGACGACCCACACTGCTCAAGCGAAGTACGTGCCGAAAGTTTTCATTAACGGGGTGCAAATTTCGAACGAAAGAAACCCTACGATTCTTGGCTATCAGTTCGACACCATGATGACGGGACGTTTACACGCTGAGCCAGTTCGCAAGAACACAGCAAAGCGAGTGAACCCCCTGGAAAGCTCTGGCAGGAAGAAACTGGGGACAAAATAAAGAACTACTAACTACTACCTATCGTGCCCTCGGACAATCAGTGTTGTCTTACGCAGCCCCTGCATGGAGTCCGCTACTGGCCTCGTCACACTGGGAGCGGCTACAAGCTTGTCAAAATGCAGCTCTGAGAACTGCGACGGGAAGCCTGGCAATGGCGAGCACAACCCACCTCAGTAACGAATCTGGAATCATGCCAGTGCAGGCTCATAATGAAATGCTGTCACTTCAATATCGAACAGTTGCGGCACTCGACCCTGAACACCCCTCCCACGACATGATGAGGAAGCCGGCGCCGCCACGACAGATTAGGAGGCACGTCAGAACTGTCCCCCAATGACGGTAAGGCCAGGAAATGCTGAGAACATCCGCAAAGAGGTCCACAAGGAGTTTGTGAAGGATTTCTTGGGTAATATGAGCTCTCCTTTACTAAATGGACCACCGCCGCAAATCGCGAAAGAAGAAGAGACTTTACCAAGATCCAAGTCGAGCAGCGCTATCCCAGCTTCGGAGTGGTTACTACTCAAAGTCGCAGTGGTATCTTCATGAGATTGGAGCAGCAGATAATCCACTATGCCCGGAATGCAGTCTGGAGGAACACACAGTACCTCACATGTTCTCATTCGCTACAAAGCCAACGCATCTCACAATTGAAGATCTCTGGCTTAAACCCCTGGAAGCACCCAAATTTCTGTCACTTTGATTGTATAAGATTGTAAAGAAAGAGAAAAAAGAAAAAAAAGAAAAAAAGAAAAAGAAAAAGAAAGAAAAAGAAAAAGAAAAAAAGAAAAAGAAAAAAAAGATATATATAAAAAAATAGAATAAAAAAAAATTAAAAAAAAAGAGGGCCAAAGAAAGCTCCATCAGGGATCCTCCAAAGAAGGGGATCCCAGCCACTCGCTTCGATGATTCGTCTACATGCCGGAAATTGAAACCAGGATCCGTGTCTATGGTGGAGGATGGGCAACAACAACAACAACAACAACATATCGGCAGGAGAGGGAAACCTCAGGTAGGTGCCCATTTTCAGTGCGGCGAAATGGGCGTGGCCAGTGCATCGCGCCGTAGTATCCCCCCCACGTTTAGATAGCACCTGTTCCAAAACATACTCTTCAATCTCCAGGCCTGCAGACCCAATCCTGGTATCATCTGATTAGCAAAATATCTACGACGCCACAGAAAAAGCGGTGCGAGTCCGACTCTCAACTCGGCAGATGAGCCAGATGTGCTCTTGCCTCGCTGCGCTGTGGGCACTCTATTCTGCTCATGTCTTACGTCAACAAGATCGACAGCAGCCGACCAGACGCATGCCCGGACTGTGGTGCTCCCGGACATGACACGGCGCACTTGTTCATGTCCCCGAAGAGACCCACCTCCTTAACCACAGTGGACATTTGGACGAATCCTGTGAAGGCCGCCCAGTTCCTCAACCTATGACAAAAACCACTTTGAGGCTGCAGAAGAAGAAGAAAAAGCGGTGTGTTATGCGTGTAATGTGAAGTTTGGTGCAATCACACTTGAAAATTTCGGTTCACGGCTTGATCGGATTACGGTGCTTAAGCGATTTCTCTCTGTGTGTCGATTATTATGCCAAAATCGGCATTGAATCCTCGACTGAAACTGGTGCATGTATCATTACCCGCGCCAAATGTCGCTAAGCCGTCGTTTTTACTCCCGCCGTCTGGCGGCAATGCGTTTCTGTAATATCGATTACGCGGAGCGGCGCGATTGATATCAGAAGGGTGCACTTCGCCGCGCCACTCGTCGACTAAAGTGTAAACGACCTCGACGCTCAAGATAATGGTCTTGATCTTTATTATCGCCGTTCATTATTATCGCCACGTCATGGGGAAGCAGCCGAGAGACTATATTGAGAACCTACAGAGCAATACTTCAGCCGGCTCTGGAATATGCGGCACCAGTGTGGCAGCACCTGGTGTCTGACAGCTCCTGGAATAAGCTGCAGCGTGTACAGAATGCTGCGCTTAGAATTGCTACCGGTTGTGCAAGGAGCTCCCCGGTGGAGCATCTTCACGCGGAGGCCTGCATATTGCCGGTCAAGGAGCATTGTGAACTCCAGGCACAGCAGATGTATATTAATGTTCTGAGGCAGCCGAATCATCCGTCAAAGAGAATCATGAAGCCCATAAGAGAGAGGTCGATTAGGACGCCGTTCGCCGATGCTCCTCGTAAAGTTGATGTACAGAGATGGGCCGACTCCAACATGGAAAGGCTTCGTCTTCTGCGTGAGGAGCACACCCAGTTTGTTCGAGGATATCTAGCAAAGGCGGCTGTGAACCCTATCTTGGGAACGGTGCCGCCTCGGGTTTGCGAGTCCGAGTCTCAACTCGGCAGACGAGCCAGATGTGCTCTTGCATCGCTGCGCTGTGGTCACTCTATTCTGCTCATGTCTTACGTCAACAAGATCGACAGCAGCCGACCAGACGCATGCCCGGACTGTGGTGCTCCCGGACACGACACGGCGCACTTGTTCATGTGCCCGAAGAGACCTACCCCCTCAACAACAATGGACCTTTGGACGAATCCTGTGAAGGCCGCCCAGTTCCTCAACCTATGACAAAAACCACTTTGAGGCTGCAGAAGAAGAAGAAGAAGAATCGCCACGTTTACCGTTTCGGGCAGGGTCAAGCTGGCCGCTGTGAAAGCGCTTCGAACACCACAAAAGTCGCGCCGAAACGATAGGGAACAAAGGGCAGGCGCGGAGCTGCGTAGCCACCCTCTATCCTCCATCGTGGCGGCACGAGTTTTGGCGGGCGACTATACAGACGCCTTCAAAGAATTGCGCTTCGACGCGCCGCTCTACTGCGGGAGTGCAAAAGATTTCTAACGCGGTCTTTCAGCAATCAAAAGTGTAGAGTTATTAATCATACCTTGATGAGTCAGTCAGTTGGGGTCTATTTATCTACTTGAGTTTTCTCTAGGTGGGATCAAAGACTGAACTTGTGGTCAAGGTTGAACCGTATGGCAATGGTCCGCTTTTCACAGAGATGAACGTATTTATCCGGATTTTGAAGCAGGATCAAATTGCAAAGTTCATGAAGGATCGAGGTAAGACCCTTCGAGAACTTAATGATTCATCTACGTAAAAGTATTTTCTAGGTTCAAAGCGATTAGGGGTGCCGGCGATGATCTCATCTGGCATTCACCAACATGGTGATGAGAAGCTGCGATTTCTTGTTATACCGAAGTATGCCATCTCATTGGAGGCAATTCGTGAGAAAAGAAAAGTATTCACTGAGACTGAGGTTTGGACAATTGCAAGATGTATGTTGGAAAGTCTGGAGTATGTGCATGAGAAGGTGGGCTGTTTTTTTCTGATATTTTGTACTGCTAGCGATATGAAGTATGGTACCTTACAGAACTATACACACGCTGACATCAAAGCTGCCAACATATTGCTGGAGAAGCCGAATGATTTTTTGACAAGTGGTGGGTTTTTTCTTAAATACTTCAAAAGCAGTACACAAGCTCAAAAAAAGTGGTTGAGAAAGCGATGCTAATAGACTCGTGCAGTCGGTACTAAATGTTAGCGCTGTTGAAAGCATTAAAACGATTCAAAATGGCCCTATTCGAATCATCTTGAGCTTTCAACGTGTTGAGGCTCCGCCCATTTCCTGCCGAATCCCGCCCCTTCAATAGAAACACTTTCAAATGGAGTGCTCAGCTACAATCGTTTTGTCCCGTTTCTGACGCTTCCAAAGCGTAAGCGTTCCAGTAAAGGCAGCTCTTCAAGCTCTTTGCTTACTACCGACCTCTGAAAATGATTTGGAGGACGGGAATGGCGGGATTTTTGGGACGGTCAGTTTTTCTCAGTGAACGATGACACAACCTTACATCTAAAGTCTGCCCGAATGAGATTGTCCGCTCACGCGGTCGGCGTGCTTGTGGAGTGGCTGTGCTAAGGCATATTTCGGACTAGCCCATCAAAGACTGAGAAACAGCCGACTGAAATATTGTATATTATTCGTCTGATATTCCTGCTGATCGATTCACTTGTTCGAAAATACCTTCGCGACGACCGATCAACAAGACCGCCGACCGCGTGGCCGGACAGTTTCATTCGGACAGAATGAACTCCATGAGCGGGTGCCGGCTGGTGCATTGTTGGGCTTTGACAATACTCCAGCTGACCGTTGCCGAAGAGATGGTGCGCTTCCAATTTTTCCCCTTCTAGGTCGATAGATCGAAGAAGTGTGTATGTGTACCAGTGGGGTTGTGACCAGTCGAAACAAGGGTGTGTGGGGGTCGTAAAATTTTCTGCTAAAAAAGAAATTTGTTCTGGGAAGAGGATCGTAAAAATTTTAGACCCATTTTCCGCTGAGGTAGAGGGTTCAAAAAAAACCCACGGTCATTTTACGAGATTTTCGGGCATCAAAGGGGTTTATAGCTCCATCAAGATCGGTTGACTTTTCATTGAAAGGCAGTGTCCATGATAAAAGTTGTCTCCGTATTTTCGTCGACAAACGAAAGACGGATGGCTCGTTACAATATTAGCGTCGACAAAACGCATGAAAACGGGCCCAGAAGAGCCATATATGGCCCTAATTCGGCTCACACATGGCCTTTTGCAAACCAAAAAGCGTTGCGCAAGCGGAATTAGGGTCGTATAGAGCTCTTCTGGGCCCGTTCTTGTTCGTTTCTTAGACGCTTATGTTGCAATGAGCCACAGGCCTTTCGATTTTGACGAAAATAAGACGGAATTCGTCGTGTACTTTGCCTTAAAGCTTAATCCTACATACCAGTGCTAAGAAAATCGTGGCGCGAGTTCCTCGGTTACCGTCCGACGTTATGACCCAAAGCTAATCCAAAATTGCTTCGAAGTCTTCAAATACGTATCATGACGGATTGATAATGTTTTTTGGAGTATAGACCTCCGAGGCGATGTTATCTAGCCTGTCATGTGGTGTTTCGAAGTCCCGTTTCTCTTCAAAACCCGTGATTTGCATAGACCTTCCAGCCATTCGAATATTTTTTTGTCAATCGCGCGATTAGTCTATCTAAATCACGTATTCTAGTTCTCGTGGACTTCGGCTTAGCCCGGCTTTCGTCTGGGAATGAGGATAAACCGGATAAGAAGCGAGGTCAGTTTCATACTGGATTTCTCTCTTCCGAATGTTGATGTGTTTTGTCCATAGTTTAGCACATAATGGTACTGCAATTTTCACTTCTTGTGATGCTCATAGAGGATGTCATCCGTCGTATCGTGGAGATTTGGAGATACTTGCCTACAATATGGTGTTTTGGTTGAGCGGTTCGCTCCCGTGGGAGGCAAGATTCCAAAGATATTTTTTTCCTGGGACAGGCGTTTATTCAATATTTTTGTTTAGGCAGAGGAGTCAAGGCCTGACAAGGTGTATGAGATGAAAGAAGCGTTTCTGAAAGGACTACCTGCGAGTTTAAAGGGGCTGTTGAAGGTGTGTTTGGTTTTTCTGGTGTTGCAAGGGGTGGCTTTGCCTGCAGCTAGGGTAGAGCGGGATTTTGATTTCCAAAAAAAAACTTTTGAAAAGGCGGAATGAAGCCACCACAAGATGGTGACCGCGATTTTTTTGATTCCTTCATTCTCCCAAAGGTTTGGCGTTCTAACTTCCCATTTTCGAAATAGAAGTATTTGTTCCGTTTCGATAACCGGAATTTGAAAAAAAAGGCTTTATTCTTGGTTTTGAATATGATTTAAAAACTGGTAAAATTCAGTTTTGAAATTTGTTTTCAGATGAAATTGCTTTCTGCTCCTGAGTTATACCATTAGGGCCGGGTTCATTTATACCGCGACAGCTGACCGCGGCAGTGAATTTTATGCGTATCGATTTTTGGTTGATTTGGACACGATTGTGTCGTATCGCTCGTCGCGTGAAGTATGAACCCGACCTTGATAGCAGCTGCGACCACCCATCATATTATTTCAGCCTCAATAGTAAGACTTTAGAGCGCCCCGGACTCAGTCGCGCCGCTGAATGAATTCTTCTCCATCGCACGGAAAACAGGATACACGGAGCAACTGAATTTCTCCAAGTTGTACAAGGTGAGTTTGGTTGCAGTTTAATGTTATTACTTTGGAAAAATTATTCGAAATTTATCATTTCTCTGTGTGCGCTCCATTTCGCGGCAAATTTCAAGTCCGCGGTTGCAGGCAAACACTGTTGCGACACAGGCGAATGTAAACTTCGCTCTCAAATAGAGGTGAAGCTGTCGTACAAGTCTGTCGTTCATAAAGCCGCGACGCAGCTACGTGGCGTGCGTGGAAGAGGGTGCACCTAATATTGGTCGAATTATATTGCGTCCGGTAGCTGCGTCGCGGTTTCCCAAAAGATGACTCGCCTTCCTGTGTGTATATGGGTGCGGCGCGCGTCTTGGACAGAAAGCACCGGTTCGAGGAAAAATCCGGATTCAACCATACCTAAATTTTTTGCGTTTCTAGCATATTCGAGGGAGAGTTTTGGGTCTACATCGTTGTTTTTTGATCTACTTTGGTGACAAATCATGAAGCGAAAAAAATTTTCTGTAAAGTCGTGATAGAAGTAGAAAGTAGAAACACGATTTTGTCAAATCGAGATTGATGTGACTCTTAGGGAGAGAACATTGTTCACTCGGGCGTGCTGCGTCGCGGTCGGTAAGCGTCTCGAGCCGCGAAAGGGGTGAAGACATACAACCTCCGCATTCGAGTGAAATCAAGTGGATTAGTCACGCGTTTTCTGCGCGCGCGACACTCACCGGACCGTGGCGCATACGCACGCGAGTGAGCAATGTCATGCGACCCGATTTCTAGATAGCTGATGACATGCTGAAGCGCGGAGGTCGCACTACTAAACGCAAAACTCCAGCGGATGAGGCTCCTAAAGATGGGGTGGAACAGACGTCAACAACTGCGAAACGCAATAAAACAGGTTGGTTTGATTCGGGTAGACATGGACTCTAGTCCAGACATGAGCAAGTAATCTAACTCTATCTCAAGTCTTGCAGCGGTCCCGAATCCTGACTCCCAACGGAAGCCCGTTGTCAGCAGGAAGCCTAAGCGTGATGATATCGCAGGTGTGATTTATACTGCGCTAGCTTAGAGGCTGCATATGTGCTCGTTAGCATGCTTGATGACAGCATTAATAAATCTGTGTTTTACAACAGGACGCTAACGCCGTTGGAAGCGCCGAAAACGAACCAGAAAAACAGTATTTGAGTAATTCTGAGTCGCTGGGCTATTACTCCCCATCTCATGACTAATATAATCGAATGAGGGTTTTCTGAAAACAATAGATGAGGGGAAGGATTTACTGTTGAGACCAGTGTTTGCGATGAATCGCGTTTTCAGTGTGAAACACTATACTGGCATATGCTGGAGTTGATAGGGTCAAACAAAGGTGCAGGAATCGATGAAAACGGCCGCAAAGTGAATATTTTGTTAGCTCACTACGCCTTCCTAGCCCGCCCCGCCTTCTTCTCTGACGAGCTTGTGGCGCCGCGTACGCTTTCGATGGCAAATCGCCAAGGGTTTCCGCCACATCCAGCCTAATGGATTCGCGCACATTCCGCCATTAGCGCGCGCTTGCAGAAAGTAGCGGGGCGCGTATGAACCTTTACGTTTGTTAGAAATCTATGTTTTAGCTTAATCTGAGCGCTTTCATTCGCTGTTTCTTCACTGTT
This sequence comes from Aplectana chamaeleonis, assembly GCA_029168955.1. Classification (NCBI taxonomy): domain Eukaryota; kingdom Metazoa; phylum Nematoda; class Chromadorea; order Rhabditida; family Cosmocercidae; genus Aplectana; species Aplectana chamaeleonis. Next base: position 1,550,136 of record JAPDOI010000066.1, on the reverse strand, counting down.
CGATAGCTCACGACCACTCAACTCCATTTTTGAGACGAGCTTAAGTATGATGTTCATCGTAAACACCGAGTTTGAAGGCACCTTTCAATATCATGGGTGGGTAATTCTCAATATTATAGTCCGGCTGCCGTGTTAAACTGCGCTACCAAGCGCGAAATCTCAATTCAATTGAATAAGCGAGATATACTGAAGCATCCATTGGGCCGCCTCGAAAAGGAAAAAAACAGCCATTCCCTTCACCTTGAGGTTTTCGGTCTCAGTAGGGAAGGGACGCGCCGCGAGGTTCATGTATAGTTATCGCTCTGGCGTCATATTGGGGTATGCTCTGATATGATGGCTGCAAATGACGAGAAGCAACAGGCTCGAGGCAACTCGTCCACTAATTTCCAGCAGTTCAAAGCATTTGAAGGGTCATATTTCCGTTTGTAGTGGGCTCTGAGCGATACTGGAGCTATCATTGTGATTAGCCCGAAGTTCTCTCTAAGGATAGCAAAAGAACTGGAAATTATTCTCAGGCTGGCAGCATACACGCCAACATGCATAGTTGAAATAACACAATAAATCGGCCCGCGTGGCTCCTACCATGTCACCAAGGAGCGTGAGAAAACACGTGGTGATCCATGTGTTTTCACGCTCCACTCTTCGTTCTGTTATTTGTGGGCGTGGGGTTTTCCTGGCTCACGGGACGGGATTGCTCAAATGTTGTCACATTGGCTAATTTTCAGCGCTCCAAATGCCGTTGGTGACATGTTAGGACCCATGCGGGCCTATTTATGATGTAATTTCGACTATGTTTGTCAGCTTGTATGCTGCCTGAAGAAGGCACTATTCATTGTTGTTCGTGGTGGTAGGAAAGCTTGCGACTCAAGAATGATCGAGTAGACTCATTCTGGCCGGTTTTCGGTGCCTACAGCGGCGTTCGTGTATTTATAGAAGCCTATTTACCTCGTGATTTGGACCATTTTTGCGAACGTTTCAACACCGTGTTGAATGGTTCCGCTTGCAGTTGCTTCCTCCAATGGAAAATCGACTGGAGAATGCAGTAGCACAGACTCGCCTCGTGTACGTCCTGGGTTGAGAAGTGGGAAATCTTGGTGTATTTTGTTCCTCTTCTCCCGTGAAGATTATATGTTTTCTTTACAGCAGGATCGAGATCGAATTCGAAGGCAGTAGAATTGTCGCCTTCACCTAGGTAATGAGCGACTTTGTTTGTTGGCTCTCAACAGTCAGAAAAAAACGTGAATTTATGTATTGCAGAACGTCGAAGTCTGTGTCGAATCCGGACTCTACCTCTCCATCGTTGCAGCCGCTGCAAACACGTCGTAAGAGGCGTTATTTGCATTCTTTGATTGACTGGATCCATGACCTATGTAGCAGAGTGTTCATTTGGTTAATATCAGGTATAGTTGTGTGTTGACATGGGTCAATCCTGTCCATTGGGGTGGGTATGTGCTCAAATGTTGTCTACATTCCCTCTGTATTGTTTATTAGTGATCATGGCGCGTGCTGCATCCGCTCACCACCAATACGCTTCTATGAAAAGACTATCGGTAACCTACAGTCCGAAATAGAGGGGATACTTGATGGACTTAAGAGGTTTCGTCAACTTCTTAATGATTCAAGTAGTACTCGTACAATTAGAATACTTCTGAAATCTATTCGAATCTTCCCGGGGTCAATGAATTCTGGTACCAACGACTTGTCTGGAAGCTTAAGACCTGGATTCTTCTTCTCGCGACAGTACATTTCAAGCATTTCGACTTTGGGTCGATGTTCATGGTAAACATCCCTTCGCGTCGCTGATCGTGGGAGGGTGATTTTGGCCTAGGAAGCACGAGGTCTTACAAGGTACGAACCCCGGGGAGGAGACGTCATTAAAAAAGTTCGTCTGAAAGCTGTGGGGAATGGATATAGTAACATTACTGTATGTTGGGTTTTACCTAAGGACCATCCGGTAGAGCGGAAAATTGGGAAAACATGGCCAAACAGTAGTGGCCAAAGATGTCATTACAAAGCTGAACATAAACCTATTGGGTGAAGGAATAATACCCCATAATTTCAGAAGATCCTAGTCCAATAGCCCGTGATCATGTTCGTGCGAAGCGTTTGAAAGCAAGCTCTGCTAGGAGGCCACATAGGTTTGCAGTTTTCCTCCCCTTGGCTTGGATTCTTTATGGCTCCCGGGTTTCTAAGTGAGACCTAGGCGATGGACTGTGTTTGGAAGCCTGCCAAATTATTAGGTTGATGCGAAAGTCTCCCGCCACTCGACTTTGACGACTTTAGACCTTCAGCATTGGTTCTTCGGCCAAGTGCGATATACCGATCGAAAACACAAATCCTTTTCTATCTAACGCTGCCTTCCAGTTTAGCCGAAGCCTGCTCATTTGCGAAACATGTATATGTATGTATGTTTATTACAGGTCTAGCCTGCTTAGTTAATTTACACAGAACAAATGCAGCAAATAATGAATAAATAGAATGTAAAACCTATACAATAGTAATAAAAGGCCAGAAACCGGCTCAGACATCCACAGTCATCAAGTACTGATCCAAGAGACGTTTAAACGCAGGTAGGGTTGTAGGGAGACTGCACCTTTTGAGTAGCTTTTCAAACTCGCTCCCGGCTCTATTAACAAAGAAATGGTGCCTCAGACTTTTCTTGGCTCTGTTACGAACGAGTTTGAAACTGCTACCTCTTGTGGTAGATGCCCTTAGTTGAAGGAATTCATTTGCCTTGAGTCCAACATAGCCATACAAGATCTTGTAAACCATCAGAATATCGAATCTTTTCCTTCTGCAGGCCAGCGGAGTCTATCTGTAGCTTCTTGTTCCTATCAATGCTGCAGGGCATTTGACTATAATTGAGTCCGTTGACCCTCATCATCACCTTGCGTGTGAAGCTGTTTTGAAGTTTCTCCAGCGCAACAGTGGTCGAAACCTTGTGAGGGTTGAAGATCACAGTTCCATACTCAAGGTGAGGTCTTACATAGGTTTTATAAGCCTTAAGTAGCACCTTTTCGCTGTTACTGGATAGAGCTCTGAACATGCTATACATAACCTTAGTCGCTCTAGACACGGCTTTAGCACAGTGAGCATCAAAAGTGAGATCGCTACGCACCAGAAAACCCAAATCCATTATTTCATCGACAACCTGGAGCTGTTGACCACCAATGGTATAAACAGAACCTGCACTATTGCTTCCGATGTGCAAAACTTTAGTTTTTTCACTTGAAAGCAACATACTCCAGTCTCTAGACCAATTTACAATCTTACACAACGCCATTTGCAAGTATTCCCTGTCACTTACTGTCTGAATAGGAGAGAAAATTTTGAAATCATCAGCGAAAGCAGAGCATTTAACCTGACACAGTCACAAGTAACTAGTCGTGGTAATTCATAAGTAAATATATTAAATAGAATTGGGGATAGAACTCCCCCCTGAGGTACGCCACTGCAAATGGGTTTAGGATCGGAAAAAGTTGAATTAACTCGAACAACAAAGGACCTATTGCTTAAAAAGGCTCTTATCCATGCTATTATTCTAGGATGAATACCAACTTGGGCGAGCTTGGACATGAGTTTGGAATGGGAGACCCTGTCGAAAGCCTTGGAAAAGTCAACATAGATAACATCAACCTCTTCTCCCTCATCCACATGTGAGGTCCATTCATTAAGTGATTGCAACATGGCTGTCACCGTCGACTTTTTCTTCTGGAAACCATGTTGAGATTCCGAAATTATCGAGTGGTCCTCCAAATGCTTACAAATTCTCACCTTAAGGATCTTCTCAAACAACCTACCGAAGAGCGAGGTAATACTTACTGGCCTAAAGTTTTCAGGGCTAGTATGAGGCGGTTTTTTCGGGATAGGAGTGACAAAGGCGACACGCCATCTATCCGGAACCTCTGCTCGCATGAAAGAAAGATTAAAAATGTATGTAAGCGGTCCAACTATGATGTGGGCTACATGTTTAATGAATTTCAAAGGCAAATGGTCTGGTGTATCGGAAAATGAATTAGGCCAGCTAGAAAGGAACTTGTGAACATCCTCTGGATAAAACCAGACGGAATCATCCATTGCACTGAATTCTTGGGTTAAAGTCAGAGGTCACTAGGCCCGTCGTCCTCATAAAGCCTTTTCAAAAACAGATGCGAAGATTTCTGACCTCTCCTTATCGTCTGTTATTGTGGACCCCTCATACTCAATAGGTCCCAATCGCGGTTTGTCTCTCAATCTAGAATTCAAAGCCTATAAAAGCATTCTTTTTACCTGATTCAATGATCCTCTTTTCCATATTTCTGTTAAACTTTTTCAATTGCTTATCAAATCTATGACACACAACCCTATAAACATCCCAATCGTCTGCTGTATTAGTAATTCTGGCCCGATCCCATGCGTGAGATTTTCTATGCGCCAGGCGCTGCAAATGTTCGGAAGATGGCCCGTGCTGTTCGAAACTTCTATGAGTGGTACAAAAGATGGATGCAGTGCTGCAAAATAGAAATAAACATTTCATACTTAGCATTGACCGAGTCAGCAGTGTTAAACGCCCAGTACCAATCAACACCATTCAAGTAGTCAAAGATTGCGGGAAAATTAGCATTTTTGAAGTCTCTTCTGAGGACTTTAAAATCACTAAAAGGGGTGGCAAAATTGAGCTCAAAATGAATTGTAGCATGATCACTAGTCCCTACAGGATCACATACTCTAATATTGTCCACAAGATCGACGTTATTAGTTAGGAGCAAATCCAGGATATTATTACCATGGGTTTCTGCAGTTACCAGTTGGGAAAGATTATAGTCACGACAAAGCCCAACTAGGTCGAAAGATTAGCTCAATGGCACTAGACACATTAGGTTGGGCCCAGTCAACGTTAGGAAGGTTAAAATCGCCTGTAAGAATGCAAGGATAGTTGCAGGATACAAGATCACTCAATGTTTCAATCAATAGACCAAAGGCCGCAGAGGTGCACGAGGAGTCCTATAGACCAAAACCAAACGAATAACAATATCGCCAGAGCTGACTTCAATACAAATGATTTCATAACCATCAGGGACCGAGTTGGTGAATATGAGCCTGGGAAAAAGAGCCTTTTTAACCATGAATGCTACACCACCACCTTTTTTATGTTTTCGATCACATCTGAGCAGGTCGTAAATGGCAGAACACTCACCCACTAGAGAGGCGTCAGTTATGTTGTGCGTAAGCCACGTCTCTGTGAGTGCAATGACACTGAACTGATGCTGTTTTATTAGAAAAACAAGAAACCCCACATTTTTGGGAGGAGCGAATATTAGTCGAAATGCATGGTGAGCCAGTACCCAGTGAACGCGCAGACTTAACTTGTTCAAAATCCAAACAAGAGTGAGAGCCGGTTTCAAGCACATCAATAGATTTAGAATATTGATCAGGCGACCGAGGAATTTCTACTCGTTTAAAGATGGACTAGTATTCCCCGACACAACATGAATAGACATATCGGAGACAACAGATGGTGACTGATCACTAGGAATAACAACTGGTTGGAGGTTTTCCAAACTAAAACGACTAGGTTGAGGAATATTAGGATTACAATTATCGGGAGCAGGATTTGAAACTGGACTACAATTATCAACGATAGAAAGTGAGACACGAGGACAATTACCAAGAGCAGTATTGGAAAAAGAATGATGATTAGCTGGAATTGTGGGCGGCTTGATGGTAGTATGAATTGCATTATTGGCAGACGTACGATGAGGAAGAAAGGAATCCTGCCGTTTACCTACTCCAGGGTGGCGAGGCCTGCCTGGAGCACTTTTAGGTAGGGAGGGACGAATAAATGTGCCCACAAAGGGCGAGCCCTTGAGTTTTGGGGCGCATTTAATGGCCAAATCCGTGAAGTAGGATGACGGCAGTATCACTTTCAAAAGACGCGGCCTATAATAGAGAGGGCGACTTAGGCGATATACATTGATAGGTTTACACGGAATGTTCAAAAAATCAAAAAGGCGTTTAATGCACTCATAGTCATAGTCAACACACACTGACGAAGTCTGATGAACACGTTCAGGAATTCCAGCTATCACAATAGATCGAGACATTTCTTTTTGATCACAAACGGACAGATCCTGGGGTTGATTAGATGCCTCCGTTTGAGTACAAACAGAAATCGCAGAACGGGAATGATGCTCAACATCAGTGTTAACAGGAGAACGATCAAGAACGAGATTGCTATCGAACGATGCATTAGGAGAGTTACATAAAAGACGTAATTTCAAATTATCTTCCCTTAATTGACGAATTTCCTCCAATTGTTTTTCGTTCTCCATTGTTGCACAATCCATCTTTTCCTTAGAGTCCAACAGGAACTGCACGATGACCTTCATATACGCGGGAACAGAATCGTCCAACTCCATTTGTTGAATAGCATCAGCGAGCAAATCGAGTCCGCTAGAAGGTGAACTGACATCCACGAGGCCTCTTTTCTTTCCACGGAATTTCGTTACGACAGTTAGAAGAGACGACATCAGCAGGAGAATATGCCGCGTAGAACCGAAATGAATATGAAGTGAAGAGGTGAGACGAGACCTGACGAGCGGAGGAGCAGGAAGTAGTGCCTGACGTAGGGAATGATTGGTGGGAGTGGGTGGAGGGGGGGATGGGGATGACGATGAGCACAGGAAAAGTGCTTGACGAGACGGTAATGTAACAGCTGAATAGTAAGACGGTAGTGCTTGACAAAGAAAAGTCGAGTGGATGGGGGTAGATGACAGTGCCCCGCCGGGGTAGTTGAGTATTGATTATTGATCTTAACACTGGACGAAGGAGTGACCCGGCGCGCCGCCGCACAGCACCAACGCAGCAGGCGATCAATATGCTATAATTCAGTGGTAATCTTCAGTACTGAGCATCTTTGAGTGCTTCTATTAATTTTGAGAGGTAAACAACCAAACCTCTCTGAGAGAGAAAGGATATTTGAGCCATCTTAGAATTAGATGATAGCGTTTGCGGAAATTTTCGACGGAGCGTAATTATTGATTTTTAGCGGATTTCGTGATTTGGCAACTCCGGTCTTTTCTGTCTTATCCGAGAGTAAATAGAAGCAGTTTAGGCCTCGAAGCTTCAAAGTTGAATATAATGGCCAAGTCCCCACTCAATATAATTTTTCTGTCAGTTATCGTTAGTTTTTTTGAAAGTCGGTGAAAATGGCGAAAATCGAATTTTCAAAAAAAAAGGCTATCGTTAATTGACGAAAAAATATATATTGAGTGGGGACTTGGCCATTATAGGTATTCAACTTTGAAGCTTAAAGGCCTAAACTTCTCGGATAAGCCACAAAAAACCGACGTTGCCAAATCACGAAACCCGCTCAAGATCAATAATTGCGCTCCATAGAAGTTTTCGCAAACACTATCATCTAGTTCTAAAGTAGCTTAAAGGCAGCATACACGCTTGTAAACGTGGTTGGGATAACAACGCGAGTCGAACCGTATGGCTTACAACATAACGCCTACGCGCTTTTAAGCGTCAAAAACGACCATCAATGCCGTTACAGGAGTACCAAGTTTGGCCCCGCCCGTATTTTCACGCCCTCAGATTTGCCTTTTTCCTCCAAAGCAGGGTTGCTGTGTCATCTTCGTCGTCAGTAACGTGTGTGGTTTAGTTGTTAGGCAATCCAGAAACAATACCGACGGTGAAGATGACTGAGCAACTATGCCAGAGGAAAATAGCAAATACAGGGGGCGTGAAAATACGGGCGGGGACAAACTTGCTACTCCTGTAACGGCATTGTGGGTCGTTTTTGACGCTTCAAACTGCATAGGCATTGTGTTCTGACCCATACGATTCTATTTCCGTAGTAATCTCAAATATGTGTGCGAGCGTGTATGCTGCCTTTAAGTATCCTGTCAACTCTGGCAGGTTCAGTGGTTCCCCTCAAAGTAAATAGAAGCAGTCAAAGAGGCTCATTGGTGAAGATTACCACTGAATTATAGAATATATTTCGCAAATATGTATGTAAGATTTGGCCTCAGTGGAAGGTAGCGTTAGATAGAACAGAATTTGTGCTTTCGATCGGTGTATCGCACTTGGCCGAAGGACCAACGCTGGGAAGTTTAGGAATCGCCAAAGTCAAATGACGGGTATTTCACTCTTTAACTGAATAATTTGGCAGGCGTCCAAAGACATTCCGTCTCCATAGAACATCTGTCGCTTTTAGAAATCCGGGTTTGTCCTGTTTTGGCCTGCCCAATGAGTCTTTGACATGTGTGCATTTCAGACTGGCAGCTGGAGGCAGTGTTGTGCCGGGTCTAACAGTCCGTCGTGCTCCATGTTCACCTTTGAATTCACAGCAGTCTTCATCAAGTGAGAAGGTTCTAAGTCCAATCACACCTGCTGAAGTGTCCTTGGGTGATCGAATGGGTGTTACTTCGGGCGAGAAGCGGAGTGCGACTAAGTTGCGTAATATTCCTGGGATGCAGAATTTTGCTAAGGGACGACGATCGATTATTATTGATCAGGTGGGTAGAGTTAGTATTCTTTTTTAGCCGGCTTTCTGTACAATTAGCTCTAGTTCCATTTGCAGATAAACAAGAAATACAAGAGGATTGAGGAGAAGAAGAAGAAGCGATTGTCGTAGATCTCAGTGTGGCCTGTCCACTGCTAACCAGGGGACTTATCACTTAGCCATAATTCTGTATTCATTGAAAAGCATATATCTCGATTTTTGTATTTTTTGTGTTCAAAAGGTGAGCATTGTAGTGAACGGAGGGCTAGCAGCGCCTCAAGTTGCTACCCTTGTGAAGCTGGTTGTGCTTACATTCCTACCTGTCAGTGTTTAGGTGCGAGGTAATGTAATCAATTGTTGTATAGCATGTCCAATTTGTCATTACGATGATCTTTTAATAAAGTTTGACAATGTCCTATCCTTTCGACAGGTCAGCAGCAGCAGTGGCCCGAACAGCAACCGAAGCCGACCCGTAGAATAGGAAAACTAGCCGAACTGTCAGGTGGCTCGGGGTCGAGATTCACGATTAAGGAGGGAACCCGTCCTATGTAGGAATGCTAGCGGACGGTAGTAAGAACTACTCAGACGATTGTCGGCCCCGATCCGCCTGACAGCTCGGCTCGTGTTTCCTGTTCGGTGCGGCTTGGGGCCGACAATCTCCTGAGTAGTACACTGATATATTTATTTATGGATGCGGACCTGCTAAGATCCTCGTGGTTTTACGGTAACGGCTGGCGGTATGGTGAGCTGATCAGCTGCACTCTTCGCTCGGCCCGAATAGATTACCAAGCTGGCGCACGCGACCCGTGGGTGAGATTTGAATGTTTTTTTTTGTCAGGAAGCGAATCACAGACCTACCCTCTATGCGCGAGCAACTCGCAGGGAGGAGTTGGCCTGCGTTGCGGCTCCTTTTGATAAGAGGTGAACGGGTGGCCGTGTGGTGTTCCGGCCCCAGCCCGGGTACCTGGTAATCGATGCGGTAATGACCATCAGCATCGACTACCAGGTGCCTGGGCTGGGGCCGGAACACCTTACGGCTACTTGTTCAGCTCTAATCAAAACGAGCCGCAACGCAGGCCAAGCTCCTCCCTGCGAGCTGCTCGGGCATCGAGGGAACTATATGAACATTCAAAGATAAAAAGTTGAGTAAGCGTGGTTCCTAGAATCCTCTGCGTAAGCTCATTTGTTTGTTGGCCATGAACTTGAAGGAGGTTAGTGATAAGAGCATCATCTCCTCAGTGAAACTTTCTTTAGAAGCCCCTCCTGCGAAAAACTTGGACCTCACCTGCGTTTTAGCCACCGTAGCCGTGGTTTTGATCTTGCTTCCTGATTCAGCTGATCAGTCGTCGTCTCACCATTCTCACCGTTCAAGGCACAGTCCAAGTCGTATTCCAGTTTGTTTGCTTATCTTGTAGGGAATTTTGGGGTGATCACAATGGTGTCTCGAGAGTCGCTCAAAACCCACTACGAACGGAGTTATGGGCCGTCAAAGAGTGAAATCGGTCGGTGAGAAATCTGTGGACGAGTTGCCTCAGACCTATTTTTCCTCGTACGCAACCATCGGACCGGAGCAGACTACACTATAAAGCTTGACTGATAGCAAAATACACCTTTAAAAGCAGTGTTCACGATAATCTTCAATCTTGAGATTGTTCGCTATATTGATTAAGAGGCCCATGGTTGGAACAAAAATAACGTAGAAACTGAGAAAAACGCAGCAGAAGTCCAAGAAATCCTTGAGTATCACCTCGCCTCTCAAGTATCACAGGAAGGGTTTGTTGTGACAATGAAATCGTTTGTGGACCCGTCTTTTGCAATTCTCTACTCTCTATTGTTCCGTTCTTTCCTTAGGGCCCTAACTAATCCTGCTTTGCATGAAACATTTTTCTATTTTCGATTGACCCAATTTTCCACCGGTGACAACCACCATGAGCGTTATACATTCCATCCGATGGCCAAAATGGCGTCGGATCGGATTTTCGGATATTGCCGATTTTGCAAAACCGACTCATCGGATAAATCGGATACTGTCCCGAACGAGAATTTCGGATAACGGATCCTATCCGAAACCAGAATTTTTGATCGGATCGGATATCCGATCGGATAAAATCGGATTCACCGGATAATCCGGATGAAAAAACGGATAAGAAAATTTTTTTAGTAGTACCGTGGATTCAACCCCGTGTATTCAAGCAAATACATTTTGTAAAGGAGTAAATGGCTATCATCTATGACGAGAAATGAACGCAGGAAAGCAAATTATGCCTCTGGACATGTCAGTTTACTTGGTTTCACTCTGAAGCAGGGATGTCGCGTCGCCGCGCAACTGGTCGCGCGCGACGCTCGCCAACAACGACGCGGCACGCACGGGTGAGAAACTTCGCCGTCCCCTGCAACCGGTGAGAGCACATAACTGACCAAAAAGAAGACCTGCCACAGAATCATGGTTTAGCGGGGCGTTGCTACCAATCCCGGTAGGGCTACGACCCCTTACCTTGTTAAACGAAACCTTGGAAAAAAATCCGAATTCGTTACGAACTTCCCCTTCTGGGTAAACATTGAGCTTGAAAATTATATGATCCCTGCAGAATTAACGCTGTCGCAGGAAGGGGGGCCACCGTGCAATCGTACATAGCCACGCGCATTTTCCCGTGCCGCCGCATCATGAGTACACCAACCGAGGGTTTCCCCTCCCTCCTGAATTCAAGTCGTTTGATTACGACACGGAAAAAAGGGTAGGGACAAGTGCGAAACCGAAGCAAGGCTAGTTCTTTTTTGCACACTTCCTCTGTTGTCTTCAACATAACTGAAGGACACAACATCAATTAATTTTAACACAAAACTACGGGTTGCGGAACGTGCCACATATTTCACGGTAGAGCGGGTCCCCGCCGTTGCACCGTCAACCCGTTTTCCACCGCCAAATAACCGTCTCCGTATATTGAATCTCTCTTTATCTGCGGTACTACCAACAATTCGACTCCTCCCCGTTTTTGCTCCCGCCGTCGCACCGACAAGCCTTTTTACCCCGCTGAACAACCGTCAGCGTGTCTGAGTCCAACTTCAGAACGTCACCCGAGTTATGAACACAGATTCGCGTTGTAATAAAGCGTCCGAACAAAAGACATTCCTTCGATACCTGTCCGTGAAATTTGCAAATAAAACACTTGTTTGTCTTCCTGAGAGCTCAAAATCATTTGTGTGCCATCATCATGAGCACACTTATTTCGCAGAATCATATAAAATGTGGAAACGCTTACACTTCCCTTTTACACTTAGTGTGGATGTCTTTTGATGGCAATAATGTATCATGAGATTGAACAAATTGAATTAATACCGCAAATTGCAAGTTTTTCCCGCATCTAAGGCCCCCGTCAGACTTGGTCGAAAAACCCATCGAGTCCGACTAAGTCCGGGGCAGGAAAACCGATCTTCTCAAGCAATCGCGGGGGTCGGTGGCAGGTTAAAACGCCCCTTTTGCAATGAAATTGATCGGATCTGGCTGATCGGCGGAGGTTTCGGCATGACTCATAACTGCCGAAGTTTTCGTGGTGATGTCTCATAAGTGGCCGAGTTTTCGGGTCTATGTGTTGCAGTGTCTGCACTGTTTTTCCCTGATACTCTCTCGTGTAGAGCGCGGAAATGGCAGCCCACCATGTATACGCTGCGCTTGGATGTGAGGTGTTTGTGCTTGTCATGGTTGACATTGTTCGGAATATCGACGCTCTGGCGGGATGTAGGTGGCAGATTGAATCGCCAGTGCTGCCTCTCGACCTGCACGCGGAGTTTTCGGCATGAATGGGGGAGTTTTCGGGCTCAGCCTGCCCCTTTTTTCGTTTCGAGCGGCAGCACGCTAACTGTTCGACTCCTCAACCGGCCACCGACCCCAGCGAGTGTGTGAGTTGGTGCAATGGATCTGCCCGTGTGCGAACGTGAAACACCCGTACCGACTGGGTGGATTGCGGTTGCAATGAGTCGGTCGCATTCGGACTCAGTGGGTTGATTTTTCTGAACCCGACTGTCACTATTTCGGTGCGTATCGACCGGGTGGGACTCAGTTCATCGACCATCTCTGACGGCGGCCTAGGGACTTGCAAAACGAAATAAAGGCCTCTCCGCTTCACGAAATACCCCCCTATCACATGTTATGCAGTTATTTTGTGATATTATGTCCCCCTTCATCATAAAATATTTGTATTTGTTCAATATGCATGTAGTGAAGTGTCAAAATCCATTCCTTACACATGCTTAATCAGCGATTCCGCAACCGTCAATAGCGCGCTCTACTGCTAATTCAGCGCGATCTCTACGCGGCCGCGTTCGGAGCTGGCTGTTACGGCGGGCGCAATTCTATCCGTTTTTCATCCGAAATTATCCGATATTTATCCGATAATTATCCGAAAAATCCGATTTTTATCCGATCGATTATCCGTTTTTTATCCGATTATCCGGTTTTCTGATCGGATCCTTCGATTTTCACTTTTCCGTATATCGGATAATTCGGATATCGTGTTTTTTCGTCTGATCGGATTTCGGATCAATCCGAAATCGCCACTTTGACGTCGGATCGGATTTCGGATAATTATCCGATCGGATTATCCGACCCGGATATCCGAAACCGACTCCGTCGGATGGAATGTATAATGAGCGTGTTCATCCAACCGGACAACTAGTCCATGTTATAGAATAATGTCACTGAAATACGACGTTTTAATGCGTTTCTCGCCTTTCCTTCGTAAGTTTGGTAACACTTGGAGGCCAACGCATTGTTTTATGTGGAAAACTCGTGGACGAAAATCATCGTGAACACTGGATTTAAAAGAACAGTCCATGGTCGTGGGTGAAATTTGACATAGCCGTCCGGCCGCTAAGTGTAGCAACCCTGCCAAACGCGAAATCTTGACTCTTCAGAATAAGCGCGGAAATTCGAGCACCCATCTCATCAGCCCACTACAGGATTTTCGGTTTCGATAGGAATGAGACGCGCCATGGATTTTGATCAAAGTTTAGGTTCTTCTATTTGTCATCGGCCTAGCTTCTTAGTGTGGTCTGCTCCGGTGCGATGGCTGCTAACGACTAGGAAAAACAGGCCCGAGGCAATTTGTGCATGAACTCCTCACCGTCCGAATTGACGACTTTGTGGGGCCATAACTCCGCTCGTAGAGGGTTCTGAGCGGTTTCGGAGAAACCATTGTGATTAGGCCGGAATTCTCTACAAGATAGGTAAGAAAAACTGGAAAACGATCCTGAGGTTGGACTCTGTCTTTAGGTTAAGAAGCTACATTGACAGATCTGGAGGCGCAAGGCGTGGTTGTGTTACCGCAGAGTTCCAACATCAATAAAACGCGCAACTTCTGGGAACTTTAAATGCCTACTTGTCGAGAAGCATCCAGCAAAATAGGCGTAATGGAATGGAAAAGGTCAGCTGCTCTCTAACAAAATAAAGGGTATGCAGGCACCGCTAATCCATCTTCTAATATTATCTATTCCTGCGCGCCATAATAATGGCCCAGCGCCGATAACGAGCATAAAACACGAAAGAAAAACAAAAAGAATCAGACGACAGAATTAAAAACTCTGTGATGTCGACAATGTTCAATGATAACGATACTAAAAGAGAAGAGTCATGTCGTATGTATGTACATAGTTCGATAATTGCGAAGAATGAACGACGCGATGTGCTCAAGTGAGACATTCATACTGGTCAGGCTTCCAATATAAACAAACTTCGAAAAACGATTCTAATTAATATAAATATATAAATAATAATAAAATAAAATAATAATAAATATACGAATAATAAATAATATCTAATTCATATAAATAGTTATAACAAGTCAACATTATCAATTGAACGATCAAATTCGTTTTGACACTCTTTCTTCAAACAAACCCTATATTACAGGTCGCCCGGGTCTCTTCAGTATAGATCAGAACTGTTCTCATTCTTTATAAAATCAAAAAAAAAATAAAAGTAAAAAAGTACTTCACAACATCTGATCAAATGAGGTGAATATGTAGATTACAAACAGATTACAGAACGGTCTTGGGTTTCCTCAGTACATACGCCACATTTTTCTACATAGAGCTTAGAATTACTGGAGCTAGCCGTGGTGTCTCATTGCTAGTTTAATGCTGACGGAGGTACCATTGAGCCAAGATAGAACCTTCAAGCTTCAGGAAATTGCTCCTTGATCCTTCAGTGGTGAAACTCACAGAACCCATGCAATCGCAGGATTTTCTAGCCGAAGTGTGTACGTCCCTAAACGAACGAGGAGAATACTTCTACAGCGATTCCTTTCAGCAAAATTATAGCATTGGCTAGAGATGGATCGTCGCGTGTTAGCTACGCGACGATCGGTGCTGCTGTCATATGTGGCGTGAATAATTATAATAACAATGTAGAGATCTGAGGTGTAAGTGTGATACATTCGGAGGCTCCACCAATGGCGCTATAGTTGGCGATTGCCCCGATGTCTCTCCTTTTTCTTCAACTTCACAAATTCCGTGAACTCTCAAAAAATTAAGTCTTACACGATTTTTGGATGTTTTTTTGCCGTAACTGCAGTTCAAAGTCGCAGTGCTCGTTATGCTTTGTTTATTGTGCTTATCTGGGCCAAATTCCGGTCCGCAATTGCGTCTCGACACGTTTTGCGGCCGCACGCGCTCGAGTCAGACGGGTTTCCAGCGCTAAAGCCGACTCGATGTGGCTTTTTTATTCGAATTTCTCCAATATTTCTTAGTTCCAAAGCCACACAAGTCAGCAGATGGCTGCTGCGGCGCTGGAAGCTCTTCTGACTCAGGGAGCGTGCGGCCGCAAAGCGTGTCGAGACGCAACTGCGGACCGGAATTCGGCCCAGATATGCACTATACACAAGGTGCTGAGTTGATCGGAAAACGCTTGGTTCCAGGCGAGATTGAACCAGCATATTCCCTTTCCGGGGAAGCGCCGCTCTCACTCAACTGCTTGGTAAATCTTCACCAAAGCAATCATCCTTTTTTCCGCATAACGGGATACCATAACGTGCCCTGCGACGTTGTAGTACAGTTACGGCAATAAAAACATCCAAAAATCGTGTAAGACTTAACTAGGGCATCATATTGACAGGTCTAATACTGCTAGATAGTCTCTGACGGTGTACCTGTTTCATCCCGTTATGCGGGTGAAAGGATGATTGATTCGGTGAAGATTTACCGAGCAGTTGAAAGAGAGCGGCGGTGGGGCGCCGGTGGTGCAGTGCGATAAGGCGCTCCCCGGAAAGGGAATATGCTGTTTCAATCTCGCCTGGAGCCAAGCGTTTTGCGATCAACTCAGCACCTTGTGTAAACATTTCGAAAAGTTGCCTACACGGTCAGTAAATACACATTCTGATAGCCTATGAGTTTTATTATACGGCATTGTCGGAACTTGGAGTCGGGTTTGCCGCATCATCAGAATCGCACTAATACAACAAGCTTGCTCCTCTAAAGCACCTACCTATTAGGGGAACCGGAAAGTAATGTTTTCTGATTATGCGGGACCCAAACACCTGCTCTGCTTACTTTCCCAATCTGCTTCAAATGTTCTTGGATGCTCACCAAGGTGGGTTAAGACTATTTGACAATTCCTTGATTGTTTGACACGGATTTGCTTCTACTTCCACCCTTAACACGTCGTCGTCTAACGTTGATGGTCTTCCTACACGAGTCGAAAAGATCGAAATTACCCGATTTGAACTTAAAAACCACCTATGGTATTAACGAATGACCAATGCATTTGGATGAACATCGCAAATGTTTTTGTTAGCAACTATTGCGTTACTGCCCTTGCTTAACTCAAAAAGCATGCGTTCCCGGACGTGTTCCTCTTCTGGTATTTGGCTGGCCATTTCACCCAAAATTACAAAAAAATGTACGAATGATTGTTCTATCATTCCTACATTTATTTAAAATGTAGAATTTTTTGTCGGGATGATAAAAAAATGTAATTCAATTGTCTATAAGTAAAGAAGTCGCTATAACCTCACAATGTCTATGGCACGCCTCTGAACCGAACAATGGGCTGATAAATGACAATCAAGTATTGAGATGAGCAGAAACGACATTACTTTCCAGTCCCTCTAATACATCTGGCTGGTCGTCCTAACTTTGTACCCAGGGGCTTCTGAGAATGCTACGTTGACCGACGTTCACAGTTTTTCTGCATAAATCTCGCAAAATCCACAAGTTCGAAACTTGAGATGTGTCGCATACTTTTTCCGCGCGGTCTACATACTTTCATGACGCGGGAATGTTGTTGCTTTGGTTTTCTTCACGTAGTGATGGAATGTTTTCTGCATTTTCTTCCATAAGTGGTTCTCGACGGGAACGAAAAAAGTCTCTTGTGGCTAACGATGTTCTACTAATTAGTGGATGCCGGGGAGCGCTGTTCTCTGCTGAAACTTTCGAATTACCAGTTTGAAATTGGCATTCATAAAGTGCCCATAACATGTCACTTGGTGAGGAGTGGCAAAGCGCAAACTTCACGTCACTCAGCTAGCTGCCTTCTGGCAACCTGTCGCTGTTACCCTCTCAACAATTTTTCACAAGTTTTTCGAAGATTTTTCATCTATGTACTGTAATGGGAAAAACTGTAATTACATAATTACATTATCGATAAAGTGGTCATCAGCAGAGGAATTTTCACGGGATACGCAATTAGCAGAGCGACTGGCAATTAGAGCATCCCCTCTCTCTACCGATATTAATGATATATCATTAATGAGCATTTCCTATTATTATCAATGTAAAGCATCAGAGAGTAGTTAACCATCAGGGTGAAGGACACCTTATTTGGTAATTGCTCTAGAGATGTTGATGAACAATCACTTTGTCCTGAACTGTGATCATCCTGCACACTGTAGTTCGCATATGTTTGCATAAATTTGTGTGAAAAAGACAAAATGCCGATTTTTGAACCCTGACTTCAAGAGCAGGTTACCGGTTTCTGAACTCACTTCTCAAGCGCAAATTTTTAAGTTGAACTAAAAACATGAACCTGATCGGGTAAGGGTCCAACCCTTTGAGCCAATCTATCCAAACATAATTTTTCACCGCTGTCGTCCGTGCTCTCATGGAAGTGTATTCTTGGCTGTCTATTCAACTTCAGAAAAAAAACCCTTAACGTCCATGACACTTTAAATGACACGTGCGATACAGTTTGCCGTAGTGTTTAAAGGCTGTGGTGCGGTTGCGGTCGACACACTCAATTTATGGTGGAAAACCTGGCGCTTTGCCAGATTTCATCATCGATCTACAACACAGCTGATTTTCTGGGTGAGCTACGGTTTTTGTTATTTTTTCTTGTATGCTTCTGCTTTGTTTCTGTTTCTGACTCTTTACCCATTCACGACCACGTATCCCACCGGTAGGACACGCTTTGACTACCACTTCGTACCGCGTGTCCCACCGGTGGGGCACCCTTTTTCAAAAATCGATTTCTCCGCCACAAGAAACTACTTTCGAACCAACATACATATGATCAATGTCTTGACCTTCCCAAGACTTCAGTAAAATTCTCGTGGTCTATAAGTAGGTCAAACGCAACAACATATTTACACAATTTTAAAATCAGATGGGCTGAAGTAGAGGGAAAAACGGCTCTAAAGCAACTTTAGAGGCACCTAATGATTTCTTTTTCCTTCTATCGCTAAAAATTTAGGTTGCTTAGTAGAAACCTATTGTTAGAAACTCGTTTACTTTCCTGAAAGCGTTGCAGCTCAGTTGACCCCGTTTTGGCTTTGAGTAATAGTTTCTTGATAGCGAAAGCGTCTCGGAAGCTCAAACTCTGATACTGTCCGACTATCGTTGCTAGCTACAATATAGGGAAAAAAAGCGAAATCAATTACCCGTGGGACGCAATTCAAGCCAGCGTGTCCCACCGGTGGGACGCGTTATAGGGTGACGCAATATTGCACGCGGTCCAAACGTGCAGCCACCCAAAATTAGGCGTGATCGTGAATGGGTGTTTTCTGTTTGTGTCTGTTTTCAAAATCCTACTTTAAGATTGAAAAAAAAACAGCAACTTACTCTAACGCCCTAAGAACGGCCCCTATTTGCAATATCTAAAGAGTCAGAAACAAAAATGAAGCAGAAGCATACAAGAAAAAATAACAAAAACCGTAGCTCACCAAGAAAATCAGCTGTGCTGGTTGACGAAACTTGGCGGAGCGCCTAGTTTTCCACCGTAGTTTTAGTGTGTCGACCGCAATCGCACCATAGCCTTTTGTCACTGCAGTAAACAGTACCTTATCGTCTTGTTCCGACCCAAATTTACTCTGTTCCCTCGCGCGCTTGTTTGGAGCGAGGGTAAAGACAGTGAGAAAGTGTGGGGAGAAGGAGACGCAGTGTACGCTCGCAGACGCATGCAATGAACGGAAATAAATTTCTCTCGGAGAAAGAGGATATAAATGTTAGTGGAACTTTCTGATGCGTTCAGAACGATAGATACCATATCAACTGCTTCCATATTCACTCTGAATCGTTCGGGAGGTGAAATCGTTTTGGCTTTCGAAAAGATTATTCTTTTCCCTTTATACTTTCTATTGAAAAAACTGCAGTCTGACGGCGATTGGATGAATCACGGTAATATTAGGCTTCGCTGGCATCTCCAAATATAAGGCGAATGAATCCGAACTCCCTTACGCCCATTCTATCAGTGAGATGGCGTTCGAAGTTCTCACGCTTGCCGGCCATCGCCGGCCTCTCTGTTCAACTGTAGTACGGTTGCGCCAGCTTGTGAGCTGGTTTCGACGAAAACGCTCGAAGGGAATCAAGAAATTACAAACTATTTCAAACCATGCAAACCCTGCTAACCTCCTTTCTTATGCAGTTGCACCGACCGACCCACCTAGCTTTAAAAGAGAGGGGTCCTAAAGTGGTAGTTCATTTTATATTCAATTCTGTAAAGATAAAGACAACCGCTGTTTGAGATTTAGTAAACGCCTCCATGACCAACCGACACCTGCTACCTTTATTGCCAAATGAAGTATAATGATGTTTGTGTTTTCTGGATGCATATTTTTGATTAACTCACATTTCCATCGTATATAAACCCGATTTAGAAAGGTTGGTGCATATAAACAGCTAAGCAGTTGAAATGAGTGGTTAAGGGGAGGACGTGAAGAAAGGGTGGTGATCACCGCTCTCTTATAGATGCACAAAACGATTTTTTGAAGCTCTGCGCTAACCCACTTCGGTCCCGCACACTTTCTACGGCGTCCGGCGCACTCTACCTTGGGTCCCGCACACTTTTCCCCCGTCGTCCGGCGCCCTCTGCCTAAGGTCCCGCACACTTTCTACGGCGTCCGGCTCATTCTACCTTGGGTCCCGCACATTTTCTACGGCGTCCTACGCACTTCCACGCCGGGTCCCACTGCACTTTTTCGACGTCCGGCGCCACTCTGCATTAAGGTCCCGCACGCTTTCTACGGCGTCTACGCGCGCGCTTCCACTTGGGTCCACGCTTTCTGCGGCGTTCTGCGCGCTCTTGAGCCCATTGTGCCCCCGTAAGGTAGCCCGTCTTGAAAGTCAAGCCGAATTGAATAAACGGTCAAACAAACACACAGAGAAACGCACACATACATAAACACACACACGCACACACAAATTTGCGATTTACCAAAATATAGTAGGATTGAAAAAACTGCAGTCTGACGGCGATTGGATGAATCACGGTAATATTAGGTTTGATGTTTTGTTTTCGAAGGCTAATATCGAACTGCGAAAAACTGCATTCTTCTGTAATGTCAACAAACTTAGCTGAAATACTTTTCAGCAACTAATGATTGTTCTTTGTTGAGACATATCTTAGCTAAGACAATAACAGTCACGTGCTGATCCGGCTGCTGGATATGGTGATGCTATGGTTTTCTGAAACATTTGCTGCAGTATTCTGCTTTTCTACATGATTCTACCCCTGTATTTCTGTGTCTTCGATATTTAACTCATTATCAGATATGGGGAATTACTCAAAGGTGAATTGGTAGCGTTCCTCCCTGACCTGATGTATTCCTAAAGTCGTGTTCACGATTATTCCCAGTTTTAGGTTATTTGCTGGAGCGATGATTTGGTGCCCGGGTACTCAGCAAAATCAAAACAAGTTACTTGTAATATAACTTTAACTTACTTTAATGTCTCAAGTAACTTCCTACTATATATATTTTGGTAAATTTGTGTGTGCGTGTGTGTGTGTATGTATGTATGCGTTTCTCTGTGTGTTTGTTTGACCGTTTATTCGCCTTGACATTCAAGACGGGCGACCTTACGGGTACGGGCTCAAGAGCGCGCAGAACGCCGTGGAGCGGACAGAGAGTGCGCAGGACGCCGTAATGAAAGTGTGTGGACCCGAATGTAGTGCGCCAGCCGCCGGAGAAAAATGGGCGGGACCCAGTAAATGGAAGTGCTCTGTATGCCGTAGAAAGTGTCGTGGGGACCCAGAATCGGTGAGTGCGCAGGACGCCGTAGAGAGTGTGCTGGACCCATTGTTGTGAAGTGCGCCGGACGCCGTAGGAAAGTGTGTGCGGGACCCAAGGTAAGAGTGAGGCGCTGGACGCCGTAGAAAGTGGGCGGGACCCGAATGCGAGTGCGCAGAACGCCGTAGAAAGTGTGCGGGACCCAAGGTAGGGTGCGTAGGACGCCGTAGAACGTGTGCGGGACCCAAGGTAGAGTGCGCCGGACGCCGTAAAGGTCTGCGGTACCCAAGGTAGAGTGCGCCGGACGCCGTAGAAAGTGTGCGGGACCCAAGGTAGAGTGCGCAGGACGCCGTAGAAAATTTGCGGGACCCATATGGGAAAGCTCAGGACGCAGTAGAAAGTGTGCGGGACCCAAGGTAGAGTGCGCCGGACGCCGTAAAAGTGTGCGGGACCAAAGGTAGAGTGCGCCGGACGCCGAAGAAAGTGGGTGGGACCCGAATGTAAGTGCGCCAGACGCCGTAGAAAGTGGGCGGGACCCAAGTGGGAGTGCTTAGGACACCGTAGAAAGTGTGCGGGACCCAATGTAGAGTGCGCCGGACGCCGTAGAAAAAGTGCGGGACCCAAGGTAGAGTGCGCCGGACGCCGTAGAAAGTGTGTGGGACCCAAGTGGGAGTGCACAGGACGCCGTAGAAAGTGTGCGGGACCCAAGTGGGAGTGCGCAGGACGCCGTAGAAAGTGTGCGGGACCCAAGGTAGAGTGCGGCGGACGCCGTAGAAAGTGTGTGGGACCCAAAGCGATTGCGCCGGACGCCGAAGAAACTGTGCGGGACCCAAATTGAAGTGCGCAGGACGTCGTAGGAACAGTTATATTACATGCAACATACATCTATATTACATGTAACATAAATTTATATTACATGCAACTTGGATTTATATTACATGTTAGCTACACTATTGTAACATGCAACTTACATTTGAATTTTCACTATGGGTGGCCATCATGTGACGCAGACGACACGCGACGCAGAGGGCAAGCCCCAGGCCACACACTACGCAAAAAAAGCTGTGCAGGGCCTTCCCTGCTGGTGTGGGTTCAAGTACCTCAAACTTGGGTAACTGAACCAACAAGAACGGTGGTCGTAAAGCTGACCCCGTGAGTGCGTCGTACATCAGCTTTGGAAATATCTTCTTGGCCGACTTAAGTTACTTGCGACTTATATTGTGCCATTTAACTTACATGTAACATATCGGAGGCGCACTGCACGCAGTATCATCTCAGAAATTGAAAACAAGTTATTTGTAACATATCTGAGCTGATGTAAGTTACTTGCGAGTTATATCAAGTCATTTAAGTTACAAGTAACATATCGGAGGCGCAGCGCGCGCCGTATCCCGCCGATATGTTACATGCAACTTAAATGACCTGAGATAAGTCGCAAGTAACTTACATGGGCTCAGATATGTTACAAGTAACTTGTTTTCATATTTCTGAGTAGAGCTATTAGGCCCCGACATAGTCGGTCGATCGACTGTATACAGCCCGCTTGATAAGCTTCCAAATCATGCGAATCGAATGTGAAAAGTCCATTCGCTTCACCCGGACTGAAGCCGCTTGTGGCCGTCCAAGTCAATACACATGTGATACATTGTTTACTGAGGTGGAAAATCCCCCCCCCGTTATGGCCGGACTGAGCCGGCCGCGGTGCGCTCAACTACGCCTGCGTAATCGATTGGCATGCAGCCGAAATACGAGGGCGGCGCAGGACGGCACAGGTTCACTAGGAACAGGAGAAGACGGCTCAGTCCGGCCCTGGGCCGACTATGCTGGGGGCATTGTAGCGGAAACATTGAAAGAGACTCGCTAGAAGTACATAAAAAGCTGCGGTCTCGCTCCATTTCGGTGCTCATCGAAAGTATTCGCTGGAGCAGTCGTGTACCCGTCTTCTGGAACTCTAGCTATCTGCTGCACCTTTCGAGCAACGTTCTATTTTCGAACTCCTGTTTTGCATGACGTAATCTCCCAATTTCCAATTCCGCCATAATATTCACCGACAGCCGGTCAAGTTGCGCGTCTACGTATCCGCTATTCGCCCTATCATCATGTACGGATGGGTGGCGCTGTGCCATAACGAAGACTTCTACAACGAAATCGACGCCCTACATCAACGCTTGACACGAGAGAGGTGCCAGCATCTCCCAACGCTAACTCAAGCGGCAACGAAAGGTCGACTTCGACTGTTTGGGCACATTTTCAGAAGACCGCCAGATCGCCTTGTTCAACACGTTCTAAGGATGCAACCGAGTCTTTTCTGGAAACAGCCTCCTGGACGTGAGCGAAAGTTTCGGACGGATGTGGTGAAGGAAGATTGGAAATCACCCGAATTTGAAAGGCAATTCAGGCGCAACGTCTCACTTTGCACGAAGTGGACTAGCGAAAAATGATGGACTGTGCTCAAATTGTGGCTCAGTACCGTGACAATTAGACACGGCTGACCACTAGGACGACAAACCTTGGCGAAGATGCAGACTGACCGCGTCGGGCTGAATCCTGCCTATTAGGTCCAGGCCAGTAAACTAATTAGTTGGAAACAGATGCGTAGAGATTCGCGATCAGCTAACGGTAGAAGTTTATAGTGAAAAATAATCAATAACAACAACATCCTGCTTTGAACCTGAAGTTTTGGTAATGCCTCGTGGAACATGCTACACAGTGAGAGAATATAAGGGAATGCGAGATAGTACATGGAGAGAGGAGATTGTTGGGGAATAACATTCAAGAACGTTCTGGAATATCGATAGCTTGCGTCTTGAATTCCCGTACCTAAGGCAGCATTCTTCAAAGGAGCGATGATGCCAATGCTACCCATATGGTAGTAACGGTTATCGTGGAACCTTACGTGGAACGCGGAACGTGGAAAGGGTTGAGCGTTTTTTTTTCGCCTGTAAAGGCAGCATACACTATAGTTGTGCTTTTTGACTAAACGGACCGAATGAATGAATGAATGAATATATTCGACTTCAAAATTTTCGAATAAACGAACGAATGAATAAATTCGACTTCAAATTTTTCGAATAAACGAATGAATGAATATATTCGACTTTAAATTTTTCGAATAAACGAATGAATGAATATATTCGACTTCAAAATTTTCGAATGAACGAATGAATGAATATACTCGATTCTCTATTTCGAAATGAATGAATATCGAAAATCGAATAATTTTGAATAAATGAATTAATTTAACTACGGGCCAACCGAATTCAGAGTTTTGCGACGCTACTGCTTTTGAAGAAGGCAGTTTTCAAGAATGGCATCGAAAGCTTTCTGAACTGCTCAATATTTTCAATATTCCGCTCAGGCAGGGAGTTCATAAGTGGCGGCACGCTCAAAATCGATACGCCCATCGTTTCTACACTAGCAGCTGTCTGATGCCACCCACAGCGGTTCTATTCAAGCCTACAACGCCAGCGCGTCACGTCGCGGACGTTTCGTTAGACCCCGTTCAGAGTTCATTCGCGTCACGACGCGATGTTATAATCAGCCTACATCTCGATAACGCTACGTCGCGTCGCGTCTTCGCTGGGTGTCCACAGTGAAGAGGCGCGATACATTCGAAATGACGTGCTTTCTCCTAGAACAAAAGCGGTCGTATAGCGAGATGGGAGCCTTTCGGCCAGCAACGCGCCAGCGATTCCATCAGTGTTACTGTCTTAGTTGGGGATAGTGTTCGCGGAATTTCTGGATTTGTTACTTCGACATTGTCTGCCCTAACAAGTATGAGCCGCAGAACTTGCTGCTATTTGATATTTACTCCACCGCTTTGAGTATTACTCATTTTGCCACCTATTCGTTTTTATTTCGTTTCCAAAAATCGATAAAAAAGAACAAAATCCAAATTAGCCATCGTCGACAGCCATAGAAGCACCTTGTCAAAGGTTGGGAAAAATATACAAATCTCGCTCTATTGAGAATTCCCGTGCTTATTTTGATCTAGCGCATATGTCGTGGTTTCAATTGCCCTATCAATTTTCGTGGCTTTAGCTGTGGCTGCTAAAAAATGCTCAGTCGGTTCCCTGGATCTCCATCAAATTTCAGGTTCAACTTTGAAAACCGTAAAGTTTTGCTGAAAACCAAAAAAAGCGTTGGATAGAAGACGATTTACACTTTCGACCAGTATTGCCCTTACCAGAAGAAAATTCCGGTCCGCAGTTGTGGACAAACGCTGTTGCAGCACGTAATGTGATGAAGTCGTGCTGGGACGAAGGTTGATCGTGCCGGGACTACGTGGTCCCACCAGTATTGTCATCGTGTCGCGTGCTCATATAGCGGGTTTCTGCGATTGCGGACCAGAGATTTGCTCTGATGAAAGCACTTTTTCAAGTACTCGTCGAAAAAGATTTATTTTGAAACACATATCATCACTGGGAAGTTGAGGCGTTTCCATGTTTAATGAGGTTTGAGGCTGTGATTGAGCTCATTACTCATCAGTTACGAATTACGATTAACGATTTACGAGGATTTGAAAATTACGATTTACGCAATTCAAAATTTCAGTTACGCACAGCCCTGACTCACACTAGTGCTGGTGCACTGGCCCTTCGAAAAATTTCTGTGTATGATCCGGTAAAGGCTGTGTTAGATTATTCGAATATATTCGAAGATCGAATATGTTCGAATAATTGTCAGTGTCGATAGTCGATTTCGAATAATAATCGAATATGAGGTTTTTTCGATAGTCGATTTCGAATAATGATCGAATATCTGTTTTTTTTTCGATAGTCGATTTCGAATAATAATCGAAAATCGGGATTTTCGATTACTCGATAATCGAATAAATAATCGAATAATTTATTCGAATGTTTATTCGATTGCGAATATTCGAGCACAACTATAGCATACACGCTCGTAAACGTAATTGAGGTAACTACGGAATTAGAATGGTACAGCACCGAACACAACGCCCACGCATTTTGAGGCGTCAAAAGCGACTCACAATGACGCTAAATGAGTAAGAAGTTGGCCCCGCCTCTGTACCGGCCCGCCCCCTGTATTTGCGTCCTCTTACAAAACAGGGAGGCTGGACCATTTCCACCGTCGCCGATGTATGTGGTTTACTTATTGTACTTAATTTACCACCCACAAACGTCGACGGCGGTGGAAATGGCCCAGCACCACTATTTTGGGAGAGGACACAAATACAGGGGCGGGCGGATACAGGGGCGGGGCCAACTTCTCACTCACCTGGCGTTATTGTGGGTTGTTTTTGATGCTTCAAAATGCGTAGGCGTTGTGTTCTGCGCCACACCATTCTATTTCCGTAGTTATCTCAAACACGTTTACGAGCGTGTATGCTGCCCTTAAAGGCAGTCTCCGCGATAAAAACCATGTCTCTATTTTTGGTGGAGATCGGCAGTTGCGGGGCCTAGCGCAACCCTAACGTTGAAGAAACTAAGAAAAATGAGCTCGGAACGGTCCCCTACGGCCCCAAAGTTGGACACCCGTCAGCTCGTCACACCTAGATGCACTTTCCACGCCCACCGACGTGAACAAATGAATGCTCGAGATTGTTAGATGAGCGATGGTTTCCGATCCATAGCCCCGTTCTTCCCTTTATTCCCAACTCCTCTCATTACTCAGGTCAGCTCGCACACATCGGCTGCAAAAGACGGAAGTTACAAGCCTCGGACAACTCGTCCACTCAGAAAGTTGGAGCTCGCCACCCACTAACCAAAAGTCCTGCGGCGCGCAGCACCTCGCGCGGCCCGCGAGCGGAATGGTAGCGGGTGGCGAGCACTGGCATGCTGGCGCTCCCCACCCGCTCACCGCATTACGGCGGCGCGCTCGCAACTCCACGTCGGCGCGCTCGCCTTGCATTGGTCGCCGACGGAATGATAGCGGGTGGAGAGCTCTTGATTAGGGCTTCCGCTTGAAATTCATGCCATTCTTGAGCTTTTACTTCGGCTCTCCGATGCTATCGCCTGAAGGGGTGGGTTATGGTATAACACTTGGCCACGCCCATTTTCCCGTGCCGCACATACAAAACACCAACTCAGCGTTTTGCTCCCATTTCAAAATCAGGAGAGTCGTTGCGGCATGGAAAAATGGGCGTGGTCAACTACGATATCATAGTGCCCGCCTCTGCTGCGATGGCACCGGTTATTTTCAGTGTAACAGCACATATGTTTAAAAGACCC
Source organism: Aplectana chamaeleonis (assembly GCA_029168955.1). Classification (NCBI taxonomy): domain Eukaryota; kingdom Metazoa; phylum Nematoda; class Chromadorea; order Rhabditida; family Cosmocercidae; genus Aplectana; species Aplectana chamaeleonis. The sequence continues at coordinate 1,523,023 of JAPDOI010000066.1, read as the reverse complement.
AGAGGGCCAGGACTGTCAAGAATTATTACAGATTTTTTACAGTCAGTTTCGGAATAATTAACAAATTCTCAGGACTTCACGTGCTTCCACATAGAAATCATAACAAATAGACGCAATACTTCTCATTAACGAGACCACAATTTCTTAAATCGCTTTTAACTATGGTGCTCATATCGATCGAATATTGAAATTATCCAGCCAATGATAGAACTGCCCGGTTTTCTAGTTTGTCCACTTTCATCGCTGGAGTTGGGGACTGCTTCGAGGCACTTGACGAGCACTGAGTGTTATTGGAGTTTCCATGCCTCTCAAAAAATATAGATATATGTTAATCACGTTTACGATTTTCATTTGATGATATTGAAAAGCCTTGCGATCTACATAGCCCTCCTTTCGCAGAACGGATTCCAGCACCCGGGATCTTCGGCTATCACATTTGCAAATAAGTCGCGGAGCGCGTTATTGTCTTTGCTAATTTCAGGGCTTTCATCAATTATAACGTGGGTGCAGATCGTACCCCGAGCTTCCCAGGGTTATGGAGCTCAGGGCCACAGCATGTGAAATATGACTCTACTTCGTTGTAGAACAACCAGGGCGCGCCTATTTTTTGAGCTCACCAGGAGCTAAGTGCCGAATACAAGTTTATAATTTGCTACCGGCACAAAATGCTCACGGAAGTGTAATGGTTTTTCTTTCAAGGGTTTTCCATGTTTACTGCCTGATACCGTGACATTTTGAAAACCTTTCGTGCTGTTTCCCTACATTATAGTCCGTGTAGAGCCTCAACTAGTGGCCCCTGAAGGAGGACGGTGCGCGAATGAAGACACACCGCTCTCCATCTCTTTTATACCCTAACCTTTATCAATTGGGTATCACCAGTTTTGTTTACCGTGAGCATTTTGTGCTGGTGGCAATTTATAATCGTCTGTACCGAATTGGGGTTCCCCATCCAAATCGGGAGCGTTGAAGGCCCGAGAGGTGGATTTTCAAATAGAAAAGGGTAAATTCTCAAACTGATAGCAATCCTAAATAAAATTGGTAGGGATCGCGCTTACACTTTGTTGCCTGTTGAAAGTTGGCACAAAAAATTCGGCGCGTTGAAAATATGTCTACATCGAGTTTGAGCTCCAAAGTATTGCAAAAACAAATCAAGCGAAAAACAGGAACAGGAAGATGATGAGAATGGCAGGATGTAGGAGAAAATTCGGGAAATGTTGCGAAACACTTTAACCCATTCACGACCGCGTGTCCCACCGGTGGGACACGCGTTGACCACCACTTCGGACCGCGTGTCCCACCGGTGGGACACTCTTTTCGAAAATCTTTTTCTCCACCACGTGAAGGAGTTTCTAAACCTATTTATGGTCAATGTATTTACCTATTCTAGAGTCGACTACAAACTTCGTGGTCCGCTGGCAGCTTCACCACTACAATATATCTGACCCTTCGAATGCAGCAAGGTCGAAAACCGCAATTATGCGCACAGATCGCATTTTTACAAGCACTTAATGGAGAATTTTATCTTTTTCCCATTACTCGGGGAACAATCCTTACTTCTCAGAGTGGTCAGATCGTATAGCACTATTTATAAATATCACAGAAGTATGATTACTGATACTGCACACCGTTCCGGCGTAGAGAATCGGCTTTTCTTTCGCCCGTATTTTGTTCACATAATTTATTTTATGCAAAGATCACTAATGTTGAGATCATTATGGCCTTTTCTGAAAGTCCTGCTTGGTTACGGTTGGTGTACCATCGTAGGCCGGGGCTCAAACTTCGGTGAAAACTACCTTGGAGAGGAGCGGACGAGAAAAATGGGGACGTGCAAGAGCAGAAAACGAGTGAAAACCTATAAAACGGTAATTACACTAATCATTCCTAGTCAATTTGTAATAATAGGACTATTTTATACGTTTGAATGCAAAAAACACATATGCTTTTCACAAAAAATCTCTTCCTAGAAGGCGCCGAACCGGAGGGTTGAGGGTGTGGCCGAGAAAAAATGGCGAAGATCTAAAAAAAAGTCATTTCCATCAGCATCAAAAGTCAATATTAAAGTTGAGGAGTATTTTCTACGTCTAGATGTCAAAAAGAATGCTAAAAATGTTTACTACAAAAAAAACTCGCGTCGGAATGCGATAGACCGCAAGAGCGAGGGAGTAGCTAAAGCAAAATTAGTGCAAATCTGACAAAATATCATTTCACTAAGCATTTCCTGTCAATTGAAGAACAGAAGAATGTCTATCATGGAAATCTACGTTATTTAATGTTTCAAACCGCTAGATTTCAACGAACTCACGTGATTTTGTAGATGGTCTTATCTACACAGTTGAAAGTTTAGGAGGCCATTTCTCTGGAAGGAAAGAGTTATGGAAGCTAAAACTTTGGCATCATGATTTTGACGTCGACAGTCGTAAAATAAGCAAAAAAAACCAGAATCGATTTTTTGGTGGCGTGCCATTCGAGCAAAAGTGGCCCACCGGTGGGACACTGTATACGGTGACGCAATATTGCACGCGGGCCGAACGTCCAGCCACCCAAAATTAGGTGTGGAGTGAATGGGTTAAAGGACGATAGCGATTCTGCGGGCGATTCGCTAGCAAACAGCTCGCGACCCGCTATACCGCTCCTCCTCTTCTTCTCCCGCTATACCCATAGCGGGTTGCGAGCGAAGACGAGGGGGTAGCGGGTGGCGAGCACTTCGAAATGAGGGGTGAGCGGGTGGCGAGCCAGGCAGCATGTTTCCTTAGCTCAATTTTGAGGGGCCATAACTTTGTTCCTAGAAGGTTTTGTACGATTCCAAAAACATCTTTGGAATCATCATGGAACCGTCTTCAAGATAGGCGAAAAAGCCGAAAAACGATTCTCATCGTGAACACTGCCTTTAACAATAAATTTTGAATAATGGCCTCTGCTTCTGTGATTAGCGCTACCACGAAGTCACGCCGAAACACGCTTCATCACCGCCTCCATAAAAGACAGCCACGACGGATAATACATGCGCTCATCCTGCGACAGAGGGCGACGGGCGATAACAAGTTGGATAAGCAAGTATGAAAGGTTTCCGTCCAAACATTGCCTTGTTCTCCATCTTCTGAAAAGTCCTCACGATCCTGATTGACGACTACCCGGCTTTGAACTGCTTTATTCACCTTCGGACATATTCTCTACTTTTGACCATCTGTTTTTTTCTATGTGTCTGTGTCATGGCCAGTTAGAAAGAGATAAGCTGGTATTCTCAAGAATATATGCATGTGTAGGCCGAGGAAGTTGTTCAATATTGTTCAGGATCCTTGAAATATATGAGTCACCCCGAGGGATCGTTCGGCTGGCTTGGATGTGTTTCCCATTTTAGACAAGAAGAAGGGTTCTTTTTGGCCACGATGGCAGGGAAGGGTCACTTTTTAAGGGCCGGGTCGCAGCGCTTCGCAAGGTGATAATGTGATGTGTCCTTTGTAGCTAACTGCCGACCTGTGCCATGTGCTTAGTCCTGATTCGAACCCTTGCAATAAGCTGTTTCTTTCGCATACACGTTCATATCTGCTGTTCCATTTTGAAAGGATGACTGACGGCTGGCTGGTTGCGCTCGTCGAGACACTTGTCCGGCGTTATTCGCTGTCGATGCTATCAAAACAATGCCGAGTAATGAATGTGTTTAATACTAAATCAGATGCGGTGTTGAGATGTAGAGTGGCAGCAGATCGAGGCGCCCCGTGATATCCAGCCAAAGCTATTGCATAACTGAGTGTGCAGGTAATCGCCTCCGAGGGTGAATACTGTAACTTTAGCGCAGGCGTGTTCATAACTACTTAAGTGCACGCGAAGAATTCCAAATTTGTGTTCAGTGACTTGCACACAAGTAGCTGTGATAGGTTCATGTGCTTCTACGAACCCCAATCTTTACCTTTCGTGGTTCAACCTAGAAAATCTTCACACCCTACTCATTTAAAGGCTGCCGTCACAGTAATCCAGTTTTGCTCAAGAGGTTCACTCCACTAGCAGTATTGACGTTGCTTAATTAGATCCTTATTTTTAGGTAATATGAGTGTATCGAGATTTTTTAAAGACGTGATAACTTCAAAGTCCGAAATGGGGGAAAGGTTATTTGTCACTATGTTGTTCGGCAATACAGTTTGTTTCGATCCTTTCTTTAGACGAACTTTATTGGGGCAGTCTTCCCGGGTCTCTTCAGTAAAAAGAAGGCTGTATTATCAGAAACAATTTATTGAGTAGTTGCAGAAAAGATTAAATAGGTGGAAAAGTTTTAATAATGCCGTTTTCAAGATAGTAACTATTAATGAGACTAACGTTTCGGATTCGTCGCACTCATAAGAGCCTGAAAAATAAGACTTCTCCTCAAACACACGATTAACTTCCAGAAAGGCAGCAAAGGTCAGAAAGACATATAAAATGCCGCATGTAGTTACAAAAGTTGTGTTGCTCAGCTCAGGTATATTATATCAACCTCAGGTCTCAAAATTTAGAAAAAAACGGACCTCAGATTTGTATACAGGTCACTGAATTACCCCCCCCCATCGCCTAAAAAGGTGAACGCTCTAAAAATTGCCTTGTGGAAAAATGACCTTGTCTTTTCGCCCAACGGAGAAAACCCCTCCTTAATCGGGTTTGGATATATCCGTGGTAGCTACAAACCTGTGTTTGGGACTACTCTGAGATAAACACATACTCAGAGAGTCGGGGGTCCTATTTGGCCACGATAGGCTTTCAATTCGACTACTAAGCAGTTGGACGACGATACGGCCACGTACTTTCCGTGCGCCACGTGGCCTAATCGTCAACCAAGTGATAAACACGTGCCGCCAATCATAGCCGTTTCACTTGGCCACGATGCGCTTTTGATTCGACTACGATGAGTTTTTGCGACGAACGAGCCATAATACCCATGATTGAACACGTTGGTCGATCGCTTCAGAACTGACCCGGCGCATATCAGCCGAACAGCACGTATATAAGGGACACGATCCCGGAGAGAGTCCTCCTTTCGGGGCTGATCCTGGAAGGGGACCACGAGTCACTTTCTGGATTGTTTTTGAATCGTTAAGGGGTCTCCCCCACGGTACTCAGCGAGGGGAGGTCCCTCTCTGTCGACCGTGGCGAGGGTGATGTCTCTGTCGCGGACTACTGTGGGGTTGATCCCCTGCTGCGGGGCCGTGACTTGGACCGTATCCTTGTTGGGGGAGACCCGCCTTCAGCGCCACGCAGTCCTCTCGAACAGGCCACGTGCTGCCGCGTGGGAAATGGGGTGCGGCAATGTGTTTTTTCTCTCTGCGCCACGTAGTCCTGACGAATAGGTCACGTGCTCCTCGGAGCAGCACGTGCTGCTCCAAAAGTCGTTTCAACTCGACTAGGTACCCGACTAGAAAGCCTATCGTGGCCGAATCGGACCCCCGACTCCCTGAGTAGTTAGAATATATTTTGTTGGAAACGGATGAATGATCCAGAAAAGCATTCCTAGTAAGGTCTCAGCGCTCTATGTTTACAAGGCTTGCATGCGTGAACGCATTCAGCTGAGCGAAAACGGAGGTAGAGTGTGAAGACCATGAGGGCAGTACTGGATTTCAACATGTCAACGTGAGAATAATACTTAATCTTTATTAAAAAATCGAAAATTACTGAACCATCAAAGTCAGCTACAGCAAGCACAAAAGAAGTACTTTCCAAACAAAAAGAACACTGAAAAACGCTTTTGAGCTCAAACAGGTAAAGTCAAAGATTCATTAGAACAAGCAACAAGGCCCTAGTTATACACCGGCGGAAAGCTGAGGAAATAACCAGACAATTACCGGAATTGAACACCTTCATTGTGTTGATGCATTTGACGAAACGGTAGCTGAATGTAGAAGAATGAAGTTTATATACGCTTATTTCTTACAACAATAAGGGTACTTGGATGTAGGGGGACAAAAATAGACGAGCTGGAGGGGTCGGAGCAGCAGTAGGAGACAGGTGCGGTCGTGCCAATCGGACCCAAAATTGATCGTTGATAGTACTCTTTCGCTTACGGGTGGCCATTGAAGAAGGCGCGAAAGATGAACGTTTGAAAAGCCGTGAAGTGTCGCGACAGCATTCTAAAAACTCAAATTTGTCGAATCACCATACAAATAGCATGAGCAGCTTCACAGTTAGAAGAAGAGTAAGAGTAACTGTCTGCAATATTTGTACGGAGGGGGAAGAAAACTCCGATGAAACATTGTTTTGGAAGCGCTCCAATTCTCTCGTCTGCAAAATGGCGTGCACACCAAACCACTGAATCAACACGGAAAACTGCGGCAATGCGATCGCGGACGTTTTCATTTCGCCGGCGTATTTATTAAGGCCTAAGAACAAAACTCTGCTTTTGACGAAATTCTAGGAGTACCCCGGCGATATTGTGCTTTTCGCTGAGAACAACGCAAAACTGTGAAATATTGTGGACATCATCTTGAAGTATGCCAAAGCCTATTAACTTTGCCTTTGCTCCAACAAATGCAAGCAGATGAGGGTCTCTCAGATACCTTTAATTTGAGTTCTTGTGCACGGACAACGTATCTATTTTGTGGATTCTTTCTGTTATTTGGGCTGTTTGTTTACGAACAATGGTAATTATGCAGCGGGTATTCAGCAACGATGTGCTAAAGCTTCATCTGCATTCAGCTTTTTAACCAAGTGCTTGTAGTCTACAATCACCGCGAAGGAAGCCAATTTGCGTGTCTACCTATCCCCCATGTGCACTAACATGGTGCACGAGTCGGAGACGTGGGCATCACCGAAGATGCAGATGGAAAGGTTGGATTACGCGGAGTGTTTGAAGAATTGCTTGAACACTTCTGGCCGCGAGTATGTCATAACAAAAACTTCACCAGGAAATAAACGCAGTACATCAGCGCTTCACACGAGGGGTGCCTGCGTTTTCCAACGCCTTCTCAAACGGCGATGGAAGACCGACTTGGTCTGTTGGAGAAATAAAAATAGGCAAGCGCCAGATCGTCTCTTTTAACACGCTCTAAAGGATGCTTCCAAACCTTGTCTGAAAACGCCCACCTGATCGAAGGCGAAATTTCTAGATGGATGTTGTACAAGGAAATTTCAACTCACTCGGTACAAGGCGACAGCTCAGGCGCGATACTCTCTTCGCAGGAAATTGAATAGTGCCAGATGGAGACTATGTTCGAATTATGGCGGAAAACCTTGGCGAATGGACGCTGATGGCTACTAAGACGAAAAAATGATCGCGTGAGGTGGAAGCCAGCCGGTCAAGTCAGGTAATTAAAGTGTTTGAAGCTCAGTAGTTCTCGGTGTAGACAATATTCAATCAAAAGAGGCTTATAATGTCCCTCAACGTTTTTCAGTGGTGCAAGGGTGCTGTGAAAAGTAATCTTCCACTGTCCGGTTCTGCTATAAGGAAAAAAGGTGAGATATTATTGTCACCACTTCTACTGCTCGTGGAGTTTGACTCAGCGAGATGTATGGTTTGAGTGAACGTCCCTAACAATCAGACGAAGCCTCGTGACTTTCCACTTCAATAATTCGACGGACGATGACTCATTCACCTCCAGTTATTGTTGGAAACACTGATCAATAAATGTGATTAGCATATCATTCCGTCACAAAAGCCGTACTGTTCTGAGCGTTATTTTTACCAGATCTTCTTTTCACGGGTAAGGTGTGCATTTTCTTTTCAATTTGTCTCCGGCAACTACCTTTCTACACAGGTGATTTTTTGGGCTACAAGACTTCTCTTCCTATTCTTATTATACTACTCGACTTCCTAAACTCGAGAGGTAGACAAAAAATTACATTAACTTTTTGCCTGACTTAAGCGTCTTGTTTTAGACATCGAACGCCGATATCTGACTCGTTAAACAACTCTTGAAAATCTGACTAGGCAAGTGTTCAGAGCGGCAAGCGTATCTGCCAAAACGAATTGTATTGCTAGTATCTCTTGGACACCTATATATTGTAAAACTAATTTGTATACGGCCCCGAGCCGATGGTTCAAAGAAGTTATTAGCTCAAGAAGGTAGTTTTTTTTGTACCTTTCGTACCCTCCAAAACACTCAGTAATCTATCCAGGATCTGTGAAGGGACCTCATAATTGTGTTCAGCACCCAAAATATACTCGATGAACAGGTCATTGGCCCTATTCGCTGGATATCGAACGTGATCTGTTTCACTGGTTTCTCCTGTTCTCATGACAGTCACTTCATCGTTTACGTATCTTCTTTGATCCTCCGAATCTCTCCACATATCAATTGTAGTATGTATCGCCCGTGTCTTCAAATTAGAAAACATCAGTTAGCGATTGGGCGCGAAATTACACGATCAATAGCCATTTTCTCTTCGGTTTCTCGCCTGCAAATTTTCCCGCCAAGTAACGCGGCGGCTTCTTCCTTGGATTACGCTGACCATGTAAACCAATCTATGTTATGTTATCAGTGTTCTGTCATGTATGCAAAGGGTTTCATATTGATTTCGCTATGCTCAAACACAGTTGGGATGCGTGTCTCGGAAGCGCGATGCTATCGCTCCTTGAAGGAGACCTGTGCGCGGTCGGTCTCGCAACGAATGCCACAAGCGCGGTAGAGACGCCGTCGGACTGGTTCAGGCGGCGCGGTCTGAGTCCTCGGTCTTCGCCCCTGCCGCGACCAAGCGTGGTCTTCCATCCTGCAGCTCTGTGATGCTTCTTTCTTCCTCACCGTTGCTGTGCTTCGTTTCAGGGCCTCTGACCTTTGGAACACTACTACTTCACCTTTAATGCAGCCGGTTCGCGAAGAGCACCTTCAAAGAACAGGTGTCTATAATACAGCTGGGATCTGTGTTGATTAGTCCAGGGAAGTTCAAGTGTGTTGCATCAGGTGTCAAATATGCATTATTGATTGATTTATTGTGGCCAATTACAGTTTCGGAAACCACGTTGACTAGCAAATAAAAAAGTGTGATCGGCCTTCAAACAAAGCAGTAGGATGAAAAGTAATTGATGCCCATTTGATACGGAAACACTGGTGTCGGACCGGGGGAGGAAACCACCGATTCGCAACAATGCGCATTGATTGATACAGAGAAGTGCAAGTTAATGGCATCAGGCTTCCCATGCCAGTAAGTGGTATTGTTGTGGTTGTATCTCTATTACGGTATACAGCTTGCTCGGACAACTAGTACAGGTCGTGTAAACTAGGTAGGGAATTTGTCGGCTTGCTTTCAAGGGACTGACGTCATTATGAAGCCGAACTCGGCGGAAATATCCACCGATTCGCCACATATGGATAGGAACCTCTCTTACAAAATCAAACGTTTACGGCGCAACTTCCGGGATCGCCACCACAGTGCGAGAGAGCTACTTATAAGGAGAAGCCAGCAATGGGTCGCAACCCAATTTTGGGACGAGAACCGAACCGTAGCGCATAAGTTTGGTGCAGTTCACGGAACAGTGAGGAGCGGGTACGTGCAATACATTACCCCCTCCCCCCACCTCTCAAAAGTGTGAAAGATGAAGATGGGACAGCCTTCAATAGCCCCAGATAAGCGTCCACCTTCTCGAAACCGTCTTGAAACGGCGTATAACGCATTGACCTCTCGCGCTGCGTTAATCATTTTGAACTATTCGGCACGATCAAATCTTGAAATTTTGAGCAGATGATTTGGCGCCACTGCAAGTTTGTAACTTACAAGGGAACTACTACATATAAGTCATAGTAACCATTCCAAATGCAATGCACTTTTCTAGAACCATTTTCGGACGAGAAGTCTGAATATGCCCATACCAGCTGCCCAGACCTACTCTGTAAAAAGTTATAGGCGCTTTTTCTCTGATTCACGTACCTATGGTACCCTCCAAAAAGCGCATTAATTTTGAAAAAAAAACCTGGAAACGGACCTCATAATAGCGTTCAGCGCCCAAAGCTACCCCCTTGACGAAGTTTGGAGGTAGGAACATTTTCAAAACTTTGCGCAGACTGATAGCGTTCTGGCCTTGAACGGATTTTCGGTTGAGCTTATATTTATACCAATTAGAGGGCTCTCGGAGCGTTTTTGAAAAATATTTCAGATTTGACTTAAATTTCGCCCTGGGGGTTATTTGGGGTGCTGATCACGAATCTGAACTCCATTTGTCGTTTTTCAAAAGTTTTCGACTAAATTTGTTCAAAGTTTCCCACCGGCACAAAAAATTGAAGGCGAAATCGTTTTTGACGATTTCCCGAATGTCCCAGCTAAGACTGAAATCATTCTTCTAGGGGTTATTCGGGGTGCTCAACACGAATCTGATGTCAGTTTATCGATTTTTGACAGCTCACGGTAGATTACGGTGGGTATACGGTAGTTTGGTCAAAGTCTCAGACTTGTCTCAAAGTTTCTATGTGGGGGTTATTTGAGGTGCTGAAGACGAATTTGATGTCCATTTGTCGATTATCGGAAAATTGAGGTAGGTTTTGCCACCTAAATGACATGTTACCTACCGTGACCTACAGTAAACCCTAAAAATTCGACAAGAAAACCCCAGATTCGTGTTTAGCACCCCAGATTACCCTTTCATACGTTTTTATTCAAAAACACCCTAGAAATTCCCTTATCTCGCCGCGATGCTTCAGAAACACTCATAACTTCTTTCAGAGGGGGTCTAGGCAGCTGTGATGGGTATATTCGGACTTTTCGTTCAAAAATGGATTCTAGAAAAGTACATTTCATTCAGAATGGGTACTATAACTTATTGTGGTTCCCTTGTTAAGTCTGTCCGCGAGGGACTGCCCGCGTTCGTGTCGAGCGCTCCTAACTGAGGCTTTTCGGAACTAGCCTTTCAATGCCTGTAAATAGCTAACAAGAATATTATTCACTGCTCGTCTAATGTTCCAGCTAGCCGACCTAAATGTTCGGAAAAAAGCCTTTTCGACGCCCGCTAGACACACGCTCAGACCACGTGGGCAGTCTCATTCAGATAGCTTTTAGAGAGCATTCCTTTGTCTCTAAATATGCATTGCAACCACCGCTCAGTGCGTATGTTGCCCGTGCTGCTCCATACATCCTGCCGACTTCTCCCTCCAAGTTGTGATCAGTGTCATTCAGCAGCATAGGAATGCGTATGAGTTGGTTTCTGTAGTCAGAAATCTGTCAATTCCAATCAGATGGTCAGACCCTTTGCAACAGGCGTCCTCTGTTACCCCGTTTCATTCAACATTCCGGAGACTAATTTCGTGGGCACCGTTTCAGCTTCATTGCTACTACCTTTCTCAGGTGGAAGCTTTCAAGCTACAGATTTCAGCTCTTTCAGTCGGCTTTGATGACGGGTCGATGGGGCTTTTACAGATCATACTATTAGGCCTCCGTCATAGTCGGGGGATCTTCCGAGTCCTACCGGGTCGATACGCACCGAATTCGTGGGAGACGGGCCCAAAACAATCAACCCATTGACTCCGACTGCGACCGTCTGGGGATGAAGGCATCATTGGGCCGGTTTGGGGCAGAGGCAGGGCAGTCTACGCCCTTGAAGAACTATTTAAATCACCAAATCAATCGTGCCCCAGCTCGGATGCTGGGGCAGCTGGGGCACGATTGATTAGATGATCTACTGCCCTCGCACTACGATCTTCAATGATGCCGTCTGCCCTCCCCCTACCCCAACACGGCGCGTTGATGCATCCGGCCCCTGGTGCTCACCGCAATCCCCCCCCCCGGTCGATAATGATGGTTCTCATGCGTACAAGGGCGGGCCAGTGCACCGACTGAGTCCCACTGCGTCCCAACCAAAATCATCCTCACCCCATCCGGTCGATACAGGAGTTTCTCACGTGATTTGGGTGCATTTTCTTCGGCCGACTGCGTCCTGCCGAGTCCCGCCGTATCCCGACTCTCGTCGTTGGTGCTCTGCCCCACCTACTGCTGCCTGATACGGAAATCAGGTTCATTTCATGCAAAAAAGATTAATCTGTCCAATGATGATTCTTAAAAATGGTTTACGAGTTGAAGACAAAGACATGTTGATAACAAGAAAAATTAGCCACCAAACACGTTCCGATTCACAGCTAAGGTGATAGTCGTCACTAGACTATCGATTGCTTGTTTCGCAGAGGAACTGGTTGGCGCTGGGGGCAACCGGACCTAGGAGGTTGCAGACGGTCGAGGACGGTTTTTCCGCCCCGGTCTCATTCGGACTCAGTCGGACTCAGCAGGTTTTTCGACGAAGTCTCACAGGGGCCTCAGATGCTTCCGAAAATCTGAAAGGAAGAGGTAAGACACCGTACGGATCCACTAATGTTCAGCTCGCACACGTTTGGGAGGGATAACGATTAGAGTGGAACTGGCTTTTGTAATGGTGCACTATCATAAATCGATAAAGTTGAAGTTCCAAAGTCCTTCTGCACTTTGCCAACACACATTATTGAATTCACTTCCCCATTGTATGTAGAATTTTTTTCGAATAACGCGGAAGCGACTCCCATTGTCACCACTACTGCCTCTCATATTTTTTCCAGTGCATTTGACTTTACTCTAGTGACGAGTCGGTTTCCTCACAATTATCAAGAAGCTCACCGCTAGTCGTATCAAATGGTAACTCGCCATAATCGGTCATAACAGTGGCATGTGACTCCATATGGTTGTTCTTTTCCCTTTCAAAACATCACATTTCCGTAATCTTCTTATCGTCGATTCGCGTTGTGCGTTCATTGTTAAACTAATTAATTAATCATTTTGCTTGAATAATTATTGACATTGGCGGCCATCAATCGACTAGAATTATTCTCCGTATCATTTTACGTTCTGGTTCGCCGTCGTATGGTGAACGTGGAAAGACAATAATATTAGACCTCGTGTACTGTAATTTTTCCAAAGATTTTGATAAGGTTCTCCCTTCTAAGCTTCTCAGTAAACTGCATAAGGTAGGAATACATCCTAATGTAACAAAAGGGTTGCAAAACTTTTTTGACAAACCGCACTTTCCAGGTTATGGACGACGTGGTTACGTGCGCTTTGCAGGGTCCCCCAGGATGGAGTTCTCTCTCCGCTATTGTTCTCAATTTATACTTACGACCTACCCGCTGCGGTTACTGAACAGGATGTTTCTTGCATAATGTAACCTGATGATATCAAAATATAAAAGACTGTGTAGTATGGACGACGTGGTTACGCTCCAAACGGCGATACATCGCATCTGTGAGTGGTCTGACACGTGGGAGCTACCGCTTGCAGCTCAAAAAACCAAAGTTGTGTTTTCGGACAAAAAAGATACGATGCTACACCTCATTTGGGGGACTCAGCTCTGGCTAAAGTGGATCAAATACGTGATTTGGGTTTCTTTTTTTTCTCTTTTCGAATAAACTGGATTTACTGCCTCAGTAGAAGGCGTTGGTCTCCAAAGCCATGTTCCACACTCATAGTCTATAAAAAGAAGGACATTGATTCGATGGAAAGCGTACAGCTTAATTTCACCCTCAAAGTCATACTTAGAACGACTGGCCTCAGCTACCTTGATAAGTTTGACTTGGTCATGGCCTTCAAAATTCTTACCGATAAAACACCCATAGGGTCAAGCAAATTTTCAATCTCACATACTCTAGAACTAGGGGTGGATGCCTTAAAGGCAGTGTTCACGATAAGAATCGTTTTTCTGCTTTTTTTGCTAATTTTGAAGACGGCCCCATTCTGATTCCAATGACGTTTTTGGAATCGTACAAGACCTTCTAGGAGCAGAGTTATGGCCCCTCAAAAATTAGGCTAGGGAAGCATGGTGGACGAGTTGTCCAAGGCTTGAAACTTCCGTCTTTTGCAGCCGATGTATGCGAGCTGACCTGAGTAAAGAGAGAAGTTGGGAATAAGGGGAAGAACAGGGCTACTGATTGGAAACCATCGCTCAGCTCACAATCTCGAGCATTCATTTGTTCACGTCGGTGGGCGTGGAAAGTGCATCGGGGAGTGACGAGCTGACGGGTGTCCAACTTTGGGGCCGTAGGGGACCGTTCCGAGCTCAATTTTCTCAGTTTATTCAAGATTTGGGTTGCGCAAGGCCCCGCAGCTGCCGATCTCCAACAAAAAATCAGACATGGTTTTTATCGTGGACACTGCCTTTAAGCTCAATACTATGACAGTCAAAACCCAAATTAGAGCCAAGTTTGTCTCCAACAGAACGGTTCCTGCCTTCAACACCATTATCAAAAGAAACTATGCTCTTTTACTCTCTTAAACTCAGTTCGGAGGGCTGGCTAGCCGCGTGTCTCGGTCAGTGACGATATAAAACGTTTTTGTGCTACAAAAGTTGTTTTCCTATCATATTTTGTTTTCAGAGTTTGAGGTTTTTTTTAGATGTTGCTATGTATTTTACGTGTGCCCTTCGGCCACGTCACAATAAATAAATAAAATAAATTACGTTTGTTTACCTCGGACGATTCTCAGCCCCAAGCTGTACCGAACAGGAATCGGAGCTGCCTGACAGTTCGGATCGTTCTCCCAAACGGCGAGCTATTGATGTAGCTGTCCGGACTTCTCCAGTTCGCCCAGACAGCGACCACAGTGGTCCTCAAAGCAACGGAGTGGACCCCAGGCTGGGAGATAGAATCGAACTGCTAGGCGGCTCGGGCTGAGAATCGCCTGAAATGATAGTCTCTTGCTTAATAAAATAGTTCTGGATATAGATTGTTGACTGATTGTGAGACTGAATTAGGCCTTGTGTACTCAACGGAGCGAGATTTACATGGTGTATTACGGTGCGTCTACCTATCAAAGTGTGCCGCAGTCTATGAACTTGGTTTTGTCCTGAAAATTGCAGGCAGATGTGGGTTTCTTGGTAGCCATCAGCGGAAGATTATGTATTGTGCAGTCACCGTATCACGAGACGTGGGCAGCACCGAAGACGCAGATGGAAAAGTTGGATTGCACGGAGAGAAAGCTGTTCAGACGTTTACCTAGATGCTACTGGCCGCAAATGTGTCATAACGAAGATTTTTACAACAAGGTCGACGCAGTACATCAACTCTTATCACGAGGAAGGTGCCAGCATATCCCAACGCCATCTGAAGTGGCAATCAGGGGTGTGCGGAAATTTCTGTTTTCTGTTTTCTGATTTCTGTTTTCTGGCCGTTTTGGCCTTTCTGTTTTCTGATTTCTGAAAATTCTGCGAAAAACAGAAAAAAAATCGGAAAAAAATCAACGAAATCCGGATCTGTGGAACAGCGGAGGTGCTACTTGCGTTCAATGGTGCGATTGCTGCTAAAGGTAGGGTTTACCATAAGAAACGGTTGTTATGGTATCCTCATGAAATGGTAGACATGATCATCATAAAAGTGAAAATAGGTGAAAACTCAGAGGAAAAACGCTCAGGAACAGAATACTGCTGATTGTCACCTTACCCACAATTAACTAAATTTCTATGTATGTTTGTTCTGCCGTCTTCCGCCTTGCTGTTACACCCTATTCATACATTTGCGAGGCGGCAAATGCCGCGGATCATCACTAGAAAAATGAGAAATCAGATGCTCGGTAACGGTATCAAACATCTGATTTCTCATTTTTCTACTGATGTTGCGCGGCATTTGCCGCTTCCGGAAAAGCATGAATAGGTTGCTAAACGAAAAAACCAGCACTTATATGAATCGTGTTAGTTGGGGCTTGCGAACACCCCCCAAATAGCTGTTCTAAGCTGTTTTTGTGCGTTTCTCCTACAACTTTTCACTTTTCTCCCTTTTGTGATGGTGAAACCTGCATTATCATGAAGAGAACTCAGCAACTGATTTTATCGCGAACCCTGCTCACCTACTCAGTACTTCGGCACAATAGGGGTTGCATCCCAGGGCAAAGATCGAGTGCAAACCCTCGCTGTCAGCAGCAGCTGCTGCTGACAGCGGTATATGATTCCAACACTTGCTGGGGTTCAACCCCTCGATATCAATAACAACTGCTGCTGTTAGCTGTCAGCTGAAGCTGCTGACAACGAGGGATGCAACCCCTACTGTGCTGACGTACAGGCATTTTCTGGGAATTTCACCCGATCAATAGACAATAAATAGCCAAGAAATGCCTGCTTTCTGCGTGATAGCCGGAAAATGGTCGGGAAGTAGCTGTTTGCCGCGTAATAGCCTAGAAATAACCGCCAAAAAATGTTCGCCGCGAATTGGACGCCAAGTAATGCTCTCCAAGGGATGTACAGTTCAACTCCGCATTGCCGTTCAGTCCGCAAACTGCACGTTGATTCCGAAAGCGTGCTGCGGGGCGGTTGCAAGTATCTCAGACAGGGATGGCGGATCACCTGGGCACCAATACATCCATACATCCATGTCTGAGGATACTCGCAACCGCGCCGCAGCACGCTTCCGCAATCAGCGTGCACCTTGCGGACTGAACGGCAATACGGAGTTGAACTGTACACGACGCATTCCTGAGGCATGATTTGGATGTCAACACCTCTGTTGGTTCAACTGCCCTAGTTGGCGGTACTTGGACCACGCCTAGCACCAGGAGGCCCGCCGAGCTGCAGGAGGCCAAGGCGGCTGCTCGGCGAGCCGGGAAACGCCGCGTCGCGTGTTGGTGTGCCTGTCACGTCTTGGTTATTTCTCCGTTATTGCTCGGCTACTTCTAGGCTATTTCGTGAACAACATGATCTTGGCCGCCTAATAATCCAGAAACAATCAAGAAAGATTTGAGAAATAGCACATCAAGAACCGCTGTGGAGCTTAGTGAGCTGATTCTCGGCTAAAACTCTCAAAGAGACCTGTCATTGACGTGCCATCGCTACTATCAATGTCTTATTAGTTAATTGTCCAGTCTCGTAGATATTGTATTACAGGTATAGCAAAGATGTTCAGAATTACACTCTCCTTCCTCTTGAAAAAAAGTTAAAATGCAGTAAGTATTTTTTCTGAAAATTTTCTGTTTTCTGATTTCTGTTTTCTGGCCGTTTTGGCCTTTCTGTTTTCTGTTTTCTGACAAACTCGATTTTCTGTTTTCTGAAATTTTTTGAAAAATTTCCGCACACCCCTGGTGGCAATGGAAGGCCGACTTCGGCTGCTTGGGCACATAATGAGAAGAACGATAGATCGTCTTGTGCAACATGCTCTAAGCTTTCCTCCAAATCCTGTCTGGAAACGGCCACCTAGACGCAGGCGAAAGTTCTGGACGGACGCAGTAGAGGAGGAGTTAGAGTCACTGGAAGTCAGAAGACACTTCACGCGCCATCTTCCACTTTGCAGGAAATGGAATAGTGACAGATGGACGGATTGCTTTCATGTTGTGGCTGAAAACTTAGACAAATGGACACGGCTGACTACTAGGACGGCACACTTCGGTGAAGATGCGGACCGCTCGCGTCAAGCGGTTGCCAGCCGATTTATTGGTAGATGATATACATATGTATTTCAAATAGTCAATTGAATTCGATAATTGCACACGGTATCAAAGAAGCAAAACAAAAGTGTTTACAAAAGTTTTTCGTTGAAACCCTTATAGCTATACCAACGTAAACGAGTTATATAAACGAGCAATGTTAGTCAGTCGGAGGAAAGGTTAAGTGACTTCAAAACATAAGAGAACTACCCCGGAACTCTTTAGTGAGGAGGGTAGTACCACTTCAAAGTGGATTTGACTACAGGTAGATCAATTCAAGTAAGTCATCACTGGTGACAGTGAGGGGGGGGTCGCTATACTCATACTCCGACATGACCCTGCAGGCATGGCAAGAAAACTGCCATTCTACGCGTCTAGTCTGAGATAGCGCGCCCCACAGCAAGTAGTTGTAGCGGGAATAGCGCTGTGGAAAACCGCGCAGAATTGCTGTAGATGACAAGTCACTTCGTACTGGGGGATGTCCGGTTGTATCGCGGCTGACTGACCCCGCCGCGACGCGGCGCGTTACGGCGAGGTCGCGGACGAGTTACTCTCACAGATGCTAGATTTGGAGCGCAACGCGCTGATTGACATGATGAATAAACATGGCTAAGATGCTATTTCGGATACGCGTTAAATTTCAGTTCGCAATATAACCTTATACCTAAAACTTGGGGCCACAGAAAGGATTCCAAAACGGATTGTAAACCGCGGAATTTTATGACAAATAATGTGAGCAAAATGGAGATTATGAAAACATTTTATTTGTGTGTCCCATTCAAACTTCGTTCCTCAACTCAGTAGCTTTCAACGATCTCATTCCCTCATCCCTCCAGCCGTCATGCATCGTCACTCGCTCGTGTCCACGAGAGAACAGTTGTTGAGCATTTCGATGGGTGATAAACATCATTGCTCTTCCTCTTTCCAATTCCTGTTTGGAGCTCGTTTAGCAGTTAGTGAGATCCTTAATAGGTAGAAGTTAATCACCATATAATAGCATTTCGTGTGAAACTGCAAACGTCATTCATCAAATGTCGCCGTCTTTCTCTCCCACAGATTGCATTGATAACAATAAGACTTTTTTTGATTGCCACGCGCACATTCACCTTCAATTTTCATTTTTACTATTCATGCACCTGTAACATTGCAGGTTTCCTTTGTGTGTGAAGCTCTGCATGCTCAAAGCCTATCAACTTCAGGGGCAGCATTCATGAGAACCTTAGTGGATTAAGGAGAGGAGCAGGGTGTGAGGACCCTGAGGAGGGGAAGAACAATACATATGTACAATCGGCATGGATCCTAGCAATAACTGGCCTTTCCTATTGAGGGTTGGCGTAATCTCGGTGCATCCGTGTTATAGCATATTGCACCGAGTTTGCGCCAATCTTCAGTAAGGAACGCAAAGTATCACCAGGACCCATGCCGACCCTCTGCAGATTACATTTTCGGCCTTCTCCTGGGATGTTTCGGATAGAAATTGGTGCGATCGTCCAGAAGGAAACCAACTGGTGTAACAAGTTATGGGACAGCAATGATGGATCCTAGCCACTATTTTTAGTTCGTCAAAGCTCTTATGGAAATTTCATGGGAGGTACAAAACAGCGTTGACAGCAAGTTTGCCACTGCAATTAAAGTATAATTGAATTACTTGTAGCCAAAGAAACTGCCGTAAATTCCAGACGATCCTAGGGCTGCCTTGGGATATTATGTTTGTGAAGGAATAGGTCATGATTAAAGGGGATAAAGCGTCAAAAGTTATCAATAACCTGCGATTCATCATAGACCTTACTAATCAAGCTCTGGGTGTGGATGGGGTTGAGAAGTTTGCCATGGTTTAGAGGGGTGTAGCCCTTCTCGCGGGTAATAGTTACACAGCGACAAATTCATATATGGACCGAACTACTAACTGACATGAACGTTAATCCACTGATTTCCCAGTTGTCATACGCTCTGAAACAAGTGTAATTTATTTTGACAATTCAACGACGCTGAAAGCTCACCATTGGCGGGAGAAAACAAGGGGAAGAGCGTAGGGACGAGTGACCCTTCCGCCTACAAATCGCGGGGGTAGAAGCAGGACAAGCGTTGCCGTTCAACAGTGTCTCTTAGCTACCTCCCGCTTTGGCTCGCTTCTTGGCGGTTATGCCCGTGAAAACTATCATCCTCTCCTCGCTGTAGGGACTGGTATCCTTGTTTCGAGCTCCTGGAGGGTTGGCCTCCTGGCTTCGGACCATCCCGAGTACCTTGCCTCTCTGAGGAGAGCTGCAGAAGATCCTTGGGGCGGGTTGGGCGGAGGGGCGGCACAGGACAGTCATGGCAAGGCTTTAGGGCTGTCAGGGCAGCCGTACAGCTAAAATCTACTTCATTTTGGTAAACGACGCGCCAGTGTTGACGGGTCCGCAGCGCCTGCATGATCGTCTCTTTCAAGTGCTATGTAGATGACTGACCGGTTGGTCCTCCCATTCAGATCACCGAGCCGTTTTCACTAGAATGTAACATCTTGGGAACGCAGTATTGTCGCCCTAGAGTGCACAAATGGTTTCGATGAAGCCCAAGAATAGGAATGAGTGAAAAAGTTAAAAGGGGTTCCGTGCGGGTACGCTGCCTTCAAGAGTCTGGCTCCTGTCTATGCGATCTTGATTGTAAGGAACAGGAGCGAACTCGAGCCACAGGGGCCTGTTCGGGTCTACCGTTTGGTCCAGTTCGATAACTGCGGACACTTCAAAATTTTTGAAATTCGGGATTTCAGAATCAGCGGAAATTCGGTGATTGTAATTTTTTCAGGAGCTTCAGATTATTCAACAACATCCGAGAAAAAAGTGGGGAACGTAACCCCTATTGTTAGACATTACTTCTAGAAAAAAATTTCAGGCAACAGTGTAGACAAACCGAACAAATAGTCTTCAACATCATAAAATCTAGCTCGTGTCGCGTCGGTGGTCCCTAGTTTTCTTCCTACTTCCCTTTTAGACTTGTTTTAACAAGTGTTTATCCGCAATTAAACAAAATATGCAAAAACTTTGAATAACAACTTTGACTTACTTTGACTTAATCGGTTGGCTTTCGCCTGACGCGGTCATTCCGCATCTTCACCGAGGTGTGCCGTCCTAGTAGTCAGCCGTGTCCATTTTTCACGGTCTTCAGCCACAATTTGAACACATTCCATCCAGCTGTCACTATTCCATTTCCTGCGAAACGAAACATCGCGCCTGAACTGTCTTTCGATGCCGAGTGCACGTCCTTATTCGGAACAATTAGGATGTCGATCATAATGCCCTAACCACATCCGTCCAGAACTTTCGCCTACGCCCAGGTGGCCGTTTCCAGACAGGATTTGGAAGCATTTTTAAAGCGTGTTGTACGAGACGATCCGGCGTTCTTCTTAGTATATGCCCGAGCAGTCGAAGTCGAACAGGTTTGGTTTGGGACAACTAGCGAGTAACTAGTATGCAAAGCAACAATACAAAAAATCTTCGACACTGATTAACTAGCCACTTGGTCAGGCATGTGGATCGAATCCACACTGCGGGTGTGGCTAACAATAAGGAGCAGTTTGGCTAGCACACGCGACGGAAAAACGCTGTGCGCGCTCATCGTCCTTGGGGCGCGTTAACCGAGGGCCTTCAAAAAAAGTAGTCGTTGTCCCATTGTAGCCGTCCCCCTTTATCATTTTTGCATATTATTCAAGTTTTTTTTTGTTTACAATGTGCTTTCTTAGAGGTAATGCTTCTGATACCATCGTTTCAATGGAATTCGCACTTTTTACAAAAGTTTTTTTCAGAGTTCGTTTCGTTTGCTTCTTGGAGCGGAATGGGAGATGACGATATAGATTCCGACGCCGAACCTACGTCTGACACATCAACCTACATGAACAAAATGCAAAAAAACGATAAAGGGGAACGGCTAAAATGGAACGACAACAACTTTTTTGAGTTCCCTCGGTTACCGCGCCCCAAGGAAGATGAGCGCGCACAGCGTTCCACCGTCGCGCGCGTCGTGTGTACCAGCCGAACTGCTCCTTAGCCACACCCGCGGCGTGGATTCGATCCACATGCCACTAGGTCGTCTCGCTTGACCACGCCCATTTTCCCGCGCCGCAACGACCCTTTCAATTTCGGAAGGAGGAAACCCTGGGTTGATGTACTAAATATAGAGAAGGTGGCACGAAACAATGGGCGTGGCCAAGTGCGATTCTATCCAAAAATTCTCCGATTTTTACCGATTTTATCCGAATTATTGACCCCTCGGATAATGGTTAGCTTCAGATAATCCCGATTCAAAACTTCCCGGATATTGGTTCGATTAAGATAATACGTTTTTTTTTTAATTTTCGGATATCGGCTTGTCCGAATTTCGGATATCCGAAAAGGAGTGATTCGGGTGACAAGTATACTAGAGACCCCAGAACGAAGCGCAGCACGGCACGCGGAGAAACAGTATGGAGGAAATGAAGAATTGACCGCAGTAGGTCGTGGCTGGGACGGAAAGTGACGCAGCCGTTCGAGCCGATCTGACACGCGCAGCGCATGTGGGCGTCAGGCTTTCGCTGTGAGACCGACCGCGACAGCCCACGCTTTCTTGGAGGAGAGATCGCGTCGCCTTTTAACGACAATAAGGCCTAGTGCATACTCCGCACGACGGGCGACGCGACATAGTGTTTGCCATAGAAATCGGCAGAAAGTCGATATGGTTCGAATGCACTGTCGCTGTCGCGCGTCGCAACGAGTATGAACTAGGCCTAAGAGTAGACGGCGACTGTTGCGGACAGTTTGAGGCAGATACAATCATAAAGAGAGATGGTAAAGGACAAAATGGCTCAGAGAGAGAGGATTTCAGATGCAATTTTGAGACTTTTCAGACGGTTTTTCTTAGAAAGGAGGGTTTTGTGGACGCTTGGGTCATTTCTGTTCCATAAAGACATCTATTTAGCAAACTAGCAATTACTTGTCACCTTGGTAAACTTTGCACTTTCGGCTTTCCTATCGAGGACCGCATATGCTTTCAGGTCATCAAAGGCCAACCGATGAATCGCACACACACAATTCCGCCATGTTCTCCACGTCTATCCTGACCTAGCAACCAGCCGTTAGTCATTCCTCGGCATTGGAGAGGGGACGATTATGAAACACAACCGGGCTCGGCACCCTGTCGTTACGCGATCTCCACCCCTCTATTTCCAGGATTTGGTCACCGACTGCAATTTTTCCGCCGTGTGCATCAATTTTTTCTGCTTCGTCATCTTCTTCCCGAACTTTTCGTGTGTGGCTACGCGTCTCATTTTCAGTGCACTCGTCTTATCGCGGACACATTCTGATGCGCTCTGTGTTGGTTTTTCCCCTTCACATCAGTGTGAGTTGATGTCAGAAGATCTGACAAGGCAGGCAGGCATTGCACACGGATGGCCGCTTTCTCCCCACCTCGTTATCAGCAACAAATGTGAAAACCACTGCCGCTGCCACGACGGCGATAAGACGAGAACGAACCCGGGAAAATTCAACCCCCGTTCGAATGGGATAATATCGACTTTTTCGAAATAAGATAATTGCTCGAGGTTTATAGAGTTGAGAATCTCAATAAATCCGAAGAAGAGACAATAAACGATTTTTTTTCAGAAAAAAATGTTCGAGTTCGTACGCCTTCCTTGGTCATTTTGTAGGATTCTCGAGCTCCACATTTCGCAAGAAAATTAACTTTTCCTATTTCTCAATGTCTTCCCTCAAACTATATTTCTTCTGAATTTTCCATGCACTGCAGCCGACTCTTGTCCATTTAATTAGGTTTTGAACAGGGATGTGCGGAAAATTCTTTTCAGTAAATTTTTTACCGAAAGTTTTTACCGAATTTTTTTTTATCGGTAAATACGGTAAAAACTGAAAATTCGGTTAAAATTTTGACTTCGTCTTCGGTACATATCCCATATGATAGCACAAATTACCATTAGTATTTATGTATCATTTTCAATAGTGCATGAGGATAGTGTAAATAATCACTGAGTTTTACATATTAAACTGAGCTCAACGGCCGAACCCGATCAGCGGGACGTTGATTTCGAGAAAGAGTAACCAACCCACTGGAATTTTCTGTGGTCAAGGCCTTTCTGTAGTCACTCAAAATCAGTTCATCTGAGGGAAACACCCTTTCCGCCTTAACTGTGCCAAAAGGCGCGCAAAAGTTATTGTTGGTCAGTGAGGAATCACGTGGGTACGATACTTTCCCCATGGAGTCGTTCCAGAACTGCAGTGGATTTAGTGTTGTGTCCGGGGGCCCCGAAAAGAATTTTTCCAGATCCCGAAATATCTGCTTCAGGACTCTGCTGCGTTCTCAGACAGTAGGTGCGGGCGGATCGCTGGCTTTTGGCGGGCGGATCGACATACCCCCCCGCGCCATCCGCCCGCCAGTAGCCAGCTATCCTCCCGCCAGTAGCCAGCTATCAGCCCGCCAGTAGCCAGCGAAACGCCCGCAAGTAGCCAACGATCCGCCCGCCAGTAGCCAGCGACCCGCCCGCTATTAGCCACCGATCCGCCCTCAATGCCACGTAAGGGTTATTCCGATGGTTCCCAGCACGATCTCCGTGTGCGGGACCACCCCCCCCCTAGCCGTGGGAACCATCCCCTCAGCTGCCAAAAATTATTCTCCGGCTTCTGAGTGATCCTTCGAAGGTGACTTGAAGTTAACTTTGCCGCGTTCTCAGACGGATCGCTGGCAGGTTGCGGGCGGATAGCCGCTTTAGAGCTTGCCGGCGATCCGTCCGCTAGCGTGATCAAGTTCCCCAAGTGCCGCTATCCTCCCGCCAAAACGCAACGATCCGCCCGCGGAGACAACGAGAGGCAGCGATCCGCCCGATGAGGCCACGATTGGCAGCGATCCGCCCGAACCTTGCTGGCGTACCGCCCGCAGAGGCCTTGATTGCCAGCGGTCAGTCCGCACCCATTGTCTGAGTTGCGAACCTGTTAACATTTCTGAATGAAATATGTAAGCTCTGGTACATCCACAGTGACCTGTTGATTTCGATTATCACCAGCTGCGGAGCGGTGGGCCTCGGTGAAATATAACTAGTGATAAGGAGGTTTCGACGAAAAAGTTCCCGCTCCGCGCTGTGATAACCGGAAACATGAGTTCACTTGGAATGAAAAAGAGTATATTTCTCGTAGTAGTACATATCTCGATAAGAAGAAGCGCGTGATACAGAAGGTGGAGAGATCGTTTGAACATTCAAAAAGTAAGCCAAAAATTCAAAAAAGAGTAACAAAAATAAGGATGAAGAAGGATATCCTGCCAAAGGCATGCCATAGCAGCGGAAGACCCGTGAAAAACGAGTGAAAAGTAGGCCGGTTGGGCGAAAAACAGCCAATTTTTCTTCTCGGTAAAAATTTCGGTAAATTTCGAGAAGAATTCGGTAAATCGGTAAATCAAAATTTGCCGAAAAACACCGGAAAATCGGTAAATCGGTAAACGGAAAATGCACACCCCTGCATGTTGTGAAGTATCTCAGGCGAGTGCGTAAAGCAATCCTGGCTAGAACACGAGGGACGGATTTATGGTTCCCCTTTTTCCTTTCAACCTTTAATCCTACGGGTTTCTCTACTGCTTATTGATTTCATGTTCCCGCAACAAACTTTTGGTCGTGTTCGACAGCCTAAATCTCCCAAGTATAGCTTCATAAGTTTCTAAAAGTGTGTGTGCGTATTAGCGTATTACATGAAAATTTTGGCCAGACCCCCTTCCCGTTCAAGACTCCATAGTAGGAGGGGTATTTTCGGTGACTCGAGATGGAGAGAGGGTAGAACGGTAGAGGGTACGGATAGACTGAGTAGCAGAGGGACAGAAATTTGCAGAATACATAGGAAGCGCGATAGGGAAGAGAGCTATTTATTAACAGAGAGACACCGAGGGAACATCAACTAGGGAAAGCAAAAAAAAGGACAGAGAGAATAATAGATAGACAGAGGTAGAAGAAGAGAGGAAGTTGGCGAGATAGAAAAAAGGGTAAGATGAGGACACAAATATGTAGAGAAAAAAAGGAGAAACAGTGTGATCAAGGAAAAGGAACGAGAGAGAAAAAAGACAGGGGAGAGGCAATGTGACATAGGTTGACAATAGAAGGAGAGAGATGGGAGAGGGAGTAATTGGATAGACGCAGACAGGTAGAGGAGTAAAGAGATAGACACAAAGACAAAACGAAGATGCCCGATTACGAAGGATATAGAGTCAAGGAGAGGCGGAAGCAGCAAGACCTCGAAGGAGGTGGCGGAGTAGATAAGTAGGGAGAGATGGTAATAGAAACGAAGCGAGGTAGAGACAAAGCCTGCGCCATAGAAAGAAATTTACTGAGAGCTTGAGTGAGAGTTAGAAAAGAAGGGAGAAAAGAGCAGGGGCGAGATGAAGGCAGAGAAAGGAAGAGGGAGGACACAGGGTGATAGAAAGAAATCCAGTGGGACAGGTGGAAACCCACTGAGGCAGAGGGAGGGATCCGAATGGGGCAGGTATGGGAGAGGGGAGGTGAAGGCAGAGAGGCAGAAAGACGCGGTGTGAAACACACAGACACGGGAAGAAGGATTGAAGTAGTGTAACTCTGACAGAGAGACGGAGAGAGACATTGAGATACGAAGAGAGACAGAGAGAGACAGAAGGAAAAAGAGAGAGACAGAGAGAGACAGAGAGAGACTGAGAGAGAGACTGAGAGAGACTGAGAGAGACTGAGAGAGACAGAGAGAGGGCAGAGACAGAGAGACAGAGAGAGACAGAGAGAAACAGAGAGAGACAGAGAGAAACAGAGGGAGAGAAAGAGAGACAGAGAAACAGAGAGAGAGGGAGATAGAAAGGAAGGGTTAAGCGCGGAGGAAGGACTCAAGTGGGGCATAGTAACATATAGAGGCACGGAAGGAGAGAGAAAACAAGGATCAGGGTAGATAGATGAAGAGATAGGAAAACACAGAGGGACGCGTACCTCCTAATAAATGAAAAAGATAAAGGACGGAAAGGGCCTGAAATATTGAAAAATACGAAAAAATAGGAAAGGCAGAGAAGGCGAGAAAAATGAAAGGTAGAGATAGTGCGGCGGAAGAGAGATACTCATTGAATAAGAGTCTGAGGGGTAGATGAGCAGAGTGGCGGAGAAGCAGAGCAGTAGACACATAGTGAGACGTATGGAGACGAAGAGGCAGTGGTACACTAGAGTTAGCGGGAAAGACACAAAGAAAGAAGACCTAGTTTGGCGCACTGAAACAAAGGGACAGAAGAGGGTGGGAGAAAGACAGATTGGGAGAGGCATCTGCAGAGACGGAGGGATTGAGCGCCGAGGTGCCTTCGGTGTCTTAGGGAGCTCCCAAAACCCCAGGTAGGGAAGTAATGGCCTAATCGGGGTCAGATTCCGGTCCGCACCTGCGGACTACTGCTGTTGCGGCAAGCATGCCCGGATAATCGTGCTGGTGAGTCCCGGCACGATTATCTTCTAGCTGAGTGTTGCAACAGCGGTTGTCCGCAACTGCGGACCGGAATTTCGCACCGTTAAAGACAGTAAGTATAGACCCAAATATTCTGCCAGTTGTTTCAAACTTGTTCTTCTCTCTCATTCCATGCCTAAAGAGTAAAGGTGAAACAGAAAAATACGAAATAGGGTTCATAAAAAAGTCAAGGCGAGGATATCGATCGAAAAGCATTGGACTCCTTTGGGACAAAATCTGGTACAAAGGGCGTGGCCTTGAGTTTCCTACTAGTGATGGGACCTCGGGTTTTCCTCTATCTCCCTTATTCGAAGAAATCTTGATCTCATAGTTACCAGGCGACATGAAAGAGTTTATCATTATTTAGTGTGAGAATCTAAACATTTATTTCTGTACTTCTGTACAGAGGGTTTCTAATTCTAGAAAAAAAATTGTATCTAACACAAATCTCACGTTATAGTGCTATGTACTTATGCTAATTGTTGCAATGTGTACTAAACGTATAGCTTTCGAGAATTCATTTCCTATTCAGTTTCGTCTCTGTTATGTACGTTTTCGCATTGTTAGGAAATCGGCAAACTTGCTGATTATCATGAATGCGGACACAAATATTCACCATCCATTCATCGTCCATCCCGTGTCTAGACCCTATCTTGTACATATTGAGCATTTTATGCATTATTATTGCCAAAAATACTCTTTAAAAAATTATTGGTATGAACGGGTTCGTGAAATCCTCATTTATCGAGTACACGGTTTTCGAATGTTGAGGTGTGTGCATGGCGCATTCGTTATGGCTTTTCGTAGAAAAAAATTTACAAACTTCTTTAAAACTTTGTATTTATCGTGAAGCAGCTTAAAAGGTTTGGGGCTCAAATGAAGACAGAAAGTTTGCAAACCTTCTGCCTTGCTTAGGTAAGGACTTCGCTGTGCACCCAATTTTTAAGAATAGAGATATGATTGATTGTAGAGTAGTGTGTCATTTTAACAGTTTTTTTTTCAAAGAGAAGAATCAATTTTCGTTATTCATACTCAGCTATTAAAATCTTGCTTTGTCAGGTATCCTCTGTTTCCGAGTGAAATTTAGTTCCGTTCATCGCGTGCGTCTGCGTGCGTACGCTGCTTCTCCTTCTCCCCACACTGTCTCGCTGTCTCTACCCCTGCTCCGCATAAGCGCGCGAGGGACAGAGTAAATTTGGCTTGGAACTAGTGAGTAACTATGTGCGCAATCGCCCGTAGGGTTTGATCAGAAGGCGCGCGGGACCAGTTTTCGCATCTTTAGTTTTCTTTCTAATAACTTGCTTCAAAGTGAACTTTTCCCGTATCTGAAAAGCTATCTAGGATTAAGGCGAGGAGGGCTATCCAGAAATTCAATTCTTGATAAGGTTTGATGTAAACAAAAAAGTCCGGATTTGATTTCCAGATCGTTACGCAGTACAAATAGCGCTGTGGAGCAGCATACTGTGTTGGCAGCGTCGACATGGATCGTGAAGAGACGTCACGTTCACTGTTGAAGGTTGGCGCGAACTCGGTGCCATAAGCTATAACGTAGGTGCACCGAGTTTCCGCCATCCTTCAACAGTGAACGCAAAGTCTCTTCACGATCCATGCCGATTTTCACAAAAAAATTCACCCCAAACTTTCTTGTTTGAGCTCAAACCAGGAAAACTATCTCAGGCGATGGGGCGTGCCGATCGCGGACAAGTAGCGTATCGACAGCGAGATGGGCGACGATCGGAGCGCTTCGCACGCGCTTGCAACGCAAACTGGCGCCGTCGATACGCAGTGCCACGCGTTCGGTAAGCATTGTGACGCGGGTAGTACGTATCGCCGTGCGGTCGATACGCACTGCCACGCGGTGTTTAAGCATTGTCACGCGGTTGGTAGGCAGTGAAACATGCTCAGTACGCAAATTCGCGCCTTCGATACGGAATGCATTTTCCGCCCGCGGTTGGTACGATAGTGGAACGCGGTCCGGACGATCCGCCCCATTGTTTGAGATTATACCGTTGCATACACCTCATTAGGATTCTAAGTAGCTTTACAGATCCGAAAAATAGTTTATAGGGAATTTTCAATAAAAAGACGCCGAATACGCGAAAATATTCTTGCCGTGTCCTACAAGTGGTTTTTTGCGTAGTATGGAGCGGTTGGCGACCATCATAACCTACTAAGACAATCTAACTCTAGTAGCAGAACAGACTCCTTTAAGTTCCGCCAAGTTCAACATATCAGCTACTGCTGTTGAAAATTTGGAAAAAAAACTGTTGCTATTGTCCCTAAATTTCGAATAACAACGGCATCCTGATGAGATTTGGAGACAGCTGTTGGGTTTCTGTTCGGCTAGTAGCTGCGCTACTCGAACTCCAGTCTTTCTTTTAGCTGCTAGCCGGACAGCTGTGGCGACAATAGCGACAGTAGTGGCCTGGAAAAAATGGGGGAATTTCCGGAAGTAACCGAATGATCGCAAGGCTGCTGTTGCTATTCTGTTCGGCTTCTAGCGCGAGATTGTGTGAGTATGTTGAAGGAACATTTCCACATTTTGTATAGTCCAATGACCATCCGCGGCGCTCTATAGTACTGTCCGCGGCTGATAGCCGGATGGCTAGTACTGGAACCGTCAAGAAAGCGTCAGTAGAGCTCCTCGCAGCGTCTTACCAGCGTCGCTAGTGGGTACAAGCAGCCGCGGGCAGCCCCGAAAACCACCTCGGAACATCCTGCATTTGCTGCGAATCTTCCTGTCCGCTCTATGAGACGTAAAAATCTGAATTGTGTGTATGTGCTCCACTGAACTAATTTTTCAGAAACCTCAAAATGTACATAATCTCCTGTGCTTTCTTTCGATTCTGGATCAAGGCGCAGTCTAAACTCGGGAACGAAATCTGAGATTTCCACATAATTATGAAGAACAACCATCCTATATAATACCTGCCAAGTGCGAGCTCTCAATGCCTCCGAAAAGGCGAGATATAGCAAGGAGCCACTCTGGCGCGCCAACAACAAGAAGCCCCTGAGCCACACCCTTTGGCAACCTTTGGGGCTCTACAGAGGGCGTGAGTTGTTCATTGAGGTCCGCGCCGATGCATTGGTTGCAAATGACGGAAGTTACAAGCATCGGACAACTCGTCCACCATGCCTTCGCTGTTCAATTTCAGGAAATCGTTGAGCGGCCATAACTCTGTTCCCAGGGGGTTCTTATACGATTCCAGAGATACCATTAGAATTAACGTGGGACCGTTTCCATGATAAGCAGGAAATATCGAATACCATCTCCGTAATGATTTTCTGGAAGCTCTGCAAAATACTGTTCCACGGTTAAATGATCAGCCCCAGTCCACTGTTATCGTTCTTGTTAATGTTTAGGATAATGGTGGTAGATCCAGGTTTCATCCATAGTTACAAAACGACGCTCAAAATCGGTTTTATCCTTATTAAAAGGATTAAGATGATGCTGACAAATTTGCTTTAGTGTGAGTTTTTGTTGAGCTTTAAACGAATGCGGCACTAACTTTCCAAACAGCTTGTTCATTCGTAATTCTTTATGTAAAATATGGAGTACTCGTTTTATTTCCAATGGCTTGTAAGCAATGAACGAATTGCACATACGACTCTCGACCCCAAGCCGCCTGACAGTTCGGCTCGTTCTCCCAATCTGTGGGTCGGCTTTTGTTGCTTTTCGGGCCACTGCCGCCGCTTTCCGGCCACTGCTGTTGCTGTCCGGGCTCTTCCAGTTGGCCCAAACGGCAACAGCAGTGGCCCGGATATTGGGAGAACGAACCGAACTGTCAGTCGGGTCCAATTCCCGTTCGGTGCGGCTCGGGGCCGAGAATGGCCTGAGTGACAGATCGAAATAAAAACTTTTGTATGTTCATATGAAAGATGAAACGTCAAAATGGTGCATGAAGTTTTATTCCTTTGCTGCTTAATAGGTGTCGCTTTCAGTACTTTTCTACCAACCTGTATTTTCAGTTTGGACTTTGAGCCGAGCCTACTGCAATGTCGGCAAAATGCTCAAAAATGCGGTTTATAGAAAGCGAAACGCGGAAGAAACTGGAACTTATGAATTGATCGTTTTTGTATCGATGAATCCCATATTTCCTCGAGTTAAGACCCTTCAAAAGTTGCCTGAATTTAAATTGTGAAAGTGTTGTGGACGAGTTGTCTGACATCGGTATTTCCCTTCATTTGCAACCGATGCACTGGAGCGAATCTGAGTGAAGAGAAAAGGCGAGAATGAAAGGAACAGCGAGGTTGTTGGTTGAAACCATCGCGCATCTAGCCTCTACTGACCTCGAAAGATCGTGAAAGGGGCGTGCCAAAGTGGTTTCTTGCAGTGGGCGTGCCAGGGTGGCTCCTTATATCTCGCTCATTGGGAGGAATTGAGAGCTGGCATCGGGCAGGTGCAAATCAGGGAGGGTCGATGTCACAATTATATGGAAATATCAGATTTTGCACCTGAGGTTGGACTGTGCCCTAAGAATATTCTGAATTCTGGTACTTCAGTTCAATCCGATTTCATACGTCTCGATTGTCTACAAATTATATTTCTATTCGAAGTGGTTCTTCAATTTTTAGGACATCAGATACGCTTCAACGGAAAACTATCCTTGACGTCCTTCGAAGGACGTTTTGTGACCGTCTGGAGGTTTTCGGATTCCCAACTATGTTTGCGGTGAGTGTTCAGCCGGCTACATTTTTTCTTGCTAGACCTCATCTAGTACAAATTGCTCGTTTGAGTAGTTCGCCAAAACCCCCACATTTTGGAGAAAAAATTCCTTTAGAAGACTCCACAAGCCAATCAATTCCCGCCCGTGCGCCTGTTACATATAGGTATGTGTTTGGTGGGGCACATTTTCCACCGTAGGGAATAAGTTTGCGATTCAAACTTCCTGGGAGAGTTATAAGTCTCTCACCTTATCTAGCCTAGTGAATAGACCAAGCGCGATCATTTGCGGCAACCGCGCGGCAATCGCGACACAATCGGTCAGCATGATTTCTACCGCGAACGGCGATCTACCGCCGCGCCCCCGCCTACATATTCTTCTGGCTATGTTCTCGCGGAAGACCTTTAATTTCAATTTTTTGTCTCCTTCAACAGAAATACTTGAAAAGAATCTAAATGGGCATTTTAGAATAATAGGATTTCCCGAAATGAAGAGTATTCAGCAGTTTGTCAAGTGCTCCTAGGGACGGACAACTCTTCCATAATGCGGGCGGACTGATTTGTAGGGTGCACTGATCCACGCAGTTTTCATTCACTTCCTGCCCATTTTTCGTCGTTCTGTCTTTCCTGCTTTCCTTAGAAGGCTCTAAAGCTTGCACTTCTGGTAAAAATGGGAAATTGGTAATTGGTAAACATTGCCCTTGAATTATGTGATTATTGTTTCCCTATTATGTGGCACATTACCTCTTTCTCTCATTTTCTTTTCTGCTTCTAACAATATTTGATTGCGACTTGAGCCAGTTGACGTGCGTAGATATTGTGAGCGTCTGGTGATTTTCGGACTTGTGACTATATTTTTATGAGGCTTCACCGGCTACATTTTACTTGCTAGCTAGACATCAGAAAGGAAGGGATTTGTTTGAGAAGAAGGGAACCAAAGATCTCACCCTAGAGTGTAGATTACCGAGGCCAACTTAATTTTTAAATAAAAAAGTAAGTATCCCAATCAAAGAGGAATCAAATTTTTTCACTAAAGAAAAAGTCTATTTGAAAACTGATCAATGAGTTCAGTTTCTAAAGAGATTTTAAAAAATGAAAATGATTGAATGAACTATCGATCGACACACTACAACAAAAAAAATTTCAATCGAATCAAGATGATAATGAATTCAATTGAAAAGAGGGATAATAAATTCAATTGAACTACATAGGGTGACGAAGTTAGTAGAAAACAAGTAAATGAGTTCATTTAAAGTAGGCTAAAATGAATAAGTTAAATGAAAGTTTGCATAAACACTCATATTTCCCACTTTTGAATAGATTATGTACCAGTTCACTTATTCAAAAAAGAGAAAAAGAGGAAAAAGATTTTATTTAAAAAATTCAAAAATTGTAATAATTGATTTGATTAATGAATAAATTGTTTGATGCTCTTAATATCCAAACTTTCAATACATCTAGAGAAATACGAGGTGACTTATGTATGTATGTAATAGTCCTATACTTTATCAACAGTAAACAAATATATTTAAGTATTCAGTTAATTGACAATTTACATAAACAAATCAAAAATTATGCAATAGAATGGAATATCAGTTGGAAAGCAGTAATAAAAGACAGAAAAGAAACTCAATATAAAATACCCTATCAAGAGGAAAAAAGAGAAAAGAAAAGTGGTTTTGTAGATAATGAATGAAATTAAAACAAATGAATGATTCACCGTCATCATCACATTTCTCGCTCTCCTTTTTAATAGAACAAGGATCAAAAGTAGCTTGCAAATAATTACAATTTTACTAATTCGAAAAAACTGAGTAGTTTTTTTTCTTTGGAAAAAAGGTGAAAAATTATAATCAATGAGTTGAATTAATAAACAAATAGTTTGCTATTTTCAATCCATGAGTTTTTGATATTTATGTGAAAATTCAAATCACATGACAGGCTGGCTGACTGGTAAAAAAATTAATATATATTCAATTCAAGAACAAACTGCATAAATAAGTAAAGAATAATATAATAAATACGTTATTAATCAAAATGTAGTGAATATAGTGAATATAAAGTATAATTTCCAGAAAGAAAAAGAAAAATGAAGTAAAAGAAAACATGAGAAAATTCTGAATGTGAATATGAGAAAAAAATGAACTAATAGAAAAAATTATGAAATAATGTTCAGAGTCCAGCCCAAAAAGCCCAGTAAGACCAAAAAGTGAAAATAATGTATAATTATGAAAAAAAGGAAATTGAACAAACAGAAAATATGAGAAAATTCTGAATATGAGTATGAAAAAATGAATAATGAGAAAATATTATGAACTAATGTTCAGAGTCCAGCCCAAAAAGCCCAGTAAGCCGAAAAAGTCAAGACAAAGTGTGATTATGAGAAAAAAAGAAAAATGAACTAATAGAAAATATGAGAAAATTCTGAATATGAATATGAGAATATGAGAAAAAAATGGACTCATGGATAATATTATGAGTTAATATTCGAAGCCCAGCACAAAAAGCCCAGTAAGCCCGAAAAGTGAATATAAAATATAATTATGAGAAAAAAAAAGAAAAATGAACTGTTTTCAAAATATGAGAAAATTCTGAATATTAATAAGAAAATAGTTTAAACGCAATCGCAGAAAAAATGAACTAATAGAAAATTTGTTTGAACGGTTTTATAAACTACTTCATAGAATTCTAAATGATCACAAGGCATTCTTTTTTCTAAATTCTGAATTGGAATATGAGATATATTATGATTCAATGTTCAAAGTAGCACACATGGTGACATATTTCATGTGTGTATAGCTGAGAAATGCAGAGAAGGGTGTCGGTGGTGTAATGGTAAATTTCTCGTCCGGAAACCGTGCAATGCAGGTTCGAGTCCTGCCTGACATTTGAGTTTTGCGTTCAACTCAGCTACCCCGTGACATCTTTTTATAATAGAAAATAGAAGAAATTGAAATAAACTAATAATTTATTTGAACTCCATTGATTAATTAAATAAGGATAAAAAAGTTGAAGGAAGCGATTTGTATAAATAATCATATAGTTTAGTTTCTATACGTTTCGTGGAAGGCAAGTTCCAATATGGTTTTCTTAGAAAAAAAATTATGAAGTCTGTTGAATATTCATGAATATGCTGATAGCTGTACATAATATTCTATTCTGAAGACCACATTAACAGCGGGTACAGTATCCCAATGTGATGCTCATCTAATGAAAATGCAATTGAAAGGATTTGAGAACCACGAGTTTTTTTATTCGCAACTGATAACAGCTAACGTCAAAGTGATAAGGACGCCTATTGATCAGGGGAAAACCCACTAAGACTTCGCAATAGCAAGGGTCAATCTCATGCTCAAAGGTAGCATGAGCTGATCCCAGCAGGTGGTCATTCATTTGTGAATACAGATAGAACAGGAGGGCTACCTCCTCCCAGTTGGCTCCCCAGGTGGTGGCCGCCGCGTCCACCATCACCATCGCGGTGGCCGTCGCCGCCGCGACGGTGTCCGCCTTTTCCCACGCCCCTTGCGCTGTCACCTCTGCGTTCAGCGCAGTCTCTACACGTGCTGCGACTCCTCCCCCGCCCCGCCCACCCGCAACGTAGCCCGCGTTACAGAAATTCTTCCGCCGCCATTCCACGCATTCCTCGCGG
Organism: Aplectana chamaeleonis; assembly: GCA_029168955.1. Classification (NCBI taxonomy): domain Eukaryota; kingdom Metazoa; phylum Nematoda; class Chromadorea; order Rhabditida; family Cosmocercidae; genus Aplectana; species Aplectana chamaeleonis. The sequence goes on along the minus strand of JAPDOI010000066.1, from coordinate 1,487,964 downwards.
TTGCTTAGGGTGTATGTTCGTTTTGTTCCCGGCCACCCGTATTAGCCTGCCACGCCCACTTTTCACACGCCCCGACTACATTGGGGCGGGGGCGGGGCTTTCCCATTGGAAAGTTCTTCCTCCTCCGGAACTTGAATCTCTCTTTGTGTGCAAATGGACGGAATGGGCCCACGTGGGTCTGGTTGGTCATCCAACGGGCTGAGTTCTTTTGGACAGGTGTCCAAATGGAATAGAGGGGATCAGCTTACAGGAGGATTTTTGTCATCCGCAACTCGTTTTGATGCAGCGGGCGGACTTTTTTCCCCAGATGGATGTGGGCGATAAACGATTGCAGAGCTGAAATTTTCGAATTCTGACAATATTGATTGATTTGCGAGATTGCCTGAGGGAATTCTTGGATGACTATACTACGGTATTTATTGATTCCTACTGTATTCAATCCGACACGTTTTCTGTTATTTAATTCGAGCTTGTGAAATTATGTACTATTGTAGGATGGAGAAAAGAACAAATCGAGTAGGAATTACTTTTTTTGTTGAATTAATAATTAATTCTCATTTTTTTCTGTGCTATTAAAAATTTCAAAAAAATAATCGTCTGACAATGATATTTATTTCTTCATATTTTTCCGTTTTTTTTTGTTTTTCAGATTTATATACTATTTTGTCTGATTCTTTTGAACTTTTCAAAAATTATTTTTTTTTTCGATAGATTCTGTGCATTTGTGTTTGACATGCTGCCCATGATATTTAAATCCTGGTTTACAATTTTATATTGGAACGTTTTGAGGATGTTTGAAATCTTTTTTTCCTTTAGACTTTATTCTTTTTACGTCTCTATTCACCTTGATTTCTATTTGATTAATTTTTAATGAATATTTTCACCATAGCTATAGATTTTTCACCCATTTATTGAGTTTCTTAAACTATTTTTTCTTTTTTTTTCTATTAATTTCTTGAAATCGATTTTATTACTGTAGTTCTTGTTCACTTAAATTTTGTTCCTTGTTATCTTTGCGCCAAACTCAATTTGACTTTTTTTACTATTTTTTATTATTTTTGATAAATTTCATTATAAACGTAATAAATCAATTAAATTTTCTAACGTATTATTTCTTTTCAATGTACTTATCATTCTTTTTACATTCATATAAAAATCCAATACTTATTTTTGTTTCCTTAAATTGTTTCACTGATCTGGGTTTATTTTGTTTTGTTTTATTATGTCATCTTCCAATTTTTCGCAGTGAGTTGCACATATATTTTTTTATATTTTCTGTTGAGTTGAATTATGCCTTGCTTCTTGTATTCTTCTGAAGCATTTCAATTACGTCTTTTTTTTGCTAATACAAAATTATTCGCTGCTCATTCGGCTTTCACTTATTCATGTTTTATTTTAACCTATTCCGAAATGACTTTTTACGAGTAACGAGTTCCCTTCAGGAATTTATTTTATTTTGTTTTTTTTTTCGATCTAGTTTCATCTTTCTAGTGCGGATTTTTAAAGATAAAGTTTAACACTTTTATTCGTTAATCAGGAAATTACTAATTTTTTCCCATTTATGTTTCATTTTTTTTATTTATCGTATTAAGACTTTTCCTGCAATTGTTTTCCTGTGGTGAATTATATTGTATCTAAACTGCGTTCACTGTTCTACACATTTTTCTGGCTTCAGTGTTTTTGAAGGCTCTGTTTCTTTTTTCTCACATATTTTAAAGTGTGTTTATTCACATTTACATTATCCTGCTGTGCCATAAATGTCATAATTCATTTAATCATATTTTGTGCGATTGCTTTCACTCATTTTATCATTTCATTTTTATGTGTATTTTTCTTTTATTCTATTCTAGTTTCTTTCACTTTTCAAGTGTTAGTTTCAACTGACTGGAGCTCCTCTACGTATAGCTCTCTGTTTTATTTTTGAGAATTTTTATCTGTATAAATTGGTAGTTTTCCTCTTCGTTGCCCCATTTTTTTTTGCGAAAATCTCCGATTTTGTGGTTTTTTTTTGAGTTGATCCTATGTAAGGTCGTCCGATCTCCCAAATATTTCTACCCGTTTTTCGTTCAACTTTTCAAAATATCTATTTTAATGAAGATTTTTTCAGATAAAATTATTTTTAGCAATCAAGTGAAGTAGAATACATGATTATCTCAATTTTCCATTTCTTGTTTTCCAGAAATTTTGATTTTTGGCTCACTGATCCGCGTAGAGGATGTTGCCGCAACTCTGCCGCGACTCCTCCACGACCAATCATAGGATGAAGTGATCGTGACTGCCGGCGCCGCCGAGCCGGAGGAGTCGCGGCGAAAATTTCCGGCGTCCTGCAATAAAAAATCATAATAGGTTTCATGGAGGGTAAAAAATTAGTGAGTAGAAAATCTCATTTTAACATAACGACTTCCGAAAAAAAAATTTCAGGCTAAGAGTTCGAAAAGTTTTGACCACTCTCCCCAGCGGGGATTCTCCCTCGTTTTTCCTTGAAAAAAAAGCCAATTTGATATTTATTTCGTAAGTTTTCCTGTTTCATTGCTCTTATTTAATTTCGTCTTATCTCGTCTTCAATGTTCAACTGGTCCTTGAATCTATGGTTCCAGAAAAACATCCGTTCTCACTTTTTTCAGTAAAAAGTTCTTCGTGCGGGTTAGGGCCATGGTATACTTCTGTGATACCAGGTCGTTGTCGCCCAGGACGGCGACAGCCACAGCCTTTGAAACTGTTTGAAAAAAAACTCTCTTTTAATTTTTTTCATTTTGTGCTTCAGTTTTTTCACAGTAAATAAAAAAGTGTTTTGACGTTTTTTGTTTTTCACTTAGTCTTGTTTTTTACTTTCATCAGCAGATTTTCGTTTACCTGAAGTTAGTTCTTTTATTTACGAGAATTCACGGTTCACAGCCCTCCTCCATGCAAAAATCTTTTACAAGAATTTTTTTCTTTTTTCGAAAAGCAAACTTTTCTGAATTCCTCTATTTTCCACTTTACAACAGCTCTTTTTTTCTCAAACAAGTACTCTCAAAATTAAAAGTCTTGACTAGTGTTTATATATATATATATATATATATATATATATATATATATATATATATATATATATATATATATATATATATATATATATATATATATATATATATATATATATATATATATATATATATATATATATATATATATATATATATTTGCAACAAACTTTTTCTTAATATTAGTTTACTTATAATATTAGTTTACTTGATACGTAAGATATGTTTAGGCAGTTTTTTTAAATTTCTGACGTTTAAGGAAATTTTTGTTCAAGTATTTCTCCACTCTAGTTCTGCGATTCTTTAAAAACTAATCGTTCCGGAAAGCTTTTGGGAGCTGTTCTTGATATTGGGGGGGGATGGGTCGAGAAAAATTCTCGCACAAACGTCAAAATTTCGGCCACCGGGAGCTCCAATCCTTTCGGGGATAATCACGGAACATTTCATACCCATGTTGAACTAAAAAATAAATTAAAATAAATTGAAAAAAAATTAAACTAAAATCAATGCAAAATCAAAGTCTAATAGTCAAATATTATTTGAAAATCTGCCCAAAAAGTCGAGGACGGGGAGGGATAGGCTCACTCTCTAGAGATCACAGAGGGGGTCGCAGCCTCGGGCGCCAAGAAAGAAGGAGGCCGCAGCTTCCATGAGACATATTTGATATTCAGCTGTACAAAAATTGTGTAAAACCAAATACAGTCATATTGAAAAACATAATCGAAAGTAGACTGAAACATAAAATCGATGGTTGTTTATCCACAAAATCATTAAATTTCTTCCAATATTTGATTGAACTGAAAATTTCACCTGGAGGGGCCGCACGAATTTTAAATTCCGCGGGAGGGGGGCCGCACTCTTAGAGACCCATCACAGCACCGAGCTTTAACCTGACCCGTTTCTAGACCGTATTTCCAGTCAGTCCATCGCCATTTGGCTCCAGTTTTTTTTTGGAAATTATTTTCTCTTTTCCTCAAAATGCTCTTTTCAGGGAAAAGTCAATACTGTACCCAAGGCGAAATTTCTACAGTACCGCCACCGTAACCTGATGTTTTCCGGTTCCACTTAAAGGCAGTGTTCACGATGAAAAAAGTTTTCGAAATTCCACCAGGATTGGGTGGTGGAGGGACACTCTGTAACGTTAACGTCGAAAGAACGCATGAAAACGAGCCAGGAAGAGCCTCAAAAGAGCCCGAAGTTGCAACTTTGAGCGCATTGAAAACCCCAAAAGCGCATCACATACCCACCGACGTGAACAAATGAATGCTCGAGATCGTGAGATGAGCGATGATTTTCAATCATTAGCCCCGTTCTTCCCTTCGTTCTCAGCTTCTCTCTTTACTCAGGTCAGCTCGCATAGATCGGCGACAAAAGACGGAAGTTACAAAGCCTCGGACACCTCGTCCACCATGTTTCCATAGCTCAATCTTTGAGGACCATACCTGCGTTCACAGAAGATCTTGTATGATTTCAGAGACACCATTGGAATCAGCATGAGGCCGTTTTCAAGTTAGGCGGACAAACAGAAAAACGATTTTCATCGTGAACACTGCCTTTAAAAGTTTTTCGTGTCCGAAAGGTCCATTATCAGACGGGTTTTTTCTCGAGCCGACCGCGTGTTCCCGGGGTGCTACAGATTGAAGTGAGAGAGAGAGAGAGTGCGAGTTTGATGCTGTAAAGTTTGTCCCGAGATCTCCCACCCGTTCGTTCGATTTTTCTGGTCCATTCTGCGCGCGACTACGAGATGATGATGGTGATGAAACGAGTTCTCACCGCCGAGACCTTCGCCGCGTCCTTAGAGATAGAGTAGATTCGTTCGTCAACTGAGATCGATTTATCGATTCAATATGAATCTATGTCTAAATTTTCGATCGATGAATCGTCCTGATTTTTCTCACTGGAATCGATCAATTGATTCGCGTCAATTATGGACAGACGAGGTCGTCCAGTAATTCTCTCGCGCGGCGAAAACCATCTGCTCGACCCCACACGCGCGCCACTACACACAAAAGCAGCCTCAGCCCGGGTGCCCCCCCCGTGGAAGGTCATTCATGTGCAGAGACAGTCGGTCCGATTACGTTCCCATGGTTATGATGTGGGTTCTCGGACGAAAATCGAATATTGACAAGTTTAACTCAAGGGGAATTTCGATGGGATTTCGTTCAAAACCCGTTTGTAGAGGCATATTTTGCATGCAAAATCGTACATTTAAACTGTAAATTATCGGAAGAGCAGATTTGCAGATTCGGTCAGATGTCGGCTAAGCCCATTTGAGTTTTCAAAACCATTGTTCTGAAATGTGGAGCAAATGAGGGAGGCTGGCAAATCACAAGTTTTTTTCTGCAATGTTTATATGTCGAGACGGGTTTTTCTTTCCTTTCTGGTGGAATCGCAACATTCAAATTACCGTGGAACTGACCGTTTGTGCATTTCCGTAGATCAGAGTAGAAAAATTTCTTGCAGCCAGTCGACGTGAAGCGCGAAATTTTCAGACAACTGTCACCTTGAGATGCGATACTTTCGGAGTACGTACACATTGAAACGCGAATTTTTCGGACAACTGACACTTTCAAACGTGAAAATTTTGAACAACTTGCACATAGAAACGAATTTTTCGGACAACTGACATTTTCAAACGTGAAAATGTCGGGCAACTAACGCTCTGAAACGCGAATTTTCGGACAACTGACACTTAAAAGGCGATATTCTCGGAGTACTCTCACTTTGAAACGCGAAATTTTTGGACAACTAACGCTTTTAAATGCGAACCTTCTGGACAACTGACACTTCAAAACGCGAAATTTTCGGACAACTTACGCTTTGAAATGCGAACTTTTCGGACAACTGACACTTAGAAACGCGAAATTTTCGGAAAACTGACACTTTGAAATGCGAAATTTTCGGAGAACTGACTTGTGGGTATGGGGATTTTTTGGACGACTGACACTTCGGAACGCAGAATTTTCGGGCAACTAACGCTTTGAAACGCGAATTTTTGGACAACTGACGCTTTAAAAGGCGATATTCTCGGAGTACTCTCACTTTGAAACGCGAAATTTTTGAACAACTAACGCTTTTAAATGCGAACCTTCCGGACAACTGACACTTCGGAACGCGAAATTTTCGGACAACTTACGCTTTGAAATGCGAACTTTTCGGACAACTGACACTTAGAAACGCGAAATTTTCGGACAACTTACGCTTTGAAATGCGAACTTTTCGGACAACTCTCACTTTGAAACGCGAAATTTTTGAACAACTAACGCTTTTGAATGCGAACCCTCCGGACAACTGACACTTCGGAACGCGAAATTTTCGGACAACTAACACTTTAAAATGCGAAATTTTTAGACGACTGACTTGTGGGTATGGGTATTTTTTGGACGACTGACACATCGGAACGCAAAATTTTCGGACAACTTACCCTTTGATAGGGGAAATTTTCGGACAATTGGCACTTTGAAACTCAACAATTGTGGACAAGTGACACTTCGACACGCGAAATTCTAAGGCAACTTGAAATTTTGCAACACGAAATTTGCGGACAACTGACACGTTGGAAAGCGAGACTTTCGAACGACCTACGCTATGGAAGGCAAAATTTTCGCATGGCCGGCGACTTGAAAAAGAATATTTTGTGCTAGTTTTTTTTCACACAATCGAACTTTGAATCTGGAAATCTGCGCAAGACTATAGTCGAAGCCGAAATCACAAAAATCTGATTTTAAACTGGTTTTTTTCTATTCGCAAATTTAAGAAATTAAGAGGGGACGAAATTTTCCTTTGAATTGAAATATAATTAACATGATATTCAAAGTATATAATGATGGCCATGGGGTATTTGAGTTGAATGTGAAGTTCCTGGAAAGCTAGTGAATTCCAGCGGAAAATTATTGAGATGAAAGAGAAAGAAAAAAATCTCAGTAACACGAGATAAAAATCAAAACACGCTAAAATAATGAACATTTCCATGAATTCATTTTTTTCTCACCCTACAATGCGTAAAAAACACTATTCCAATCCAGCAAGATTTTGAAGTAGATTTTTCTTCATTCAGTTTTTTTCCTAATGGTTGTGACGTGATTTTCTGTCACTTTTCCGAGAAAGGTGGAATAGTTTTCGCAATATCAATGGAATTATGGGGCTAGATTTTGGTAATTTTTTAAGATCTGAAACCAGAATTTTTCCCCAGTAATTGGTTTTCCTATGCCATCACTACGCCACAATACAGATTTCGATTTTTTCCCCGTCTTTTTCTCTCGTTTCCCATTCTCATCTAGCTATTGTGAGTCATTCATGTTTTCGGCTGCAGCAGCGGCCGAAGGCGGCAGCGGCGGCGGCACGTCGCCGCTCACACAGACACACACACATAGCGCGTTATCAGTTCGAAACGACCGCTCTATTGTGTCTTGGCTGCCAGCCGGTTGCCGCCAATGCAGCTGAGTATCACAACGCACCGGCTGGCTGGCTGTGGCACGTGTACGCAGTGAAATACATACAGACACACATGTATGCATATAGCGCTTGGTCACGCCTACGGGAATGAAAAACGTAAAGTTGATGAGTACGAGTGAACAAATATTACTATAAACATACTTATGATATACAGTAGCGTTGCAAGAGTAGGTTTATTTTTTGTGCTGTAGTTATCGCTGTTAAATTTTGGTCTGGGACAACGGCTGTTGCGAAACGCAAACAAATCAGCCACGAGATTCCGGCAGGATTATCTCCATTTTGCGTGCTCCAACTGCGTTTGTCCGCATTTGCGGACAGGAATTTCGTTCCGATAGCGACAGTATATTCGTTCTATTGAAATTTGATCACAAACTGCACCTTCACAAGCATCTATTCCCGTAATGTGCGATGACACCCATTTTCCGGTTTCCATCTTCCGGCTATTCTCATATGAATATAGTCTCACCGAATGAGATTGGCCGTAACGCGGTCGGCGTGCGTGTCGAGCGATTGTGGCGCAGACATTTCTCGGACAAACCTTTACACGTCTGCAATTAGTTGACTGGAATTTAACTTTCAATTTGTCTTATATTCCCCCTAATCGGTTTGCGGGTCGAGAAAAAACGTTCGCCAGGGCCGCTTGACACGCACGCCGACCGCCTGGGCGGGCAGCCTCGTTCAGATAGGTTCTACATATTCGATTACCGTTCTTCAATCTTTTGGGGGTAAATAAGAAACAAAAACACCATTAGTTGACAAAGCGCGGGAGCTTAAAATTTTCCGTTTTCCGCCTTCCGGTCCATTTCGGCACATCCGTTTTCCGTTTTTGTGAAACTTATTTTCCGTTTCCATTTTTTGCTAGCCCCCAGTCTATACCCAATTAGTGTTTATATCTTGGAAATAATAAACAATGATGATTTTCTCCGGGCTTTATGAATTTTTTTCTGAAACTCTAAAAATTCCGGGCTCCGGTAAGCTGATCTTCAGGGAAAATGTTTTGTGAGCGTTTTTCATGTTTAATAATTTTCTGCAAAGTTGAAAATTATGTTTATTTGTGCAATCTTCCTACTGCAATACAAATATCCTCTCTGTTTTATATTTTGGAAATATGAATATTTTGAAACCTCGAAAATGATCCGATTCGGGCACCTGATGTTCCGAAAAATATTTCACGAGACAATTTTCTTATCCACTTTTTTCCGAAGTGGTAGATCGAAAGCGCCAATCGGTGAAGCTTTTCTGCAGCGATATATGATTTTTTGTTTTTTTTTTCAAAAAAAGCTTTTTGAAACTTTCAAAAACTTCCCGTTTCAATTAGCCTATTTATGTCCTCCGGCCATTTTGATATATTCAGTTGCAAGTCCGTGCTTTTTCGCGAAGAAACCCTGAAAGAAACCGAGTTCGACAAAAGAAAAAAGAGCTTTACATTTTCCTCTTTTGGCCTTCCGGTTAATTTCGGCGCAGCCGTTTTTCGTTTTTGGTTCAAATTTATTTCCCGTTCCATTTTTTCCTTGCCAATCCTTGATCTAAGCCCATTGGCGTATGTGTCTTAAGAATAATGAAAAATATGATTTTCTCCTGAGTTCTATGATTTTTTTCTAAAAAAATCTTTAAAAAGTTTTGGCTTACATAGTTCAGTTGATCCTAGAAAAATGTTTTGTTAAAGGCATCGTACTCGCAGAAAATCTTATATTATTTTTTCATGTTTTTGTATAGCTTGGCCTCTCTAGTGAACGAAAATGTCGAAGAAGCCCATGAAAAACCTTCATTTGTAAAGAAAAGTCAATCGGAACACATTGTAAATACGAATTTTGATTTCGCGCCAAAATCATTTTTGAAGTTTTCCTGCTTTTGGAGACCTCGTCACTGTCATTTTCGGAGTTTTTCTGCACATGAAGTTCGTGCCGTAACTATTTTTCATGTTGTCTCACGGTCGCACCAACATTCTAGGAAAAAGTGCTAGATGACTGGTGAGAATTGGTGGCGGATCTTCATCTTTGACGCCTTCCAATCTCATTGCCCAACGTTTTTTCCGCGCCAAAATTAGCCAGTGTGGTCAAACGGGCTCAATCATGAAATTGAGCCTGAAAAATGAAAATTGATTTTCAGCGCGAACGATACCTTCAAGTTATTTCTGTTTTCTGGTTTTCTCTAAAGTTCTATGTTGTATCCTCTGTTTCCGATTGTGATTTATTTCCGTTCATCGGGTGCGTCTGCGCGCGTACGCTGCGTCTCCTTCTCTCCACACTTTCTCGCTGTCTCTACCCTCGCTCCGCACAAGCGCGCGAGGGAACAGAGTAAATCTGGCTTGGAACCAGAGGATATATATGTAATAGTTTGTACAATGTTCCTGTTGCAATACATCATTCCTTTTTTTGTATTGTGCAAATAGGAATATTTTGAATTCTTGAAAATGATCCGACGTGGTCAAGTTCCGAAAAATGTTTAAGGGATATTCTTCAAATTCACTTTTTTTGAAGTTATGGATCAAGTGCCAATTCGTGAGGTTTTTCTGCAGCGATATATAATTTTTTTTGCAAGAAAAAATTTTGATTTCTGAAAGGAACTTCCCGTTCCAATGAACCAGTTTATATCTCCCTGCCATTTTCGCACGTTCATTGCTCGGTTGTTCTCGCGGAAAAATACGAAAAAAACGACCTTGACAAAAAGGGGTAATTTGAATTCTCCATTTTTCGCCTTTCGCTTCATTTTGGCGCATCCGTTTTTCGTTTCAGGGTGGAAATTATCCCTTATTTTTCTTCTTTCCCAGTTATTTCCCGATTTATGCGCCACCTACAGTCGGCATGGATCGCGCTGATGCTTCTGGCCAGGTATGAGCGGAAATTTTTTTTGAATTGCGCAAATCGGAAATCGGAACAACCTTCTCAAATTCGAAAATCGGAACGCCAAAAACTATCGGAAATGGTCAGCGAAAGTCTTAACCCTCCCCTGGTGATTGTTCCTGCCAAAAAACTCGGGCTAATCCAACTTTATTGAACAAGATGTACACCCGCGCGTACTTGTAGGCTTGTATCGTGACGCTTAGAGTCATTGCAGAATCAGTTAGGTCCCACACACTTTTCCAGGCGCCTGCAGCACTTCAAGGCGGTCCAACACAGTTTCCCTGGCGATCGGCTCACTCCCAGTAGAACAGAGTCCCGCAAACATTTATTCCCGGCACTTGGCGCATTCCCAGTTGGGTCCCGCACACTTTTCTAGCGCTTGGTGCACTCCAAGTGAAGCCCAGCGCACTGTTTCGGCGCTTGACGCACTTCAACTCAGAAATTGCTGAGCAGGTTACCTGAGACTTCAACGGAGGTTGCATGATAGCCTCACGCAACTTGCTTTGAGTCCACAAGTAACTTGAAGCGATGTTACGTGTAATTTGACGAGATTTTTGATTAAAGTGACGTGCGTGAATAATAAATGCACAACATTGCGAGTAACTTGCACTGTTGGTACATGTTACTTGACACGTACACGCGACGTGGTCGGTACATTGACAAGCGACGAGGCCAGCACACCGTCACCCGACGGAGACTGCTCGGCGAGAACGACTGGCCCGGCAGCGGTCTGTCAGGCCTCCAGCCGGTGTGCGGGGCCAAGTACCTCAAAACTTGGGTAACTGAATGGACGACGCTGCCCACATCTGAGTACTGCCTCCAGAGTGCATCGTATACCTCCCTAGGGAACGTCACGCCGCGTAGATAAGTTACATGTGCGATAAAATAATACATTTAAGTTACACGCCATTGCTTTATGTCACTTGTAACTCAACTCGCACCATGGAACACATATCCAATGTTTAAGGTCAAATGTAACTTAAAGTTGTAAAGACAGGTTGCCGACAACATGTGTAGAGCCCTTAATTCGCATGTGACTCTGTCAGAAATTCCTTACATGTGGAGTCCCGCACCCTTCCCTCGGCAAACTCACAGCGGGCCTTAAATCTCACATGCAACCGTTCATGAAACCCTTCAGCGATCTTTTATTTAGGGAACTGATTATATCGTGTTATCAGTACACGCCATCCCACCATAATAACAACAAACCGAATCGCTTCATTTTTGAAAGAAAAAAAAACGACCGAATTTCCGTTCAATCTCACAAACACGCACAGACACACACTCAGAGTTAGGCAAATATATGTAGATAGTAGGATAGTTATTGAATAATTTTCCTGTAAATGCACTCAACTCTAGCTTTCTGAAAAGTGGAGACGGGCCTCGAATTCGAATTCAGCGCCTCAGATATCCCTGGGAATTCGGCAAAGAAAAGGGTTCAAAAATCTAAACTCCGATATTTCCGATTTTTCCGCATTTTTAGGCTTTTTTGTCGGAAATCGGAAGGCCAAAAACCATCGGAAATCGGAATTCCGCTCATCCCTGCTTCTGACCCTTATTGTGCTTTGGCCCAAACTCGGTACCCATATGTTGTAGAATAGGTGCACCTAGTTTGCGCCTTCGCATAATAACGAACCAAAAATATCAGTGCGATTTGTGTCGACTGTACATACATACATATGTATTACAACAAAATATAGCCTGATGGTTTTCCCCTGGCATTGCTAGAGAAATATTCCGAAACCCTGTGAATTTTGGACATTTCGGTCAGCTGATTCTCCCAAAAAATGGTCTGCAAAACAGTTTAAGTTTAATTCGTTAAATGTTACGGCTGCAATACATATTTTTTGTATTTTACAAATATAAATACTTTGAATCCTTGAAAATGAATTGAATATGATTTGGTCAGCTGATGTTCTAAAAAATATTCTCAGGATTTTTCTTGTTCCTTTTTTGAAGAGGTAGATCAAAAGCGCTAATTTGTGAAGCTTTTCTGCAGCGATATATGATTTTTGTTTTTTTTTGTACTAAAAAACTTTGAATATGCAAAAAAAATCCCGTTTCAATGAGCCTATAAATATTTTTGGCCATTCCCTCATATTCAATCAGTCATACTCAGGCAAGTTTAGTTCGATTCGACCGATAGCCAAACCGCTTCTTTCTGCCGCGTCGGGGCAAACGAGAGACGTTTCGGCGAAGCTCCGCCTTCCTGTTTTCCACGAGAGAAACGGGAGACTTCGGGGGCTGGCTGTGTTCTGATCGATCCGCTGGATCGGACCGACTACGAAACGAAACATTGCGAAATTCGGGAAGGGTTGCCGAATTGCCCTGTCTCAGGCAATCGCCGCATTCAATGCGTGTCGAATATGCATTCAACTCGAAGACAATATGGTTTCGAGCACAGTCAGGGAACGTGCTTCTAGGGGAGCGCGTGCTCCTATTGTGCTTCAAATTACAGCACGTCCCCCAACAAATGAGCCGTCCAATGCATGCATGGTACACATTCAACTCGATGACAAAACGATTATCCAACAAGGAAAGTATACGACGCACTCTTGAGACGTGACTAAAAGGCCGGCAGCGTCGCCGGTTTAATTACCCAAGTTTGCGGTACTTGGCCCACCGTTAAATGGCTCGTCCAATCGCTGACGGCCCAGATGGTGCTCGGCGAGCTGGCCGCGTCGCACGTCGGTGTGCCAGCTGCGTCGCGTCTGTGTGCTGCTACGATAGCGCTGGACTACCTTGCAGCACGTCCTCCTGCGATTGAAATTCGCGGCACATGCTCCTGCTATGAAATTTCGTGGCACGTGCTGCTGTTTGGAGCACGTGCCCCTGTGATGAAGCCTTTCGATGGATGTGGTCACTCGAGTTGAATGCATATTCGACACGCATTGAATGCGGCGGTTTTCTGAGGTATTCATCATTGCTCTTCATTGATGTCGCTGGACGAAAACACTCCATTCTTCGCTTTCTTTCAATTATTGTCGAATTCATGCTCAAATCCTCTATTTTTCAACGAGTAGTGAGAGTGTCGTTAACGTTTAGCCAAAAAAAAATGAAAATTTTTCGTTCTGAGCCAGAACGGTTCAACGGTCCAACCTCGTTCTGACGGCGCTCGAATCGAACCGGTGCCTGAGTATGTAACCTTTTGCGGGAAAAACCGAAAAAAGAGACGAGTTCCTTGAAAGCACTACGGTTCGAATTCCCCGTTTTCCGCCTTTGGGTTCATTTCCACCTTCAGTCGGCATGGATCGCACTGATAGTTGTGGTACCTTAGGCCTAGTGCATACTTGCTGCGACGGGCGACGCGACATAGTGTTTGTCATCTATATCGACCCGAAATCGATACTGCTGTTTCGCACTGTCGCGCGTCGGGGGAAGTATGCACTAGGCCTCATTGGGCGTTGGCGCAAATTCGGTGCCCATATGCTGTAGGATACGTGCACCGAATTCGCGCCCTCGCGTAATTACGAGCCAAAAGTCAGTGCGATTTGTGCCGACTGTGCATGCGTATCCAAAAATAATAAAACTTGATTTTTTCCTCCTGACTTCGCTAGAGAAATATTTAGAAACCGTGAACATTTTAGGTTTTGGTCAACTGATTTTCGAAAGAAAATGGTTTGGTAAAATTCTTCTTGTTTACGGATTTTCTCAAAAACAGTTATACTTCTGTTTGTGAAGTGCTTCTGCGTCTACACATAATTCTTTGTATTGTACGAACATAAATATCTTGAATCCTTGAAAACGAATTGAAAGTGATTCGGCCAGCTGATGTACCAGGAAATATTTTACAGGATTTTTTTATTCACTTTTTTTTGAAGTGGTAGATCGAAAGCGCTTATTCGTTAAACTTTTCTGCAGCGATATATGATTTTTGTGTTTTTTTTAAATCTCTAACAAAAACTTTCCATTTCAAGAGTCTACTTATGTTTTCGACCATCTCTCCACATATTTATTCATCCTTGCTCCACTGACTTTTCGTGGGAAATACGAGAAAAAAACAAGCTCGACAAAGCGCGAAGATTTGAATTTTCGTTTCCCGCCTTGCGGTCTATTTCGGAGCATCCGTTTTTCGCTTTCTGGTGAAATTTATTTTTTGCTTTAACCTTTTTTTTCCACATCCCCGTTCTATACTCACCTGCAGTCGCTATGGATCGCGCGGATACTTTTAGTTTTATATTAACTGTTGGCGCAGACTCGGTGCATATAGAGTCGGCATGGATCCTAGTGATACTTTGCACCTCCTATTGAGGATTGGCGCAGACTCGGTGCATATAGAGTCGGCATGCTCTGCCAACGCGTAGCTAGATGCCTCCGAGGGCGCGGCCTGAAACGCCGCCCCATTCCATGTAGCGAGAATTCAAGGGTTTTAGCTACGATAGCTAAAACCCGCATATTCTGTGTCGTTCGAACCACTGTTTCTCTCTGACGCTAAGCCTGTATATTCTCGCTATAATTTTGTAGCGAGAATCTACGGATTTCGCGACACCCTGTGTTGAATTCAATCTCAAACCCGCGTTGGCTACGCGGAACGCAGGGATGCGGTTTGAACAGTTTCGGCACAGTCAACCCACGGATAACTGGACACTCTGGTGGTGGTCGTGGAGGGTGACCCGTGTCGCTCTCTGCAAGACCTTGCAAGGATAATTTTGGCCGCTGGTATGCTGCAGGCCGTGGGGAAAAACATCAATGCGCTCGATCGCAGCGGGGATCGTCTTTCTAGTACAGATCAAGACTGGGTGGGTCGATCGACCCAGTGCTGTAACGAGAATTTGAAGAGAATATGCGGGTGGTGTAGCGAGATTTATGTAGAATATGCGAGTGCTGTAGCTCATACTTTCACCAACTGATGCTAAACCTTCCGTAATTTACGTAAATTCTAATGTCAGAATCAGACTAGATGCCTCCGAGATCCTGGTCGTCTCCGGTTTCTGTGTGAGGCATTTAGCTACACGTTGGCGGAGTGGATCCTAGTGATACTTTGCACCTCTTATTGAGGATTGGCGCAGACTCGGTGCATATAGAGTCGGCATGGATCCTAGTGATACTTTGCACCTCCTATTGAGGATTGGCGCAGACTCGGTGCATATAGAGTCGGCATGGTTCTTAGTGATACTTTGCACCTCTTATTGAGGATTGGCGCAGACTCGGTGCTACATGCTGTACCATGGGCGCCCCAAGTTTGCGCCAATGTTGGATGGGGAACACGAAGTATCACTAGGATTCATGCCGACAGTTGTAGAAGCATAAGTTGTAGCATACGTGCACCGAGTTGGCTCTATCGCGTAATAACGAACCGTAGGTGTCGGTGAGATTACCCTAAGAAAATTTGCTGCGTCACTGGCGGGAAAGTCCCGCGACCCTCGACTATGCCGCGATAGTACTGCAGCGGCTTCGTGATCAGACGATTCTGTTGTCGTGTCTTGAGCCTCGACATCGCCGCGACAGTACTGCAGCGGCTTTGCGTTAGTACCGCGCAGGCTCCGCGAGGATGCAGGAGCGAACCCGCGTGGAGTACGATTTACTATCCTGTGTGGCAAAACGAAATTGTTGGCGGTTTAATTACCCAAGTTTGAGGTACAGTCCGTATTTCCTTGGGCGCAAAAACGGCGGTGACCCTCTGTCCTTATCAGACAGGGGACGCAACAACCGTCGGTGGGTATTTTCGTTCTTAGGCTCCCCTAGTTGTATTACAAATCTTAAGTAACTTCGTACGAAAAAAGCCGCAGCGGCACTGTCGCGGAGCCGCAGCGGCACTGCCGCGTTGCCTCTGCGGCTCTGCGGTGGTGCCGCCGCGGCACTATAGCGGAGCCGCAGCGGGAATTTCTCTCAGGGTTGTGCCGACTGTACATGTGTATTTAAAAATAATACAACTTGATGGTTTCCTTCTGACTTCGCCAAAAAAATTGAATTTTTGAAAATTAACGGTTTCGGTCAGTTGATTTTCGAAAAAAAGTACAAAGTTGTCTTGTTTACTGGCTTTCTCAGAAACAGTTATACTTCTGTCTGCAAAATGTTTCTGCTTCTACGCATAATTCTTTGTATTGTACAAATACGAACATTTTGAATCCTCGAAAAGGAATTGAAGGTGATCCGGCCAGCTGATGTTCCGAAAAATATTCAAAGTAGATTTTTCAAATTCACATTATTTCTGAAGTTATAGATCGAAAGCGCCGATTTCTAAAGCTTTTCTGCAGCGATATATGATTTTTTTGTGCAAAAAAAACTCTTGAATCTCTGTCGGAAACTTCCCGTTTCAATGGGCCTATTTATATTTTCGGCCACTTCCGCATATTCATTTATTATCGCTTCTACGTGAAAAAGTACAAAAAACGGTCCAGACAGAGCAAGGAGGCTCGAATTTTTCGTCTTCTTCATTTCGGTCCATTTTTTCTTGTTTACTGTTTTTTTTTCGCAAAGACAGTTATACTTCAGTTTGTGGAATGTGTCTGCGTCTACGAATATTTCTTTGTATTGCTTAAAAATTATGAATATTTCGAATTCTTGAAAGTGATTTAAAAATGATTCGGCCAGCTGATGTTCCAGAAAATATTTTACCTGAAAATTTTCAAATTCGATTTTTCCTGGAGTGGTAGATCAGAAGTCCTGATTTAAGAAGCTTTTCTGCAGCGATATACCCTCTTTAAAACGTCGGAATTCACATCGTTCGAGGAGCGAGCGGGGCGCGCGGCGCCTCAGCCTCCGTCTGCCCTCCGCTCTCTCACTGTCTCTAACCTTCGCTCCGCACCAGCACGCGTAGGAAGCATGTGAATTTCGCCGTTTTATAGTCTGTATGAGTTTTGCTTTTTTTTTTGCAAAAAACTAACTTCTCGAATCTCTGAAAATTTCCCGTTTTTATCAAAACTACTTACAGTTCACCTCCGCATTGCCGTTCAGCCCGCAAAGTGCACGCTGATTGCTAAAGCGTGCTGCGGCGCGGTTGCAAGTATCCTCAGACAGGGATGTGACATTTTCCGGGTGGTTTTTGCCTTTGGTGCCCGGGTGATCCCACACCCCTGTCTCAGGATGCTCGCAACCGCGCCGCAACACGCTTTCGCCGCCAGCGTGCAACACGCGAACGCTCGGAGTAGAGGGTCCCTTGATTTAAAAATTAGATGTATAGAGAAATTCACTAAAATCATCTACTGCTATTTTTGGTTCGACTGAAAAAAGTTCTAAATTTGGAAGTATTGAAAAATATTTTTATTCTCGAAAAATAGTGATTAAAAAAATTGTCTTGATCTGTTTAATCTATTATCAGAACTGCGTATGCGCCATGGCTTTTAAATTTTATTTTTAATAGTATTATCAGATTTCCACATATTTTCTCAATTAGCATAATCAGCTGTGATTTCGCTACCGTATCTGGCTTTTCACAGAACAAAACTTCCTGTTTGAATCTCCAATTTTTTGGTTCTTGCCCAAGACACCTGGAAGTTTTGGCCAATCCGGGCATTGATCATTCTCTACCAATTTTTTTTTATCTCAGTCCATTGATTCGTTCTATTTCCATACCATATTTTATGTTTTTTTCTAATTTATTTCAAAATAACTTATATTAGTTAATACGACCTCCACTAATTTTTGACAGAAAAATTGGCGTGGTCCTAAAGAATGTACCCCGACGTTGTACTTAAATAAGTTGTGTTTTTTGTGTTGAGATTCTTCAAATTTTTTCTTTTTGAACCTTCAAATTCACTTTTTTTCAGTTTTGATTTTCGAAAAATTCCTGTTTCATTGAACATATATATACAGCGATGAATCGCTTAATCGCTCATCGACTCCATCTCTTAGGCCTCTTTCAGAGTTCGATCGCTCTGCGACGCGATCGTGGGCACGGCGACGCGACCGTCGCGTCGCCGTGGAAATCGCAGATTTTGGAAGTGTGAAGGCCCAATCGCGGAAGTTGGTGACCACGCACTTTTACGTACACATTCTAATCGACGCCTATTTCATGTTCGCGCTCCGGCACTGGGAGAGTAGATCTACGGGAGAAATTGACGCTTTGGAGAAACTACAGGAGGTATATTGCACTACAGATGAACGAATGAAGATGATGAGGTGAAGTAATGGAGTAATCGCCGCTCTGCAGCCGCGATGCAAATGTTTTGCCGTCATTTCAAATGTACTGAACGCAATAAACACCTACAAACCTCGAATATGACGCCAGACATCTGTCAGGATCACTAACATGTTTGGACAAAGGCATTTACAATGTTGCTCGTATGAAAGGCTCCTCATATCACGGTGTGCCTCAGTCGACTCTTCGGAGCCGGAGCTGGGGTGCATTCCAAGAATCTTCCCACGATGCCGTGGGAGGGCAAATAGCTTTTCCATGGACGAATTTGCTTTCCATGGCTACGAATTATAACTGCTATTTGCTTCCACACTGCCATCCATGGAAACCTTTTGTCTTGGGAATGTTCTTGGAACGCTCCCCTGGAAGGTGGCCTCGAGTCACTCACCTGAAGATCCACCGGATACCGGAGGATAATTTTTGTCGCCGAGAGAAGGGGGCTCTCCACGGCTCGGGCGGAGGGGGGGAGGCGTGGTACCCAACTGTAGGACCATCTCCCCACGGTCCACGGTGGGGTGCATCCCACTGCGAACCGTGGCGGTGGGGTCAACCCCCCTGTGGGGACACCAAAGGGGATTACCCCAGTGGCATGTCCCCGGGGTCCCCTGTGTGAACCCGGGAAAAGTGTATCCATGTGAAAACAGGTTAGTTTACCGCCTACACTGGGATTTGAAATTCCCTTCAAAATCGAGTTCTGTTCTACTGCAGTGCTAGTATACCTGTTTAACACATAATAGGTTTCGGTCATCTACAGGAGAATTCCGTTCATCTACAGCTGATAGCAGTAGATCCTCCGGGTATCTCCAGTAGATGTCCTCTCCCAGTGTCGGAGCGGTGTCGCGCAATCGGTTAATCATCTATGATAAAAAGTTGCACTGTGGTTTGTCATTTTGTCCTAATAATCATTTTATGATAATAATTGTTTTGTATTGTGATTGTTTTGCCCACTTATACTTATTTTGCCTGAATCAACGTGAAAAAAAAAGGAATTTGAACAAGGACATAAAGTCGGCATGGATCCGGAAGAGACTTTGCGTACACTGTTGCAGGTTGGCGCAAACTCGGCGCCCTGTGCTATAACATAGGTGCACCGAACTTGCGCCAACCTCCAATAGGGAACGCAAAGTCTCTTCAGGATCCAAGCCGATCTTATGAAGCGGTCGCCGCGATCGGTCGCGTCGCCGTGCACTGCACGGCGACGCGATCTGGCCATCTCAGTCGCCCGATCGCGCGATTGGGCGACTTTCCCCGCGATCTTGTCTGAAAGGCCGGCGACCTGATCGCGCGACGCGACCAGATCGATACATAATGTTTTCATTCGGTCGCGTCGCAAAGCGATCGAACTCTGAAAGAGGCCTTACGATTTCTGGTTCTGGGAAGTTTTTCGAAAAAGGATTTCATCTGGAAAACGGATATGCCGAAATGGGCCGGAATGCCGGGTGGTGGCCATCGTGTATCAACACCCCCGTGGAGGCGGGAGAAACGGGGAAGGAGCGGGGTTCCTTATTGGACGCAACACGGGCTAGCCCCGCCTTGCATCCAATCAGGAACCTCGCTCCTCCCCCGTTTCTCCCCCCTCCTCAGGGGATGCGATACATGATGGCCACCACCCGGAATGCCAAAAAGGATAATATACAAAATTTGTGAAAATCTTTCGATTTGCCGCTAAATCGTTTTTTTTTGTATTTTCCCTCAAGATACCGCCCAACTGATTTGCGAGAAAGGTCGGAAGACGGAAACCGGAAAACAGACGTTGTGCGGTTGAAGTATCTGGCGGTTTCACACACATTTTCTATATTCTTAATTAGGTCTTCGACCGAAAAAATCATCATACTGTGCTTCTCTGGGCCAAATTCCGGTCCGCAATTGCGTCTCGACACGCTTTGCGGCCGCGGGCATTCGAGTCGGAAGAGTTTCCAGCGCCGCAGCCGCCGATCTGTTGACTATATGTTGGTTTTAGTAACTGGAAAATGAACAAAATTGGAGAGATCTGTTTAAAAAAGCCAAATCGAGTCGGCTCTGGCGCTGGTAACTCGACTGACTTCAGCGCGTGCGGCCGCAAAGCGTGTCGAGACGCAACTGCGGACCGGAATTTGGCCCAGATAAGCACAGTAAATCATTAAAAATCATTACTACATAAATAATCATTCAACTAAGGACTAGTTTTTCGTCTTATTATAAAATTCCATTGCACCGATTTTCTCAGTTTTTTTTCCTTATTTTCTTGTAGAGCAGTTTCAATACATTAGTTCGTTCGAATTTTCCGCTACAATATTTCCAATATTTTTTTTCAAAAAGTATTTCTCAATTGCCCATTCAGGTAACTGATCTTACCCAAAACAATATCATGATTTCATTATTTCATTTAAAAAAATTTCTAGCTTCAACCCTCGAATTCACAAAATCGTCCCGTTTTTTTTTTTGCGATTTTCGAGCAACTGACTGCTGCTAGAAATTATTGGATTTTGGCCTTTTTATGAGTCCCAGAGAAAAATAACAAATATTCCACTGAAAAAAAATATTCAAAAAAGTGTTCGAAACTGAAGGTTACCGCTTGATATAGTCGGCACGCATCTTACTGGTACCCTGCCTTCCTTAGTGTGCGCTGGCGCAAATTCGGTGCACTTACTGTGCTTCTCAGGGCCATATTCCGGTCCGCAATTGAGCCACGACACGTTTTGCGGCCGTGCGCATTCGATTTGGAAGAGTTTCCAGCGCCCCAGCCGCCGATCTGTTGACTCTAGGTGGGTTTTAGAAACTGGAAAGTAAACACAATTGGAGAAAACTGTATAAAAAAGTCACATCGGGTCGGCTTTAGCGCTGGAAACACGACTGACTTCAGCGCGTGCGGCCGCAAAGCGTGTCGAGACGCAATTGCGGACCGGAATTCGGCCCAGATAAGCACAGTATGTTATAAAATATGCCCACCTAGTTTGCGCCAACGCACAGTAGGGAACGCAAAGTGTCAGGACAATCTGTACCGCCTGCATGTCTCAATGTTAATTTCAATTTTTTTCCTGCTGGTCCACAGACTTGTTTTTTTTACTTGAGATCTTCCGTCTCGTTACTTGACCTAAGAGACAATTCTTTTCCAGCAAAAATGTATTTTCAGCTATTTTTTTGCAATTATACTTTTTTTTAATCAGTCAGGTCCGAATTTTCTGTTTTTTTTTTCTCGAAAAAATTCCTGTTTCAATCCCTATACTTATTCGGCCAGTAATCCTCGTATGCGTTTTACCTAGGGAATCCATAATAGGGTTGTGCGAGTTGAGCAAAATAAAGTACCTTGCGAGGATGCTCTCGTTACGTGTAGTAACAGCTGTGAAAGTCCATCGCCCAAAACTACATCCCAAAAAGTTGAAGCTCGAATTGGCTGGTCACAGTGCTAAATACAAGTTTTCCCTATCGCGTGTTGGAAAATCCGGAAACAAACCTCAAATTCGTGTTCAGCTCCCAAAATTTTCCCGGGACAAATTTTTCTATGAGTTCCAAAAGTTTTTGAATATAGGCGAGATGGCGTAAGCGGGAAACCCCTGGCGGCCACCCCGCTAATTTTAATTTTGAGAAGAGCCTCGTTGCGCAGTGGTAGTGAGTCGGACCTCTAACGCACGGCACTATGGTTCGAATCCCTCCTGGTGACAGCTATTTTGCATTGTGTAGAACTTTCACATTTACCCCAGAAATCACATCTTGAGTGTCATTTGAGCATTTTACTGCGCAGGTTGATCTTGCGGTCTGGACATAACATCGGCATGGATCGTGAAGGGACTTCGCGTCCACTGTTGAAGGTTGGCGCAAACTCGGTGCATCTATGTTGTAGCATATGGCACCGAGTCGGCGCCAACCTTCAACAGTGAACACGAAGTCTCTTCACGATCCATGCCGACGTTAGATCAAATTAATATGTTTTACTCATAAATTTTCTCTTGAATTTTTGGATAAACTGAATATTTTGCTTGAAAAACTCTAGCATGGTTTTCCTTCTAAGCATCAATGATCGTATCCATGGATCCCTGATTTTCAAAGTGGACTTTATCGATTCTCTGACTTTCAAAACTATGAAAAAAAGAGAAATTCTGGGTTGGGTTTCGGAAAACCATGAATCGACTATTATTCCGAGGGGTGGTTTCATAATCATTATTTCTTATTTCGGAAAAAAAGGTATTGATTTGACCGGCAAAAAAGCTTCCACGAGCTCGTTGATCTATCTATTTGTGCACTATAAACGTACAGATTTCGTACTATCATACATCAAATGTATTTTAAGCTGTAATGGCTTTTACCGCTTCTGATTTTATTATGACGTCGCAATTACGGATAATTTGATTGCGTTTTTGTGAAGCACAGAACACATCTTCTGTACTTTTTCGCCTCAAAGTTGCACGTTTATTTAGGATTTTACGGCTTTTTTCTCGTGTTTTTACATTTAGAAATGAATTCTTCAGCTTCTAGTCGCTTTGAAGGCAGTGCTCATACATAGAAATAGCCTGTTAGTGGATTTTTGCAGTTTTCTTTAAAATTTAACTTCAAAAACATCGGAAACTGGGGACCCGGAAGGTGGGTACAGTTGAAATATTGTGCTTATTTATGAGTTTTTATCGCATTTTGGGACGTTTCCAGGAAAATGGAAGATTAAATACTGTAGAAAGTCGGAATTCTGCTCATCTATAAATCGAATGATTATTCGATTCGTATTTTAGTTTCGATTGAACAGAACATTCGAAATAATCGATTTGGTTATCCTATCGAATCGACCAAATGTTGTAACAAGCTGTCTACTACATAATATGTATTTATAGCTAACGGTTTGGTAATTTTTCGATTGTAGACGGTGCTTGGGCGCGTGGGGGTCAGCCCTGTGCATTGGTCTAACTGTGATGAAGCGTCACGGCCGAACCCTATGCGCCTGGAAAATGACGATTCCTGAAAGGTGGTCGTAATGTGTTCGAACTGCGAAAAAAACGGGGGGGGGAGAAGCGAAGGGTTGTGATTTGCGGCAGGCGGTGTATCCTCCAATCACGGCCCTTCGCTTTTTCCTCAACCTGTTAGCGAGCGAGATACATTTTGGCCGCCAACTGCTTTCTTTGAATCTTTAAATTCGCAAAAAATTGTTTGGCGGTGTGATAAATTCAGAGTTTTCTTTGAGAAAACATTTTTCGTTTTTTTTTGAGTTTCCAAAAAATCTTATTTCAGTCCATTGATTTTCTGAATAGAAATGGTAGTATTAAATCCCCAAGAACTTCTGTTTATTACCCTCTGAATCCTGGGCTCCTTGGCGCTGTGGATCAGCCGTGTGCATTGATCGACCTTGTCATCGATCACCATGTTTTAGCCTGCCCAAGAAAACGGAGGTTTCCAGAAATTTTGCCCATCAGAATCATTTCATGATCTGGGTTTTCAGTGAAAATGAAAAAAAAACATTGATCGGCATGGATGATCATTTGTGGACCCCACGCGCCCGAAAAGAAATTCGAAGAATTTTCTCTAATTTTAAGAAATTTGAATTTCAATTATCTGCACTCTCTTAAGTTTCTCCTTTCAGTCAGCTGATTTTCTGTATTAAAACGGTATTTTAAAAGTTTATCAAATCTCAAGAATTTCTGGTTTCAACCCCAGATTATTTGAATGTCCAGCTGTGTGTATTGATCGATCGATGATCAACGTTTTTGAATCCCATGCGCCCGGGAAATTCAAGATTCTTTCCAAATTTGAAGCACTGAGCACGTTTTATGACCTGAATTTTCATAAAAATGAGAAACAAAATCCGATAAAAATTGTGAAAATCGTTCAAGAGCCTCTCAATTGTTCAAAATAAGTTCACTTAGATTTTTCCTGGAAGTAGCCACAAATTTCATTCTGGTTTTCCGTAGCCTTTTTTTGAGGGGGGGGATAATGTTTACCCATGGGTTTTGCACTGTTCAAAACCCTTTGTCAGTCTGTTGATGGTGATGACTGTTAGGTTCTTATCTGCTGATAAGCGAGTCGACGTGGCTGGCTATTCCATTGTCAATACGAGAGTATGTGTAGAAGAGTAACGATTACGGTCGTAGCACAGTACATATCGTAGTGGGCAGGCGGAGAGAAATCACTTCCGGCGGAACTGATAACTCATGTGAATCCCCATGAAGAAAAAAAACCACCATCATCGTCTCACCGGCTGCACAATGCTGACGCTACAATAATTGCTAACCGGCGGGTGGAACTAGTTCCGCAGAAACTGGTCCTCATCAAGGTGAACTCACACCTAACCTCTGGCCTGGTGCCGTATGATAATGATCATGCGGCTGAGGTTGTTCGACTAGGAGGTTGGAGTTGGTTGACGCAAGAAGAAGAAGAGGCGGAGGTGATTGGCCGAACTCATCTGGAGTCACTTGCGAAAATTATTTGTCTCTATTGAAATGTGTCCTTGCCTTTGGATTTGATGAATATTCATGCATTTGGTGCTGGTTTAGACAACCTACCACAACGTCGCATGCGCCACGAATGACGTCGCGCGGCCGTGGGCTTTGTCGCGTTGCTCAAATTAGAGCAGAAGTGCCGCGACGGCGAGTCGAGCGCGCTTCCCACGCAAGGCGTCGTTTAGCGTGCCGCCGCCAAGCGGCGCGTCGAAATGAATTCTCATGATTTCGATCGTGCCCTGTGATCAATGTTAGGCGTCGTTTATGCTTCCGCCGCCGGGCGGCGCGGCAAAGTGCAATCCGATAATAGTGATCACTCGACCGGGCACAATCGTTATTATGGGATTGCATTTTTCCGCGCCGCAGTGCGGCGGAAGTTTAAACGACCTCTTGGGGGTCGAATAGAGTCCCGCCGCTGAAAGGAGCGGCGGAGGATGGAGCGGCGCGGCACGCCGCGCCGCACAAGATTTCTCATCGCCGCCGATCTCCAAATGCTATGAACGGGCCGCGGCAAACTGGAGCGGCGACGCGCTTTTGCGTACTACGTACAGAGCTATGCACCTGACGTCTAAGTTTCGAATTAAATTATGGTAATATTCAGATTGGCCAAGTTGGAGCTGGATTTAATTTTACGGCGACTTGGGTCATGTTCAGTGAAGGATTCTTTCCTGAAAAAGGATTCCGTGATCGACGTGCACCCCATCCATTTTCTTGCATTCATTTTTAGAGTCGTATAGTTGTAACATTTTACCTTACGTATGCGTCAGATTTGGGACCCAATGGACAACTTATTCGAATATTATTCGAGCTATCGGAATATTCTATTCATTGGGGAACCTCAAATTGTATTATCTGAAATCTGATTCATTCGGGGATTGGGATTTTTTTAGTTTCCTCGGGTTTTCAGTTCATTCAGGATGTTAATTATTTGCTTTATTCAGTGATTGATTCTTTCGGAATTCTGCACTGATAGGTTTTTCGGATATTCCATTCATTCGGGGCTCCAAATTTACTGGTTCTTCGAATACTCGCTTTATTTGAGTAACTGAACTATTCAACTTTCCGAATATTCGCGCAATTTCGGGTCACGGCATTCGAATACTTTCTGCAACTGAAAAAATGGGTGGGGAACATCCTTTTACAATTCAGAAATAATTCGAAAAATCTATTTTGATTTCGAACAAACGGACCAACTTTCCGAATATTCGAATCGAATGGAGGATAAATTATCAAAAAATTTCAAAAAATATTCGAGAGTCTCAATTCGATAGTTCAAATTTAATAATTCATTCAATATTTTCAAAAATTCGACAAAATTCATTCACTCGGAAATTTTAAAAATTTATCATTCAAGTACATTTACTCATTTGGTGATTTTACAGTGAAAAAGGTTTATTCAAAAAACTCATCAGTCAGAGGTTTTTACAAAAGTGGTTATCCGAACTATTCATTCATTCGACATATTATGAAAACATGGTAATCGAATTATTAATTCATTCAAAACCTAGTGTCTAATGTCTATGTCTTTTACTCACTATTACTTATCGAGGCAACTGTACTTTTCGAAAATTAGTTATTCGTAGAAGATCTGCGTTTAGTAAAAAAAAATAGCCCTTGAATTGGTGTCAAAATCTTTAAAACTTCAAAAATTAGGTTTCAAGAGCCCAAAATCCTATGACTAGAAGTGAACTTGATGTAAGTACACCGGTAAACAGAAATTTACCTCATAAACACATATATTTGACCATTCAATCATGGAAAGCGGGCTCGACCGTCTGCTTTCGCCGCGCCACTTCGCCGCACCGCTCGGGGTTGCGAAGCGGCGCCGCCTGGCCATGCGGCAGCCGCCGGCGGCCGCCGCTGCCAGATTCGGCCCTGACCTAGTCTAATCGACCCGCCGCGCCGCCTCGCGGCGCCGCTTGATCGATACGGCTGCACACCATGCTGCCGCGCCGTCGCGCGGCAAGACTCTATTCGGCCCCTTACAGAATTGCACTCCGCCGCGCCGCTCGACGGCACAGGTATAAACGACACCTGATACCAAAGCGATGCCGCATTAGCCGCGGCACGGTCCAGCGACGTCTTAGTGTGTAGTATAGTTATAGTTTTTAGTTACAATTTCAAAAAAAAATGTCAAGCGAACGAAAGTCGAAAGTTTTTTTTGTTCGAAATGTTTTTGAACGAACGAAAAAGGAAAAAATTTCGTTCGACAAAATTTCGAACGAACAGAATCTGAAAAAATCTCGTTCGACGAATTCTCGAACGAACGAAAACGAACGAAAAAAATTCGAAAAATCTCTCGAAATTTTTTGAAAATTTTGTTCGTGTACAACTATAGTGTGCAGGTCTTCTAAACCAGTACCGTCTACCCTTTGGAAACCGACTCAAAAACCCAAAAATCGATCAAGTTAAATTTTTTTCAACTTTTAATTTAACTTTCATGGTTTTGGAAATCGGAAATCCTATTATACTTGCTGGTGAAGTGTGTCCGAATGATACTGTCCGTCCACGCGGTCGGCGTGCGTGTCGAACGGTCCTTGTGGATACCTTTTTCTGACCGCGTGGGTGGACAGTTTCATTCGATCAGTCTTCGTCGACGTAGTCATTGGCCGAAGACGCTGAATCTAAAACTTAGATGACTAATTTTTATTCTCATTCGAATTGCTGATTGATTGTAGATTTGAAATTTTCTATTGCTTCGAGTAGTGTTCGGATAATTCGGAGGATTAGAAAAATGCTTTTTTTTGTAAATTTGACCAACATCTGCCGATGAAATACGAATATTTGTTGCGGTCAAGAATTGGAGTTCTTCCTTTTTTCTAATCCTTGTCGGTTCAATGGAAAAACTCAGTATTCGATCAATAAACGTTTCTGACCCCTCCGCGCCCAAGCATCGCCTTTTTTTACCATAAAATTAAATGAGCGAGCAACAAATGCGCTTTATTTATTTATGTATAATATAGGAAATCGGGGTAGAATCAGGGTATTGATTTATACAATATTTTTTTAATAAAAGTTTTGCCGTCGCGGGAGGTATAAATGAGCACCGTGTGCAATATTCTTCCTACCAGGGGTTCGATTCAAGTACATAGATTGTAACCTATGGCAAGTCTCTCCACTATACACATGTTTTCACCGCTTCTTGCAGCTGTTCCTACCCCGGAAATGTTTATTTTGGTAGTCTTGACAAGGACCTTGCCGGTGCGGTCAGCTGTTCTCGTGTGGAAAACCCTTATCTTCCTCGGTGAGTTCATCGAGAAGAAGGGCTCAAGAAGAGGAAACTCGACACCGAACAGCCTCTCGTTTGGGGGGTCAGCTGTTGTTTCGACAAAAATACTATGAGATGCCGCCGCTCGCACCCGTGAAATCCGGGTTCGATAGTGGCAAGTGGTTTCGGAGAGAGGGTCCTTGAAAGTCTGATATTCAGGAAGCTTGGATAAGATTCGGAATTTTTTGTGATTTGTTACTTACTTAAAAGTCGGCGAGATAATCAAAAATTTCTGTTAGCAATTTTGAAATCGGGTTGCTCTTCTACAATTTATTTTTTGCAGTTATATTTGTGATTATATTTATTTTCATTAAATCGCTTTTTATCTGACTTATTTCCGAGACTAATTTTTTTTCGCGTAAAGATGCTTTTTAAAGATTATGTCAAGTGAAAAAAGACATAGTTTTTTCGAACATTCAATTCCTTAACGAAATCTGTTAGTGAAATAAAAATTAAATGAATTTTCAACTAGTTATTCATTGCAAAAAAAAATCAAAACTAGAAAAAATAAAATTTGGTTCATCCATTAAGAATTATGTACATTTAAGTATTGGTTCGGAAAAAAATCTTTTTTTCTTTCAAATACTCTTTTCCGAAGATTTGATCGATTCAAGAATTCAATTGTTTTGGTTCTTCAAGTTTTCTGTTTGTTGAGGAAACCGAATTCCTGGCTTTTGGAATTTTCGGTTTTTTCGGGATGCCAGAATATTAAATTTTTGGAATATTCGGATTATGATTTTTGACTCATTCGGATGAATTTCCGAATATTCTTAATTGAATTTGCTGTGGAATTTGATCGTTCATCGAAAAAAAAATTTGAAAATCAGAAAAAATATGAGTGTTTGAAGTAATTTCCGAGGATTTATTTCAAAATGTGGGAATTCGACTTATTCGGGTTTTCGAGCCTCAGCATTTTTATTTTCGAATGAAGCTCGGATTATTTGTAGAATTCAGGTTCGATGCATTTCGTATGCGTTTGCGAATATTCTATTCTGTCTGAATTTAAAGTTATAGTTTTAAACTTTTTTCCATAGTTTGAATTTAAATTTTCTATTTTGAGGAGTATTCAGTCGATTTAGAGAGTAGAAATAGTGAACTTAATGATTTTCCGCCTATTCCAATGTAAGGTCATCTCCAAATTGAAAAAAAACCTCGGGGGCAATCTAAGCCGCATTGCGTAGCCGCGCCGCGCTCGCCAAAACTCAGTGCCGCCCGGCTTCGTCATTCCGGAAGTGGCGGTATGTATTTTCGAATAATCGATTGAATAGGATGGAAAAAACAATTCAGAATTCTGTTCTCTTATAGAAAAAAAAAGAAATATTTGGAGGAAATATGAACGATAGTTTTGAATAAATTAATTTTCAATTATTTATATTCAAATATTTGATTCACTGAATTATTCTGTTTTTTTTAATTTATTTTTCTGTACATTCGGCAAACCAACTTCCTCGATTTCTCAGTTTCACAGTGTGCTCGAAAAGTCGAAATCTACTCTTTTCAACAGATCAGTTTATCGTACAAGCTGTAGAAATCGATTTTTCGAATATTCGGACAATTTCATTTGGCGATAACTTTGTGTTTGAACGTTTTTCTGAACAATATCAAGAGTTCCATGTTCATGTGCTCATTCTGCAGGTCGCCTGAGGCACAAAACCTTGGTCAATCTCCCTTTCCAGCCTGTCCTCCTCCTATACACTTCCTTTTTTAACCCGGTTTTTGGGGGAACAAGGTGGGCTAGGAACCTGTTCTGCATCCAAAAGACGCACGACACTGAATGCTAATGCACATTTGCTGGCGCTGCTGCGGCAGCGGCGGCACGACACCGTAATAAGGTGTGTCCTTATAATTATATGACGAGGTGAGCAGATGAAGTACCGTAGTCCACCGTAGTCCGGCCACGCCTCTTCCGTCGTCCTTTAGAGGGCGCATTAATGTGAGCTAGCGAGAATTCGAGATGAAAGTCGGAACAGGGGGTGCGGCAGATATTTGAGGACATTGAAGGGGTGCATAAAACACGAGACTGTCCCTTGTTGGGCTAAAGTACAAGAGGTGGTTGAGGGTTTTCTTTCTCTCCGACTAGGGAGGATTAGCCGGGCACCCTAACCCTGGTAGGAGGGATTAGCTAGTCCGGCAGGGATCAGCTGTCTGTCTGTCGGCAGATTGTCACCCGGCGCTGATTTTGGGGCTCAGAAATCCCTCCAGAGCTACTTAGTCTGTGACTGTCTTTATGGAAGTCTGTAATTATACAGAAACTTGACTCTCCAGGGATTTCTCTAGAGCGTTCACATGACCTCTGTTCAGTTAGTAGCCAAGTTTATAATCGAATTTGACAATCGGCCCGGATTTTTTTGGGGTTTTCAGTCACAGTTCCCCCGGGGGAGTGCATTTTTTTGTGAAGAAGTTGTCCGTCAGACGATAAAACAATGCAGGTGCGACAGGTGAAATGGATACCGGTTCTTCTGCTGACTGCAGCAATAGACTGCAGACATTTGTAGACACATATACATACAATATATATATATATATATATATATATATATATATATATATATATTATATATATAATCTATATGTATATATATATATATATATATATATATATATATATATATATATATATATATATATATATATATATATATATATATATATATATATATATATATATATATATATATATATATATATGCGGAAAGTCGTCAAAAATTCTGTAAATGACTCTTAAATAGAAATTACCTGACACCGTCTGACATGAATTAACAGTAGCCCTCACTGAACCTATCACATTGAATTTTCTTGCGCCCGGAGTTCTTCGTGGAACTCATTGGCTTTTCGTCGGTTAAGTAGTATATTGCACCATCTGACAGTATCTTACGTCGTATAACATGACCTGACGCCATCTGACATGGACAAACACTGGCCTTTCCTGTACCTTTCACCTGAAATTTCCTTGAGCCAAGTGCTTTTTGCGGAACATGTATAGCCTTCGTTTGTTAGATGGCATTTTACACCATCTGACATAGCCTGACTTCGTGTGACATGATCTGACACTGTCTCACATGAACTAACACTAGTCCTCCCTGTACCTGTCACGTGGAATTTTCTTGAGCTAGGGTTTTTTTTTTGTTGAACTCAAATAGTATCCGTCAGATAGATAACATTTTACACCATCTGACATGATCTAGCGTTGTATAACATGATCTGACACCGTCTGACATGAGCTATTTATCAAGTCTTTTCTTGGCGTATGCTTATATTGTCCATTGTTCCTCCGGGGTAAAAATTTTTGTCGGACATTGTTCACGTGTTCATCCGATGGACGGCTGATTCCTGATATATTTGGCATATTCTTGCGTCATTTTACATGACCTGACACCTTTTACCATAACAATTAACGCTTAGGGGACCGCCTGCTCCACGGCGAATATCCACAGCCGACCGGTGCGCTCCACGGCTAATCTTTTCCGTGGGTGACATGTGTGGACACTCGGTCCGCTGGGAACCGTTTCGATTGGAGCATGCTATCTTAGATGGTACACATCCATTGTTTCTTTTTCACTCCACCCTCGGGTACAATGGGAGAAAGGCCATGATAGAGCCACAATCATATACTTTCTTACGGACGTGGTGATTTTCAAATGGCGAAGTTATTAAAACTTTACACGCGCAAGGTGCTTTGAAACACGACTTCTCGCAAATTTTCGGGCGTGTTAGCCACGAATTCAACGTTTTTCTCTTGACTTCTGGAATTTTCTGTAGGTGGCAGCAGATGGTTAGGGCTATACCGTGCGAAACCAATCTAAAATATTAGAATTTTGAGAAATGGACGGACTCCGGATACATGATGTTCTAATGAACCTCATAGCGAATTTTCGACGGACTCAGAGACTTTCACCTGAAAAGTTGTCTGTTGTAACCGACGAAAATTCCATGAGAATTTTGGAAATGGGAGTCAGATTTGGGATCAATACCCCAGCCCCACCTAAATGACCACCTGGGCGAAGTCGCAACAAAACCTGAGACGTTTACCAACACATAACAAACGGCAAACGATAGCGATTTCAATGAAAACTGTAGGATTAACACCATTCATTGTTTAGCACCTGCAAATGTACCCCGTAGCGAAGGTTCAGCAAATTCTGGAGCACTGAACCAACGGCAGTCTTTCAGCCCCATTCCGTCAAGTTACTCTCCACTCGGAAATCTGGAATAATGTTGATCATTGGCTAGATTACCGCGGTAATTTCATTGAAATTTGAAAAATAAACAACAGATTCTCGCGCAGAAAATTGGATAACACTCGGGCTCAAGGCAGCAAAATTTTAAACATTGACCTACTACAGTTATCTCGATTAGTTGGAGCTCTGTTTCTCGAAAACCATTTAGACGACATCAGTTTTGTGATTAGCATCAATCATTCCCCTCTCACCAAAGTTTGGGAGAATTTCTTTTCGAACAAAGAAGCTCGAAAATTCGAAAAATGTCCTTTCCGAAGATGCTGGTAAAATAACTAAGAAACCTCAAAATGCTTGACCACTGTGAATGTAAATAGGTTACATTATAAAGAACCTAATGATGTTCAATACGGACCCCATCTCCCGAAACTTTAAAAAAATATTGAATGTTGTATGCCGTGGGTGCGCAGTGTGGACACGCTGTCCTTTAAGTGTTAAATTGGACTCCTCCATACTTTTCATGAAAAAATTGTTTAGTCTCAGAGTTCTTTATTGACTTTGATAAAGATTTAGTCACATCGATAGGTTCTGACATCGTCTTACATCTTCTGACGCCATCTTACAAGACTTTACGTTGTTGTTTTCATAGCTTACAATTTGCTGTTCGTGCTAGACTATTCTATCGCTTTCACCTTATGTATCTGTATGGCATCATCTGACATAATCTAACATCGTCTTACATGGTCTGAGACCGTTTTACGTAATCCATCGTGGTACAGCATGATCTGACGTTGAATATATTGTGATCTGACAGTGTTCTTTATGATATGACTGTGGCCTTTGCCCATCTTTCAATCAATATTTGAGCCTATTAGGAGTTTTCTGGTAATCTATTGGTTTTTTCTGTCATGTGGATAGTACCTGACATCATCTGACATACATGACCTTTAGTCATATAACATGATCTGACATCGTCAGATATGAATAGCATCAGTCTTTCTTCTTTTTTTGTCACCTAATATGTATATGTCTGCTCAGGCTGATTGTAGGAATACCTCTAGACTTTGATATTGTTTTTATATCATGGGTATCACCTGACATCATCTAACATATTCTAGCATCATCTGACATGACCTGAAACTGCCTTTTCCTTGTAACACCCTTAACTTAAAATTGGTGTTACTGTGTTTGAGTGGACTCTAATATCGTTTTCGTCGTGTGGGCAACACTTGACACTTTGCTTCATAACACAACACCACTTAACATGTCATGACATCGCCCAACACTGATCTTTTCTCTGCATGTAACATCAACCTCCCCGTGTTAAGTTTTGCATGATCTTACATCATCTAACATGACCTGATACCTTTTAACATGATACAATATTAGTCTTTCCTTCATTATTCATTCTGTATGACTCCAAACAGTCTAACCTGGTCTAACACTAGCTTTTGTGTTCCTGAATAGTTCTTACTTTCAAGTTTTTGCTGTTTAGCCATACCATTTTTGTCTCTTTCTCAGCATCTAACACCATCTCACATCAGCTAATGTCATCTAACATGATCTAACACCACTCGACATCACTTAACACTAGCCTTGTTCTACCCTTAACTCCACATTTACCAGTGTAAAGAGTTCTGTGGGTGAACTATCGTATCAATTTTGTCACGTAAACAGTACCTGACATTGTCTTACATCATCTAACGTCATCTAACAAGATGGGACACCTTGCTTCAGTATTCTCAGAAGTACATATGTGTTGCTGGGGGCCTGTCATATTATTTCAATCTCGTATCTAGTACCTGACATCACCTGACATATTCTAATGCCTTATAACATGTCCTGACACCGTCTAACATCAACTAACAATAGTCATTTTTGTATAATATCACTCAGTCTTTGCCGACTGAGGGTTTTTGGTGTACTGTCATGTCATTTTTGTCACATCATTTGACATAACCTGACACAGTCCAACATTACTTGACACAATCTGAGATGTCCCAACCAGGTTTCGGCCTTCCGCGCCTGGCCTTCCGAAAACCGCACACCGTGCTGCGGAACGCGGAAATGCCGGGTCCACTAATTGTCAGGTAGATTCAGCCAATCAATGATTTCAAAAATTTTCAGCGTTTCGCGCTATGAAAACCGCCTTTGAGCGCATCTTTAGGCGTTCCGCTCCAGATTTCCGGAAGTCGAAAAAAAAACATTTTCTTCTCGAAACTCGAAATCCGGTTTCCGATTTTTTAAAGTTTGAATTTGGCGCATCTCTGGTCTCAACACTTTTTTTGCTCTCTGTGTCATTTAGAATTTATCAACACGACATTTAACACTGCCTAACGTGACCTGACGCTATCAAATACTGATGGAAGCATTTGATTAATCTGCTTTAACCAAGATTGGACCTTTAGGGAAAGCTAAGATACACGCCTATGGAGGGATACGGCCTATTCAGTGACTGTATTTCGCCTCTAACATGACATAACACCTTACACCGCGTCGATTCCCTAGCCACCCGTGTCCAATTCGATTTATCATCACCAGCCTGTCGTCGATCTCGTCGACGGTGGCTGTGGGGGGACGGGAGCTGATTCATCTGTCTAATTGCGCCAGTCACGGCCACGCCGCTACCCGAGTGTTGTGATGCTTAGAGCGAATTGATAAGACACTAACTGATCAGCTGATCGATTATTGATTGGTTTAGCGAACAACTGCAACTGCAGACGTCGTTCGTACTTGTGCTGCTGCATGTGTTTGAGTGTGAGGGTGAGCCTGACTGTGTGTGTGCGTGTGTTTTCTACCCGTCAGTTGCTACCACCACCATCACACGTAACAAGACGACGGTGTGTGTGAAGATGCGGGTGGGGAGAGTGCAGACAGGCGGTCTCTATTGGTTTAACCTGGCCGCCCCCCGGCGCGGACGATGGCGTTGGCGCAACCTGCACCTGCATAACCCGAAAGGGGGCTAAGAAAAACTTGCGGACTGGCTTCTTGGACTAAGCGCAATTTTTTGTGAATGGCCGTTGACCAGGGATGAGGATGCGTATTGATTTCGTGAACGAGGAAATCGGACGTTTCTAAAATATTCGATAAGTTCGACAGATACTCAAAATCCTCACAGATGTCATGGCCGTCAGGAAATCTCAGATGTACTACCAAGTTGTGTCAGATGATGTAAGGAGCATCATATTTGAAGAAAAAGTGTATTTTTATCCGTCGAAATTAAACGAGCTGAGTTTTTTTATGTTAGAATATGTTAGGTTATGTGAAGTTATGTTGGATGGTGTCAGGTGACGCGAATAGAGAATTTTTTCATCCGTCAGTGAGAGACAGGTTATTAGGTGATGTTAGGTTTTGATAGATGGTATAAGGTGTTCCGTATCCGAAGAAACGATAAGTTTCCATCCGTTAGGTTTCTATCCGAATGTGTTAGTAAGTGTCTATAAGGTAAAAATAAATGGTAGTATGCCGTATTAGGTGGTGTTAGATGGTGTAAGGTGTTCCATGCTTGAGGACACGATGAGTTTTCATCCTATAGGTTTCTATCCTTATGTGTTATGAAGCGTCTATAAGATACGAGTAATTGGTATTGCGCGATTATTATATGGTGTTAGGTCGTGTTAGATGGTGTCAGGTGAGGGGAATAGAGAATTTTCGTTTGCCGGTGAGAGACGACTACTATTAGAATGTGTTAGGAAGAGTTTATAGTGGAAGAATAAATAGTATTATACAATTATTAGGTGGTTTTAGGTCGTGTTAGATGGTGTAAGGTGTTCCATATTGGAGGAAACGATGAGTTTCTATCCATTGGTGGGAAATTACCAACATTAGGTCATGTTAGATCGTGTTAGGTGGTGTGTATATATATATATATATATATATATATATATATATATATATATATATATATATATATATATATATATATATATATATATATATATATATATATATATATATATATATATATATATATATATATATATATATATATATATATATATATATATATATATATATATATATATATATATATATATATATATATATATATATATATATATATATATATATATATATATATATATATATATATATATATATATATATATATATATATATATATATATATATATATATATATATATATATATATATATATATATATATATATATATATATATATTAGATGTTGTTGGATGGTATTGGGCAATGTTAGATGGTGTTATGCTATGTAAGCTGATGTCAGGTGCTTTGTTCTTGATAAAAAGGCAGATTTTTCAATTGCAGTTGAGAAACGAGTAAGGTTAGGTCATGTTAGAATGTGTTAGGTAGTGCCTATTAGCTAGTATGGGGTGGTATAAGGCAATGTTATATTTTGTCAGGTTGTGTTAGATGGTGTCACGTGCTCCACATAGCACGGAACAAGTGAACAGTTATTTGTGGGTGAGAAACGAGTAGTGGTAAGTCAAGTTGGAACGTGTCAGGTGGTGTATATTATTCAATACAAGATTCTACTAGGCAATATTACAAAGTGTTAGATTCTGTTAGATGATGTTGGTTGGCGAGAATAGAAAATTTCGTTATGTCGGTAAGAGACGACTGGTATTATGATGCTTTAGGTTACGTCTATAAGGTAAGAACATGTGGTAGTAAGCAATTATCAGGCAGTGTAGGATTATGTTAGATGGTGTATGGTGCCTCATTTGTGAGAAAACATGAAATTTTTAATTGCTATTCAGCAATGGGTGAGGCTAGGTCATGTTAGAATGTGTTAGGTAGTGTATATCAGATATTGTCGGGTGGTATAATTCAATATTATATGGTGTTAGTCCATGTAAGATGGTATCATATGCTCCACATTGATTTGTGGGTGAGAAACGACTAGTGTTATGTTATGTTGGAACGTGTCAGGTAGTGTATATTATTCTATTTAAGGTTTTATTAGGCTAAACAAGCTTCCTAGTATGTTAGATGGTGCTAGGTGTAATGAAAAGAGCGGATTTTTCTTGGCGGTGAAAAGGACTATTATCAGATCACGTTAAAATGTGTTAGGTAGATTACTAATGTTAAGTGGTGTTGAATTTTGTTAAATGGTGTTAGTTGCTTTTTTGGCTTACTATTAGTGTTATAACAGGTCAGGCCTTGTTAGATCACACAGTTCACATCAATTGATACCAGACTATGCAATGCATTATGTTTGGGGAACGCCTGGTTGAGATCTTCGCGACCGCTTTAGGTTGTGACAGATGGTGTCAGATCGTGTTAGATGGGCACTTGTGACATCTATGGGAAGTGGAGTTATTTTTGGGAACTTTCTGAATGGAATCTCTAAGTCTGCTATGTTGGCGAATCTTTGTTAAATGGTGTAGAAGGCGTTATATTGTGTGATCTATTTTCAGTTCCGCATAGAGTTAGTCACATCAAGTCTCGTAGGTCCTGTCATTTAGCGTCAGGTCATATTAGTTGATCGAGATCATGTTAAATCTTGTTAGATGGAGTTAGATCAAGCTCTGTCTGAGTGTTGTGAAGACGTCTGTTTGGATTTCTTCGACCATATTGGATCGGGGCAAATGATGTCAGATCATGTTAGGTAGATATATGTAACTCCAAGGCAATCTGTAGAAAATTCCGGTCACCTCTAAGTGAATCATTCCTGTTTACCGTGTCTGCAGGTTGGTGCCAAGTCGTGTTAGGTGGTGTTATGTTAAATAGTAGGGTGTCATGCCTCTATGCGGTCATTTTAGGTCAGGCCTGGAATATCTAGGTCATTTTAGGTCATGTTAGATCCTGTTTCAGGCTGTCAGCTGTCAAACCAAGTTCGATTCTCACTCAGACACTCGTTATTGTGTTCCGCAGACTGCTGCCGTATATAGGCCGAGTTCTTCGCCCCGAAAAGTCGGCCGTTTATTCCGAGACATCTTTGGTGCTTTCTTTGACGCTTCTTTTTCTCTTGAAATACCCTCGGTTTCACCCGAAACACCTGGCGTTTGCCCCGAGGCAAGCAGAAACAACAGCGGTCTGCCGGAAAACAACCAAGGGTGTCTGACCAGTACTCATAGTTCCGATTAGCCTGCGTGTGATCCTTCTGACTCAGCTAGGCTGTGTCAGATGATGTTAGATCATGTTAGATGGAGTATAGGTGACCTCGAGAAGGCTTGAGGAAGCCTTAGGTGGATGCCGGCACGTTTCCATATAACTGTTTTCTGACAGAACTTTTCAAGAACTTACCTGGTATCTAACCCTGGGAAAAACCTATCCCTTGGGTTAATTCGACAAAAATATTTTTTTTCCATTTTTTGTTGCATTTTGCAGAGTCGCAGCCCTGTTTTTCTGGTGAATTTCCCTACTCTCCTACTCGTTTTACTCTCGTACTTTTTATCAGATTAAGAGACATTAGAGTCTGATGATTGCCCTTAGCGAGAGAGAAGGAGATGGGGGGAAGGGAATCAACGTTCCGAATCACATTGCACTTTGCACTCTCGGTGATTCTCCATCCATCCATCCGTTCGCCTTCCTTCTCATTGAAATGTGAACATCTAGCGGCGGCCGCGCGACGTCGCGCCCGCGGCTGCGTCAAGGCCTTATCAGGTCGCCATCTGATAACTGCTGACTGCGTCTCCTGAATCCTCTACGGTGTCTCTAGCTGAATCATGATCCCCCCTCCCTAGTCGACGGACGAGTCGGGGGATGTTTTGCAATCGGCAAGTCAGCACCGCCGCAACCGTCCGTTCTGATTGCAATTTCAGATATCCCCCGTCCACTACTCACTCTCACTGGCGATATCTTCAGATTGCCACTGAAGCAGGTCCCAAGGGGAGAAAGAAACACGCTAAGCACCCCATGCGAGGCAAAAAACTCGTCTACGGGGGTCGGTCCATACAGCTGACCAAATAGTGGCGGCAGGTGTATAAGTGAGGTCGAAGAGCATGAGAACACCGGATGAGGATGGAGGAGATGGAGGACGACATTGGAGAGGTTGTCTGAAGATTCACTGATTTCAGATGAACGACTCGGCCGACATCGTCAAACAGGTCGGGCCGCCGTCGCTGCCGTTGACGACGACGACGACGAAAATCGAGCCGAACGATAGGTGGGCACCCTGCTATTGTAGCGAAAAAACATGAGAAAATCACCTAAAATCGCTTAAAATCACATCGGCAGGGGCTCATTGATGAATTGTTCCTATTCGATAAAAATACGCAAAATCATAATGTTTCCAGCTTTGAATTGAACAAACTTTTTAATTCGATCCTGAGCCACAACAGACCCAGAAACTGCGGAAAAAAATTGAAATTGCTGAGAATGATGTCAGCAGTCTTATTGTTCGATTGTTCCCAATCGATAAAAATACACGTAGTGGGAATATTAGAGCTGTTTTTAACTGTGAATTGAATGAACCGTTTATTCCGATCTCTAGCAGTGATAAACTCGCAAACTGCGGAAAAAAATGAATCGAATTTGCCTAAAATGACGTCAGCAGAGTCTTATTGATTGATTATTTCTAATCGATAAAAATATCCGTGAATGGAACACTAGACCCGTTTCTAACTATGGGTTGAGTGAACTTTATATTCCGATCCTCGACAGCAATACACCTAGGAAGTATACATTGGATCCGACTCACTCATTTTCGGATATCCATCCGAATGAATCGAAATTTTCGTGAATCAAAATCCGATTCACCTAAAAAACGTCAAAATCCGAGTGATCCAAAATTCGATTCACCGAAAAAACGTCAAAATCCGAATGATTCAAAATTCGATTCACCGAAAAAACGTCAAAATCCGAGTGATCCAAAATCTGAATCACCGAAATGTGCCATGAGTCGGATAATGATTCGGATACCCAATATCCGAAATATGTCATGATTCGGATCGGATAATGAGTAGGATATTCTTAGATTCGGCATGTCCTGTTACTCAAAAACGTATATCTTATGTCATGACTCGACATTTTGTTTCACTGTAGCCCTGCAGGTGCGTATTTACACTGCAGACATCCAATTGACGCGCATTGCGAAAATCACACCGCGTTTTCTGCACATCGTCAGCGCAGATTTTGCTCATTAGGTGTTTGGTATATTTTTGCGACACACGGTCGCGTTGTGTCTGTCGCGGAGCACCCGTTCTTTAAAGGCAGTGTTCACGATGGATAAAGTAATAGAGAAAACTGCGAAAACCTGTGTTGTTCGAAAACAGCTGGAGAACTGAGAGGGTTCCTCGGCCACAAATGCGCTAAAATTAAAGTTATTAAGGCCCCAAAAATGCCAATTCGTGCAGAGGTGCACAGCGCCGCCCATAGGAAGTGGAATTTGCTGCTGTGCCTGGTCAAAATTCTGCTACGTGCACAGCAACTAATAAATTCATTTACGTAATAAAAAGTGGTAAAAATTGTGTAAGACTTAACCAGGGCGTCGTCCTGACAGGTCTACGACTGTTACATAGTCTATGACGGTGTACATGTTTCATCGTTATGCGCGTGAAGGAATGATTGCTTCGGCAAAGATTTTTCGAGCAGATGAGTGAGAGCGGCGCTTGGGCTTCGGTGGTGCAGTGCGATAAGGCGCTCCTTCAGAAAGGGATTATGCTGGTTCGATCTCGCCCGGAGCCAAGCGTCTTGCGATCAACTCAGCACCTTGTGTAAAGTAATTTACGAGTATATAGCCATAATTTTTTAGACAAAACAAATACAAAGCAGATAGTGGTAAAGAAATAATAACAGTAGAGCTCTGGAAAGGTCGACTCGACTGTCTGAGAACAATTACTGATCATCAGTTTTGAGCCAGTTGATGACCCCAGATACTACAAAACATGGCCAGAGCCGTGCACCAGCGAAAAATAGGCTGATTTCAGATGTCGCTGTAAAGAGCGCCAGGCATGCAATCTAACACAAATCGCTTCGGGATTCGCATCGGAGTAGCGGAAGCGGTCTTCGTAGGAAGTTTTCGCGTG
This sequence comes from Aplectana chamaeleonis, assembly GCA_029168955.1. NCBI lineage: Eukaryota > Metazoa > Nematoda > Chromadorea > Rhabditida > Cosmocercidae > Aplectana > Aplectana chamaeleonis. Next base: position 1,446,774 of record JAPDOI010000066.1, on the reverse strand, counting down.
TGGGTCGCAGCGACATGTCGCGGAGGGCTGACACACTGCACATTTGCGGCTTGCGTTATGTCAGCCCTCCGCAACAGACAGACGTTCCTACGGCGACCGATGCTGTCGCCCTGATGCGGGTCCCGCCGCGATTTGTGCGAGATTACATGCCTGCCGCTCATGACAGCGACAAAGCATGCCATGCCCCTAGTTGGCATTGATCCTCTTCGTTTGATTTGTTTCTGCGAGTATTGGGCACAATTGGCTCTCAAAAACCATGTGTATTGATCGAACCGGTAACCCTGTTTGAAGGAGTTTAGATAGAAATCAAGGGTATTTAGGAATTTTGTGTGGAGGATTGGTACTCGTGACGCTCATTCAAACGAATGCTTTAACATTACACTTACTTTGAAGATATTATAAAGAATGAATACATTTTTTAGGACTGGTTCCAAATATTTAGAGAGATTTTTGCCGGACTATTTTTTTTCGATAGACTTTTCGCAGAATACCAACTTGTATCCGACCGGATATCCGACTCGGATATTCGGATTCCGAATCACCGAAAAAACGTAATTTTCGGATTGATCCGAAATCCGACTATCCGTTTAGCCTCCCTATCCGACTGAATCGGATTATCCGATGTTGTTTTTTTGAATCTATCCGTTTGAGTCGGATATCTACGGCCTTTGGTTTTTGAGTTATCCGAAATCCGAGTATCCGGAATTTTTTGATTCGGATCCAATGTATACTAGGAAGTGCTGAAAAATCATTTGAAATCGACTAAAACCAGATTGGCAAGAACTTATCGATCTATTGTTTCTAATCAATAAACTTATACGTGATCAAAATATCAGAGCTGTTTCTAGCTTTGGATCGAATGCTTTTTTTATTCCGATCTTTAGCAGTGATAGACCCAGAAACTTCAGAAAAAAACAGTCGAAATCGCTGAAAATAACATCAGCAGAGCCTTATTGATTGATTGTTTCTAATCGATGAAAATGCGCGTCATTAGAATATTATAGCTGTTTCTAACTATAAATTGAATTAACCTTTTATTCCGATCTCTAGCAGTGACAAACCCGGAAACTGCGGAAAAAATGAATTGAAATTATCTAAAATGACGTCAGCATAGTCTTATTGATTGAGTGTTGCTAAAAACGTCTAGTAGGGATATCAGAGATATTCTTTGAATGGATCGAATGAACTTTTCGTTTTTGTTCGTAGCATCTACAGACCGGAAAATTTGGGGCGAACTTCCTAAATAAGCATAAAATGACGTCAATAGAGGATTATTGATTGATCATTTGAAGATGAATGAAAGTCCTCTTATTGTCGATATAGTAAGGTTGTCATTTTCTAGCGTTTTAGTAATGTTTTTTGTCACTTTCCTAGAGCACCGACACACTCAAAATTGGCGATAAATTTAGTCGAAATCGCCTTAAACTGACCTCAGCATTGACTTATTGATTGATTGTTTCTAACTTTATAATTTAACGTTATTCGAATATTAGAGCTGTTCTTCTGTGATTCTATTTCAAACTTTTTTATTTCCATGTGTGGCACCGGGGGATCCAAAATTAGCGAGAGAGGGACTAGAAATCGCTTAAAATCACATTAATAGGGCTTATTTATCAATTGTTTCTAATCGATAAACACATGCATAACTAGAGTTGAAAAGATGTTTCTAGCCTTGGAAGGAATTAAGCAATTGACCCAGAAACTTCCTAAAAAAAGATTGAGATTGTTCAAAATGGCGTCAGCAGAGCCTTATAGATTGATTGCTTCTAATCGATAAAAATACGTGTAGTAGGAATATTAGGGCAATTCTTAGGTTGGGGTCAGATGAACTTTTCGTTTTCGTCTTTAGCATTAAGCGGGCGAATTTGTTAAAATGACGCAAAATGACTTTAGCAGAGGATTATTGATTGATTGTTTCCAATCGATTAAAGTACTCTGTCGGTATGGTAAGGTTGTCATTTTCTAGCGTTTCAGTAAACTTTTTTTGTCTTTTTACTATAGTACCGATAGGCTCAAAATTGGCGGAAAATCAGATGAAATCGCCCGAAACTGGCCTCAGTATTGACTTATTGATTGGTAGTTTCTAATCGATGAAAATGCGCGTATTCAGAATTTCGAAGCTTTTTTCGCATTAGATCCGAAAAATTTTCATTTCAAAAAGTGTAGCATCGATAGACTCAAAATCGGCGGGAAAATCACTCGAAATCGCCTGAAATGACGTCACTTGAATGATATCGATTTACTGTTTCTAATCGATACAAGTACGCTTCATTGGGGTGGTAAAGTTCCCATTCTTTCCGATTCAGTAGATTCCCAGATTGCCTTCCTGTAGTACCGATAGGCTCAAAAATCTAGTAGATTCGAGAATTGCGAGAAAGTTCAATTGAAATTGCTGGAAACGACCTCAGAAAGGTCTTATTGATTGATTGCTTCTAATCGATAGAAATTCGTATTACAGCTGGTTTTGGCCTATGACGGAAACAATTTTGATCTTCACCTGTATTATCAATCGGCGTGAAAACTGTGAGAAAAAGAGCTGAAATCGCCTAAAATGACGTTAGTACAGGCTTATTGATTAATGATTTCTAATCGATAAAAAATACTCGTTATTGGGATATTGGAGCCGTTTTTGCTTAAAATTCAATGAATTTTCATTCCCATGTGCAACACTAGTAGAAAGCTGTGAGAATATCAGTAGAAAGCGCCAAAATGACATCAGCAGAGCCTTATCGATTTATCGGCTGTTTCTAATCGGTAAATCATGCATAATCAAGTAATCGATAATTTGCGCGCAATCAATATCTAAATTAGAGCTGTACTGGTTTTGATGGGTTTTCAAATCCCATCTGTAGCACCAATAGGTTCCAAAACTGCGAAAAAATCAGATGCAATTGCTCAGAATGAGCAGAGACTTATCGATTGGTTCTTTCTAATCGATAATTTATGTTCCATTAGTCTAACGCCGTTGTCGTTTTCCTGCAACTGAATCGAATTTTAATCCACTTCTTGAAAACTAGAAAAACGCAGAACTGCAGAGAAAATCGTCTCACGTCGCACAAAATGATCTTAGCAAGGTCTGACTCGATCGATAGATCTTAATCGATTAAAATACGCTCCATCATCAATCAGAGCGGTATCACCCGTTTACTTGAGACAACAAGATCTCCTGTTTCGGATCATAGCGCTTACAAAGCGAAAATTCGCTAGAAAACCATGAAATAAATAAATAAATCCACGAAAAATGATGCGGACAGGACTTATTGATTGATCGCTCCTAATCGATAATGATCCACTTTGCGAGGACTTTGCTGATTGCTCATTCTAGAGGTTACAAGAACTAAATAGCCTACACATTGACAAATCGGTTTAATATGTGAGGTGAAACGGGAAAAAAATCTGAAAATATTTCGGTCTTCTGGATTCCCTCCTTTTTTAGGTTTGAAAAGACCTGCATAAAACATGCATTCACAGATTAAATATTTTTTTATTTCACCCACGCCATGAACTCGATTCTTTTTTCGCTCCTCCAAAACAGGAGTGCTACCCTACTCTGAGAGTTTTGGCCGAGAAATAGCCGCGAAATAACGCTCGCCGCGAAATAGCCGAGAAATAGCCGCTAAATAATGCTCGCCGCAAAATAGCCGAGAAATAATGCTCTCCAGGTGGATATACGGAGCATTCCAGAGCCATGATTTAGATGTCAGCTTCTCCGTCGGTTCAATTACCCAAGTTGGAAGTACTTGGACTTCGTTCAGCTTCTGTTGCGTCTTGGTTAATTTTGTTAACCTCTAAATATTTCTCGGTTCTATCTCGGCTACTTCTTGTCCGTTCAGTGAGAATCCGAGAAATAGCCGGGAATTAGCTCACCAGGAGCCGCTGCGGAGCCTGGTAGGCTATTTTGCGGCTATATCGCGGTCAACACTCAGAGTATAATATTAACGTCACGTCATCAATATCACAAAACATCGCTCTACCGCGCTGCTCGGATGCGGAGTGTAAACGATGTCTAAAATTTGGCCCAGGTGGTCTTTGAGAGTTCATTAGAATGTTACCGCTGTTTCAGGCCCTAGAACGCAGGTAAAATCTGTCGAAATGTCCAAAATATCCTTAGCAGCTGCTAACTATATAATCGATAAAAATACTTGTTGTTGGAACATTAAAGCTGCTTGTCGCTATGACTTTGATGAGTTTTTTATATACTTCTTTTGCATATCTGTTTCACTGCCCTAGCCTAAAATTGCGCGAAGATCAGTTGAAATTGCTCAAAATGACATCAGAAGGATTGTATTGATTGATTGTCTCTAATTCATAAAATATGGGCCCGAAAACTGCGAGAAAATCAGTTAAAATCGCCGAAAATGACTTCAGCAGAGGCCTATTGATTGATCGATTGACGGTTTCTAATTGATCAATAAATTATGCACGCTTATCTAATTTCTGTATAAGAGCTGCTCCAGGTTTCAAATTAAATATTTTCAAAAATCCCATCTGTAGCAGCAATAGATCCAAAAACTGCGAAAAAATCAGTTGAAATTTCTCAGGATGAACAGAGTGTTATTGATTTATTGTTTGTGATCGATAAATTACGTTTCATTAGCTTAAAGGCAGTGCTCACGATAACCTGCGATTTTGAGATTAATCGCTAAATCGATTGTTTGGCCTCCGGGTAAAACTGAAATGACGCAGAACTCGAGAAAAACGCACTAGAAAGGCACCAAATCCCTTACTCTCACCCCACCTTTTTTGCTCTCATCGGAACTGTTCGTTGTGACAATGAAATCTTTTGTGGGCCCGTCCCTTGCAACTCTCTACTCTCTACTGCTTCGTCCTTTCCTTCGGACCCTAACTAATACTGTTTTGCCTAATATATTCTTCCTTTTTTGATTGGCATTATTTTTTACCGGTGAAAACCACCGTTAACATGTTCATCCTGTCGGACAACTAGTCCAGGCGTGAGAATAATGTCACTGAAATAAGACGTTTCATGGTTTTTCAAGCTGTTTCTTCGTAATTTTGGTAACACTTGTTGGCCAAGGCATTGCTTTGAGTGAAAAACTCGGGAACGAAAATCATCGTGAACTCTGCCTTCAATACTGTTGTCTTCCTGCTTCGATTTAATCGAGTTTCTATCCATCTCCATAAAGCTAGAAAAGCGCAGAACTGCAGAGAAAATCGTCTCAAGTTGCACAAAATTATCTTAGCAAGGTCTGACTCGATCGATCAATCCTAATCGATTAAAATACGCTCCATCATCAATCAGAGCAGTATCGCCTGTTTATTCGAGACAACAAGAAACTCTATTTCGTATCATAGCGCTTACTAAGCGAAAATTCGCTAGAAAACCTGTTCAATCCGCGAAAAATGATGCGGACAGGACTTATTGATTGATTGCTCGTAATCGATAATAATCCACTTGATGAGGATTTTCTTGCTGATTGCTCATTCTAGAAGAACTTAGTAGGCTAAACAATGACAAATCGGTTTAATATGTGAGGTGAAACAGGAAAATTCTGCAAATATTCGTATCTTCTGGATTCCCTCCTTTTTAGGTTTGAAAAAACCCGCATAAAATATGCATTTACAGATTAAATATTTTTTAAAATTGCACCCACGGCATGAACTCGATTTGTTTCGCTCCTTGAAGTGCAACCCTACCCTGAGAGTTTTGGCCGAGAAATAGCCGCGAAATGCCTGCTTGCCGCGTAATAGCCGCGAAATAGCCGCCAAATAACGCTCGCCGCGAAATAGCCGAGAAATAATGCCCTCCAGGTAGATATACGGCGCATTCCAGAGGCATGACTTAGATTTCAGCTCCTCCGTCGGTTCAGTTACCTAAGTTGAAAGTACTTGGGCTTCGTTCATCTTCTGGAGATCCCGCCCAACCGCTGGCGGCCCCAGATGGTGGCTCGGCGAGCCGGCGACGGTTGCGTCTTGATTAATTTTGCTTACTTCTAAATATTTCTCGGTTATATCTCTGATATTTCTCGGCTACTTCTTGTCCGTTCAGTGAGAAGCCGAGAAATAGCCGCGAAATAGCCGGGAATTAGCCCACCAGCAGCCGCAGCGGAGCCTGGTAGGCTGTTTTGCGGCTATATCGCGGTCAACACTCTCAGAGTATAATATCAACGTCACGTCGTCAATATCACAAAAAATCACTCTACCGCGACGCTCGGATGCGGAGTGTAAACGATGCCTAAAATTTGGCCCAGGTGGTCTTTGAGAGTTCATTAGAATGTCACCGCTGTTTCAGGCCCTAGAACGCAGGTAAAATCTGTCGAAATGTCCAAAATATACTTAGCAGCTGCTTACTATATAATCGATAAAAATACTTGTTGTTGGAACATTAAAGCTGCTTGTCGCTATGTCTTGATGAGTTTTTTATATACTTCTTTTGCATATCTGTTTCACTGCCGTAGCCTAAAATTGCGCGAAGATCAGTTGAAATTGCTCAAAATGACATCAGAAGGATTGTATTGATTGATTGTTTCTAATTCATAAAATATGGGCCTGAAAACTGCGAGAAAATCAGGTAAAATCGCCGAAAATGACATCAGCAGAGGCCTACTGATTGATCGATTGACGGTTTCTAATTGATCAATAAATTATGCACGCTTAACTAATTTCTGTATAAGAGCTGCTCCAGGTTTCAAATAAAATATTTTTAAAAATCCCATCTGTAGCACCAATAGATCCAAAAACTGCGAAAAAATCAGTTGAAATTTCTCAGAATGAACGGAGGGTTATTGATTGATTGTTTGTGATCGATAAATTACGTTTCATTAGCTTAAAGGCAGGGTTCACGATAAACTGCGATTTTTAGATTAATCGCTAAATCGATTGTTTGGCCTCCTGGTAGAACTGAAATGACGAAGAACTCGGGAAAATGCACTAGAAAAGCACCAAATCCCTTACTCTCACCCCACCTTTTTACTCTCACTGTTCGTTGTGACAATGGAATCTTTTGTGGACCCGTCCTTTGCGATTCTCCACTCTCTACTGCTCCGTCCTTTCCTTCGGATCCTAACTTATACTGTTTTGCCTAAAATATTCTTCCTTTTTTGATTGGCATTATTTTTTACCGGTGAAAACCACCGTTAACATGTTCATCCTGTCGGACAACTAGTCCAGGCGTGAGAATAATGTCACTGAAATAAGACGTTTCATGGTTTTTCAAGCTGTTTCTTCGTAATTTTGGTAACACTTGTTGGCCAAGGCATTGCTTTGAGTGGAAAACTCGGGAACGAAAATCATCGTGAACTCTGCCTTCAATACTGTTGTCTTTCTGCTTCGATTTAATCGAGTTTCTATCCATCTCCATAAAGCTAGAAAATCGCAAAACTGCAGAGAAAATCGTCTCAAGTTGCACAAAATTATCTTAGCAAGGTCTGACTCGATCGATCAATCCTAATCGATTAAAATACGCTCCATCATCAATCAGAGCAGTATCGCCTGTTTATTCGATACAACAAGAAACTCTATTCCGTATAATAGCGCTTACTAAGCGAAAATTCGCTAGAAAACCTGTTCAATCCGCGAAAAATGATGCGGACAAGACTTATTGATTGATTGCTCTTAATCGATAATAATCCACTTGGTGAGGACCTCCTTGCTAATTGCTTATTCTAGAAGAACTTAGTAGGCTACACAATGACAAATCGGTTTAATATGTGAGGTGAAACAGGAAAATTCTGCAAATATTCGTATCTTCTGGATTCCCTCCTTTTTGAGGTTTGAAAAAACCTGCATAAAATATGCATTTACAGATTAAATATTTTTTTAAAATTTCACCCACGCCATGAACTCGATTTTTTTTCGCTCCTCGAAGTGTAACCCTACTCTGAGAGTTTTGGCCGAGAAATAGCCGCGAAATGTCTGCTTGCCGCGTAATAGCCGCCAAATAACGCTCGCCGCGGAATAGCCGAGAAATAATGCCCTCCAGGTAGATATACGGAGCATTCCAGAGGCAAGACTTAGATTTCAGCACCTCCGTCGGTTCAGCTACCCAAGTTGAAAGTACTTGGACTTCGTTCAGCTTCTAAAGACCCCGCCCAACCGCTGGCGGCCCCAGATGGTGGCTCGGCGAACCGGCGACGGTTGCGTCTTGATTAATTTTGCTTACTTCTAAATATTTCTCGGTTATATCTCTGCTATTTCTCGGCTACTTCTTGTCCGGTCAGTGAGAAGCCGAGAAACAGCCGCGAAATAGCCGGGAAATAGCCCACCAGGAGCCGCTGTGGAGCCTGGTAGGCTATTTTGCGGCTATTTCGCGGTCAACACTCTCAGAGTATAATATCAACGTCACGTCGTCAATATCACAAAAAATCACTCTACCGCGACGCTCGGATGCGGAGTGTAAACGATGCCTAAAATTTGGCCCAGGTGGTCTTTGAGAGTTCATTAGAATGTTACCGCTTGTTCAGGCCCTAGAACGCAGGTAAAATCTGTCGAAATGTTCAAAATATCCTTAGCAGCTGCTTACTATATAATCGATAAAAATACTTGTTGTTGGAACATTAAAGCTGCTTGTCGCTATGACTTTAATGAGTGTTTTGCATACTTCTCATCTGTTTCACAGTTCTAGCCTAAAATTGCGCGAAGTTCAGCTGAAATTGCTCGAAATGACTTCAGAAGGATTGTATTGATTGATTGTCTGTCTGTTTTCTGCTTATAATTCAATAATTTTTCATTTCTATGCGCAACACCTGTAGGTCCGAAAACTGCAAGAAAGTCAGTTGAAATCGTCAAAAATGACATCAGCAGAGGCCTATTGATTGATCGATTGACGGTTTCTAATTGATCAATAAATTATGCACGCTTATCTAATTTCTGTATAAGAGCTGCTCCAGGTTTCAAATTAAATATTTTCAAAAATCCCATCTGTAGCACCAATAGATCCAAAAACTGCGAAAAAATCAGTTGAAATTTCTCAGAATGAACGGAGGGTTATTGATTGATTGTTTGTGATCGATAAATTACGTTTCATTAGCTTAATACTGTTGTCTTTCTGCTTAGATTTAATCGAGTTTCTATCCATCTCCATAAAGCTAGAAAAGCGCAGAACTGCAGAGAAAATCGTCTCAAGTTGCACAAAATTATCTTAGCAAGGTCTGACTCGATCGATCAATCCTAATCGATTAAAATACGCTCCATCATCAATCAGAGCAGTATCGCCTGTTTATTCGATACAACAAGAAACTCTATTCCGTATAATAGCGCTTACTAAGCGAAAATTCGCTAGAAAACCTGTTCAATCCGCGAAAAATGATGCGGACAGGACTCATTGATTGATTGCTCTTAATCGATAATAATCCACTTGGTGAGGACTTCCTTGCTGATTGCTTATTCTAGAAGAACTTAGTAGGCTACACAATGACGAATCGGTTTAATATGTGAGGTGAAACAGGAAAATTCTGCAAATATTTTTATCTTCTGGATTCCCTCCTTTTTGAGGTTTGAAAAAACCTGCATAAAATATGCATTTACAGATTAAATATTTTTTTAAAATTTCACCCACGCCATGAACTCGATTTTTTTCGCTCCTTGAAGTGCAACCCTACCCTGAGAGTTTTGGCCGAGAAATAGCAGCGAAATAGCCTCCAAATAACGCTCGCCGCGAAATAGCCGAGAATTAATGCCCTCCAGGTAGATATACGGCGCATTTTAGAGGCATGGCTTAGATTCCAGCACCTCCGTCGGTTCAGTTAGTCAAGTTGGAAGTACTTGGACTTCGTTCAGCTTCTGTTGCGTCTTGGTTAATTTTGTTAACCTCTAATTTTTTCTCGGTTATATCTCGGCTATTTCTCGACTACTTATCCGTTCCGTGAGAAGCCAAGAAATGGCCGCGAAATAGCCGGGAAATAGCCCACCAGGAGCCGCTGTGGAGCCTGGTAGGCTATTTTGCGGCTATTTCGCGGTCAACACTCTCAGAGTGTAATATTAACGTCACGTCATCAATATCACAAAAATTCGCTCTACGGCGCCCCTCGGATGCGCAGTGTAAACGATGCCTAAAATTAGGCCCAGGTGGTCTTTGAGTGTTCATTAGAATGTTAACGCTGTTTCAGGCCCTAGAACGCAGGTAAAATCTGTCGAAATGTCCAAAATAACCTTAGCAGCTGCTTACTAATTAATCGATAGAAATACTTGCTGTTGGAACATTAAAGCTGCTTGTCGCTATGACTTTAATGAGTGTTTTACATACTTCTCATCTGTTTCACAGTTCTAGCCTAAAATTGCGCGAAGTTCAGCTGAAATTGCTCGAAATGACTTCAGAAGGATTGTATTGATTGATTGTCTGTCTGTTTTCTGCTTATAATTCAATAAATTTTTATTTCTATGTGCAACACCGATCGGTCCGAAAACTGCGAGAAAATCAGTTGAAATCATCGAAAATGACATCAGCAGAGGCCTATCGATTTATTGATTGACGGGTTCTAATCGATAAATTACGCATAATTGACTAATCAGTAAATTACGCTCAACTAATTTCTGTATATGAGCTGTTCCTGATATTCTAATTGCATGATTTTTAAAATCCCATCTGTAGCACCAATAGATCCGGAAACTGCGGAAATATCAGTTGAAATTTTTCAGAATGAGCAGAGGGTTATTGATTGATTGTTTTTGCTCGATAAATTACGTTTTATTAGCTTAATACGGTTGTATTTTTCCCTATAGATAATGGAGTCTCTATTCATCTGCGTAAAGCTACTAAAGCGCAGAACTGCAGAAAAAATCGTCTCAAGTCGCACAAAATGATCTTATCATGGTATCATTGATTGATCATGTCTAATCGATATAGACGCGCTTCTTCGTCAGAGCAGTATCGCCTGTTTATTCGGGACAACTAGATTTTCTATTTTGGATCATAGCGCTTACAAAGCGAAAATAATTCGCTAGAAAACCTGTTGAATTCGCGAAAAATGATGCGGACAGGACTTAATGATTGATTGCTCCCAATCGATAATAATTCACTTTACCAGGACTTCTTTGTTTATAAAATTCTCCTAGATTACTAGCTACGTCAAACCTTCCAAACCTTTTTTATATCTGAGTTGAAACAGGGAATTCGTCGAGAACTTCCATTTTTTGGAATCCCCTCTTTTCTAATGTTTCAAAAGAAAATCTGCATAAAATATACATTTACAGATTAAATTTCAACCACGCCATGAACTCGATTTTTATTTTCAAAAATAAGATTCTTCCAACTTACAGCTGGGAGACACACACTAAAAAGAACTTCTAATAGTTGTAGGTAGGCTTAAAACACCTTGAAATTCTTTCATACGGCTTCGTTTACGCGAAAACCCCGGGTTCAGGGTCTTTTGCGTCGATTAGGGGTCGTTTATACCTCCACCACCGAGCTGCGCAGCGAATGGCAGCCCAAAAATATAGATTGCGCCGCGTCACGTCATCGATATCACAAAAATTCGCTCTGCCGCGCGCCGCTCGGCGGCGGGAGTATAAAGGATGCTTAGGGGGTATGGTATACTTTGTCGCTGTAATGAGCGAAAGGCATGCAGTCTAACACAAATCGCGGCGGGACCCGTATCGAAGCAACCGCAACGGCCGTCGTAGGAACAGATGTCGCGTGTGGGTCGCAGCGACGTGTCGCGGAGGGCTGATGTACCGTAATGTGCCATAGCCTGTCGCTACCACTGTCGCTGTGCTGTGACTGCGACAGCGACAGATTTAAAGGGCGGGAGGCGGTCGCTGTCGCTGTGCAGAGCGACCCAACCGTGTGTCGCAAAAGTATACCATACCCCTAATGAATTTTTCGTTTCTGTATGTTGCGCCTATAAACTTGAAAACCGCTTGAAAATCAGTAGAAATAGCTCAGAATGATCTCAGCAGGTGTTTATTGATTGACTATTTCTAATCAATAAACTTATGAGCTAGTATACTCTGTTTATCTTGAATTGCACAAAACACGGTCCGCCAATAGTCCTCTAATTGGCTCGCTAGTACCGTAGTGTACGTCCACGACGCGTTCTCGGCAGACCCGGGTGTGCACCCGCTGTGCAGGGCGATCGATTCGTCAATGTCGTCACTCGGCCACCCACCCTGCCACTGTGCCGTCGCGTCTGCCGAGAACGCGTCGTGGACGTACACTACGGTACTAGCGGGCCAATTAGAGGACTATTGGCGGACCGTATTTTGTGCAATTCAAGATAAACAGAGTATAGAATATTTATTCTGTTCTTTGGTTTGGAATGAACGACTTTTTCTTAGAATCCCATCTGTACCATCAAAAGACCCGAATACTGCGGGTAAAATTAGGCGGAATCCATTGAGTTCCGGCCAATAGTGTCCTATTGATTGATGTTTTCTGATCGATAAAAGTACCCGTTGTTGGAATATTGGAGCTGTTTTCTGCTTTTGATTCAGTAAACTTTCCTTTTCGTGTGTAACACCAATAGACTAGAAAGCTGCGAGCAAATCAGTTGAAATAGCTTAAAATGACCTCAACAGGTGGTCATTGATTGGCTGTTCTCAATCAATAAAATTAGGCGCTAGTACAATATTCAATCAGTCTCAACTTTGGAATTTTTTTTGAATTTCGTCCGTCATCTGCAGCAGGAAAAATACCCAATAACTACGGGTAATATTGGGCAGAATCACTTGGAATGGCGCCAGCAGAGTCTTATTGATTGGTTGTTTTTAATCAATAAAGATACGCGATATTGAAATATTGGGGCTTTCTCTGCTCATGATTCAATAGATTTTCTTTCTCATGTGTACTACCAATGGACTCGAAAACTACGAGAGAATCAGTTGAAACCGCGGGAGATGACATCAGCAGAGGCTTATTGATTGATGACTGTTGCTAATCGATAAATCCTGCAAAACTAATTAATCGATATATTAGGCGGGTTCAATTTCTATACCAGAGCTGTCCTGGTTTTGCATTGAACGATTTTCAAAATCCCATCTGTAGCACCAACAGGGCCGAAACCTGCTGGGAAAATTACTGAAAAAAATTGCTGAAAATACATAAATGAACAGGGACTTATCGATTGATTCTTTCTAATCGATAGATTATGTTCTATTAGTCTAACGCTGATGTCGTTTTCCCTGGATTTATTCAATTTTTTCGTCTATCTTTATGAAGGTAAGAAAGCACAGAGCTGCAGAAAAACACACCTCAAGTCGCACAAAATGACCTCAGCAGGGTGTTATTGATTGATTGATCATTTCTAATCGATGAAAATACGTTTCAGCAGCGGAGCAGTGCTGTCTTTTCTTTCGAAACAACTACTCTTTTAATTTTGAATCGTAACGCTAACAAAGCGGAAACTTTCGAGAAAACCCGTTGGAACCGCGCAAAATGATGCAGGCAGGGCTCATTGATTGATTTTTCCTAATCGATATTAATTCACTCTATCAGGACTCTTTTGTTTATTGATTATTTCAGCAGCTTCCGCTATGCAACTAGTCCCCGCAGCTACCAAATTGATTTTGTAAGTGAGGTGAAACGGGAAACTTTTGCGAATTATTCCATATTCTGGACGCCCTCTTTTTTTAAATTCCAAAAAAAAAACTGCATGAAATACCCTTTTGACATATAATATTCTTTTTTTTTCGTTGGAAATTTCGAAGATCGAAACGCTTTCGGTCACATCCGCCTGACATAAAAATGGCTAATTAAACATGGTTTTCTCAATAATTTGTTTGCAGTTGCGGACAACCGCTGTTGCAGCACGCAGCGCGATGATAATCCGATAAGGATAATATATTTGAAATCATTTCTTTTTAATTTTGATTAATCAAATATTTTTTTCAGGCTAACCCCCACGTCCTATGACACGTTCAAAAAGGATTCATGGCAAGCTGCCACGCAGCTCAATGGCGGTCAGATGATCACGGTAATACTTTTGTTAATCAAAATTTTTATTTATTTCTGTTTTTTTTATTATTGATTTTTGTTTCGCCGCTGATTTACTGTACGACCCTTGGTTTAAACTTATTGATTTTTGTTTACTTTGTCATGAATTTTTTAAAAAATGTTTTTAGATTATTCAAAAATATCAAATTGAAATCAAAAATCAAAATTTCAAATGCGTTGAGATGAAAATAAAATGTAGCAGAATATTCATGGTAAATATTGTTTTTGGAAATAAAACTATCCATCTTCTCATTGTCAGACAGTTACGCCGGGCGGGCCGAGGGCCAACGGCGGGCGAGCGTCACACAACCTGCGACTTGACAGCCATCTGCCCGAAACAGGAAGTGTGTTACCGGGCAAATTAATCAACAACTTTGGCTGCCCACGATAGGCCCGCCTTTGGTGTATTGCCGGCGATCGGCCCGGCAAGTCCTGAATTGACCGCGATCCGCCTATTGTGCGATTGCCATCGGGCCGCAGAGGCTGCGTAATTTCTAAAAATCATGATTTTTCAAAATTATTTTCTGTGCGAGACGTTCGGGTTAATGACTGAATCGAAAATTCAGGAACTTCATTCGGGTCTGCTGAACATTCGAAAAAATTTCCGAGTATTCATAAAAAATATAAGCTATTATAAGCCATAAGAAATGAAATTCGAATTGAAAAAATATGTGAGGTATTCGAATTTTGAAATAATTTTCGACTAAATCAGGTTTGCGACTGAAAAATTTTTTTGTCGGCTAAATGGTCTAGGGCTGGCCGAATATTCGAATCGCGACCTCAAACTGGACGAATATTTGAAAAATCAAGTAAAATGGTTTCTGAGTGAACAGGTTATTCGAAGGAAATCAAATTGTTATATCTCTCTATTCTGATATTCCTAAAATTAGATTTGTATCTTTCGGATCAATCAAATCCTAGAAAAAACGACACTGCAAATTTTTGAAGAAATTGAATAGACACAAAAGCACAAAGTGCTGGATTGATCGCAAAACGCTCGGCTCCGGACGAGATTGAACCAGCATAGTGTTTTTTTCCGGAGAGCGCCTTATCGCACTGCACCACCGAAGCCCCAGCGCCGCTCTCACTCATTTGCTGGCTAAATCTTCTACGAAGCAAAAAATCGCTCAAGACACAAAAACAATAGAAATTAAGGATTCTCCGAAAATAAAAAATTAGAAATTAAAATTTCCAAATGAATCGAATTGCCCAATATTTGTGTCATCCCAATGTTTTTTTTGAATAAGATAGAATGACTATTGGACAAATTGTACTCATAGTTGGATAGGCCAGCATTTCTAAAAATCGATTTTCAATTGTTCCTTTCTCGAATAAATCGAGTATTTGCAAAATCGAATAACCCTAACCCTAAAATTTTCTGAATTGTTCTTATTGAGAATTCCCTGAAGCCTAGTCAGTCCCAGGGGTTGCCTTGATGGAAATATTCCGTTCGTTTAGCGTTAATCTTTAATTTTCGAGAAAAAAACCGCGTTGACCCGTTAATGCATTAACACTTTATTTTTGCTTTTTGTTAAAAACTCAAATAAAGGTTTATTTGACCACAACGAAAATCAATAAATCAGCGGAGGGCCCATAATTCCACTACAATCAGCGAACTAGATAACGTGATTTCAAGACATTTTCTTTGAGCGCTAACCGGTAATTTTCGAAAAAGAAACACGTCAACTTGTTATTGCGTTAACACGTTAGCGTTATAACGCACAGCCCTGCTAGTGAGTACCCTCGGTCCGCCCGGTGTTGTTTATCTGGGTAAGGTAAACAATATCTGACTTTGATTCTTCCAGCTATCCCCTCCTGCAGGCGATCCGGCTGGTACCCAACCGGAGCCGACCCAGTCCTCGTCCAGTACCGGGTCCGATGTGACCGCTGGAGACGCCGAAGGCGTCTGGAGTGTCGACATCGATCAGGTCAGTATAACCATGGATACCTCAATGGGTATAGGGTTCTTTCCCGAAGGCAGATTGACTTCAGGCATTCCAAGAGGCATTGGCCATCTATCCGCCATGCGGACGGCGGAAAATCATCATCAGCGATGAGGGCAAGATGTATGGTGAGTGAGGTTCAGCTTTCTTAGAAGATGTTCTTTTTGTAGAGATTCTGAATCCGTCACTTTTCTTTGAAGTTCAAGATGCCATCTAGCAGTTTTTCAGAGATTTTTTTTGAAGAATTTCTGGTTTTTCATGCATGCCTAGCGTCCTTCTCGATCGGTCGGTATGCAGGTCGGGCGGCGGCGGCGACGGACAGCTGCTCTTTCCATCTGTTCAGTCTCACTTAATTCGCATGCCGTCGCGCACCCATGCCTGGCCAGACCACTGTACCGTGATGAATTGCAGGAGCGCCACAATAGACCGAAATCAACCGGCGCGGTCGCCGCCATCGCTGTAAACCACCGGCGACAGCGACAAAAAATAGGGAGACCCCGAGAAAGGCTGCAGATGGGGATGAGCGGGATGAAATCGCGCTGTGAAACAAGTCAAATTCTGATTGGGAAATATTGATTGAGGAGAAAAAAATGGATAAAATTACAGTTTTCTGGCTGTTGCCTATACAATTTTGTATTTTTGTCTTTTTTGTTGCCTTCTCCATTTTCGTCTGTTCACAGAGAATTCATGTGCGTTTCATATGCTGCATCTGTCTCATATTCTTATACACATTTAAAGGCAGTGTCCACGGTAAAAATCGTCTTCGAATTTTCACTAGAAAACGAAGGTTCAGTGTCTGACTGTTTCATCAGTGAAGAAAGAATCATCAAAAACGCTGCGAAACATCTAAAATTAGCTCTTCTTCTTTAAAGCCACATTTCAACTGTGGATGAGCTGCGCGGGCATGGGTCTGGAACAGGGATGAACGGACTAAAAATATGAAATTTCGGAAACCGGTTTTCGGGTTTCAGAACAAAAAAACTTTTCTCGGGTTTCGGAAATCGGGCGCGAAACGCCTGAAAATGCGCGGAAATGCGGTTTTCGCAACCGAAACGCGGAAAAATTCAGAAATCATTTTAAGGCAGTGTTCACGATAATCTTCGATTTTGAGACTAGTCGCTAAATCGATTGTTTGGACCCGGAGTAGAACTGAAATGACGAAGGAACCGAGAAAAAACACCAGAAGTACACGAAATTCTCAAAGGCACAGTACACCCTCAGATATAATATTTGAGATTTTCATGGAATTGTGTAGAAGACCCCTCCTGTATAACACGTGCCAAATGCGAGGTCTCAATTCCTCCAAATAAGCGAGATATAAGCGACCACCACAGGCCCGACCCCCTAACAGATTTTCGGACTCGATAGCGGCTCGATGGATGGATGAATTCCAATAAGTCGTCGTTCTTCAGTCCATTGATGGCTATCTCCTTATCCTGGCTCGCTCTCGCGCAACGATTGAGAATGAAGAGAAATACAGGCCTGAGACAACTCGTCCACCAATTTTTCACCCTCAGAAACTAGGCATCTTTGAAGAGCCATAACTCTCTGTTCAAAGGGGGTCTTGGACGATTTTAGAGATACCTCTGTGATCAGCGTGTGACTCCCTCCAAGAAAAGCATAAAATCTGAGAATTAATTCTTTGGGTGTCTTGTGCCTTTAAGTATCACCCCGCCTCTTAAGTATCACTGGAACTGTTTATTGTGACAGTGAAATCTTTTGTGGACATGTCCTTTGTAATTCTCTACTCTCTATTGCCCCGTTCTTACCTTAGGGCCCTAACTAATCTTGCTTTGCATAAAATATTCTCCTATTTTCGATTGATCCAATTTTCCACCGGTGACAACCATCATGAACATTTTCATTCAACCGGGCAGCTAGTCCATGTTATCGAATAATGTCACTGAAATACGACGTTTTAATGCATTTCTCGCCGTTTCTTCGTAATTTTGGTAACACTTGGATGCCAACGCATTGTTTTATGTGTAAAACTCGAGAACAAAAATCATCGTGAACACTGCCTTTGATGTTTTCTTCCTTCCAGGTGACCCGATATTTTCGCGAGCCGCAGCGTTTTCTGCGGTTTTCTGAGTGCGGAGCGCGGAATGCCAAAAATGCGCGAAACTGCGGGTTTCGGAACGCGAAACGCGGTACTCCTCTCATCCCTGGTCTGGAATAGACAGCGTGTGCAGATGCGCCCCAATGCTAAAACTCAACAGCGCATGCGCTCCAATGCTAATGAAGAAGCGGACCAAACTGTTATCTGGAAAACTCGACCCTGAGCGGAAAGGGCTAGCGCGAGCGGATCTCGGAGCTGATTTAAGCTCTATCGGGCTCGATTTTGTTCGTTCTTTCACCCCTACTGCTCGAATGAGAGCCCCCGGCCTTTCGATTTCCGGCGGAAAACTAAGGACCTATTCTATTGTGGACACTGCCTTTAAAGTCCATCCGAAAGAGACCATGCTGTCGGCGTGCGTGTCGAACGGCTGTCGCAAAGGCATTTTCGAACTTGGAAATCGATTAGCAGTGATACTTGACGAATGATGAATAATTTCCCATTCTGGTGTTTGCGGCCATAAGAAGGCTGAACCGAACAATCGATCATTCGATTGAAAAAGGTCGAGTTCTTTTGAATCTATTTATTCGATTATTCGAAAAGTTGAAATTCCGGATAAATCAAATTTGAAAAAAGGTGGCTTTCGACTTATTTGGAAAGTCGGCAATTCTGAAGTAGTAACCGCAATTCCTCCATATAACACTCATTCCCCCACCCTAGGTGAGAGTTCATTTGATAATTGGCTTGGCAAATGTTTTCAATTTGATTGAAAGTCCCCCAGAATTTTTTTTGGTTCAAAAGTTCTACGCCCCCCCCCCCAAAATTTCCAGTTTTTTAAGTTACACGTCCCCACCGTTCGTCCTGCTGAGCAGTAATTGCAAGACCCCGGAGCCAGTTTGCAAAATCATAGATTTTTTTCATTTTCATTAAAAATTCTGCCCTAAATCGCGAATAATTCCCAATTAAATTTTTAAAAAGTTTGTTCTGCTCTAGCTCTTCATAAGTATGTGCAAGAGTAACTTAGAGAGCTGTTGCTGATGCGAAAGACTTTATCAGGCTATCACATACATATTCCGGTATCATATCTCAAATTTCCAAATGGAAGGATCGACGATTTTTTTACGTTGATCGAAAAGTCGACTTTCTATTCTAAAAGTCGATAATTTTAAAAATTAGATTTTTGGTTATGTCGGAAAGGTTATGCATTCGAGAAAAATTCCATTCTGCTCAAGTATAATACACAGTTCGATATTCTGAAAATGCTAGGTTTTTTTAAGAGTTGACCTCAACTAAAGTCTGTCCAAATGAAACCATTCGCCCACGCGCCATGCGTGCGTATCGAGCAGCCGTCGTTAAAGCTTTTCTTGGACCCGTTAATCGATTAGCAGGAGTATTGGACGAATGGTGAATAATATTTCAGTCAGCTGTTTGCAGCCGTAAAAAAAACTCGCTCAAAAAAATGATTTGGCCACGGCCGCTAGACACACTCGCCAACCGCTTGGGCAGACAGTCTCATCCTGTTAGGCTGGGTTCACACTCTCATCGTGGCGCGACGCGATGGGAGTATGATACCGGCCTCAGACTTTATGTAGGGTCGCATCTTCATTCTCGCGAGGTTGCACTAAGCCGTGGTTTGATATGTACTCCTAGGCGTGGGGCAAAACGTAAGTTATCCGTGCTCAAAATCCACCAAACGTCTCAAGGATTCACCAAAAAACCATTCTCGTAGCATAGGGGTAGCGGGAAATTTTCGGGGTGCCTAGAATTTTTTTTCAGATTTGGCGCAAACTTTTTAATGATGCTCATTTAGGGTGCTGAGTAGTAGGCGCAGTGCCCGAAAATGGAGGAGTTAACCGGTTTTTTTTTGCATTTCGAATTCCACTCGGGACCGCTTCGTTGGAATAAAATAGTCGTCTTTTCCAACTCGAAACATTAGCTTGTTGCGTTCAAGTGAAGCGGTCTCGTGTGGAATGCTTTGCCCAAAAAGCCGTTTAACTCCTTTTTTGGTCTGGGCCTAAAACTCAATATCCTCAGTATCAAGAATGAATTTTAATTGATCCTTGGACTTGTTTGAGCGGAGCGAGGGTAGAGACAGCGAGGAAGTGTAGGTGAGAAAGAGACACCGCCTACGCACGCACACTCACGCGATCAACGGCAATAAATTTCACTCCGAAATAGACGATAGGAAAGTCAAATTATTATTCGAGCACTTATACTCGTCCAATAAGCATTGCACATGGACGAGTTTTCGATTTTCGGGTGGCTTTTGAAGAATGTGTGAAACGGGAAATTTTTAGCCAAAAGTTTCACGTTAACACGTTGACGACGACCTATTTTTCAATGACTCTCTCGTTGGACGACACTTAAGTCTTGTAGGAAATTTGTCAATTTCCGTTTAACACTTTAGAGACCGCCTGCTCCACGGCGAATTTCCACAGCGGACCGGTGCGCTCAACGGCTAATCGTTTCCGTGGGTGCGCAGTGTGGACACGCGGTCCGCTGGGAACCATTTTGATCGGAGCAGGCTTTCTTACTTAGACAACCAGTATTCCGTTTCCACTCCTCCTTAGAGTATTTTGCTACACAGAGATCTGGAGTGAGGCCATGGTGAAGCAATGATCCACCGCTTTCTCGCGGACCTGCTTTTTTTTATTTTTCGAGTTATTCCAGCTTTACATGCACAAGGCTGGTAACGAAATAAGCGTTTGTTTGTCGACTTCTGGAATTTTCTTTAGGTTACAGCCAATGGTTAGGATTGAGCCGTGCTAGGCCGACCCGGAGTATTGAAAATTTGAAAAATGAACAAATTTCTCCTTTATGATGACCTAATAAACCTCATGTAGAACTTTCGGCGGACTCAAATACTTTGATCTGCCAAGTTTTTTGATGCGTCCGACATAAATTTTATCAGAAATCTTAAAACGGGTATCAGATTCATGATCAGCACCCCCTCCTCCACAATGGCCACGTGAGCGAAGTCGCACCAAAACGTGAAACGTTTACAAACGGATAACGAACGACAGACGCCAGCGAAGCTTTAGAAAACTGTGAAATATACACCACTTCATTGTTCAGCGCCTCAAAATATACCCCGTAGTCAAATTTCAATAAAATTTTAAGCACTGAACTATTTCTAGGTTTTCACCTCTTTCCCCCCAAGTTACCCTCCACTCGAAATTTAGCGAAAATTTAAACAAAGTTGACCGATGGCTAGTATACCGCAGTCAAAGTAAGTTTCTTTAGAAATTGAAAAGTAAAAACCAGAACCTTGTGCAGCAACTCGAATAACCCTCGAGGTCAATGCATTAAAATTTTGGACGACGACCTACTACAGTTATCTCAAATAGGTGGCACTACTAATTCGACAATCAACTGTAGAACATCAGTTCCGTGATAAGCATCATTGATAACCCTTCTTAGCCAAGTTTGGAACGATTAATGTCCAGCTCGAAAAATCAAAAGTGCCATTTCCGGAGATGCTTGTGAAATTACTAGGAACACTCAAAATGCTTGACCGCTGTGAGTGTAAGTAGGTTACATTATAAAGAACCTATCCGTAATTAAGAAAGACTCCACGCCATAGAAGTATTAAAAATATTGAAAGTTTTGTGGCGCGGGTGCGCAGTGTGGACACGCGGTCTCTCAAGTGTTAAATGAGCAATCTTGGGGACCACCTTCTTTTGAATGGATGATTAGGGTCATTGGGGTCAACCTCACGACCCAATCAAATCCCGGCAGTGATCTGTCATGTGTGGGTGTCATTGTGTTATTGGTAAATGTCAGATGAGTTGGCTGGTGATTGATGATGATTATTCAGACAGGGAGGTGATCGCTGCGTTGAGAAAGCGTTGAGGGGTGGGGAGAAAACCTTACCCATCGTGGGAGATTGAGTTAAACCTCCAGCTGATTTTTGGTGTATATCTGCAGTGCAATTTGAAAAAAAACTAGTTGTCTGTCCATACCGCCAACATTTCTCCCTGATTCTAAAACAATTGAATGTTACCTGCGTCGCCAATGCATTAGTTACGCGGAGCCTGCGAGCTCTATGCGCTTAAGTAACAGACAGCTTGTTTAGAGAACCCTGAGTGATCTTTTATGGTGTCGGTAAGTTGTTCACACGTATGCATGCATATTTTACCCTTCGAACAGGTTGCCTAAGGCTATTGTGTAACTTACTGCACTGCACCCAACTTGCAAGCAAATTGTTTCAAACATTATTTCATGTTTCGTGCAAGTCTAAACTGCATATACGGGTGATTTAAAAATAATGAGAAAATGTTACTCTCAATTTGTCTTACAAACGTTCGAGCAATCTGCGCCAAAGTCGGTAGTAACTTGCTAAAACGTTCTTGACTGTTATGTCATGGTGTCGACAAGTTGTTGGCAGTTTTCAGACTTTCTACGAGGTGTTTAAACAAGTTATTTTACGCTTACAAGTAAGTATATGCGCTGTATATGTACATGCGGGCAAAAAAAACTTGTTTGCTAATTATTCTTCTTTATGTGCATAATCGAAGTTAGCCTGCAATTTGAATAATGAAAAAAACGTTGTTTGTTATCTGTATCACAAATGAATTAGTTGTGCGAAGCCTTCGAGCAAGTTGCGGCAATGTCGTGGGTAACATGTTCGAAGCTCCGGAGTTTTCTTTTATGGTGTCGGTTAGTTGTTTGCACGTATTCACGTACAAGCTTTTAGCAAGTTGCCAGCCACAAGTTGCTTAAAGCTATCACGTAACTTACTGCACTGCACAAACCTCGCAAATATCTTATTCCGCTCTTAATTTTAAGTCTGCTGCAGGTCACTCAGGTCCTCAGCTCAAGTGTTGCTTACAATTTGCATCCACGGGACGTAATCAAAAGGTTTAATCAATTGTCAACAATTTAAGCCCAGAGTTTGTGGGTAACATAAAGTAATGACGAAAAACTTGTTTTCGCCCGCGTAACAAACATATCAGATTAAATGAAGCGTTCGAACAACTTGCGCTGAAGTCGCTGGTAACTTGCTTACAAGCTCTTGTGTTTTGTATTACGGTGTCAAAAAATGTTCGCACGTTGCAGCTTCCCTGAGAAACTTTCGAGCAAGTTAAATGAGCTTACACGGGCCTCACTGTGCTGCATTCAATACGCGAAATGCTGATTTTGCACATTATTCTATGATAAGCGCAAGTTTAACACAGAGTAAAAATAATGAACAAGTTTCACGGAGCCAAAACCTAAGATACATGCAGTCTTCGAAAGGCTTGCGCTAAATCGGAACAGCATTTTTGTGTATTACAAGTCAAGAGAATAGAACTTTCATTGATTACATTATTTTTATTTTTTATTTTTTTTATCCTAAATTCGCCTATTAAATTTTATTTTATATGCTGAATTTCATGTTTTTATTTGTTGTTTGTTCAGATTCTTAAAACTCGCTGGTAACTTGGTCTCGAAAGTTGCTGCGTTGTCTGTTCTGATCCCCACAAGTTGTTTGCGCCTCTCAGCCGTTTCTGAGGTTTTTAATGACTTTCTTTGTGAAAAGTCGCTCCTACTCTCACGTAAATCATCACAATATTGATCCGAAACACTGAGCAGTTTCTCATTCTTTCGGTGGAAACGGTTCTTCACTGCCCTAAATTACTCGAAACTAAACCAGTTGTTGGGTGAATAGAAGTTTTCCGCGACTGCCTTCCCCATTCTCAATTCATCTACTCTTTCGTCTTCTCTTGCAAAATGTCAAGTTTTATAGCATTTAATTGCGAGAGGAACCTTGACGACGTTCTCTTTCTCTATTTCGTCATTTCCACGACGTCGGCGCAACGACTTTCGATAGAGGTTACCTGCTCGTTTGTGCTCGCGAAGGTTACGAGTAAGTGAGGCCATCAACGGCGTCGCACGAGCGACAGGTTTCCGCCGCCTCTGCGACACTTTTCGACCTTGATATAGTTTTTTTATTCCAGTCATTCAGTTAGTCAGTCTGACGACGAATACGGTCATCTGTTCCTACCGTAATCCCCGGCGCGCCGTAAAAAGGCCATTGACCCTAGTAAGCATGGTTTCATGAGCGGGTTAAAGGGAGCAGGTTTCGGGTTATGGGGAGTGAGCGACCTAGGGTTGAGACTAGAATGTCAGCTAGGGGAAGAACTGGAGAGGGCTAAATATTATGGGTGCGCGCCTTGAATGCATCTCTGTTAGCGGGTTAGGGTGGACTAAATCTCAATGTTGGTTCACGAACGGGTCTGACTGTTCGGATCCGATTCCTGTTCGACTCACAATCTCCGAACCACGGTGGTTGCTGGCTGGGCTCCTCCAGTTCACCCAAATGGGAAAGGGAAAAAGTCTCCATGGGTGGTCTTTGAATTTACCACCATAGGAACGGTAGAAGAGGATTAGGCCCAATGCACGTCTTCAAGGGTATCAAATACGGAGGCGAGTTAGAGGGAGATCAACTTTAAGGGTGGTCCATGGTATGGCAGCAACCGAATTTCATTGGTGGACGCTAGAATTTCATGTTAGGAGGCAGAGAGGCAAGATTAAATTTTTTGGGTGGCCCCTAAAATACCAAATGCGGGAACGGATGGTGTGGGCTTAGTTTCTTGGGTGGTTTCTGGACTACTGTTCACAAAATTTGATTGAAGAGAACTCAACATCTCTGGTGGCCTGTAGAAAAGCAACAATGGGAGTGGGTCGACAAGAACTAAACGTCATGGGTGGCCCTTGGAAATTCGGCCATGGAAACTTTTAGGGAAGGCTTAACTTCACGGGTCCTTAAAATGTCGAGGGATTACATTTCATATGTGGTTTCTTTAATCCATACATATGTAGGTGCGGACTAGAATTTTATGTAAGGAAGCAGAGTGGGGGACCTAACATTATTGGTGGTCCCATATGGGGAGTGGTGGGGGAGGAGTAAATCGCTTGGACTGTTTCTGAAATACCGTATACGAGCACTGATTAGAGTGCTTTGAATATCATGGGTAATCTTTAGGAAAACAACGATGGGAATGGTTTAGAAGGAACTAAACTTCATGGGTGGCCCCTAGAATATTGTACAAAAAGGAAGGCATGCAGTGCCGTCTCTCTCTTTCAAATGATTTTTGAGTCTTCAGGACATTTTAATTTTTTTTGTCATGACAGATTCCATTCTGATTTTTTTCCTTCAGAAAACATGTTTGCCTTTCCTTTTTCATACATATGTTTGCTCTTTTTTCTCTCTGCGAGCGCGTTTACACACGAGCGTCGTGGATCGCAATTCACGACTTCTCCCCAGCCTTGAAAATCATGAAAAAAAAAGAAAAAAAAGCGAAGACTGAAAAAAACTCAATAGTCTTCATGATACTCACTTTTTGATGTCGCAACAGATTCACCTAACTAGGAAAGTTCCCAGTTTCGAGGGAGAGTTACGCTTTTTCCATGTGTCTGAACGCCATAGGCGATACCGATATTGCAAAGAAAGAATGCCGAACTAGAAGACCTGCAAGTAGTCGGCGATTGCCGCGACGCGAACGCATCCGCAGGCTGCCTCCGTTCGGGACTGATCTGACGAATTCGAATGTACGGCCAAATTCCAAAACTCATTCAGTTCCATGTGCGAGAATTTTGATGACCGAAAATCGGAAAGCGAAAGATCTTGGGTTCTAAAATGTGTAGAACGCTTCCCTACATTCTGCTACGCTGCAAGAATGCACATTTTTTTCATTTTTCTATTTTTTTTTGCTTTTTCTAATCAGTACTGAAAAAAAAGCCAGAAAAGGTCTTGAAATTAATGATCTCCAATTGGTTACCAATATTCACAAAAAAATGTTCATGAAACGAGAAGTTCAATTTTTTGGTTTTTCGTTTTCGAATTTTTTTTTGTATATCCCTGATTCAGTTGAATTTGATCAAAAAACTAAGCTTGTAATGAGGTTTTAGAGCGTGGAAACTGGTGTGAACATTGATGAATTAATTTTTTACTCATCTGGATATAATTTAGGTGTCCTTCGCTTTTTCAAAACAGTTTTGAAAAGATGGAAAATTTTAGAAAAATAATTGTTAAGCTGATTTTTGAAGGCTTCGCACAATCTCAATGGAGTTAGTCATTGAAAATTAGGATTTTTTTGCTTCTATGTATATAATCGCCTAAGCAGATACCGTATATTCGCATTAAAAGACTACCGTAATCCTTCTGACTTCTGGCGGCTTTGTTCCATACCAGAGGCTAGCCGCGTGTGTCTTTGATGACATCTGAGGGAGCGGATTAGTCCCAGTTTATAACAGGGCATCGGCAAGCCCAGTAATCCATACTTGACCACATCAACAGACATGTGTAGTACACACAGAAGGAGGACTTCTCCTATCTGAGAGTATCCAACATAGTCTCGACAAGGCAGATCTCTGGGTGACAAAGAGGTTTATTCAGCTTTGAATATGAATATAATGCTCGTTCTCGCGCTAGTTTCAAACTCGGACTCACAGATGCGTCCAGCTGCGTCAACAAATGCTGCGCCGGGGAAAAAGAGTCTGAATGAACGAAAAAGCTGAGCAGAGGAAGGGAGAGAAATAGGAAGAGGATCGCGCGGATTACTACTTTTTAAATATGCAACAGGCATTGATTGATGAGCAAGAACATCAAAGTCGATTTGAATAAGGGAAAGCATTCAATTAATGATTTGTTTCTAATTTTTTCAGTTATAAGAAGTTTTGACATTCTCTTTCGGTTACTGAAAATTATGTCTGAAAAATTCTGGTTTTTTGAACGCAATTCTTTTGTTTATTTTTTTATTTCTATATGTAATATATGTACTTGTAATTTTTTTTAGAAAATAAAATTATTCGTTTTATCGTCGACTGTCCCGTTTTTTTTTCTTGTATGGGCCTACTCGGAACGTTCTCGGCTCCGAGCCGCCACTAACAGGAATCGGAACCGTGTGACAGTTTGGTTTGCCCTCCCAGTCTCCGGGCCACTGCTGTTTGGGTGAACTGGAGGAGCCCGCACAGCGACAGCAGTGGCCCGGAAAGCAACAGAAGCCGACCTGCGGATTGGGTGAACGATCCGAATAATCAGGCGATTCCGGGGCCGAAATTTGTCGGAGTACATACAACAGACTGAATTCAAAACAATAATAAAATGCAAATGTGAGTGCAAATATATAGTCTGTGTCGGATCGAAATTCTTATTGTGCAGATGCGAATCGATTAAAGGATCACAAACTCGTATTCAGCACCCCCCTCCCTCCCCCCCACCTCCTCTATAACCCTCACAGAAAGTTCTCGGCTAGATTAGATATTCTTTCCAAAATATCGTATAAAGTTCATTCGAATGAAACTGTGCGCCCACGCGGTCGGCGGGCGTGTCCAGCTGCCGCCATGGAGGCACATCTCAGACTCGTAAATCGATTATAGGGAATATCATATGAATAGTGGATAAGATCCCAGTCAGCTGTTTGCAGCCGTAGAATAACTCCTTCCAAGAAATACCTCCGCGACGACCAGTCGACACGCACGCCGACCGCGTGGGCGGTCAGTCGGATTAGGGCAGGCTTTACCTACCGCACCCCAACGAAATCTATCCAGAACCCTCTTCAATCCCGAAACTTCGTGCGGCTCCCTTTTTCCACCTTGAGAATTCGTGAGGCTTCTCAGGTTAATCGCAAGTTTGATGTTCAGATCAATAAAAAACCAGCGGAACTCGATAATGTGGTAGAAAAAAAGATTATTTATTTTATATTTTAAGTTATTTTTGAACAAATTTTTTTAAAATATAATTTTACTCTGTTGGATTACACAGCTTTTTTTTGCACCGCTAAATATCATTTATTTCTCATCGTGGACGGCGGAGGCTGCGGTCCCTTCTTTCTGGGCCCCCAGATCTGTAAATGTGAATGTGGGTGTGGGCAAAAAAAAAAACAAGAAAACAATGTGGGCCTAAACCTGGTCCCCGCGCCGCTTAGTGTAGATAAGCGCCTATACCCTTTCAGAGGGATTTTAGGCAGCTGAGGAGAGACTATTTGCATTCTATGTTCAAGAATAGTTTTATAAAGTACATTTCATTTGAAATGGCCACTCTGACCAAAAGGAGCTCCCTTGTAAGTTACGAAAGTTCATATCCAGTGGCTGTTCTCGGCATCCTTCAAAGATCATCATTTCCCGTAAATAACACGGCTTTGTGTATGGAGTGGTGTTGCGCACGTCTTGCGCAGGGCGTTTGGCGTTACGCTCTCTCGTGTGTTCTTACGCTGGCTATGATGTTTACCTCTACGGCGTTTGAAGACCCCGTAGTTGGATTAGTTGGGCCTGCGCCGGCGCGCAAGGAAGAGTACGCTCTGGGGGGTCATCATCACGTCGAACTCCCCTGCGCAAACATACAAACACCCGCAAACATTAGCAGCAGCGACAGAACCCACGGAGGGATTCAAGTTCCATAAATGACGCAAAATTACGGACACAAAGTGTCAGAGAGTGCTCTGGTGGTGGTCTTTTGGAGGTCTGAGATGAATGAATGTCTTCTCGTTGGTGATGAAACCGGTTTCATCTGGCAAAGTCTCCCCTCGTCTATAGGGGAAAAACGGCCAGCGCCTTGTGGAAGTGTATGGGGACAGCAAGTGTTCTTTGGTGGGGTAAGAGGGACCTCGGAGAAGAAAATTGGAATATTGAGTTTGTTGTTCTAGATGGGAAGGCTTTTTGAGCGCGAGATGAACTAAAAACTGAGGATTTTGAATGCTTGTGCGAATAACTCCTTTAGTTTTTTTCGTTTTTTGTTTCTTTACTTTCCTATTTTTGGGAGAATTGCGCTATCTCTGAGCCTCATAGTGCTGTTGATACAATGGAGGCTGCAAAATTTCATTGAAAGTTTCAAAAATTGAAACTTTCCCAAAATTCTTGAAACTTCTTCGCAGGTGAGCTTTCGGCACTTAGCGCCTTTCTCAAAGCCAAAGAACTGGCCGAGGGGCCTGGCCACCAAGTAAGATCTATCTATCTTTCTCTATCTAGATCTAGATCTGTCTTACTTGTTGGCCAGGCCCTTTGGCCAGTTCTTTAGGTTTGAGAAAGGCGCTAAGCGCCGAAAGCTCACCTGCCAAGAAGTTTCAAGAAATTTCGAGAGTTTCAATATTTAGAAACTTTTGAAGCTTTTGAAACTTTCAATAAAGTTTTGCGGCCTCCATTATATCAAGATTTCCTATTTTTTATTTTAATTTAGTTTATTTTTCTTTTTTGTTAAATTTTCACATTTTTGTTGTCAGCACATACTATACTCAGACGATAGCAGGCCCTGAGCCCACCCCGACTGCACCCGGAGCCGCGTCCATGTTGCGCTCAGGGTGACAAATTTGGCAATTTCCGGGCCACATATGTTGCGATCCAGGCCGCATGCGTTGCGCTCCGGGTGCTACCGACGAGATTGATTCACGCAGCGCCCTGAGCGCAACTGTTGGCTGATGACGTCACAGTACATCATACACCACACATGGTTGCGCCCCGGGCGCCTTCTACATATAAACCGATTTCAGCAACACAATTGCAAAAATCGATACATCGACGTGGTTCAGACGCTTCCCTGATCGATTATCGCACCCATTTAAGCTAATCGAATTTTCAAGGAAGAATCCAACGATTTCCACACATTCACCGAATTACCCCACCCTACTGCATTTGCTTGATTACTGTGACCCTTAATTGTCCCTTTTTTGAGCTAGTGCTGATTATGAAATACCTTGCAGCTTAATACACTTTCCTCTGCTTAGAATTTTGATTCCGTCACACCTTCACCCATTGATCTTCTGATTTCACCTGATTTTCCAGCACTATGTATTAGGTATATCTCCCTAAAGTTATTAGGTATTCATAACAACCGCCCTTTCTCAGAGTTCTTCTAATGATCTCGTTGAACGATTCAGAGCTAACAATGGAAAGTATGCATGGCAATTATTCATTCCAAACATTAAAATTTAAATATAAATTTAAGTATAAAATTAAATATAAGAGCGATTCGTTTTTCTCATTTTTTTGAAATGATTAAATAAATCCGAAATATTCCCTACATGAATATTTGCAAACTGCATTTGGAAGGTCATTTTAACGTTTCAATTTTTGACTACAGTCTAAATATTGCACAAATATGAAGAATGTAGTGAATTCTAGGATGGTCGAATGTTGAGCACAAATGGAGCAGAGAAAATCGATTACAAGCCCTACAAGAGAAACAGTGAGAATCCCGCTCAAAAATCGCAGGAAGCCCAGATGCTCTTCCTTGTTTAGATTTCATCCGATTTCGAAATGCGCGCGTCAGTCAACGCATGTGGCCCGGAGAGAAACCTGAACGCACTGCACGTTGCAATCACAACCGAAACGCACCGCAAGTTCGAATATCAAGTGCTCTGCGTTTCAGTCGCAGTGGGCGGGGAGGGGCGGGATCGGTTGCGCTCCGGGCCTGCTACTGTCTGAGTAGTTGTTCCGGATCGAACAATCGGATGAGTATCCGACTGTTTCAGTCGGATAAAAAAAAGTCATTTTTTCCGAGAAGCCTGATTATTGGAAAAGCCAAAAACCCGACTATTGTCGGAAAGTCGGTTATTCGAAAAAATGCGATATCCGACCATAGTCGAAAAGTCGGATATTTGAAAAAGTCAAAAACCTGACTATTGTCGGAATGACGGAAATTCGAAAAAGTGTCATATCCGTAAGTCCTATATTCCGTTACTTGGAAAAGTCCTTAATCCGACTGCAGTCCAAAAATTGGATATTCGAAAAAATCCAAAATCCGATTATATTCGTTAAGTCAAATAATCGAAAAAGTGCAATAATCGACTATAGTAGAAAAGTCGGAGATTCGAAAAGGTCCGGAATCCCACTGAAGTCGGAAAGTCAAATACTCGAAAAAGTGCTATAACCGACTATAGTCCAAAAATCGGATATTTGATAAACTCCCAAAATCCTACTATAGTCTCAAAGTCGGATATTCGAAATAAAGTCGGATTGTCAAATACTCGAAAAAGTGCTACATATTACCGACTATAGTCCAAAAATCGGATATCCGATAAACTCCCAAAATATAACTATAGTAGGAAAGCCGGATATTCGCAAAAGTGGCTCATCCGTAAGTCCGTAGCTTGGATATTCGAAAAGTCCATAATCCAACTATAGTCGAAAATCGGATATTCGAAAAAGTTCAAAATCCGATTATAATCGTTAAGTAAAATATTCGAAAATTTGCGATAACCGACTATAGTCTAAAAATCGGGTATTCGATAGAGTCCCAAAATCCGGTTATAGTCGGGAAGTCGGATACTCGAAAAAGTTCAAAACCAGACTATAGTAGGAAAGTCGGATATTCGAAAAAATTCAATGTTCTACTCAGTCGAAAAGTCGGACATTCGAGACAAGTTTCATCTGGAACCAGTAGAGTGCATACTAGGGCTGTGCGTTATAACGTTATTTTTAATCTGTTCTCGAATTTTTTCATAATTTCTCGGTTATCAGTTTTTTTGAATTACGCTGCTTTCGGAAATTCAAATTCAGTCTTTCAAAATTTCGATGTATTCGCACAAAGTTGATTGCATTCAGGCCCTCCGGAGAGGCCAGTTATTCTAACAGTTTTTGTTGGACAATTATCTGAAGACGAATCATTTTCGAATATTCGATTGATACTAGATTCCGAATATTGGTTTTCCAGCTTTTCAGTTTATTCGGATGATTGGAAAAAACGATTTTCCGGGTATTCAGTCATTTCCAGTAGACGACATAAAACTTTAATTCGTTATCATGTCTTGGCTGAGAATTACATATTTAAAATCTCGGAATGTTACTTCGAATATTTAGATAAATTTTGAGTTTTTAATTTTCGGCAACTGAAAAATAGGAAAAATGAATTATATTTATAACAATTGGATATCCAAATGAAAAGTTAATAATTACTACCCGGAGGTGAATTAGAGTGAAATAAAAAATGAAAAATTAAAGAAATTCAAAATTTGTAAAAAAAACTGAAATAAAAAATTTAACAAATTAGTGTAGACACAGTCAAACGTTTCAGCGCCTGATATTGTTCCACTTCTCACCCACTTGATTGATTTTGTCAACCCTTTATGCCTTGTTCGGAAATAAGAAATTCGGAGATCAAAAATAAAAAGTGCTCGATGCCGATTCCAAAGACGCTTTAAAAACGCTCATTTTGAGGCAGTAAACGATCAGAAGACGAAAAAAGCGATTTTCCTCGTTTTTTCGCTCTCTTCATCGAAACTTAGGGTGGGTATTGTAGATCAATTTCATGTATACGTCTTCTTATATTCATTCACTGAATGATTTTGGGCTGTTTTTCATGTAGTAATCGAAAGTCTGGGATATTGATTTAGTATTCGCATAATTTCTGGCTTTATTCGTACTTATTTTTAATTAAAGCTTTTTGAGCGAAAAATTGAGAAAAATTGATTCGTCTGGAAAGTTTCACTGGACTGAAATCAAAAAATTCACTTTTTTGAACTTTTTTTGCCAAGGATCTATTGGAGTTGGTTTATTATTCTGTTTTCTTGAAATTTCGTTGTCTTTGGAGACAACGGTTTTCAAGAATTCTTCTATCGAATTTGTTTTTCTTTCTATATTCAGTTTGTTCTATCATTTGAAAGAGAATTTCCATGTCTACTGTATGTATACTGTAATATATGTACGGTAATAGTATATCGAATTTTCAAAAATATCGATAATTCTGAACTCGTATTAACAAATCCTGCTGTCCGCCTGTTGATGGATTGGCGACAAAAAAGTCAGATCTCCTTATCGGTCAGCTGAGGACTCAGGCAGAGGTCACACACACATGCAGATTCAGCGATGCACAATTAACAGCACAGGACGGATAATTGCACAATGATGGATTAGATACCGTACAGACAGACAGACACAATAATCCATACACCCGCCAACAGATGCTCGTCTGTCATTGTCCACACAGCTGATTTCACGCGCGCATGTGCGGATCAAGTAGAGATCAAGTGCTAGTAGCGGGGCATAATTATGGTGACATCCCCATCGGAGCTATTTTTAACAGAAATCTGGAGCTCACTTACAAGGGAATGCCATTCGAATAAAATGGCTATTGCGAACAGAATGCGACTGACAAGGGTCTATTTTTGCCGAAAAGCTCGTATTCGACTTCCACAGCTGCGCTCCGTTTCTCTAAATGGAGATATAGACGTTCATTTGCGGACGACCATAGCTAATTGTAATTATTACCACCGCTCCCTACCTTAACCTTTCTCTGAATTGAAGGCGAACCTCACGACTGTGCTCAGCGACGCAAATAACCCCTCTGGACAAACTTCGGGCGATTTCTTTCGACTGCCGGAGCCCTAAAAATCTACAAGTTCAAAATTCTATATTGGAGTCTAGGGCATATTCACTCGGTTGATATAGAGGAGCTAGCGGCTTCCCTCAAGGGGGCGAACGCCGGAGGAGAGCAGGAGCTGATGCCGTCGTGAACCTAATCGCAAATGGGCTTTATTGCCCAGCGCTCGTCCCCTTCAGTGCGCGAGTTATTTAAACCCTACCAGGTTGTTCAATAAGTTTTGTCGTTTGATGAAAAAAAAAACACAATTTTATAGCTCAAAATACACTTTATACATTCAGTATAAGATCCCCGAACATTAATACTTTTACCCCAACGATCCTCCAATCTGTGGATCCCATCCCGAAAAAAAGAGAATCCGGAAGGTCTGCAAAATACGCTTCAATAGCCGTTATGACCTCTTCATTGGATGAAAAACGCTTGCCACGCATATTTTTTTTGAGTTTTTGAAAGAAATGGAAGTCGCTGGGGGCAAATCTGGTGAATACGGTCGATGCTCCAACAATTCGAACTTTAAAGGTACAGTCCAATCTCAGAATCGTTATTTAGTTTGAAAGCTTTTCTGGAGGGAATGTCGGACTGATCATAATGGTGTCTCCGGAATTGCTCAGAATCCACTACGAACGGAGTTATGGCCTTCCAAAAATTGTGAATTTGGACTATGAAAATTTCGTGGACGAGTTGTCACGGCCGTGTTTTTTCTCGTCGCTCGTAGTCATCGCACCGGAGCAAATCACATTAGAAAGTTAGGCCGATAACAAATGGAAGAACATAGATTCTTGTTAGATTCCACTTCAGTTCTCGTCCCTAGTGACACCGAAAACTACGAGGTGGGCGGAGCGAATGGCTGCCGATTTCGGGGGCGGAGAGAGTGGGTGCCCGATTTTTTTCGCTTATTCTGAAGAGTTGAGATTCCGCGTTCGGCAGGGTTGCTACAGAGGGCGTCCGGACCATAATATCAAATTTTACCCACGAGCTTGGACTGTGCCTTTAATTCATGGATTTAAGCCATTGTCAAAATGCTCTTCTAACACGGTGCAATGTCCTGATGAAAAAGGATTTTTTTCGTCTGCAAACCGGGTTTTTTCACGAATTTTTTTCTTCAACTGGTCCAAAAGGTTGCAATAATATTTAAAATTAATTGTTTTACCAGTTTTCAATTAGTCTACAAACCAAATTCCTTTAGTATCCAGAAAAACTGATGCCATAATCATCTTGGCCGATTTCCGGACACGAACTCGTTTGGAAGCCGAACAACCGGGCTCACACCACTTTTTGGCCCCTTGTTTTGATTCAGGATCGTGGTACTAGACCCAAGTCTCATCCATAGTGATGAATCGACGCACAAAATTCACTTTATCCTTTTTAAAACGCTCCAAATGTTGCTGAGAAAGTTGCATCCAAATGTGTTTTTGTTCCATTGTTAGCGAATGCGGCACCCATTGTGCACACAGCTTTTTAAAATCCAAAATTTCACTTAGAATATGGCTAACACTGCCTAATGAGATGTGTAGAGCCTCTACTAAATCTCTCTCAGTCAATCGACGATCTTCCAAAGCCATATCCTGCATTTTGGCTATGATTTCTGGTGTTGATGCGCTTTTTGGACGTCCTTCACGTGGTTCGTCTTCAAGGCTTGTACGACCACTTTTAAATTCAGCAACCCATCTTTCTACTGTTATAATTGTAGGTGAACAATCATTATACACTTTTAACATTCGTTCGTGAATTTCTTTTGGTGCTACACCTTCCAAAAATAAGAATTTTATCACTGTACGATATTCAATTTTTTTCCATTGCTGTGACACGGCGACACTTAATGGCTTGTAAACAAATGAATCAATTGACAGATTGAAATGAAACTTCACATACTGTGCTTATCTGGGCCAAATTCCGGTCCGCAATTGCGTCTCCACACGCTTTGCAGCCCCACGCGTTCGAGTCAGTCGGGTTTCCAGCGCCAAAGCCGACTCGATGTGGCTTTTTCATACACTTTTCTTTTCTTAGTTTCCAGTTTCCAAAACCCACCTAGAGTCAGCAGATCGGCGGCTGCGGCGCTGGAAGCTCTTCCGACTCGGGAGCGTGCGGCCGCCAAGCGTGTCGAGACGCAATCGCGGACCGAAATTTGGCCCAGATAAGCACAGTACGTTCAGATGAAGAGTGCACCAACAAAACGAAAAAATTGGGTTAGTAGCAACGCCCTCTCTTATCGAACTTCAAAACTCATTTGATATACTTCGGACCGAATTATATTATTCGAAAATAATTCGAATGATTTTTCGAATTTCGAATCATTCAAAATTCGAAATTAGAAAATTTTCGTTCTCGAATAATATTCGAAATTCGAAAATTTTGACCATTTTGCCCAAGTATATCATTTAACAACCTGGCAATCGAACTGACATTCCCAGCGACATTTATAGAATGCGTTAAACGGGGATTGTCAGACATGAAAAGGCGTTTCACGATATTGGGAAAATGGTTCTGAAAAATCGCACCCACGTCGGATTTTCGCCCACCCAGGGGTTTCAACCTCTTGAGAAGAATCAGGGAACTCTCCATACTCAGATTAAAAATCGTAAAAATCGCAGCGATGGTCAAAAGTTGCTGGGCGGCTCCCTGTCATTACTTTGTTCCTTTGTGTACGCGCGTGTGCGGGGCTAGGGGAGCCAATGCGAAAGTGTGAAGAAGAAGGAGAAAAGCAGCAGAGGCGCGCACGCGCACGCGAAGGACCTCAGTGAATTTTGCTCTGAAATAGAGGTCACCACCCTATTCTCAAACAGTGTTCCATCACTGTATTACACAACAATCGCTGCGTTCGATTCGACTTTTCTTCTTAGGGCGATGTCGTTTGACGACGTTAAGTATAAACCTTCAGAAATACTAGTGAAGGTGAGCAAGACTTGAAAAAGTTCTTTCAAGGATTGTTCAATTTGAGAGTTAGGCAGGGATTATACTTCCGGCGACGAGCGACGCGATGCCACGCGATGTTTATCATGAATTGCCTGTTATGCACTGTCGCTGTCGCTGGTCGCCGAAAGTATGATCCCGGCCTTAGAATTTTTGCCTGTTTCCTTACCTTTTTTCTAGAAAATTGCTGTTTCAACTACGGTTTTTATGGTCCTTGTGGACGGGACTCTAGTTTTGAACCAAGAAGAATGGGAAGTATTGTGGAGTATGTCAACGAATATTCGGACGAATCAACGAATAATTGAATATTCGAATAATTCGATTATTCGGAGAAATAATTTTATCGATTAATTTGTTTATTCGAATATTGGGAAAAGTCAAATTTCGTTCATTCGAATATTCGGAGAATTCAATTTTTTGAATAATTCGTCTTTTCGAATATTCGGAGAGGTAAATTTTTCGAATAATTAGTTTATTCGCATTTTCGGAGAAGTCAATTTTTCGAATAATTAGTTTATTCGCATTCTCGGAGAAGTCGATTTTTCGAATAATTCGTGTATCCAATACTCGGAGAAGTCAATTTTTTGAATAATTCGTCTATTCGAATATTCGAAGAAGTAAGTTTTTCGAATTATTCGCTCATTCGAATATTCGAAAATTTTTATTCGTTGATATGCTCTACTGTGCTGGGTCACATCTGGGGCCGTATGCATGAACGACTTACCCGCGAAGGAAGGGTAAATGTTACTCGGAATATCTACACTTCCTATGTTCTATGCGCCTGTCTCGCTTATCCGCGGAGAAGCGGGACAGACGCATAGAGCACAGGAAATGTAGAGATTCCGAGTAAAATTTACCCTTACCTAGCGGGTAAGTCGTTCATGCCATATCTCGCGCTTTTAGCCCAAGTCGGCCGTGTGCTGCGCCGCGGTTCTTCGGCCTTAATGCGTTGTGTGGCGCACTAAAAAGCGCTTGACGTGGCATTTTTCGAAACGCCATGTGTTGTATGGTTAACTTTCAGACATCTAGCATGAACAAGTCGTCTGTTGCGCGTTTTTCCACTCACCGCGTTGCTTCATTTCCGGACATCCAGCACAAATGGATAGTGTTCTGCGTGTTTTTTTCCTGGGCCTTGTGCTATACGGCATTGATACAATGGGCCCAAATCTTTTGCGCGCGGCATGTTTTTTGTGCGTTTTGTGTTGCGTCTCATCTGGACAACTTGCACGAATTAGTCGCGCGCAGTATGGCTTTTCCTGCTGCGCTGTGTATTATCCGGACAACTAGCACAAATAGATGTTGTATGACGGGTTGGTTTTCACTGCGCTGTATAGCAGGGCTGTGCGTTATAACGTTAACGTGTTAACGCATTAACGTGCTAACGCGGTTTTTTTCAGAAAAATTAAAGATTAACGCTTAACGAAAAAGTCCTAAAATCACGTTAATTTGAGTTCGTTAATTGCAGTGGAATTATGGCACTGATTGACCTGCTTCAATGACAGATTTAAAATGTGGGGCCGGGCACGTCGCGTCGGCTTGCGGCGAGGTCAATTTTAGGCTGCTGTGAAATATATCGCTGACCTCAATGTGTCCCATTCCATTGTCCATCTATTTTAGTTATTTCTTCCCAATATCGAAGAATTCGAACTCGTGTGTTCCAAATAGGAAATGTGAGGCTTGATCTACCTCTCTACGGTTGAGTAAGCTATCAAATGAGGCGTGGAAGCGGGGATTAAAGGCCACACACTTTCTAACAAGCGGCACACGCTCTGTATGCAATGGAGTGCACCACGTGGCGCATACTCCACAAGAAGCGCTATTCAGTTTCTACCACGCGTCGCACGTTCTACATAAAGCGCTACTGACTTTTTAGGACGCGACGCACGCCCCGAGGCCTCTTTCAGAGTTCGATCGAGATTGCGTCGCACGTCGATCTGCATTCAAAACATGCCGTCGCGGCGATCAGCCATCGCACTCTGAAAGAGGCCTAATGACTTTCTAGGACGCGACGCACGCCTATTTTTCACAACGCCCTGCTGACGCTATCTGAGCGCTCATCCTTTTTCCACGACGTCCTGATGACGTCATATGGAGCCCTGCCCATCCTTCACAACGTCCTGACGACGTCATCTGGAGCCCTAGCTATATATTTCCCACGAGGCCGTGCCTACGGCTTCTGGAGCCCAACTGCTTTCCACGAAGCCCTGCTGACGTCACTAGAAGGCGTATGTTATTTTCTGGGACCTCTGGTGATTTATAGATTTTCGTTGTGGTCGAGTAATGTTTTGAAAATTTTTAACGAAGTGCAAAATTAACGCATTAACGGGTTAACGCGGGTTTTTCTCGAAAATTAACGATTAACGCTTAACGAAAAAAATATTTCTCCTTAAGGCACACCCCTGCTGTATAGCATCCGTACAACTAGTGCGAATGATTCGAGCGCGTATAATTTTTTTTCAAACAAGTGCGTTCTAAACCGAGAAGAAAAGTGACGGATAGAATACCGGAGCAGGTTTTTTAAGTTTCATATTTACAGTTCGCTGATTTCTGAATTTTTTAGGTCGAAATGAGCTGATCGCGCGGTATATCAAACTTCGATGCGGCAAGACGCGTACACGGAAACAGGTTTCATCTCATATCCAGGTTTTGGCGCGGAAGAAGCAACGCGACGAGCAGGCCAAAAAGAAGGTGGGTAGAATTGTCGCGCGGCGGAATTGTAGCAGCTGTCCTGTAACAACTCTTCTTTTTATTAATCCTGTTTTAGGCCGAATGTCCTACTCCGTCTCCTGTCGCCGTAGTGCCGACAGCTGTAACGATAGCAGCAGCAGCTGCGGCTCCTCCTCCACGTGTACCACATACTCCACAGTTTCCCACGGTAAGTTCGAGATTTCAAAAATGTGTAACCCAAGTCTCTATTTTTTTTTAGATTGGTGTTGAAATTCGAAAAGAAAACGCTCGAGAATCATAAAAAATGTAGCTTCTGAATAAAGCCGCTCAAAAAGCATTTTGAAACGTGTGCGATGGTTATTTGGTCTAGATTGCTGTAATCCTACGATGCGCCAGTGAACAACCCCTTTCTGGCAATAGTCGTTTACAGAAATGCCGTTGGAATCCTACGATGCCCCAGTGAACGTTAATTGTCAGAATCCTACGATGCTTCACTTAAAGGCAGTGGTCACGATGAAAAACGTTATCGAAAAAACTACAAAAATCAGCTCAGATCAAAAACAGCTCAAAAACTATGAAGGTAGCGCGGTGAAAAACGGGCTAGAATTAGAGTTATTAAGACCCTAAATTTCCAGTTCGTGCACACGTGCACAGAAAGATCACAGTCTCATGCCAAGCATTCAAAAATCATCGACACTCAGAGGAAAAAATAAATGCAAATTTACCTAATAAAACAGTTGAACAATGAAAGCAAGCACTTCAGTCAATGTTTTTGACTAGATGTGTACATAAATCCGAAGGTTCATTGATTGAAATTCAATTTCAAGCCAGCTGAGGTTCTTGATATTAGAGATCATCGATGCCGATGATGTGGGGCGGACTCGTCCACCATCAAAAGACAAGAAAGTTCAGGCTTCAAATTCGGCCCAGAACAGCGTTTTTTTTCGCGATTTTTTCTTGTAGGTTCTACTACTCTATACCCAGAAAAGGGTTTAGAGGGGAAAAGAAGACGAGCATATTTGAGCGCGACCACTGCCTTTAACGCCAGCTCACCGTTAAGAATTGTTTGGAGGAACAACGTCAGTATCTTGCGATGCACGTATGAACGACCGCTATCGGTTGAGGGTGGTTAGGTTGAGTATCGTCGTATTTGTACGACGCGCCGGCGAACGCTTACTCGCTTTTTAGTTTTATCGTTGGAATTCTACGACATACCCTTTGTTTTTGATCGTGCATTGGAGTACCTTTTGAATCTATGAACTCCCCTTCTCTGCTTAGGGCTGTTCGGTCGAGTATCTTTAAAATCCTACGAAGCGCCAGTGAATGGCCACGCCTGGTCGGGATTGTTCTGTGGCGTGTCGTCGAAACCTCATGACGAGGTGTTGGACGCTCAGTGGTGGAGTGTCGTTGGCATCCTACCATGCACCAGTGAGTGCTCGCTCCATCTCTGGTTTTGTTTGGTGGTGTGTCGTCGGAAACCTACGACACACCAGTGAACGCCTGTTTACTGTGGAGGGTCGTTTGGCAGAGTAACGTCGTAATCCTACGATGCGCCAGTAAACATCCGCTTTCTGTTTTGCGTCCTTTGGCTAAAATCTTGGAATAAGTGGTGAACGCCGCCCGTTGCTTGTGTAGTGTCGTTCGTTGGAGCATCTTCGTAATCCTACGACACTTCAGTGTCCTTCCGCTTTCTGTTTAGTTTCCTTCGGTGGGGTATCGTACCAATATCGCGTCAAGTAATGAACGCCCGTTCCTTGTGTGGGGTCGTTCGGTCGAGTATTGTCATAACCCTACGATGTTCCAGTGAACGCTCATTGGCTGGCTGGATTTATCTGGTGTAGTATCGTTAGAATCCTACGATGCTCCACTAAAAGCCCGCTCACCGTTAAGAATTGTTTGGAGGAACAAATTCAGAATCTTCCGATGCACATATGACCGACCATTATCGGTTGAGGGTCATTAGGTTGAGTATCGCCGTATTCGTACGACGCACCTGTGAACTCTTACTAGCTTTGTATTCAGATTCATCGTTACGATTCTACGATCCTTCCTTTTTTTTGATCGTGCAGTGGAGTATCGTTGGAATTTATGATTTCCACCTCTCTGCTTAGGTCTGTTCGGTCGAGAGATTTTGAAATCCTACGATGCGCCAGTGAATGGCCACGCCTGGTTGGGATTGTGCGGTGGCATGCCGTCGAAAACCTGCGGGGTCGAACGTTCACTGGAAGAGTGTCTTTGGCATACTAATATGCGTCAGTAAACGCTCGATCTCTCTTTAGGGCCCTTGAAATCGTCACATCCTACGATGCCAAAGTGGACGCCCACTCCATGTCTATCATTGTTTAGTGGTGTGTCGTTGGATTCATACAACACACCAGTACCCTTCCGCTTTCTTTTTAGGGTCCACTCGTGGGTATTGTTGAAATCCTGTGTCTATCAGTTAAAGTTCCGTTCCTTGTGTGGGGTCGTTCGGTGGAGTATCGTCATAACCCTACGATGCACCAGTGAACGTCTTTTCTTCTGCTCAGGATCCTACGGTGAAGATTCACCGAAACCCTGCGACACGTCAGTGAATTCCAGCAACCCCCCCCACCGGTTTTTTTTGTCCATCAATGAATTGTGAATAAATTCCTACGATGCACCATTGAACACCTGTTCTATTCTTTAGATTTAGATTTACAGTAGAGTATCCTCCTAATCTCATGATGCACCGGTGAACGCTCGATTGCTGTTGACTGTTAGTATCGTCGGAATCTTCAGACATGCCAGTGTACGCTCTTTGTATGTCTATATCTGTTTCGTGGAGTTTCGTTGGAATCATACGAGGCGCCAATGAACATCTAATCCCAGTTCATGGTTGTGTGATTAGGTGTTGTTCAAATCCTGCGTCACGGCATTGATATCACCGAAATCCTACGACTTGTCAGACAACGCCTGCTGGCTATTAGTGTTCGTTTGGTGGAGTGTCGTCAAAATCATACGATGCGCCAGTGAACTAAACACCGTTTACAAGAGGAACAGCGCAAAATTTCGGGTAGTTCTCTGGCATAGTTCGAGTTGCTGATTCATTGTGATAAATATTCTACAGTATCATGGAGAAATTACGGTACTATACATACAGTAGGTTGGCAAAGGCAGATACTGTAATCGAGGGGAATTTGAAATCCTGGTTCTAATTCATTATTGTAACTAGACTATTTAATCAACTTTTTAGCTCCCCAGCCTGCCTCAAACACCTCAGTTAGCCACTGATGCCAAGGAACATCTTGCCCAACAATTATTAGGTAAGGTTAAGTCAACTTGCCTACACTTACCCAAAGCATTTATTTGGCCTGGAAAGCAATGGGTAGTGAATTCCGATGGTTTTTGGCCTTCCGATTTCCAAAAAACGCATAGAAAAGCAGAAAAAAATCGAAAAAAATTTCATACAAACCTTACGGTTTTAGAAGACCTTCCGATTTCCGAATCGCCGATCTCTGATAGTTTTTGGCTATCCGGTTTCCGGAACAAAAATGATTTCCGATTTACGGAATTTTCGTTCAAACGAAAACTTTCTAAAATTTCGCGTTTCACGCCAACTTTAAATGAAGATTGATTTTCTGTTATTTGTTTGTAGAAATTTGACCAATTTAGGGAAAGCATCGCTACTTCCGGCCACAATGTACCAGTCATTATGGCCGCAACCCTTCCCTTCTGCGGCACATTTCACGCCCGATGTGAAGCCATTCACGTGAGTTCACCTCAAGTTTGCACTCTCTTCTTTGAAAAGAGATTCAGTTAGGGTGCAGATTTGACATTTTAAAATAGAAAAAAGGAGTTTCAAGCGGTTCATTTTTGAGTGGTAGGGGAATGATCTCCAAAATTGACAAGCGAAATTCACAAGTTGTTGGAAGAGTTCCATCATGGTAGATTTCTCCATATGCGACTCTCCGTACATTCATTTGTGAGCAACCTTCTCCCTCAAAGCTTGAAGAGATAAAATAAGAAATGCGTTTCTTATATGAAAACGTCGCCTAAACTCTAGTCTTATTCGAAAACCCACTTTTT
Source organism: Aplectana chamaeleonis (assembly GCA_029168955.1). Lineage (NCBI taxonomy): Eukaryota > Metazoa > Nematoda > Chromadorea > Rhabditida > Cosmocercidae > Aplectana > Aplectana chamaeleonis. The sequence goes on along the minus strand of JAPDOI010000066.1, from coordinate 1,403,971 downwards.
CACCATTTAAGTAAGAGGGAAAATTAGAGAAAGTACCTACAGTATACCTAGCTTGTAGAGTATATCAAATTAATACAAAATTTCGAATATTCGTATAAACGATTAATTGGAAAATTTTAATCTTTCGAATATTTGAATTGACTTACTTTGACTTAATCGGTTGGCTTTCGCCTGACGCGGTCATTCCGCATCTTCACCGAGGTGTGCCGTCCTAGTAGTCAGCCGTGTCCATTTTTCACGGTCTTCAGCCACAATTTGAACACATTCCATCCAGCTGTCACTATTCCATTTCCTGCGAAACGAAACATCGCGCCTGAACTGTCTTTCGATGCCGAGTGACTTTAAATCCTCTTTAACCACATCCGTCCAGAACTTTTTCGCCTACGCCCAGGTGGCCGTTTCCAGACAGGATTTGGAAGCATTTTTAAAGCGTGTTGTACGAGACGATCCGGCGTTCTTCTTAGTATATGCCCGAGCAGTCGAAGTCGACTTTCCATTGCTGCTTGAGATGGCGTTAGGAGATGCTGGCACCTCCCTCGTGTCAAGCGTTGATGTACTGCGTCGATTTCCTTGTAAAGGTCTTCGTTATGGCATACACGCGGCCAGAAATATCCAAGCAAACGCCTAAAAGCTTCCTCTCCGTGCAATCCAACCTTTCCATCTGCGTTTTCGGTGCTGCCCACGTCTCCGATCCGTACATCATGATAGGGCGAATAGCGGATAGGTAGACGCGCAACTTGACTTCCTTCGCGATGGTGGTAGACCACAAACACTTGGTTAGAGAATTGAATGCAGACGTAGCTTTCGCACATCGTTGTCGAATATCCGCTGCATAACTACCATCGTTCTTCAGCAAACAGCCCAAATAACAGAAATCGTCCACCAGTTCGATACGTTGTCCGTCCACACAAACTCCAGTTGAAGGCCTCTGAGAGACCCACATCTGCTTGCATTTGTCGGGACGAAGACGAAGTCCATAGGCTGCGGCATACTTCGAAACGAGGTTCACAATCCTTTGCAGTTTTGCGTTGTTTTCAGCGAATAACACAATGTCGTCGGCGTACTCCAGGTCGACAAGCGAGCGTCCTGATGGTGTTAGGATCACATCCGCACGAAACTGTTCTGCAACTCTACGCATGATGTCATCAACGGCGAAGTTGAAAAGAAAGGTCCTGCAACGGCTCCTTGCCTTACTCCTGTTTTCACCTCGAAAGCTGACGTAAATCCGACAGGTGTACGAACTGCTGCTGTTGTTCCTTTGTTCATGTCCTCGATTAACCGAACATACTTTTCCGGGACTCCATCTGCTCGCAGAGCATTGAGCAATCGATCACGATGAGGAGAGTCGAACGCGGCTTCAAAGTCCAAAAAAGCAAGCTGTAATGGCTTCGAAAACCGCTGCCACGATTCAATTACTCTTCTCACGACGAACACTTGGTCGATGGTCGATCTTCCAGGTCGAAAACCGGCTTGCTCATCTCTGGTCGTTCCTTCACGATGTTTGATAAGTCGCTCGAGAATGATACGTTCTAAAACCTTGTACATGACACGAAGTAGAGAGATTCCTCTGTAGTTCTTAGGATCCGTGACGGATAGCTTCTTGTGAAGAGGTACGATGATCGCATGTCTCCACGAATCGGGTATCCTTTCGCTCATCCATATGGCACGGATGGTGTTGGTCATTTCACGAATCCCAGACGGAGGAAGAGCTTTCAGCATTTCAGCAGTGATGTTGTCATCTCCACCTGCCTTTCCATTCTTCATTTTCCGGACACAATCAAAACTTCAGACTCAGTCGGCGGTTCCTCACTGACATCGTAATGTGCTCTCTGAACATGCGGGAGCTCAGGTACTGATGGCGCTGGACGATTCAGTAGTGAACTGAAGTAATCCTTCCATATTAGCAGCGTCGCATCACCAACTGCAACTCCATTGGTAGTGTTCAAGACAGGAGAACATCTCTTCATCTTCCCGCTATACTGTCGCAGCAACGTGTAGGCTTTCCTCGGATTCTTCTCCTCCCAAGCCTTCTCGAACTCCTTAGCTCTACACGTCCACTCTCGTTCGCGGTCACTTTGAAGCTGCCGACGCAACTTCCTCCTCAGACGCTTCTCCTCCACGAAGTTTCCTGCAGTTCGGAGAGCACATACTCTGTTGTAGGTAGATGTTGTTTCTTCTGAGACGTAGGCGAACTTCTTCTTAGGCTGTACAACCGGGAGTGCCTCTTTCGAAGCGTCCTGGATGCATTTGACAAAAGAATCCGCGTCGCAAAGTTTCTTCTTAGTCCGTACTCCGATGTGAATAGAAACGCGTTGTCGGAAATTCCTTCTGCACTCTTCATCTCTGAGACTTGTCATGTCAATCCTCTGGAGAGGCTGAGCCCCTCGCTTCCTCTTATGAATCCTCGCAGTGAAGTTCAACAGAACAGGACGACGGTGATCCGAATCGAATGCGACATCCCACACAGCTCTAGATCTTCGAATGTCCGATACTGGAATATTCCTCGTCAGGACATAGTCAAGCTGTAGTTTCAAAGTTGTCATCTTCCGCTTCCGCTGCTCTTCTGGAGATAGCCGGGTTGGTCCCTGCCACGTAAGCTGATGGCGGCGATGATTCCTCTTGAATGTCGATGCAATAATCAGACCACTGCGTTCACAAAAGTCGACAAGGCGGTAGCCATTGTCCGATGTTTGCTCCACTGGGTAGAACCATTTACCGAGTACTTCGGATTCCTGATCAAGTCCCATCTTCGCATTTGCGTCAATCCCCACGACAACAGCATGTTGACAAGGTATCCTGGCCAGCAACGTATTGAGTTCCTCATAAAACGCATCCTTCGAATTGTCTTCGGCGGTTTCAGTGGGCGCATGAGCACTCACTATCCACAGATTGAATCCTCTGTGATCCCGCAGTCGTACGAATGCATTCCGACACGACGTTGAGCCGAACTCCTTGACCATACCATTGAAATCCTTCCTTACAGCTATTGCACAGCCTCCCACTCTCCTATCGTCAGCGTTGCCGCAGTAGATGGTGTACTCTCCGACGCTGATGACGGGTCTATCCTTGAGGCGGGTTTCCTGCAAAGCAGCAAACGGTGCATGGAAATAGCTCAGAAGTCTGGACAGCGCAGTTTTTGGATATCACTCGACAGCGATCGACAGTTCAGGGTGGCGAAATTGGCTTGTGGCCAAAGACTCCATGACTCCTAGGTACGGATCCTAAGGTGTTATGGACCAGAGGCCTTAGTGTGCCGGACGGCGACACCTTTATGCAATGTGCGGGATACTTTCGCGATATAGTTGTGCACGCTATATCGCTCGAACGTTCCTGTGTACACTCAAACGTCTGCTGGGTTCAGTAGAAGCAGGGGCACCAACGAGCAGGTACCAACAGACTTGTATACACACCCCCGAATATTTGAATAAACGAATTATTCGAAAAACTGACTTCTCCGACTATTCGAATGACCGAATAATTCGAACGATTGACATCTCCGAATATTCGAATAAACGAATTATTCGGAAAATTGAGTTTTCGAATAGTCGAATAAACGAATTATACGAAAATTTGACTTTTCCGAATAATCGAATTATTCGAATGATTCGAATACGAATAATTCGAATATTCGGTAGAATAGCGAGTATTCGAATTGGAAGTGCGGACCGAGTACGTATGATCAAATCCCCTTTCGCGGCATCACCAACTTTCTTGAGACATATAACCTCTGGACCGCAAAAATGGACTAGTGCCGCAGACTCTACTTCCCATTTTTCTGAAATTATTCGTTTATTCGGCCGAATACTCGAATATTGGACCTTTCGAATATTCGAATAAACGAATTATTCGAAAAACTGACTTCTCCGAATATTCGAATGACCGAATAATTCGAACGATTGACATCTCCGAATATTCGAATAAACGAATTATTCGGAAAATTGAGTTTTCGAATAGTCGAATAAACGAATTATACGAAAATTTGACTTTTCCGAATAATCGAATTATTCGAATGATTCGAATACGAATAATTCGAATATTCGGCAGAATAGCGAGTGTTCGAATTGGAAGTGCGGACCGAGTACGTATGATCAAATCCCCTTTCGCGGCATCACCAACTTTCTTGAGACATATAACCTCTGGACCGCAAAAATGGACTAGTGCCGCAGACTCTACTTCCCATTTTTCTGAAATTATTCGTTTATTCGGCCGAATACTCGAATATTGGACCTTTCGATTATTCGAATAAACGAATTATTCGAGAAATTGACTTTTCCGAATAGTCGAATTAATCGATTAATTGTTTATTCGGCCGAATATTCGTTTTCATACTCTATAAGCCAGAGCCAGAACTGATCTAGGGCGAGATTTTTGGGACTCGGGTCCAACTATCATTCGAGTATCGTAATCTTTCGGAACGCCGAAATCTGCCGTGTTATACCTAAACTCGCACGTCTTCTCGACCAAGCTACCTAGCGAATGGCGAATTCCAGACAAACAACCAACGAAAAACACAACTTCCAGATAAAATACTTTGGCGCTCAATTGATTTTCTATTTTTTGGCGGAAATTTTGGAAAATTGTTTTGAGGACCTGTTTCGTTGATTTTTATTGATTTTTGCTAAAGGTTCTTTGAGCATAGACCTCATTTGGTTCTCGAAAGCTGACTAACTCAATTATGTACCTCAAATGCAACACCCTCTCCTTCCCTACAATTATTGAGAATCTCTACTCTTGATTGCCAGCTGTTAATCTCTTGTTCTCTCGCCTGTGCCTCGCTCAACAACCTTACCTCCTGCGCCGCCACCATCAGCAGTTCACCTCTATTCATACCAGTATTCAAGGTCTGTACTCGAGTAGAGTGGTTGGTGCCCCCATTGACTGGTGAGAGAGAGGAGAAAAAACCAAGACCGAGAAACTCCTTCGTCATCCGAAATTAACGCGCCGTCTTCACAGTTCAGCGCAATGCACGGGCATTTTCGTTTGAAACCTGGGATTTCTTTGAAATCTAGGGATCTTTTCATCAGTGGAGCTACGCTAACCGTTTTGGATTCTTGGATTCTGTGCGATTCAGCTGATTTCGCGTGACAGAGCCCTTAAATTCTTTAACATTCAGTGCATGTAGTGTTGGAAAATAAGTGATACGTTTATTTTTCTTCTAACCATTCCCTTGTTTGACATTGGTAGATCACCCGTTAAGTTTAATATTTCCTAGCCCGTATCATAGTTGATATCCGGCTGCCACTCATGAAGTTAGGTCTCGCTAAATAGGCGCTCAAAATGGCATCCCACAGATTACACGTGAAAATTACCCCTGTAAAATCCTTTGAAGGGGCGCGTGTAGGGCAGTGGCTAGAGGCGCCACTGTCACGCACTCGGTCGTGTGATCGATCCTCGCCCAAATTTAACCAAGAATTCCATCTGTGCGGGGTCGGTATTTCGGTACTAAACGCATCTGGGAGGATAAGAACTCTGACATGGACATTGGATGGCCCCCAGAAGTCGTTATATATGCCCAGAACACATTCAAAAACCTTGGGAACGAGAATTTTACCCATTATCCGTTGGATCCTTTTGAAGGGTTCATGGAGTTCTTTTTTGTTTTCCCCCTTTTCTGGCCAGAGCCCGTGGTTCATCCTAGAGCCCTTCCCCCATTAAATTTACTTTTCTCCAACCTATACCAAAGCTTACATCTTACGGACCTCCCACGAAGTTTGCCGTATAACTACCTCCCCCACTGCATTGAAATACGTTGAGCCACTCATGAACTTTACTCTTTTGCGGCCCCTTTTTCTAGTCGATATCCTACGGACCACATTTGGAGTTCAATTTCTTTCCAGTATGTTCCCAAGGTAAAGTGTGTCCGAATGAGACTCTCCTCCCTCTGGGCCGCCGTGCGTGTCAAGCGGCCTTAGGGAAGGCATTTTTTTGGAAGAGCCTTTAAAGGGCTAGAAGCAGCCGGGTGGGATCAGGGATGAGCGGAATTCCGCATTTCGCGTTCCGAAACCGCATTTTCGCACAATTTTGGCATTCCGCGTTCCGCATTCCGAAAACCGCAAAAAACCCTGTGGGATTCGAAAATATCGAGTCATCTAGGACGTAAGAAAACACTAGATAATTTCTGAATTTTTCCGCGTTTCGCGTTCCGAAAACCGCATTTCCGCTCATTTTCAGGCGTTTCGCGCCCGATTTTCGAAACCCGAGAAAAATTCTGTTCCAAAACCCGAAAACCGATTTCCGAAATTTCGTGTTTTAATTCCGCTCATCTCTGGCTGGGATGTTACTCTTAAATACGTCTAATATTCTTGCTGATTGATATACAGGTACAACCAATGCCTCCGCGATGGCCGCTCGACACGCACGCCGACCGCGTGGGCGGACAATTTTTTCGGACGGACCTTCTATGTCTGTTCTTTTGGCCACCCTGAATTTCGTCCTGATCAATTGGTTCTCAGAATTTATATCCTCGGAATCACTTATGAACTCTACTCTTTCCCACTCCGTTGCTGTAGTCGGGATCCAATGTATCACCCATGAAGTTTAGCCTTGTTCAGTAGGTTTCCAAATTTCACACTGTGTGGACCACCCATGATTTTTAATATTTTGCCGTTCGTCCCTGTAGGTGGTATAAAAAGATCTACTCATGAAGTCTACCCTTCTGTAGGCTGTTCCTGTAGTGAATATTCAGTATATAGGTCACGCATAAAAACACGTTCAGGTGTTTCTCACAATCAGTACCACTTCTCCAGACAGTTCGGCTCGTTCTTCCGAACTGCGGGTCCACTGCTGTTGCGGTCCGGGCCACAGCTGGTGCCTTGCGGGTCACTACTGTGGCTGTCCTTGCTACTGCTGTTGCTCTCCCGGCGAACTGAAAGAGCTCCGACAGCAACAGAAGTGGACCGGAAATAGGGGGAACTAGCCGAGCTGTCGGTCGGCTCCTACTCAGGAATTTCTGATAAAGTTACCTGCGATTTAATGGCTCTAAACATGTTACCTGCGACTTATTTTCATAACTTTATGTTGCATGTGACCTACGACAAAGTAAGTATATTACACGGTGCGAGTTGACTTACACGTGACATAAAGTACTGCCGTGTAACTTAACTAAGTTATTTTATTGCACATGTAACTTATCTCGCGGCATGCTGTATCCTAGGGAGGTATACGACGCACTCTCGAGGGTGGCTCAGATGCCGGTAGCGTCGTGGGTTCAATTACCCAAGTTTGAGGTGCTGCGGCCCGCATACCGGTCGGAGGCCTCGCCTAGCCGCTGGCGCCCCCAGGCATGCTCGGCGAGCATGCCGCGTGTCGGTGGGCTGACCGCGTCGCGTGTCGGTGACGGCAGTGTCACGTGCGGATGTCAGGTAACATGTAACGACGGGGTAAGTTACTCCCAAGGTTGTGTATCATTAGAGCAAGTTACATGTTACTTTAATCAAAAATCTGGTCAAGTTACACGTAACATCGTTTCAAGTTACTTGTGAACTTGAGTTGAAAGTAAGTTGCGTGAAGCCATCATGCGACTTGCGTTAAGGTCTCAGGTAACTTGTTCAGAAATTCCTCAGTATTGCTGTTCGGTGCGGCTTTGGGCCGAGAATCGCCTGAGTTGTTGATATCGCATGGACCACTCGCAAAGTTGAGCTCGAAGAACTCAAGAAGATCAATCAATTGATCGATTTTTTCAAATAAGCAAAGCAATTTTTCTCGTATGACGCGGATCGGCTTGGGAAGTTGAATAACCTCATGCTCTACGAACCTCATGCTGCTTCATAATTTTAGGATGGCGCCGGATTTTGCGTTGCCTTTCGCAGCCGCCGTTGTGCCGCCGGCTGTCATAGCCGCCCCTCCCGTAAGGAAACCCAATGCCACACCCGATGGCATCGCCTCCTCCAAGTTGCGGCTCACTGGATTTCAAGCGTGAGTTCAGCGAATTCAAAGTTTCAAAGTTCATAATGCTAATATAATGTTTTCAGCTACCTGGAATCTCCTCATGGCTCACGGGTCGACATTGTGAGTATTCCGCGAGATGTGGTCGAGACTGAGGTGAGACCCACGAGTTTTTGTTAGGGTTTTCGTTTTTCCCCCAAATTTTTAATTTTTCAAGTAAAATAAAGTAAACTTGATTATTTCAGACGCTGAAACTGGACACAGTCATCGAAAAGTACCCAAAATTGCTGACGGATCTCTTCGAACGCGGCCCAAGTGATGCGTTTTTCCTCGCCAAATGCTGGGCCAACGTGTCGTTTGACTCATCCGATACTGAGTAAGTTATCCTCTATTTCGGAGTGAAATTCACTGCTGTCAATGTGAGCGTATGCTGCGTCTTTTTGTGCTCCACTCTTTCTATCTTTCTCTCCCCTCGCTCAGCACAAGCACGGTATATATTTCGTATGTTTTTCCTTGACAGGCTCAACTAAGCTTCCTAAAGGCAGTGTCCACGATAAATTTGGTCTTCGTTTTTTTCTCCGGAAATCGAAAGATCGTGATCCTATTGAAGCGATAGGGTTGAAAGAACGAATAAAAACGTACCCAAAAGAGCCCTTATCGGCTCGGAAATCCGCTCGCCTTATTTCTTTCCCTGCGGGTATCAGATACGTATTGATTGATCAGAAAGGACCAGCGCGAGCGAATTTTGTAGCCAATAAGGGCTCTTTCGGGCCCGTTTTTGCTTGTTCTTTCGACCCTATCGCTCTGATGAAACCCAGAACTTTCGAATTCCGGCGAAAAAACGAAGGCAAAATTTATCTTGCACACTGCCTTCAAATACTCAGGCGATTCGCGGACCCGAGCCGCCTGACAGTTCGGCTCGTGTTGTCACATTTCCCGGGCCACTGCTGTTGCCGTCCGGGCGAACTGGAGGAGCTCGGACAGCAACAGCGGTGGCCCGAACAGGGACAGCTGTGGCCCGGAGATTAAGGAAACACGAGCCGAACTGACTGGCGGCTCGGGGCTCAAAATCGCCTGAGTACTTTTGCTAGCTAGACTTCCTCTCATCACAGCCTTCGTTTTTCTTGAAAAAGGTCAAATATGTTGTTAACGCATATCTACCTACGGACCTTGACGTTTGCAGTTGAGCCTAGCATAGGTCAATACATCGTTTGCATGTAGGTTTCAACAATACATTTTTTGTGGAAGAGAATTGGACTTCTCAAAGGTGTGACCCACCGGTGGTTCATGCTGTTCAAAGTGGCAGCCAGCGCATGACCCACCGGTGGGTCGTGAATGGGTAATTGACATTGCCGCGCTGGATCTACTCGCTGCTTTCCGGTCGTGCCTATGTCTTGTTTACCATCAGGATGAGTAAAGTTGCTCTCGAAGTGTTCATATATTTAATATACGTGTGTATACTGTACTTATTAGAGCGCAATCCCAGTCCGTAGTTCCAGAAAACCGCGGCTTTCTGATAGAATCCACAACTCACGGCGGCGTGCATCCCCGCTGTAAGGCGCACCACAGTGATGAGAGGGCAGTCACGCATTTTGAGCTATGGATTCGATCAACAAACTGAAAACCGCCGTCGCAGCACGCGACGCGATGGTAATCGTGGTGGGACCTCGTGGTCCCCTCCGGGTCAGCCTTTGTCCCAGCTCAATTATCATCGTGTCGCGTGCTGCAACAGCGGTTTGCGGACCGGTATTTCGCTCCTATAAAGTGAGTATGTATTGTATAATGTTTTCCGATGGAACAGATACTGGAAGGGCAACTGGCTTTACTTGAAAGTTTTTGTATATTTTTCTTCGGAAATCCTCGTTCATAATGTTTTTTTCAGAAGCAGCCTATATGCAGTGGACTCGTACTATAATTCTCAATACAAGTTCGATATCAGCGTATCTACCAAGGTCTGCTCCTTCGGAAACGAAGTGGTCGAGAAAGTCGAGGTGAGGTTTTCATAATTTTGAAAAAAAAATCAGCCAAAGGCTGGAAAATCAGAAAAATTACGTACTGTGCTTATCTGAGCCAAATTCCGGTCCGCAATCGCGTCTCGACACGCTTTGCGGCCGCGCGCTCCCGAGTCTGAAGAGTTTCCAGCGCCGTAGCCGCCGATCTGCTGACTCTAGGTGGGTTTTGGAAACTGGAAACAAAGAAAAATTGGAGAAAATTGTATAAAAAAGCCACATCGAGTCGGCTTTGGCGCTGGAAGCCCGACTGACTCGAGCGCGTGCAGCTGCAAAGCGTGTCGAGACGCAATTGCGGGCCGGAATTCGGCCCAGATAAGCACAGTAATATTCCATTTCAAAAAGTTAAAAAAAAACTGAATTATAGTATAATCTCGCAGAGTAATTATTTTCAGGTGTACTCACCGGATGAGGAGAATGGCCACTACATTTTCCGACTTGAGCGATCACCAATCTGTGAATACATGGTGAAGTTCATCTCGGAGTTGAAAAAACTCGATTCACGGGTCTACATGAACAACGTGCTGGAGAACTTCACCGTTCTACAGGTGCGAAATAATTGACGGTCTTAGTAAAAACCCGTGGCCCCTCCCATTTTTGAGATTTTAAAACTCGACTGTGCCCGTTCTCTAGGAACTGATTGATGCTTCAAATCTTCATTCTTCCTAAATTGTGAATTCAGACCATATCATCAACTCGTTGCTCCTCCCACTTTCGAAAGTTGGGTTTTCCGAACACTCCGCCCCTTTATGTGTAACACGACTAATGTTTGAACTCGTGGCTCTGCCCCCATTTGGATTTCAATTATGTCAAAACTCCGCCCCTTTCTATGATATGTAGCAAATATGTAAACTTGTGGCTCCGCCCAATTCTTTAATTAATTAATTTATTGATTACGTCGCGTAAGGCGTTCGCAGTACATGGAAGCTACTCATGGAAAAAAACTGAAATTTATAAGATGAACTCCTAAGCTCCTCCCACTGTCGGAGGTAGGACTGTGGTTTTACTCCGCCCCTTTTTTAAGAAGAGAACTGATATTTGAATATGTTGCTCCGCCCATTTGTAAAAATAGAATTTCTTAAATGAATTCGTTACTCTTCCCACTTCTAGGGTGAAATGGTGCAGTTACTGCGCCCATTCTTCAAAACAAAACTCATGTATGGACTTGTGGCTTCTCCCAATTCCTTGACCAAAATTAGTCAGATACACTCGTGGCTCCTCCCACTTCCGGAGGTGGAACTGTGGTTACGCTCCGCCTCTTTACGAAGAAAAAACCAATGTATGAACTTGCAGCTCCGCCCATTTGTATAATGTAGCTCCGCCCATTCCTTTCAACTAATATTCTAAAATTAATTCGTTGCTCCTCCCTATTCTGTTGTGAAATAGTGCAATTACTCCGCCCATTTTTTAAAACAAAACCTGTCTATGAACGTGTGGCTCCTCCCACTTCCACGACCAAAATTAGTGAGATATACTTGTGGCCCCTCCCACTTCCGGAGGTGGAACTGTGGTTGCGCTCCGCCTCTTTACGAAAAAAACCAATGTATGAACTTGCAGCTCCGCCCATTTGTATAATGTAGCTCCGCCCATCCCCTAGAATAAAAATTCTAAAATGAATTCGTTGCTCCTCCCACTTTTGGGGTGAAATGGTGCAATTACTCCGCCCATTTTATAAAACAAAACCTGTCTATGAACGTGTGGCTCCTCCCACTTCCACGACCAAAATTAGTGAGATATACTTGTGGCCCCTCCCACTTCCGGAGGTGGAACTGTGGTTGCGCTCCGCCTCTTTACGAAAAAAACCAATGTATGAACTTGCAGCTCCGCCCATTTGTATAATGCAGCTCCGCCCATCCCCTAGAATAAAAATTCTAAAATGAATTCGTTGCTCATCCCACTTTTGGGGTGAAATGGTGCAATTACTCCGCCCATTTTATAAAACAAAACCTGTCTATGAACGTTTGGCTCCTCCCACTTCCACGACCAAAATTAGTGAGATATACTTGTGGCCCCTCCCACTTCCGGAGGTGGAACTGTTGTTGCGCTCCGCCTCTTCACAAAAAAAAACGAATGTATGAACTTGCAGCTCCGCCCATTTGTATAATGCAGCTCCGCCCATTCCTTTCAATTAAAATTTTAAAATTAATTTGTTGCTTCTCTCACTTCTGGGGTGAAATGGTGCAGTTACTCCGCCCATTCTTTTAAACAAAACTCTGGTATGGACTTGTGGCTGCTCCCAATATCATGATCAAAATTCGTTAGATACTTACGTGGCTCCTCCCACTTCCGGAGGTGGAACAGTGGTTGCGCTCCGCCTCTTTACGGAAAAAAAATCAATGTATGAACTTGCAGCTCCGCCCATTTGTATAATGTAGCTCCGCCCATCCCTTAGAACAAAAATTCTAAAATTAATTCGTTGCTCCTCCCACTTCTGGTGTGAAATAGTGCAATTACTCCGCCCATTTTATAAAACAAAACCTGTCTATGAACGTGTGGCTCCTCCCACTTCCATGACCAAAATTAGTGAGATATATTTGTGGCCCCTCCCACTTCCGGAGGTGGAACTGTGGTTGCGCTCCGCCTCTTTACGAAAAAAAACCAATGTATGAACTTGCAGCTCCGCCCATTTGTATAATGTAGCTCCGCCCATTTTTTTCAATTAAAATTCTAAAATTAATTCGTTGCTCCTCCCCTTTCTGGTGTGAAATAGTGCAATTACTCCGCCCATTTTATAAAACAAAACCTGTCTATGAACGTGTGGCTCCTCCCACTTCCACCACCAAAATTAGTGAGATATACTCGTGGCTCCTCCCACTTCCGGAGGTGGAACTGTGGTTGCGCTCCGCCCCTTTACGAAAAAAATCAATGTATGAACTTGCAGCTCCGCCCATTTGTATAATGTAGCTCCGCCCATTCCTTTCAATTAAAATTCTAAAATTAATTCGTTGCTCCTCCCACTTCTGGTGTGAAATAGTGCAATTACTCCGCCCATTTTATAAAACAAAACCTGTCTATGAACGTGTGGCTCCTCCCACTTCCATGACCAAAATTAGTGAGATATGCTTGTGGCCCCTCCCACTTCTGGAGGTGGAACTGTGGTTGCGCTCCGCCCCTTTAAAAAAACCAATGTATGAACTTGCAGCTCCGTCCATTTGTATAATGTAGCTCCGCCCATCCCTTTGAATAAAAATTCTAAAATGAATTCGTTGCTCCTCCTACTTCTGGTGTGAAACAGTGCAATTACTCCGCCCATTTTTTAAAACAAAACCTGCCTATGAACGTGTGGCTCCTCCCACTTCCATGACCAAAATTAGTGAGATATACTTAAGGCTCCTCCCTCTTCCAGAGGTGGAACTGTATTTTTACTCTGCCCCTTCATAGAAGAAAGTTGCAAAACTGATGTGTTAGGTTTTAGCTCCGCCCATTCCTTTGAATAAAAATTCTAAAATGAACTCGTTGCTCCTCCTACTTTTGGAGTGGAATAGTGCGGCTACTCTGCCCATTTCTAAACAGAACACATGTATGACTAGGGGCTCATCCCAATTCTAGTATCAAAATTGGTTAGATATACTCGCGGCTCCTCCCACCTCCACCGCGGGGGTGTGTATACAAGTCTGTTGGTACCTGCTCGTTGGTGCCCCTGCTTCTACTGAACCCAGCAGACGTTTGAGTGTACACAGGGAACGTTCGAGCGATATAGCGTGCACAACTATATCGCGAAAGTATCCCGCACATTTCATAAAGGTGTCGCCGTCCGGCACACTAAGGCCTCTGGTCCATAACACCTTAGGATCCGTACCTAGGGAGTCATGGAGTCTTTGGCCACAAGCCACAATTTCGCCACCCTGAACTGTCGATCGCTGTCGAGTGATATCCAAAAAACTGCGCTATCCAGACTTCTGAGCTATTTCCATGCACCGTTTGCTGCTTTGCAGGAAACCCGCCTCAAGGATAGACCCGTCATCAGCGTCGGAGAGTACACCATCTACTGCGGTAACGCTGACGATAGGAGATTGGGAGGCTGTGCAATAGCTGTAAGGAAGGATTTCAATGGTATGGTCAAGGAGTTCGGCTCAACGTCGTGTCGGAATGCATTCGTACGACTGCGGGATCACAGAGGATTCAATCTGTGGATAGTGAGTGCTCATGCGCCCACTGAAACCGCCGAAGACAATTCGAAGGATGCGTTTTATGAGGAACTCAATACGTTGCTGGCCAGGATACCTTGTCAACATGCTGTTGTCGTGGGGATTGACGCAAATGCGAAGATGGGACTTGATCAGGAATCCGAAGTACTCGGTAAATGGTTCTACCCAGTGGAGCAAACATCGGACAATGGCTACCGCCTTGTCGACTTTTGTGAACGCAGTGGTCTGATTATTGCATCGACATTCAAGAGAAATCATCGCCGCCATCAGCTTACGTGGCAGGGACCAACCCGGCTATCTCCAGAAGAGCAGCGGAAGCGGAAGATGACAACTTTGAAACTACAGCTTGACTATGTCCTGACGAGGAATTTCCAGTATCGGACATTCGAAGATCTAGAGCTGTGTGGGATGTCGCATTCGATTCGGATCACCGTCCTGTTCTGTTGAACTTCACTGCGAGAATTCATAAGAGGAAGCGAGGGGCTCAGCCTCTCCAGAGGATTGACATGACAAGTCTCAGAGATGAAGAGTGCAGAAGGAATTTCCGACAACGCGTTTCTATTCACATCGGAGTACGGACTGAGAAGAAACTTTGCGACGCGGATTCTTTTGTCAAGTGCATCCAGGACGCTTCGAAAGAGGCACTCCCGGTTGTACAGCCTAAGAAGAAGTTCGCCTACGTCTCAGAAGAAACAACATCTACCTACAACAGAGTATGTGCTCTCCGAACTGCAGGAAACTTCGTGGAGGAGAAGCGTCTGAGGAGGAAGTTGCGTCGGCAGCTTCAAAGTGACCGCGAACGAGAGTGGACGTGTAGAGCTAAGGAGTTCGAGAAGGCTTGGGAGGAGAAGAATCCGAAGAAAGCCTACACGTTGCTGCGACAGTATAGCGGGAAGATGAAGAGATGTTCTCCTGTCTTGAACACTACCAATGGAGTTGCAGTTGGTGATGCGACGCTGCCAATATGGGAAGGATTCCTTCAGTTCACTACTGAATCGTCGAGCGCCATCAGTACCTGAGCTCCCGCATGTTCAGAGAGCACATTACGATGTCAGTGAGGAACCGCCGACTGAGTCTGAAGTTTTGGATTGTGTCCGGAAAATGAAGAATGGAAAGGCAGGTGGAGATGACAACATCACTGCTGAAATGCTGAAAGCTGTTCCTCCGTCTGGGATTCGTGAAATGACCAACACCATCCGTGCCATATGGATGAGCGAAAGGATACCCGATTTGTGGAGACATGCGATCATCGTACCTCTTCACAAGAAGCTATCCGTCACGGATCCTAAGAACTACAGAGGAATCTCTACTTCGTGTCATGTACAAGGTTTTAGAACGTATCATTCTCGAGCGACTTATCAAACATCGTGAAGGAACGACCAGAGATGAGCAAGCCGGTTTTCGACCTGGAAGATCGACCATCGACCAAGTGTTCGTCGTGAGAAGAGTAATTGAATCGTGGCAGCGGTTTTCGAAGCCATTACAGCTTGCTTTTTTGGACTTTGAAGCCGCGTTCGACTCTCCTCATCGTGATCGATTGCTCAATGCTCTGCGAGCAGATGGAGTCCCGGAAAAGTATGTTCGGTTAATCGAGGACATGAACAAAGGAACAACAGCAGCAGTTCGTACACCTGTCGGATTTACGTCAGCTTTCGAGGTGAAAACAGGAGTAAGGCAAGGAGCCGTTGCAGGACCTTTTCTTTTCAACTTCGCCGTTGATGACATCATGCGTAGAGTTGCAGAACAGTTTCCTGCGGATGTGATCCTAACACCATCAGGACGCCCTTGTCGACCTGGAGTACGCCGACGACATTGTGTTATTCGCTGAAAACAACGCAAAACTGCAAAGGATTGTGAACCTCGTTCCGAAGTATGCCGCAGCCTATGGACTTCGTCTTCGTCCCGACAAATGCAAGCAGATGTGGGTCTCTCAGAGGCCTTCTACTGGAGTTTGTGTGGACGGACAACGTATCGAACTGGTGGACGATTTCTGTTATTTGGGCTGTTTGCTGAAGAACGATGGTAGTTATGCAGCGGATATTCGACAACGATGTGCGAAAGCTACGTCTGCATTCAATTCTCTAACCAAGTGTTTGTGGTCTACCACCATCGCGAAGGAAGTCAAGTTGCGCGTCTACCTATCCGCTATTCGCCCTATCATGATGTACGGATCGGAGACGTGGGCAGCACCGAAAACGCAGATGGAAAGGTTGGATTGCACGGAGAGGAAGCTTTTAAGGCGTTTGCTTGGATATTTCTGGCCGCGTGTATGCCATAACGAAGACCTTTACAAGGAAATCGACGCAGTACATCAACGCTTGACACGAGGGAGGTGCCAGCATCTCCTAGCGCCATCTCAAGCAGCAATGGAAAGTCGACTTCGACTGCTCGGGCATATACTAAGAAGAACGCCGGATCGTCTCGTACAACACGCTTTAAAAATGCTTCCAAATCCTGTCTGGAAACGGCCACCTGGGCGTAGGCGAAAGTTCTGGACGGATGTGGTTAAAGAGGATTTAAAGTCACTCGGCATCGAAAGACAGTTCAGGCGCGATGTTTCGTTTCGCAGGAAATGGAATAGTGACAGCTGGATGGAATGTGTTCAAATTGTGGCTGAAGACCGTGAAAAAATGGACACGGCTGACTACTAGGACGGCACACCTCGGTGAAGATGCGGAATGACCGCGTCAGGCGAAAGCCAACCAATTAAGTCAAAGTAAGTCCTCCCACCTCCAAAGGTAGGAATGTGGTTTCACTCCGCTCCTTCATAGAAGAGAACTGTTGTTTGAACTTGTAGCTCCACCCATTTCTATAATTTAGCTCCGTCCCTTCTTATGATTGAAGATTCTCAATTGAACTGGTGGCTCCTCCCACTTCCGGAAGGAAACTGTGCAGATCACACCGCCTCTTTCTGTGCAGCAAGATTAATGCTTGGCCGCTTGGATCCGCCCCTCATTGGACAAATCCGATGCCTCGCCCCCATAATCACTGTACAATCTGCGAGACAAGTCGCACATCGATCGATAATGTATTTTTTCAGGTTGTCACAAATCAAGCGACCGGTGAAACTTTGATGGTGATCGGATTTGTGTTTGAAGTGAATGATCTACCGGAGGCCAACTGCTCTATTTTCCGACTCGTTGCCTAATCGATAATCGATTGATTATCAATCCAGTCATCCGCCGCGCGCCGCCTTTCGAGTGGGCGGTGCCGCGTTGCGTTCTCATACTGCTATGTGTACATTCTTCTTCCGTCGTGTCTAGATATATAATATATAATATAATTATTGATTTTTTTCCTAGTTTTTTTATGTGTGTTCATGCATTTATTGTTCTCAGAATTCAGTGGATATATGATATTCTAGGGATTTCTACTACCACTTATGCTACTCAAGCAATGCCAAATACGATTCAGAGACCAATACCAAGTCGAAGTCATTCCATCCTCTGTTTCCCTTTTTCTCCCTATCCAATAATCGATCGATATCTATATTATTTTAATTTGATGGTGCACACATTTTTTCTAAGCGCGCGCGTGTGCGTGCGCGTACTCTTCGTATTCTGCCCATCTATTCTCATTCTACTTCTCCTACTCCCCTGCCGTCTCCCACCCCTACCGGTTTTCGCGCGCGCTTCTCAGTGTAGCGTGACGATCATTGTCCTCCATTTTATAGATTCACTTCATTTAAAAACTTAGATATCGATCAATATCGATTAGTATTGACTATAGAAGGACACGCATGCGATACAGTTAGTGAGTAGTATATTCAGATCCGCAGAGGACCCATTCATAGTCACGCCGCATGGGTTTTTCTGCGGCGAGGTGTTTGTCGTATACGCGGTGGTGCGACAGTGGTGCGACACAAACGCTGCCGCGGCATGCAAATCTTATACTTTCGTCAGTTGCTGCGGCGAAGTTTGTGCTATCTCTAGTAGCCTGTTAATACGGATTACGCCGCGCCTCTCTGCTGCGAAGCGGTGCGTCACAGTGTATGTTTATAGTAATGGTTACGCGGCATGATCGGTTGTGAGAGACTTCACTTCGCCGCGCCGCTCAGCAGCGGAACTATAAACGGAAACGTTGGCTCCGCAGACGAAGCTGAGTAGAGTTTTCGCAGGGGGGTAGATTTATAGTCCGTTGTAGCAGCAACAAACACAACTCGCGCAGAAAGTTCTTGTACCGATCAGATCGGTGAGAGTGCGTTTCCATGGAGTGACGTTCTTCGTTGTGTTCTGTGACAGAAAGAACCTCTTGTTCGCCAATTCAAATCCAGCAGCTGCTGTAAAGCAAATTTACATCTCGTCGCAGCGACAATCGCAACGCGCAGGTACCACATTTTCAGTCGATTTCAGCGCCCTACGATCTTTGTTTTTTTTTCGCAACGAAACTTGGTGGCTGGCAGCAATGTGATCGCTGCTGTATGCAGGGTTTATACTTCGTCGCAGCGACAGTCGCAATGCGTGCTCATATACTGATGAGACCGGGTTCGAGTCCTACTCCGTCGTGAGGTGTTTTTTCGCGTTACGAGTCGATCTTTGTCAACGAGGAGAGTGTGAATTCCAGTCATAGGCCGAGTTCATACTTCACGCAGCGACAAACACAGCGAGCAGAGATTGCTTTTGTGGTTAAGTTGAGTCACAGTCAAGCTTTTTTCGCGATGGAGTAGCTGTGGGTGCGTTTTTCTAATTGCTCAAAGGCGGTCTCCTATTATACTTTGCCGTTGCGGCTAACTCGGCGTAAGTCTTATGAGGGCAGAACTCCTAATCTGAAATAGAGACGCATCTTACACTCCAAGTATCATAGCGTGAAGGCGAAAATTAGCCAAGTGTGAACTTCTGCGGAAATTGCCGAGGGAGAACATCTGCCGCCGGTGACAAAAATCGCTATGCGACGCTACTATGAACTGGAGCCTATGCATTAACCTACGGTTTTTGAGTCAGTTTCACCTTCCTAGTTTAACTATGTTTCTCCTCATTGTCAATCGAGAATTTATATCGGTCGAGAATGTCTTCATCATCGTTGCCGCTGCATTTCCTTTTTTTTCTGTTCATGGTGTGAAGAGATTTTTTTCTGTGCAGATATGTTGTATTTTTTATTTTTTAGTCGAATATTGTGTTGTCCACAGGATTTTGTTTAAAAGTCAGATGAACATTCTTCAGTCAAGCGTAATCACTTTCTTACTTATCGCATACCTGGTGTCTGGTGGAGCGGATCGACGTCTCAACCAATAGGCCGGAATCATACTTTCCGCGACTGGCGATGGCGACAGTTCATATCGGGCGAATCGATTTTTGGTCGATATTGCTGGTAAACATTTCATGGCGTCGGTCGTCGGTGGAAGTATGATCTCGGCCATACACTGCTGTGGGTGCCACTGTTGTTTGGCCAGCCTGAATAACACGCTTCCATTCTAGACGGTCTCTGCAAATGTTCTCGGCATCGATCGCACTGCACCGGATGGATTTCAGATCGTCGGTGACTTGTTTGAGCCAATTTTCCTGGAGAGGGGGCTGTTCTTTCAATCTTCCACTCTGCGACTCGATTTTTCCACAGAAGATCGCACTGCAATCTGCATGAATCCATCCTGCACACGTTTAGGAACCATCTTAAAGGCAGTGTTCACGATAAAAATCGTTTTTCTGTTTTTCCGCCTATCTTGAAAACGGTCCCATCCTGACTTCAATGATGCCTCTGGAATCGTAAAAGACCTTCCGGGAACGAAGTTATGGTCCCTCAAAAGTTGAGCTAGGGAAGTATGGTGGACGAGTTGTCCGAGGCTTGTAACTTCCGTCATTTTCACCCGATGTATGCAAGCTGACCTGAGTAAATAGAGAAGTTGGGAATAAAGGGAAGAACGGGGCTTTCGATCGGAAACCATAGTTTATCTCACTATCTCGAGTTTTCATTGGTTCACGTTGGAGCGTGGGCATTGCGCTACTGAGATTTGCCTTGCGCTCGAAGTGGCGACTTCGGGCTCTTTTGGGGCTCTTCCTGGCCTGTTTTCATTCGATCTTTCGACGTTAACGTTACAGTGTGACCCTCCACTACCCATTCCTAGTGGAAACTGAAACACATTTTTTACCGTGAACACTGCCTTTAAAGGCAGTGTTCACGATAAAAATCGTTTTTCTGTTTTTTAGCCTATCTTGAAAACGGTCCTATGCTGATTCCAACGATGTCTCTGGAATCGTACAAGACCTTCTGGGAATGGAGTTATGGTACCTGAAAAATTGAGCTAGGGAAAATGGTAGACGAGTTGTCCGAGGCTTGTAACTTCCGTCTTTTGCAGCCGATGTATGCAAGCTGACCTGAGTAAAGAGAGAAGTTGACAATGAAGGGAAGAACAGGGCTAATGATCGGAAACCATCGCTTATCTCACTACCTCGAGTTTTCATTGGTTCACGTCGAGGGGCGGGAAGAGGCGGGACTTGCCCACAGCGGCGGGGTTTTCCCACTTTTCTAAGCCTTTTTGCGGCTCCTGGGTAGCTTTTGGTCCCGTTTTTTCGACGCTGTTCTGCTTCTGAGAGCCACGAGAAGCGTTTGTCATGGAAAAATCGAGGATGAAGTTTATCGAGAACAGTGCCTTTAACGTTACAGTGTGCCCATCCACCACTACTCATTCCTAGTGAAAACTGAAACAATTTTTTCTATCGTGAACACTGCCTTTAACCTACGCGATTCAATCTGCTCCTGGATGGATGGCTGGTTTCCGCATGTCTCCCAAATATCGATGTTCCGCTTACGATCGCGAATAGATACGCCCAAAATTTGCCGCAGACTTTTTGAAACACCTCCTACTTGCTGTCGTCCGACTTCCACAACGTCCATTTTCTGCTCCATACTCAGATATTTGTGGGGAAGTTCCCAGAAACGACAGCAGAACTCCCCTAGAAACAACTGCGGAACTTCCCCGAATCGAGGGGAGGCGGAGGGGACCTCCGGCTAGCAGGTCTTCCCTTGTTCTCCCGATCGCCAGTCTTCCCCAAGTTGTCGTAACCCAACACCCACTGGTCATTGATTTATCAAAAGTCGTCGCTTTCAACAGCTTCCTGTTCTTCGATAGGAGGAATAGGGCAAAAAATATTCACCTTTGACGAAAGGTTACAGAGAAGCTTGTTATCTCACCTGGTAATCTGGACAGAGATACCTTACACAATCATTGAGTGGCAAATCTGCCCCACAACTTGCGAAGTGCGAGACCACCTCGCGACTAGCCTGTTTGCATCATCGTATAAACTGCGGCTTTGTTTTATTTTTCATCATGCTCGGGGAAGGCCAAGGGAACAATCGTGGAACGAACTTCCCTTGTTCTCCCCCTGTTTTGTTCCGAACGCCTCATCGTTTTGTATAAATCGAGTGGAGAGGGGCAAGTCGTCCCACTCCGGGGGGAAGTCTCGCTCCTCTCCCCTCGACCGAGTGATAACGACCAAATGAGGTCTATTCTCCTCGAGAACATCCCCACAAATATCTGAGGACGTCCTCGAATCATACGCAACGATGAGGCGTTCGAAGCGGTCGATTCGGGGGGAGAACAAGGGAAGTTCGCTTTACGGTTGTTCCAATGGCCTCCTCCCGAGCACGCTGAATGAGAAAACAAAGCCGCAGCGTACTCAGACAATAGATGCGGACTGACCGCTGGCAATCAAGGCCTCTGCTGGTGGCACGCCAGCAAGTTGCGGGCGGATAGCTGCCCATCGTGGCCTCGCCGGGCGGATCGCTGCCTCTTGTTGTCTCCACGGGCGCATCGCTGCATTTTGCGGGCGGATAGCGGCATCTTGGAAAGTTGATCCCGCTAGCGGGCGGATCGCCTGCAAGCTCTAAAGCGGCGCTCCGCCCGCAGCCTGCCAGCGATCCGCCCGCTAGGGCTCTGATGGCCAGCGATTCGCACGCCACTGCTTTGATAGCCAACGATCTTCCCGCTCAAATTTTACACTGTGAAACTTGTCAATCATTGACGAGTTCTCTCCTGGTATCAGTATCATGCGCAGAGTAAGCAGACCGAAGGGTATAAAAGGCGCTCCATCGCACTGAATGCTCACTCGGCATTTCGAGGCCGATCCTGGAAGGTGACTGCAAGTCACCTTCGAAGGATTATTCAGAAGCCGGAGAATAATTTTTGGCAGCTGGTCTGATGGTCTTCACGGCTAGAGGGGCTGGTCCCGCACACGTAGACCGTGGTGGGAACCATCGAAATAGCCCACACGTGGCATCGAGGGCGGACCGCTGGCTACTGGCGGGTGGACGGCTGGCTTCTGGCGGGCGGATCACTGGATACTTGCGGGCGGATTGCTGGCTACTGGCGGGTGGAGCGGGCGGATGGCGGGGGGACGTCGATCCGCACGCCAAAAGCCAGCGATCCGCCCGCACCTACCGTCTGAGTACATGGCGATGAAAACTAGCTAGCCTCGAGGTGGTATCGCACTTCGCGAGTTGAAGGTGTAGATTTTCCACTCAATGATTGTGTAAGGTATCTCTGTCCAGATTTCAGGGGAGATGACAGGCTTCTCTGTAAACTTTCGTCGAAGGTAAATATTATTGGCCCTATTCCTGCTTTCGAAGAGCAAGAAACTGTGGAAAACAGCGAATTTCGGCAAGAATTTCCGCTGTCGTTCTCGGCAACTTCCCCACGAGAGTCTGAGTATAGGTCAGAAGCACTTGGGTTCGGAAAAGCCGGATTCTCGTCTTCAATGAGATGTTGTTTCTTTTCCAAACTCACCACCTCGGGGAGGCGAACGCTGATGAAGCCTGTCCTATCCTGCTCTGATTCTGTGCTGTGCATGCCACCTTGCTTGCTTGTACAACTGATCCCAAGAATTTGAATGCTTCCTCTTGCTCAAGGAAATCCCCCTCGAAATGGATTACGGCTTGGGATCCGTCCGTCGTCAATACCTTCGTCTTGCTCTTATTGATCTTTAGACCATACAACTTGGCTACTTCTGCAATAGTAGAGGTCGTTCTCGTGGCCTCTTCGTTGGTATCAGCTACCACGGCGCTGTCGTCGGCAAACATCAAATCAATGTGGAAGCCATTACTGGACTCCTGTTCTACCTTTCAATTCTTTTCTCATTATTGCGTCGACAACGATATTAAACAGCAGAGGAGAAACAACGTCTTCATGACGTACTTCCGTCCTGACAGTGAACTCCTCCAGAAATTCGTTTCCGAACTGTACACAACCGATCGAACCATTGTACGTTGACTGCAGAAGCCTTCCAACTTTCTGAGGCACGTGTTCTTTCTCCAGGGAAATCCAAAAGTCGAAAAAAATTTCGTTCTGAATTTGTCCAGGCGGGTTATTTAGGGGGTTGAACGCGAAAACGAGGTCCGTTAATGGTTTTTGGAAGATTTCTTCAGGTTACGGCAGGTGTAATGCCATTTCGCAATAGAAATCTATGTAAAAAGGTCATAACTACGTTTAGAGAAACGTTCCGCAGGTGCAGTGTAAAAATTCGAATTCTATGTCGAAAATTGATTCTAGAAACGCTACTTTCATCTGGAATGGCCACTGCATGTGATGATCCTTCCCTTGTCAGCTGCATCCGATCATTTTCCCGGCCCTAGCCCCGACAAACTCCAACTAACCTACGCGACCAATGTAGTGACAGACTTCATGATTTTTGTAGCATATTTTCTTTGACTACGATAAAGAACATCTGAACATCAGAGCAATCAAACACAAACAGCTAATCCTTCATAGGTTCATGAAAACATTCGACAGAAATCATCATTTATTCCAATAGTGGTTGTTCTGTTGTTGTTGGTAATTAAGGAATTGTTTTGAAATGAAAAATGTTCTATCTTTTTTTCATGACTTGCCGTCTTACTTACAATTTTTCTTCTTGAGATTCTACTGAAGTTTCGAATTTAAACTTTTTTTGTTGAAATTTTCAAAAATTTCTCTAATCAATGCTTTTTTGGACACTTGTTTATCAAAATCAGGAAGTAAAAAGTATGGTTGCTGTGCCCGAACTCTAGGGAAACGGCCGATTTCGATTTCTCAAAAGGGGTGCCTGAACAGGTACATACTGTGCTTCTCTGGGCCAAATTCCGGTCCGCAATTGCGTCTCGACAAGTTTGCGGCCACGCGCTTTCGAGTCAGAAGTTTTCCAGTGCCGCAGCCGCCGAGCTGCTGACTCTAGGAGGGTTTTAGAAGTTGAAAACTAAACAAAATTGGAGAGAGCTGCATAAAAAACCTTATCGAGTCGGCTTTGGCGCTGGAAACTCGACTGACTAGAGCGCATGCGGCCGCAAAGCGTGTCGGGACGCGATTGCGGACCGGAATTTGGCCCAGAGAAGCACAGTACCGAGCGAAGGGTGGGGCGGTGCATACTCAAAAGCGCCATTCGGTGACCTGTGCCCAGCCCTGGTTCCAGCACGATTATTATCATCACATTGCGTGGTGCAACTGCCTTTGTCTGCTAAAGCAGACCGGAAATCGGGTCCGAGAACGGCAGTATGTGCTAAAACCTAGCAAGTAACTGAGGCATCGCGACGTGGTGCCAGCTGCAGTGCACCGTTTCGGATACGGTGGAGATCAGTTTATTGACTAGATTAGAAATGATGGGGCCACTATTGTTACCAGTTGGTGTGTTCCAAATATTGTATTAGCAGCGCACTAGGAAAGGAGTCGTAAGCGGAGTAACTTCTTCGGCTCGTTCGGCGGCTTCGTTTAGTTTATCATTAGCTCATCCTAGCGCACTAGCAGGGTTTAATAAGCCAGAGATCTACCGCGCCATGGATTTTGGAAGTTAGTTCCGAAACCTGTGGCACTCAGCAGGGTTGCGACCTTATGATAGACTGCCGTATTGTGAAATCGCCGCGATCCATCAATTCTGCAGTTCACCATTAGGTCACCTTGCCCCTCGATGAAACTGCGATCAGCTGTCTCGTAGAGTGCGGTGCAGAATTGTAGGCGCACCCTAATCTTCACATTCAAGAGGCCAACCCTAGACTTCGCAGTACGAGAACAATACCAATAGATTCAGGAGTGCTGAAAACCCTTGTAGACATTGCTTCAGAACAATAAGTGTCTTGGTTAAGAAATACTGCTTGTTTTGGAAAAATGTGTTCTCCGTAAGCGGTGCAAAATTATAGGTTCTCCCCAAACTTTTCTACTTCCACGATTTTTTCCGTTTAAAGTTAGGTATAAGTTTGTCCCCTGGTGCCATATAGACGTTTTCTACATTTATTCCAAGTGGTGCCAAGAGGAATGAACCTTTCTACTGCTGAGCAGACTCAATTGAACGTCCTACAAGAAGCAGGTATGCCGAACAGAAGGATTGCGTCGCAACCAGGAAGATCGCACAACTGTATCAATGGATACTCGAAGAATCCGGTGCAGTACAACAACAAGAAAGGAGCTGGTCGACCGAGAAAGCTTTCGAGGCGGCAGGAGGTACATATTGAGAGGCGGGAGGAGATGCATATTGCTCGTGAAGCATCAAACGGCATGCAGTCCGCGAACGACATCCGAGGGAATTTGAATCTTTCGGTCTCGAAATGGACAATACTCCGATCTCTTCACCGCTGTCCGCACATCAGCCGTGAAGTTATGAAACCTGCACCCCGTTTACATCCCTTCACAAGTCGGCGAGGATGCGTTTTGCTCGTATCAACATGGCCACTAAATGGAGGTAGGTCGCCACAGCCTCGGTCGGGAAGTTTGGAAAGTTACTACTTCTGCACTCCAGGTCGTATTTTCCGACGCAAAAATTAAATTTGAATAGCCCAGATGGTAGAACCCACTACTGGAGGGATCTGCGGAAAGACAAACGGTTATTCTCGAAGCGGAACTCTAGAGACGGAAATCTGATGGTCTGGGCTGCTTTCTCTGGTCACGAGCGTGTTGCACGTAACTTCGTTTCGTGTACGATGAACAGCTTGGATTGCCAAAAGGTGCTTCATGACCATCTACTGAGATATGTCAGAAGACATCGACCACTGGATCTTGTTTTTCAACATGACAACGCATGTATCTGCGCGTCGCAATCAACATCTGCATAGCTAGAAGCGCACAACGTGACCGTTATGGAACGACCTGCGTGTTCTCCCGAACTGAATCCAATGGAGAACTTGTGGAGAATTCTTGTGCGAAAGGTGTATAAGAACGGCACCACCTTTTCTTCGATCTCTGATCTCAAGGTTGCCATTCTAGATGCACGGGGCGAGTGTAGGGCAACATACAATACCCGCACTAATTTGCTCAAAGCAGCAAAAGTCGCGAACTCGCGACTTTTGCGACTTTTCGTCATAACTCGACCCGTTCGAGCAGTGAAGGGCATATTTCGAATCAGCATCGAGAGCTCTTTCTTCTGAGCTCTCGCATGTCTTACGGCCAAACAAGGCGTATAGGGCTAACACAATCAATCGAGTTGGTGAAAGGAAAATTCAAGTATTTTGTGGTTATTTGACGTAACGCCTCGTCCACCTCAACAGTGTGTACATGATAGACAACATTTTAATAAACTGTCTGCGGCTAACAGACTTTTTCTGTGAAATTTTAGTTTTTTTGATTTTCTAAACCCGAATATTTCACCATTTCTACAGCCGCAAGCCTCCTCTAGATTAGATTTACAGAGAGTACCAATGTTTTTCATCGACTGAGTCTGAATCCATCCATGGTGGAAAACTTATAGAAAGTTTAGACCGTGAAAAGTGGTTCGCAGCGAATTCAAATGGGCGATCTTTGACTTCAGCCCTTCCAAGGAGGCCCGTACTCCCTCTCAGGGGCTGGTAATATTTGCAGCTCCTCGCTGTACATGATAAATAGTTCGGAGAACCACCTCAGATTTTTTGCCATTTATTCTTTCAAAACTCAAAATCGTGCAGTAATTATCGGTAACTTCCATTTGATTTCCAATGTCTGGCGATCCACGATCAGCCAGCCGCTTCCCGAAATTTAGAATGCTGGTGGTAAGGGCGTCCCAATGGTATAATGTTCGCTTGTTTATGTTCGAACAAGTCCTTCTGTTTCTCAGATCTAAAAGAGTAATTAATCGTTAGGGGGGAACCATACTTACATCGCGGCACGAAAATCGCGCGCGATGTGGTTTTCTCTGCGATGTACATCGCGCCAACACATCGCATCGCGCTAAAGAATAACCATACTTCGACGCCATTTTGCGACCTCACCCAAACATGCACAAATCTGAAAGAGCAGGGTTTTAGAAGTTCCCAAGCTTATTTCCGCTGTTTTTTCGTTTTCGCAGATTCTTGTTTTTTCGAAGTTGTCCGTATATTCAACCCACTGAGTTTAGGTGCATCTAGATTTGGCAACACCTGCATTCAAAGCCACGTTATCTCGAAAAAATCTACAATCGGCCACATAATTTTTTATTTCAGGATAGCATTCTACGGGAAGACAGCTCAAACATAAATAGCAAGCTCATTCCCTCAGTTTTTATCTGTGCATGAAAAGGAAAAAATGAGCGGTACGTTTCAATCTTATGTTGAATAATATCTCACTACAATGGGCTTTTTCAGATTGCGTTGCTAGAAGACTCCAGCGCATGATTCACAAACGGAACACATGTCGTCATTGTCGGATGTAAGTTGTATCACTACTTCCTGTCAAAACTTTCACGACCTGTGTGCAGATTAAAAAAATTCCCAATTTCTCCTATCGGTTGCGCGTGCAAATAGGCTGATACTCGAAGTTGTTTTAAAGACCTAATAAAATATTACATATGTAGAATGACCCGACGAAAATTCCGAAGTTCCAGGAAGAAGGCTCGATGTGTGGCTGCTCTATTAATGCTGCTATCGAATAGCGACAAGTACCGTCGGAGGTGGTATGTCAGACCACCCCATCGCGACAATATCGACCTTCGTTTTCTGTCCTTCGACACCTACATGGCCACTATGGACTCCAATCAGTTCATGAGCTACTGTCGGCTAACCTTTGAAGAATTTGAACTACTACTAAGTCGCATTGTAGGACGGCTGTCTCACTCTAGAACACATATGGCTTTCTCTATTTCACCCTCGACATAGACTGGCTGCATGTCTTCGGTACCTCTTTGATTACACTATCTAGCTCAATACGCATTCAGTGCACGGCGAAATTTCAGATATCTGGGTCATGGTTCCTCGTTTGTCGCTCATTCGCATAGCCTACAGATCGGCAGTACCACAATGGCTTCGATAGTTTATGAGGTCTGCCAAGCCATAGTGAACGGTAGGTATTCCTGACAATACAATCTTGTTTTCCAGCTCTACCAGAATCACAGCATTTTCTGGCTTTCAGAGTTCTGGGCAGAAGCTCTGCCTCCCCCTACAACTGAGACCTGGCACAGAAGCGCACACGAGTTTGCAACACGCTGGGGCTATCCCATGAGCTGTGGCCGCCATTGATGGAAAGCTTACTTCCACTGCGTGGTGATTGATCCTAATAATGTGATATTGTAGACTGCCTCAAGTAAACAGCTGTTTCAGGCCCCCAGACGCAGTGGAAGTAGTCACTTTAACTACAAAGGCACATTTTCTATCGTTGTTATGATTGTCTAGGACAGTTTTTACAAGATTATCGCTGTCCATAATGGAGCAAAGGGACGCGTGTCAGATTCGGGTAAATGACAGTCAGAGTTAAATAGGTTGTTTCCTTCAATGAAGCGCAAATAATTACAGAACTGTTGACCGTTCCAGGCCTGTACAAGACATCGACTATAAGAAATTATTTGGAGAGTCATACAAACTGCTTCCCTCCGCCGGCAGACCTCAATGGGCATGGCATTGTGAACTATCACCTCCTGGCAGACGGAGGGTTCGCCCAAACACTCTACATGCAACGACCATATCTCCAAAATGAAGCTTCGTCAGATTCCCGGAAGGCAAATTTCAACAAGCGTTTTTCTTCGTAAGTGTTCCTTTTGACCGATGAGACACATTGATCAAATTCTACGCATGCTATTTCAGGGCCAGGCGCATTGTAGAATCCGTGTTTGGGATACTTACGTCGCGGTTCAGAGTTCTGAATAAACTGCAAGGGTCCCCTGAGAATATGAAACTAATCATAAATGCATCACTGGTAAGTGATTAAAATTTGCTTCGGTAAGGACTTTAACCATTTTGATATAAATTATTCAGGTTCTTCATAACTTGCTGTGCTCGTCATGCACGCCTGACGAAATCATGGCCAGATTTCCTCCCGAACAAGAAGCCGCGAGAGTGGAACAGCAAAGTCGTGCTATTCCAAACACTGAAGCTAAGGTCCAACGAATTCGGCTAACCGAATTCTTTGCTGCGCGTGATGGGCTATAGTGCATCGTAAAAGACATTGTATTCCTCTTCATCTATCCATGAATAAAAGCATACAAATAACAATGACTTCAGAAGTACGACAAAAAAGGAGCAACAAAAAAAATTCACAATCCTGAAAACGCAAATTGTGGGAGTTTTCCTGCACCAAATCGTTACTCGGCCACCGAGTGATTTCTTTCCATCTTCACATTCGCTATCTTCTTCCATTGGTAGCTGCGGCCGCTTGCCAAGTTAGCATCGTATCCTCTCTTCTGGTTTCTCAAGCAATGCAGAGCCTCAGTAAGTTCCAGCTGCAGCTTGTCTACCTTGAGAATGAACTCCTCAGCGTAGACAGGATCCAATTCACTCAGATCCTTGAGCCGCGAAGCCAAGTGCAATCCTGAAAAAATGAATAACAGATTTTGGTAGGGACCACCTGCGAAGCTGCTTGACCAATCACAGTATGGCCGGAATCATAGTTTCATCGCGGCGATGCGCGAAAAAAAAGCGGATGAACTTTCTGACGGACCGCTGGCCAAAAAAAAAATGCAAAAGTGTAAATGCTAAAAGATGAAAATTTACCTGCGAAGAGCTCTCGGGCGAATCCACATTAACAATAGTGTCTTCGGCAAGAAGGTTCGAGTAGCGACGCCTAAACATGCACATGTTGAAAAAAAAAACTAAATAAAATTAGATCGCCTACTGCTCACCCTGGCTCAGCTGAAGGACCCAGGAACTTCAACGCATCGTAAAACCTCCACGAAGTCATCTTTTCTAGTTCGCCGGCCTGCGCTCCACTGGTGCGTGTTAATGCAGCTCTGTACTCCTTATCTAGCCTCATGAAGGTATCACGCAGGTTCTTGTATATGCCTTGCAGGAACTTGCCTGAAAGACGTTTTACGATGAATTGTAGATGATTAAGATCCAAGATGGAAATCATGATACAAGAGCTGACTCATATTTGTCTGCATTTTCAGTGGACAATTTAGTCAATCATACTTTCTTCTAGGCTGCGGCATACGGTGCGGTACGACTGAGCTGCGATCCGACCCCCCCCCCTCTCAACTCGTGATGCGCCCACCTGTGAGAACAGCGAATTGAAACAATTTCGAAACACAGCTTGGGATAATGAAAATCAAGCATGAGAACCAAATTTCTAAGCGAGTTTCAGAACCTCCTTATATGAAATCCCAGCCGAGATCGAAGTTTTGCCTGGGCTCTGGATGGGGGCAGTCTCAGGTACGAAACCACATTCAGAATAGAAAATCACACTAAAAATATGCCTGTTCTCTTCTGGGAACGCGCCCAAAATGTCACGAGAAAAAGGAAGGTTGAACAACGCTAGGGCTGGTAACGTTGCAAAGAGGTGACAAAAGATAGTTCAGGTCTCTACTAACGATAAGGGAATAAGATGTTTAGATGGTTAAACAAAATATCTGAAGAAAAATTCCTCAATCGCACCATACCGTGAAAGTTAGAGGCCGTTTTGAATGTTCTTCTGAAGGCCTAAATAGGTCTGGGTCCGATCACGT
Organism: Aplectana chamaeleonis; assembly: GCA_029168955.1. NCBI lineage: Eukaryota > Metazoa > Nematoda > Chromadorea > Rhabditida > Cosmocercidae > Aplectana > Aplectana chamaeleonis. Next base: position 1,373,161 of record JAPDOI010000066.1, on the reverse strand, counting down.
CTCAGCCACGGAAGGATACGACCCCTCCGTGATAAGTCACACCATGCACCGTAGCCGGTTTTTTGAATTCAATATAATTTCATCCATCCATGAGCGAGAAGAACAATTAGGAAGCATGCCCCATAAGACAGATAAGAAATATTCCTTCCCAAGCGAACATCACAGCATCAGCAGCTATGGTAGATTGGGGCGCGGTAACCAACACCAAAATCGTATTTTCGGATTTTGACAAAAGTTGTTTCATTCTAACCCACCCGTGGATCCACACACTTCAAAAAAAAACGTGAAGACCGGATAAAGCCGATGAATTATCAAAACCCTATCCACGAACTTAATTGACAGAGAAAGCAATGAACTTTTGAGGCTATGACGAGGTTAAACGTTTTAACGGATGCGACGAGTCGGGATGACGAAACACGCATGACCTTGCCAGCGCTTGCCGAGTATCGATCACAGCAAGGGTCAACACACTAATTAGGGATACAGGATAAGCAAAGTACAGTTTGTTGGCTATCTAATGCGAGTTTTGGCCCCCATCCAAAAAATTTCAGAGTTTGCACAAGGAACGGCGCCCAAATTACAAATTCTGAGTCATCCCTGAAATGGTGCGTTTGTCGCGCTCTAGTCACTCATTTGATGGAGTTGACACGAAAACAATTATGAGCTAATGAAGATTGCTGAAAACTCACAATCGAATTCTTTGTTAAAATTCTCCTCCATTTCCAACGCGATTTGACGCCAGGCGTCATTCTTGGCCTGTAGAGACTTGTGTTCCTGGCTAGTATCGTCCCAAATCGCCGGAAAATTTTCAATGCAGGAAATAAGGGCTAGTTTTTCCTGATCGTCCATTGGGAGCCGAGGACGAAATTCACGAGGACGCTTTTGCGCCATAATCCTGAAAACAAAAATTTGGAGAAAGAGTGTGCAGGACTCGAAAGAACACATAGACTCTGACTGATTTCAAGTAAGCTCCTCTTTGGTTATCACAGTGCGGAGCGGCGGCTTTCTCGTTGGAAACTCTTTATCACCAGTTATATTTCACCAAGGCCCACCGCTCCGATGCAGGTGACAATCCGAATCGACAGCTCCTAGTGAGATTCAATCCATTCACGACCACACCTAGTTTTGGGTGACTACACAATCAGTTTTCATTTTTAATGTTCATAGTGAAGCGATCAATGAAGTAAACATTTTACCAGAATTTTCTTTTATGGAACTCTCTATCGTGAGAAACAACTGCCTTTTTTCACGTCAGAGTCAAGTAGGGATATTATTTCGTCAGTACTGCTCCACTGATATTCACTTAAAGCAATTTTGGTGCTATGTGGGAAGGGGGGGGGCACTGTTGTATCACACTTGGCCACGCCCATTTTTCCGTGCCGCAATGATTCTCCTGATTTTGGCAAGGGAGGGAAACCCCGGGTAGGTGCTCAAATTTAGTGCGGCACAGTAAAATGGGCGTGCCCAAGTCCATCGCGCCATAGTGCCTCCCCCCCCTTCCCACATAGCACCGCAAATTTTTTCGAATGCCATTCAGAAACCTGCTATCTGTTTACGAATTTTTTATGGGTCAGGTTTGGCTATGGTGGCTGAAAACGTTTAAAATGAAAAAAAACGATGTTTCGGGGTCATGGTGGTTGTAGTCATGGTCGTGGCACTTTTCCAGGTTTTCTTGCTTAAAGAGCTGAAAAACTTCAGTGGAAGAAAAAAGAGTCATGATGTATATTTTCGCAACGATTTTCCCCGGATGAGCCTCAGCTATTTTCACAGAAATTTGAGGCGTGTGCTATAGTGGAGCTGCCAACGGACCACGACTCCTGTAGTCAAGCCTAGTATAGGTTAATACATTAAACATGAGAAAGCTTGGAAACTGGTTCTAGTGGTAGAGAAATCGATTTTTTAAAAAGCGTTCGATCCGAAGTGGTAGTGGTAGTGGTAGCGTGCGGTCGTGAATGGGTTAACACAGCATAATGAGACACAGAATGAATAGGAAAACACAAAGAACGAAGATGGAAGGATTGACAAAAGGAGGAAACTATGAAATACCAAAAAAAGCTCCCGCGATGTCCGCACATCGCAGTGCAGGACGCTGCGATGTGATGAAATCGCGAACGCGCGCTAAACAGCAGGCATCGCGCAAAAAACTATGGTTTAAACGCGATGTGGGCGCGATGCCATCGCGCGTAGCAGCTGCCACCCAAACGCCGCGTGCGACGGCTGACCCCGCCGCGACTGCTCGATCCCTTCGCGGCGCGCGGCGACCAGTGCTAGATCACCCTTCTGACTGCGATAACATCGCTTCAAGTATGGTTCCCGCCTTAGTCCCTCGCTTCGCGCCTCTGCGTCTCTGACTCTCCGCGCCCTGCACCCCCTCTTTTGAAGGTGTCGAAAGCGCACTGTTCTTGCCTGTCTCGCTCAATGAGCGAAGTTCACACGAAATGGATCGATTTCCTTGGGCAAGGTTTCACTCGAGGAGACGACAAAGAGCTTAGGTTGAAACAGTAAGAAGAGGGCAGAAAGAACAGAAAGAGAAACATGAGGGAGTGTAATCACACGGGAGGTTTCTGTGTCATCAGTGGAGTACGGTTGCGCTGGAAGGGGATTTAACGAGATGCATAGTCCCTAGCTCACCAGCGACTACGAACAGGTTGAAAAGGAAGTCACTCCAAGCGTTGTCTATTTACTGAAAATCAACGCCTCGAATTTAGTGTAGAGAGTTGAACTTTGCGGGTGGCTCCCAGATTATTTGCTCAATCCTACCGCAGCGCTGAATCACAACGCGGCGCGGTCGACGCCATGCGATGCTATACCACGCGGTAAGGCCTATTTCAGAGTTCCATCGCTGCGCGATGCTGTATTTTCTGAGGGCATCTATCCATACCGCGCCGCTCGTCGATTCGCATATGAGTCATGAAAACGCGCCGCGCCGGGGTGCAACTCTGAAAACTCCCTAATTCATTCATATTAATGAGCCACGTAGTTAGAATCTGCCAGGCTTTGAGATAATTATCTTCCAAATTTTTCTTTATGCATGGCGACAGATGGCATAGCGACCACTTGGTCCTTCCTCCCAGTACGATCATCACGTGCCGCATGATGCAACAACCGTAGTCCGCAAATGCGGTCCGCAATTTGGCTCTGAGAGCAGTTGTAATTCGGTTCTATCACACATCTGCCGACATCAAGACTGCGCCCCACGCGGCTCGCGCGGACTTTTGAGTTCAAAATGAAGCATTTTCAATTTTTGGTCTTCGGACCTTAACCTATTGCTCGTTCAGATTGCCGTGCTGCAGAGCAACGCCATGCGGTCGAATTTATGCAACAACGCTTTGCACGATCACTCTTCTTCGTCGCGTTTTGAAATCGCTACGTCACGTTGATTCGAATCTTCCTCTGTCAATATCAGGATTGCGGCGCATCGCCGCTTGTCGCGCACGCGGCGCGACTGCTCGGACGACTACTGGCGTAACCAATCATTTATTCGAACCAAAAACAAAACCGTGAATAGTCGAAGTACGTTCTTGAACGAATTCTCATCAAATTCAGAGCCGACTTCACTACGCGCTGGCGAAGGCGTTCTCTGAGGGTAGCGCCTTCTCAGGCGGCGTCATGGACGCGACCCACGCCGCAGCAGGGCGTACACGGCGCGCACTACAACTGAGAGCATTTTTCACGGACTGCCAATTGCCTGCCTTGCGGACAAGATGACTTGGATGAACCTGTACGCAATTTAGAACCTTTCTCTCCGGAAACAGAGCTGCGTCGCGTTGCGCTGGAGCTCGATAGTGAGTTGAAGCTCAAAACGAAAAAATGGAACAAATGCTTCATTTCGGAGCCAGAGGTCCGCGCAAGCGGTCGCGTGTGCGATAAGTAGCGTGCGGCCACTAAATTCGAGGCGTTGATTTTCAGTAAATAGACAACCTTTGGAGTGACTTCCTTTTCAACCTGTTCGTAGTCGCTGGTGAGCTAGGGACTATGCATCTCGTTAACTCCCCTTCCAGCGCAACCCTACCCATTGATGACACGGATCCCTCCCGTGTGATTACCTCCCCCTCATGTTTCCCTTCCTGTTCTTTCTACCCTCTTCTTACTGTTTCAACCTAAGCTCTTGTCGTCTCCCGGGTGAAACCTTGCCCATGGAAATCGATCCATTTCGTGTGAACTTCGCTCATTGAGCAAAACAGGCAAGACAGTGCGCTTTCAACACCTTTAAAAGTGGGGGTGTGCAGGGCGCGGAGAGTCAGAGACGCAGAGGCGCGAAGTGAGGGACTAACGATAAATTACTCTTTCAGATCTGAGAAACAGAAGGACTTGTCGGAACAAGCAAACATTATACCATTTGAAAGCCCTTACCACCAGCATTCTAAATTTCGGGAAGCGGCTGGCTGATCGTGGATCGCCCGGCATCGGAAATCAAATGGAAGTTACCGATAATTACTGCACGATTTTGAGTTTCAAAAGAATGAATGGCAAAAAATCTGAGGTGGTTCTCTGAACTATTTATCATGTACAGCGAGGAGCTGCAAATATTACCAGCCCCTGAGAGGGAGTACGGGCCTCCTTGGAAGGGCTGAAGTCAAAGATCGCCCATTTGAATTCGCTGCGAACCACTTTTCACGGTCTAAATTTTCAATAAGTTTTCCACCATGGATGGATTCAGACACAGTCGATGAAAAACATTGCTACCCTCTGTAAATCTAATCTAGAGGAGGCTTGCGGCTGTAGAAATGGTGAAATATTCGGGTTTAGAAAATCAAAAAACTAAAATTTCACAGAAAAAGTCTGTCAGCCGCAGACAGTTTATTAAAATGTTGTCTATCATGTACACACTGTTGAGGTGGACGAGGCATTACGTCAAATAACCACAAAATACTTGAATTTTCCTTTCACCAACTCGATTGATTGTGTTAGCCCTATATGCCTTGTTTGGCCGTAAGACATGCGAGAGCTCAGAAGAAAGAGCTCTCGATGCTGATTCGAAATATGCCATTCACTGCTCGAACGGGTCACCTCGGGCCGAGTTATGACGAAAAGTCGCAAAAGTCGCGAGTTCGCGACTTTTGCGGCTTTTTTTGAGTAAATTAGTGCGGGTATTGTAGTGATCAATAATCTTGTCAAAAGTGTGCCTAACAGGATTTTTGATGTTTGTGTAATTAAAGGAGGCGCCATTTATCATCAGATGTGTTTTATTTGCTCTTAAAGTTTGGATAAATGATTATTTCAACAGGTGGACCTATAATTTTGCACCGCTTGAAGGCAGTGTTCACGAAGAAAAAGTTGCACGTTTTCTGGCTAAAACGTAAGCTTTGGGTCCCTCCAGGAAGATTAGGAATGGAAGTGCGATGAAAAAGGGCCGGTAAGTGGGTGAAAATCTCGTGGGCCAGCCAACCCATTGGGCCACTCCGCCCACGTCCTATAGCACTATAGCAGTTTCCCTGAATTCGTGGTTAGGCGATGGTTTCCGATCAAAAGCCCCGTTCTTCCCTTCATTTTCAACGGCTCTCTTTACTCAGGTCAGCTCACACACATCGGCTGCAAAAAACGGGATTTACAAGCCTCGGACAACTCGTCCACAATGCTTCCCTAGCTGAATTTTGAGGGGCCATAACCCTGTTTTCAGGAGGTCTTGTTCGATTCCAGGGACATCTTTGAAATCAGCATGGGACCGCTTTCAAGATAGGCGGAAATACAAAAAAAAAGACTTTTATCGTGAACACTGCCTTTAAGGAGAGCACTTTTTGTCAAAACAAGCAGTACTTCTTAACCAAGAAACCGATTGTTCTCAAACACTGTCTACAAGGGTTTTCAGCACTCCTGAATCCATTGATACTGTTCTCGTAATGCGATGTCTGGGGCTTGGCCTCTTGAATGCAAAAATTAGGGTGGACCCATAATTATGCACCGCACTGATTTCGACTCACACAGAAGCTACGAATCTATGCTTTTCAATAAATCTGGACAAGAATGCTGTTATGCTGACGGAAATGGATCTACGCCAAAAAGCTTTCTCAGATATTGGATCAATGTTGGGCTCGTGTGGCCACTGAATGGTTACCAAGCAGTAAGCGAACGCAAGGAAGGCCAAGGACACGCTGGCTGGACGAACTTGCTAAGCACCGAGGCAAGCGGACGAAGTGTGTTAGGAATTGGATCACTTTGGTCGAAGGAGATGTGGAGAAGAATGCTGAGCTCTTCGCAAGAAAGACTCGATCTACGTTTTGTCGTTGCGAATAAGAGTATCAATAATTAAATAAAAATAGACAATGCTGTTTTTTAAAATAAAGTATTTCCAAATCCGGCCAATCCAAGGAAGGTTCCTAAACTCAACGACCCTGTGGGCTTTCGTCGAAGCCTGGCTTGAGTACTTGTGCTTCTGTTGTATGTTGATATGTATTTCAGGCTGAGTTTCAAGATGTGCTCCCTTCTAATAGAAGTGTTCTTCAAAGATGGAATAGGCTTATTTTCCAACCTTATTTGTTGAGATGTAGTTCTTACAGAGGTGTACTTCAAATAGGTGGTTCACTTCCATTTTCAATCCTTCTCGTTAGTGTACCTTGGTGAAAAAATGAACTTGAATTGAACATATCTTTTCAGAAGATTCATTGACGGTGAAACTGCAAAAAAAGGAGAGAAAGCAGAAACTTTCCAAAACTTCCGAAAGATCCACAAAAAAGTTCATCGTCTTGGTGACGTTTCGGTGCCCAGCACCTTCTTCAGACATTTCGGCTCAGCTGTTGGGCTGGGTCAAGTACATTACGTACAGCGGAATTTTCACACCGTCCTACTTGGCTCAGCCCCAAGAGCTGAGCCGAAAGGTCTAAGGAAGGAGCAGATAGTTTCTACCATATCTTTTCAGAATAAAAAAGTTGGTATGTCTCTATATGTGGTTGAAATGCCCCGGCCTCCGCGAATGTTTGAGTGGTTAGGCGAGACTGTTGCCTGTAAACGCTCATGTCAAAAAGCCAGGAAGTCGAATTTAAACTTAATGGTTGTCTTTAATGAATAAGACGAGTGAAGGAAGAGGTTGTTGTGGTAGGCGAGGCACGCAACTGTGAAAAGGTTCTCCGATCTGAGTTCAGTGTCGATTGTTTCAGGTCGATACACTGAAGAGCTTGAACTGCTGGGTTCACGCAGTTTTCTCCTTTCCCCAAGAAAAATTATGAAAAACACCGAGCGTTTTACAAACACTACGAGAACCAGACTTCTAATGCTAAAATCGAGTCACAGATAGGTTATTATCTCATGCTTGTCTTGGCATTCGCATTCACATCAAGTCGCCGTTAACACCTGTGCCGTAGGGATCCTCACTTGGTTCAACCTGAAACAGGTTATAATTGAAGGTGATCACTTTCAGTCGTTCTTAATATTGTTACTCAGCTCAAAGAGGGCTCTTCGTCTTCACACTCTATTTCGGAACGGAATACACTGACAAAGGAAGTGTTTAGACTGTCAAACGCATCTGCGGAAACGACTATCTATCTGACTATCTCTTGTGGCTCAATAGTAACACTGCGCAGTATCCAGCCCCGAGCTGCAGGTTCCAAGAAGTTACAACCTTAAAAATTGGTTTTTTTGTACTTTTTTGTTCCATCCAAAAAGCGCATTCGTCTACAGAAAATCCTGAAATGAACCTCACAAATGTGTGGAGCGCCCAAAACTACCCCCTGAGCAAAGTTCGGGTGAAGGCACATTTTAGAAACGTTGTCCAGACTGATAGCGTTTTTGACTTATACGGATTTTCGGTTGGGCGTTTTTTTACACCGATAAGATTGCCCTGGAAGCGCTTTAGAAAAATGTTTCAGATTTATATTCATATATATTTATATTTATTTTGCACTCATGGTGCGCAATCGACAGGAAAGCAACGAACAAAAAAAATCGAGTTCCGACTCAACCAAAAACAATCACACAAATGAGGAGAATCACAAAACATTCAGTAAACGAAGAATGGACAGACTTGAAGAGCCAAAGCTTCACGTGCTTGCCAAAAAGGAGAAAAAAATGAAACGCAGCCACCACGACCAAATAGCAGATCGGTTTTTTTGAAACTGTTCAGTATCAGTAATTTACTTTCCAGTGAAATGTGGAAAAACGTGTTCTAGATGCAACTGAATTCACAAGAAGTGTATTGGCTTAGAACAGAGAGGATACGGTCAGCCTGGGCAACGCAACTAAGACCGCAACTAAGACTAGATTTGACTTAAAATATTCTCAGGCAGGTTTTTTGGGGCGCTGATCACGAATCTGTGGTTGATTAGTCGATTTTCCAAGGTTTCGGCTAATTTCTTTCGAAGCTTCCCAGCCGGGGAAAATTTCGAGGGAAAAACGCCTTTTCCGAGATTCCCGGATTTCTACGATAGACATGTCTCAGAATCATTCTCCGAGGGTTACTTGGAGTGCTAAACACGGATCTGGAGTCCGTTTATCGAGTTTTTGCAGAATACGTAAGATTACGGTGGGTATACGGTAGTTTGGTCAAAATCTCAGAATTCACTCAAAATTTGTATACGGAGGTTATTCGGGTTGGAGACTTCGAATTTGATTTCCGTTTGTCGATTTACAAAATACTAAGATGAGTTTTGCTGTCTAAATGGCGTGTTACCTACCGTTAACGACAGTAAACCTCGAAAATTCGACAAAAATACTCCAGATTCGTTTTCACCACCCTAGGTTACCCCTTCATACAAGTTTTGAGCTAAACCCGAGAAAAATTTTTGAAACTCAGAAAAATTCTTGCTTTTTCGCGAGGCTTGAAAAATGCTCATAACTTTTTCAAACCTGCAGCTCGGTCGGGATTCGGCGCATTTTTACTATTGAGCCAGAAGAGATGCTAACGGTACTAGTCGTTTTCGCAGCTGCATTTGACCCTTTACACCTCCCTTGTTAGTCCTCAATTCAATTCAGATTTGGAAGTCGGGCGAGGAGACGCCGAGAAGGTGTGAGAGGCGAAGGAGACAGTGCCTGTGATTGCATAAACACGCGATGGACCCAATTGAATTCCTGTCCGACATAGAGGTACCGTGTTTATGTCTTTGGCAAAATTCAACGGATTGACCAAATATTCTGCTTCGACCTCAAATCTGTATGACAGTAATGAATCGCAAGCATACCTCGCGTTTGTAAAAGCTGCGCTGTCCTTCGATGAAGTTGCTTCCGCCGATCAAGTCGCCCGGCTCGTTGTTGATCTCCCGTCGGAGCCGAAACGAGTCACCTGTAAAATGAAGAGTTTTAAAAAATGAATGCGCTCGCTAGGCCGTGAATGACGATATGCACACTATTTGTAAGGGAAAGATAAAGAGTACTGAGTGGCGCGAAAAGCATTTTCGACCGACAGCATGAGCCTTTCAAAAACACGAATGCTGTTGTCTTCTTTTTTTTTGGGGCGGCGCGTTCAGAGTTTTCACGGGGCGACGCGGCGACACATGCCAGTGCGACGCAAAATTCGAGTCGCGCAGTTATTCAGGTGTGAACGCTAGGCGACAAGTGCGTACGTACGCGATTTTTCGTGAACAAGCAACGGCGATTTCTTCTGTAGCGATACCAACAGTTTTTCCAAGCTTTTCAAGTGCATGCCATCCCAGATGCGCTCATATTATTCTTTGCATTGTTAGATTTGATTGCGTTAATGAAAAAACGCCGAAGAAAAGCAGCAGCGAGTTTGCTACATTCCTGGCGTCGGACTGCAATGCAAGTCAAAAAGCGCATCATTTGTGCTGTATTGCGTCTCTCCACTGTGAACACACAGCGATGACGCGACGTCGCTTGATCGATACATAGATAGGCCGAATATAGCGTCGCGTCGCGCCGCGAATGAACTCTCAATGCCGCGTAACGGTTTAAAGAGTAGTTGAGTATATGAGGTACACCGGATCATTCAAAAATAAGCTGGTGGTGTCCTCTATAGAAGATAAATAGGTAGCCACTTCAGAATTGAGTGTATATATCGTCGCAGAGCTCTGCAGTACAGAGAGTGACATATAGACACTCTGCCCACAAAGGTTGGCGTCGTTCAAGGGCAGCCATTCTCCCCTCGCCGTAGTTCAAAAACCTCTTCCGAGCTTCGGCTTTTTTTATGTCTGAACTATCTCTCTGGCTATCTGAGAGAAACTTTTTTTCTGTGAAATTCTGAACACCAGTACATTTTGAAATGGAATAAAGCTGTGGGATAACCCTTAAGGAAGCCTTTTCTAGAAAAACGAGGTCCTAATCCATGCGATGTGATCGATTGCGGATGATCGTCTGCCACAGCTCAGACATTCATGGTATAGTACGACCCTATTGTGCCGACATACTACCCTGCGACTGTCTGAGATACAATCAAAGACGTGTGCCCACCGCTGAGATGATCGCCGGCTGACAACGGGCAATCAAGTATCAGTTATGAAGTAAAATAGCATAATCCACTCACCTTCGTAGAAGACTGCTGCCAACAACGAGGCCTAGAAAATGTTACCATTAGTTCCAACTGTCAGCTGAGAAACTAGTCTCCGTCTAAATAACCCATGCCAACCCCGATTTTCGATCTCTATTGGGCAGGATCGAAAATAGAATCTCTTTTTGAGGAACAGGTTCCGAAACTGACCAGAAACAAGGAGTTGAGAAAAGCCACGCAGAGCTGCACGCATAGCTGCATGACCTTTATATAGCACCTAGTGTTCTGGTCAAGTTCCCTGCAACGGAAACAAGACACCTATTTTGAAAAACGGGAAGAAAGTGTGTGCGAAGGGAAGCGAGCGGAGGGTGAATTCGCGAATGTTTGGTTTTATAGTGTCCCAATTCAGTCGGTGCGGATATACCGATTTTTTGCGTACCTTATTGTGCGTAGACGCAAACTCGGCGAGCACAATTATAATATAGGAGCACCGAGTTCGCCCCATCTTTCATTCAGGTTCGCAAAGCATCAGTGCGATCTGTGCCGGCTGTATGATCGACGAGGAATCTTGCGTCGAGTCAGAATTTTCTGCCGTGGACGCAGAGACTATCAAACATGAACATGCAGAGGCGTAAAGCACACCCTCGTGGCGAACCTTTCAGTGTTCATTTTATCTACTAATCTTCCAACGCATGATGGTACGGACGTGAGCTCTAAGGCTCCGTTCATAGCAGACGAGCAGCGGCAAAGCACCAAGGCGTCGGAGCATCATGCGCCAGCGCTGAAACGCTGGCGCATGACGCTCGACGGCTGGCGCAAGCAACGTGTCCGAGGACGGCACGTGGTTAATGATGGTATCGATAATATATGTGACAGCCGCTACTGCCGCTATGCCTCCACCGTCAGCGTCAGGGCGCATGCAGTGGTCGCTGGGGAGTCAGATCAACAACGAGTGTTAAAGATGCAAACCCCTGGCGTCACTTGGCGCCAGGTCGTCTGCTGCTATGGACGGAACCTAACTAGGAAAGTGTTAAAAGACCTCTTGTTCGTCTGCAACGGATTATATTCCTATTAAGTGTTTTTCAAGAGCGTTAACGAAGTTTGTAGCTGGTAAGGAAATTCGAAGAGGGGGGTAAGAAAGGGTATTCTCAGCTAGGGGGAAGGAAGCTCCCATCAGGCAATTTTCAGGGAGTTCACGAAAATGGTTTCAAATTCAGTTCAAACATGTTTTCTGAGAGTGTCTCATAGTGTTGAATACGATTCTGGGCTCCGTTTATCGGCAACCTGGGACTTACTGTAGGTGGACTTAGATATTATGCCATTTAGTTGGCGTGAACTGTCTTCGTACTTCAACAGTCGATACGTGGGAACCGGCGATCTATAACGCTATCAACTGAAGTATTCCTAAGGAATTCTATCAACAACAAAGATTGATAGCAGCATCAAGCATCTTTTATCCGGTTTTCCATTCATTTCTATGAGGTGGTTCGTTTCATTTCTGACTTTTACTTGAGCGCCCCCGTTTAGGATAGTCCTCTCGAATACACCCCTTTCCCTCCTAATGAGGTCCTCCGCTAAATCTGAGAAAAGAATTTCTGAAAGTTGGGCTCCGCAGAAAAGGTCAAGGATTTGGCATTGCTCCTAAATGTTGTGAAATTGCTTTATTGGATTTGGCTCTCAACTTGATTTTTCAAATGTAGTGAAATTGTCGAATTGATTTGGCTGTGATGATACTATATGCAGATAACATAATCATTAAATGTAGTGAAATTGTTGCAAACGGATTTGGCAGGAGCTCTATCAATTATCACAGTCAAATCACGCGTCAGAAGGGGTTTTCCTTGAAGCGCATATTGAATCGAATGAGAACAGGAATAAACCTAGCAGCAAAAACGTTTCTATACAATGCGAACCGTGAAAGCGTTGAGGACACGAAGACATAGAGTCAGTAGCGAGTGAATTGCGTTAGATTTCGTTTTCATGATTTTTATCTCATCGGTGAGGGAAGGTCTGGTACCTTATTGTTAGTGGGAGCTACACTGAAAGGGCAGAATAGCATTCGGAAACCTTAATTCTAGCCCATAAGGCCACGTTTCGTTCAGCATTGTTGACTGAGGATTATTATTTTTTTCTTTTTGTCTTCATTCGCTCGCCAGAGGACCTTCTGACGCGTGATTTGACTGTGATAATTGATAGAGCTCCTGCCAAATCCGTTTGCAACAACTTCACTACATTTAATGATTATGTTATCTGCATATAGTATCATCACAGCCAAATCAATTCGACAATTTCACTACATTTGAAAAATCAAGTTGAGAGCCAAATCCAATAAAGCAATTTCACAACATTTAGGAGCAATGCCAAATCCTTGACCTTTTCTGCGGAGCCCAACTTTCAGAAATTTCACAACTTTTTACAAGGGTTTCCCTTCTACAATATCGTCGAGCTCCCAGAAGTCAAGTTGTTTGTTTTTCGAAAACATAGTGGTAGAAATGAAGAAACAACCGCTCCGCTGCTAAGACTGCAATATAATTGTTGCAACGCGGCTTCCTACAAATAGATGCAAGGCATATACTTTTTGAATTTAAAAGTCGAAAAATGAAGAAATGAGTTTCAAAATGACCCAATTGTACAGGTTCTAGGCACTCTTCTAGACGGGGGGCACGCGCCACTCAAGACAGGAATGAAATGGACGGCTCATTGGTGAGGCTACCTGTCGAAGTATTTCCGTAGAGCTCTAATAAAAACAATGATTGATAGCGCAGTATCAGCCCTCTTTTATCAGAGTTTTCCATCATTTCTATGAGTTTTTGCGTAGCTTGGCCCCTCTAGTGAAAGAAAATGTTGAAGGGCCCATGAAAAACCTTCATTTGTAAAGAAAAGTCAATCGGAACACATTGTAAATACGAATTTGAATTTCGCGCCAAAATCATTTTCGGAGGTTTTTCTGCATGTGGAGTTCGTGCCGTAACCAATTTTCCTGTTATCTTACTGTCGCACCACCATTCTAGGAAAAGGGCTAGATGACTGGTGAGAATTGGTGGCGGATATTAACCTCATCGTCCAACGTTTTTGACTCGCCAAAGTATACCAGTGTGGTCTACCGGGCTCAATCATGAAATTGAGCCTGAAAAATGGAAATTGATTTCCAGCGCGAACGATAGTTAAGTGCGCCAGAAGAGGACTACCGTAATCTCAGGAATGATGTTATTCGGCTCTCGTAAACAAATTTGATGATACCCAATTGATCAATGATAAAGTATAAAAAGAAGTGAAGAGCGGTGTATCTTGATTCACACACCGTCCTTCTCTAGGGGTCAACAGTTGAGGATCTGCCTGGACTAAAAGCAGGGAAACATCACCACCTGTAGGGAAGATGAAGCGAAATCGGAGCCAGAACTTAGAAAATTTTAGAGCCAACTCGAGTGAGATTACGGTAGCCCTGTTCTGGCGGACTTAACTATCGTTCTTGTAGATTCGGAGGCCTGGCTTGCATACGATGTCCTGAACATTGAACTGAGGTCCTGCACACCCCTACTGAGATCCAGCACACATTCCATGAAGTCCTGCTCACCCTTACAGGGGTCTTGCACACGTTTCATGATGTCCTGCACACTCCTACTGATGTCCTGCACACATTCCACGAAGTTCTGATCATCCTTACAGGGGTCTTGCACACGTTTCATGATGTCCTGCACACTCCTACTAAGGTCCTGCACACATTCCATGATGTCCTGCACACCCCTATTGGGGTCCTGCACACGCTTCATGATGTCCTGCACACTCCTACTGATGTCCTGCACACATTCCACGAAGTTCTGATCATCCTTACAGGGGTCTTGCACACGTTTCATGATGTCCTGGGGCGGCATTAAGAAACCCGGTAGCGCGCGCCACAACTAGCGCGGTTGTGCTGGCGCTAGAAGAGGCCCATAGCGCGCGCCTGCTTGCCCACTATCAAGAACCGGAGGGCTAGCCCGCCCAAATGCCAAGCGCGCGTTTTCCCTTGGTGCACTGATCAGCCTTGTGCCATAGAAAACGTTTGCTTACATTTAAACTGTGTTATTACCAACAAAATTCTCAAGGAAGACTGTTTTTCAATTGTTCACGAATACGCCTTCAATCAACCTCGGATACGGCGACGAAAAAAGGATTAGCACCAACTTCGCGAACTATTCCTTGCTTATAACTTTCTTGAAATTTCTGGAAAATCATCTTTAGAGTGTTGTAGGAGTGTGAAAGGACATGAATAGTGCTTTGACAATTTCCTTAGTGCCCACTCGAGGGATTCTAGAGAAAGGACGTGTTTACAGCTTCACCCACGTGTAAATCTTTTTCCCGAGGTGTTTTCGAGTTTCATCAAGGAATTTTCGAGATGTTCAAAAAAAATTCTGAATTTCGCTCAAAAGTTCCAATTGGGGAAATCTCAGACGCTGATAACGAATCGGGAGATCCTTCTGTTGCTACTCTGGGGGTTACTGTAGGTTGTGGTAGGCTTAATGCCTACTGAGTTGAGCACTTATCTTAGTATTTCGAGCATTGACCACTTATCCTCAAATCTGTGTTTGGCGTCCCCTTCTACAAAGGAATTTCTGAGCCCAATCTGAAACTTCGACCAAGCTTTTCGTATACCCACCGCTAAGCCAAGAAAAATGGATAAACGAACTGATTCGTGTTGAGTATCTCGAAAACTCCTTTGAAGAGGTTTGAGGCAATATTATCGTAGCATCGCTAAAAGTCGTGTTTGGCTAGCGAAATTTTCCTCACAAGGGAACTACTTTAAAGGCAGTGTTCACGATGAAAATCGTTTTTCTGTTTTTCCGCCTATCTTGAAAACGGCCCCATGCTGATTCCAATGGTGTCTCTGAAATCCTACAAGACCTTCTGTGAACGCAGGTATGGTCCCTCAAAGATTGAGCTATGGAAACATGGTGGACGAGTTGTCCGAGACTTGTAACTTCCGTATTCTGCAGCCGATCTATGCGAGCTTACCTGAGTAAAGAGAGAAGCTGAGAATGAAGGGAAGGGAAGAGGGCTAATGATTGAAAATCAGCGCTCATCTCACGATCTCGAGCATTCATTTGTTCACGTCGGTGGGCGTGTGATGCGCTTTCGGGGTTTTCAATGCGCTCGAAGTTGCAACTTCGGGCTCTTTTGGAGCTCTTCCTGGCTCGTTTACACGCGTTCTTTCGACGTTAGCGTTACAGAGTGTCCCTCCGCTACCCAATCCTAGTGGAATTTCGAAAACTTTTTTCAGCGTGAACACTGCCTTTAAGTCCTGGCCATTCTTTTGAAATGTTCCTTTCCCAGAACAGTTCTTGGCGTAAATTACGGTCTTCGCAGCTGCCTAAAAACACATTTAAAAAATCATACGCGTTTTTCAAAGCCCGGCGGCATGGTAGGGGCTTCACCCTCCATGAAAAGTTAAGTGTGTTTTGAAAAAAAAAAGACTCGGATTCGGCTCGGAACTTATACAGGCTATGAAGTGGCGAAATTCACTTGGTTCCTACGCAAGCTGGCGTGAAGCGGAGGTTAGAAACAATGAGAGAGCGCAGGGCAGACGGAAGCCTAGGCGTCGCGCGCGCCGCTCGCGCCTCGAATGATGTGAATTACGACGTTTTATAGAGGGTATGTAGGGGTAATGTTGGGTGTTGAACACAAATCTCGAGTCCGTTTGTCGCGATTCTGAGGTTTACTGTAGGTTACGGTTAGGTATCATGCCCCATTTTATTAAGGGGCAAAGCCTCACATCAGTAATTCGAAAGTCGACAAATGGTCATTGAATTCACCGCATCACCGCAAATAACCCCCGCTCAGAAATTTTTGAGCAAATCTGAGACTCTGACTAAAACTATCGTTATACCCACCGTAATCTGTCAAAAATCGATAAAGGAACGCACTCCGGATTGGTGATCAGCAGCCCAAACAACCCACCTCCTAAAATTTCAAGTCAAATCTGGAAATTTTCAAAAACGCTTCAAGAGCTTTCTAATTGGTATAAATTAACAGCCCAAACCGAAAACCCGTACAAGGATTCAAAGTGTATCAGTCTGTGCGAAATTTGGAAATGTGCCTTCACACAAAATTTGCTCAGTGGGGTAGTTTCAGGGAGCTGAACACGATTATGAGGTCCCTTCAGATTCTCCATAGACGAATGCTTGTTTCTGGAAGGTACAATACATAGGTACGGAAATTTGGTAAAACACGCCTAAAACATTTTTTCCAGATAGGCTTTGAAGCAGCTGCGAAGAAGACTCAAATCGTATTCTACGCTGAAAACGAGTTAGAAACGTATATTTCATCCGGAATGGCCAGGCTGACTCAAAAGTACGATACCACAAGCGCTAAGTTTTGTAAAAACGGGAGCATTTAGCTAAACTTCTGGCAAAAGTGATCTGATGCATGTAACTTTTTTGAACGAAGAGTTTTTGGATTCTGAAAATGCTATCTTGTTTCACAGCTCTAATTTCTACAATAAATAATGTACATTGTGGATCAGGAGTTCCCTAAATCGCCTGCTTGTTTTCGAGTAAAACTGTTTTGCAGTCCTTTCAGAAAAACAGAAGCGTCGCGCGGCAAAGTGCGGCGAAGCTTTGAGAGTAATTGTACAGTTAATAGAAGAGTAATCTCTATGTTTTCTTCGTGAATTAGATGAAGGTGGGGCTATCTCGAGATCTGTGCAGGTTGAATTTTCGAAATCCTCAATTTGTCGGTCTGGAAGTTCAGCAACAAAAGCCCGACTTTTCAGGAAGCTCCCGTGGGTGTTTAATTAAAGATTTCTGAAAATTCAATCGGCACAGATCTCGAGATAGCCCTACTTTCATCTAATTCACATATAGAAGAACACAGAGATGTTGCTTCTATTAACTGTACAATTACTACTTAAAGTTTCCCGCTGCACTTTTAAGCCTCAAGCGCGTACGTTTTTGTGAACGACCGCAAAAGCAATTTCCCTCAAAACAAAGCATTTGAGGAACTCGGTACACAATTTACATTATTATGTAAGTGAAATTGAGCTGTGAAGTTTCAAGCAATAGCATTTTCGAGAATCAAAAAACTATTCAGCCGTTCAAAAGTTAGCCCGCCATGCATCGGACGCTTTTGCCAGCAGTTTGGCAAATGCTTCCCGTTTTTTACAAAACTTAGCGCGTATTGTAGTTCCCGTTGTCAGAGAAAAACCCCGTACCAGCACCGGGACAATCTCTAGATGGCCAAATCCGAAAACATTGTTTTGGAACACCACGAAAAGTTGCTCTTTTGGTTACGGATTTTCCAAAAAGCTAAGAAAAGAAGCTCTGTTTCTGAATCCTTAGAAACATAGAAAGCGAGTTTTGAGCTCGGATTGTTTATGTACTGTTGCACACCTGCAAATGTCAAACCACAGTTTTTTACTAGCAGGAAATCTGGGGCAGGACCTTGTGAGGCACACTCAAATGCCACCATCGTTTCATTAATATTCTCACACTTCGGGTTCAGTTATTTAATCGCTGTTCAAAACAAGCCATTTAAGCGGAATAATTCAAAGAAAATCTGAATAGGGGACATAGGAGAGAAATAATGGTTTCTTCTCACACAAACGACAGGGAATTAAGGGTTTGAAAGATTGGAAAGGATGTTTGGAATGGAAAACGACGTGAGTCGTTCGCGCGCCACTGGTAGCGCGCTTCATGTGGAATAAACGCCAGCGGTAGCGCGGTTTGAGAGGGTCTTTCGCGCTTCCGTAGCGCGCCTTGCAAGATACTTGATATCAAACAGCGCTAAAGATTTCCATGATAGCGCGTTTGGGCCATGCCGCTAAGCGCGTTTAGAGCTATGCCAAGCGCGTTTGGGCTACGCCAGGCGCGTTTAGGCTATGTCCAAGCGCGTTTGGGCAGTGCCAAGCGCGTTTAGGCTATGCCAAGCGCGGTTGGGCTATGCCAGCGCGTTTGGGCTAAGAAAAAGCGCGCGCCTGCATAGTTCTTGATTGTAGATTGCGCTATGCCGTCCCCATAGCGCGTTTGCGCTAGTTTTGGCGCGCGCTACCTCGATTCTTAATGCCGCCCCTGCACACTCCTACTAAGGTCCTGCACACATTCCATGATGTCCTGCACACCCTATTGGGGTCCTGCACACGTTCCATGATGTCCTGTGTAATTTTACTAAGGCCCTACACACATTCCATGACGTCCTGCTCAAACCTACTGGGGTCCTGCACACGCTTCATGATGTCCTGCACACTCCTACTGATGTCCTGCACACATTCCATGAAGTCCTGCTCATCCTTACAGGGGTCTTGCACATGTTTCATGATGTCCTGCACACTCCTACTAAGGTCCTGCACACATTCTACGACGTCCTGCACACCCCTACTGGGGTCCTGCACAGGTCCCATGATGTCCTGCACACTCCTACTGATGTTCTGCTCACATTCTACGATGTCCTGCACACCCCTACTGGGGTCCTACACAGGTTCCATGATGTCCTGCACACTTCTACTGGGGTCCTGCACAGGTCCCATGATGTCCTGCACACTCCTACTAAGGTCCTGCACACTCCTACTGAGGTCCTGCACATTCTACGACGTCCTGCACACCCCTACTGGGGTCCTGCACACGTTCCATGATATCCTGCACTCCTACTGAGGTCCTGTACAGGTCCTATTATGTCATGCACACTCCTACTGAGGTCCTGCACACCCCTACTGGGGTCCTGCACAGGTCCCATGATGTCCTGCACACTCCTACTAAGGTCCTGCACACTCCCACTGAGGTCCTGCACACATTCTACGACGTCCTGCACACCCTTACTGGGGTCCTGCACATTCCATGAAGTCCTGCTCATCCTTACAGGGTCTTGCACACGTTTCATGATGTCCTGCACACTCTACTGATGTCCTGCACACATTCCACAGTTCTGATCATCCTTACAGGGGTCTTGCACACGTTTCATGATGTCCTGCACACTCCTACTAAGGTCCTGCACACATTCCATGATGTCCTGCACACCCCTATTGGGGTCCTGCACACGCTTCATGATGTCCTGCACCTCCTACTGAGGTCCTGCACACCCCTACTGGGGTCCTGCTGGAGTCCCATGATGTCCTGCACACTCCTACTAAGGTTCTGCACACTCCTACTGAGGTCCTGCACACATTCTACGACGTCCTGCACACCCCTACTGGGGTCCTGCACAGGTCCCATGATGTCCTGCACACTCCTACTAAGGTCCTGCACACACCTACTGAGGTCCTGCACACATTCTGGCGCGTCCTGCACCCCTACTGAGATCCAGCACACATTCCATGAAGTCTTGCTCATCCTTACAGGGGTCTTGCACACGTTTCATGATGTCCTGCACACATTCCACGAAGTTCTGATCATCCTTACAGGGGTCTTGCACACGTTTCATGATGTCCTGCACACTCCTACTAAGGTCCTGCACACATTCCATGATGTCCTGCACACCCCTATTGGGGTCCTGCACACGCTTCATGATGTCCTGCACACTCCTACTGATGTCCTGCACACATTCCACGAAGTTCTGATCATCCTTACAGGGGTCTTGCACACGCTTCATGATGTCCTGCACACTCCTACTAAGGTCCTGCACACATTCCATGATGTCCTGCACACTCCTACTGATGTCCTGCACACATTCCATGAAGTCCTGCTCATCCTTACAGGGGTCTTGCATGTTTCATGATGTCCTGCACACTCCTACTGCAGGTCCTGCACACATTCTACGACGTCCTTCACACCCGTACTGGTGTCCTGCACAGGTCCCATCATCTCCTGCACGCTCCTACTGATGTTCTGCACACATTCTACGATGTCCTGCACACCCCTACTGGGGTCCTAGCACAGGTTCCATGATGTCCTGCACACTCCTACTGGGGTCCTGCAGGTCCCATGATGTCCTGCACACTCCTACTAAGGTCCTGCACACTCCTACTGAGGTCCTGCACACATTCTACGACGTCCTGCACACCCCTACTGGGGTCTGCACACGTTCCATGATATCCTGCGCACTCCTACTGAGGTCTGTACAGGTCCCATAATGTCATGCACACTCCTACTGAGGTCCTGCACACCCCTACTGGGGTCCTGCACATTCTACGACGTCCTGCACACCCTTACTGGGGTCCTGCACAGGTCCCAAAATGTCCTGCACACTCCTACTGAGGTCCTGCACACCCCTACTGGGGTCCTGCAGGTCCCATGATGTCCTGCACACTCCTACTAAGGTCCTGCACACTCCTACTGAGGTCCTGCACACATTCTACGACGTCCTGCACACCTTACTGGGGTCCTGCACAGGTCCCAAATGTCCTGCACACTCCTACTGAGGTCCTGCACACCCCTACTGGGGTCCTGCACACATTCTACGACGTCCTGCACACCCTTACTGGGGTCCTGCACAGGTCCCAAAATGTCCTGCACACTCCTACTGAGGTCCTGCACACCCCTACTGGGGTCCTGCACAGGTCCCATGATGTCCTGCACACTCCTACTGGAGTTCTGCACACTCCTACTGAGGTCCTGCACACATTCTACGACGTCCTGCACACCTCTACTGGGTCCTGCACAGTCCCATGATGTCCTGCACACTCCTACTAAGGTCCTGCACACTCCTACTGAGGTCCTGCACATTCTACGGCGTCCTGCACCCTACTGAGGGGTTGCTGTAGTTCCACGACGTCCTGCATACTCCTACTGCGGTCTCGCATAGTCAACCGACACTTCAGCACACCCTGCGACGACTTCTTATCTTTGGTGCGCATGGTACAAACACGCGCCACGCTCAAAAACAACCCTTCCGCATAGCGTCCTGTTCCAAGCCGGACGTTAAGAGTACACCACCCTAGAGAGCAAGGTATTTATATGGAGTCTCTAAGAAAACAATGACTGATAACGAAAAACCCGTCATTTTCATAAACTAATCTTGAGAGGCCGTTTTCTGAGTTTCAAACGCCCGTTAGGGGCCCAGAAGTCATTATGGTGAGTTCTGACAATTATTTTCGTCATTCCCGTGGTCTATTACATCTAGTCACCAAATTTTCGAGCGATTTGGTCCACGCCTTCCAAAAAATGGTTTTCGACGGACGGAGGTGGAGGCGGAGGCGGAGGCGGTGGCGGAGGCGGAGGCGGAGGCGGAGGCGGGGGTGGAGAACGTTTTTGCGTACTTTGAGAGGTCATAACTTCAGAAAGCGGGGACCAGTTGGGAGGAAAAGGTGCACACATATGTAATTTCTTGCAGCGCGTCGAATAGTGTACAGCTCATACCTCTGTTGACGGTATGAATAGGTGATCTCATTGTAGGGCATCTTCGCGGGAAGAGATCAAAGCCAAATCCTGGTGAGCGCTTCGCGCTCACCACAATGACTTATAACGCTATCAGTCATCCGATATCAGCAAAAATTTTCTCTTGCATGCATGACTCATTTAATTTTTTCGAGTGGCCCCCTTAACTAGTTTTGCACCAGAGATTTTCGTAGGGTCCGTACCTAATCTGGGAACTGGAAACCATCAAAATTGACAATGGCTTGAATCTTCATTATATGCATGCCAAATTCGACAGATAACTCCATGTTCCACTGAGAAGAAACATTCTGGTAGTCAGAGGAGAGATTAAGGGAAATATGAGGCGTGCATACTATAAAATACGCCGATATCCTGCTATCATCCGAGCTTATGAGCGTCCCATTGCGAATAGATCCATAATGCTTCAAAACCCCATCAAATTGTGTATCGAAGAGCTGTTTCGGCTGACTCAGTACGTCGTATGTGGCTACCAGCGGCGTCGGGCGGCTGACGCCGGCCCATTTGCCGGCTTCTCCGGCATCTTGAGTATAATCGACACTCGCTGATTCTATGTGAGTCGGCGTTCAGAAGTTCTCACGCTTGCCGGCTATCGCCGGCCTCTGCCGCTGGAGTCCAGATGCGCCGGCCCATGAGCTGGTCTCGACGACAACGCTCGAGCAATCAGAAGTTACTGAGCATTTCAAACCTTGCAAACCTTGCTAACCTACTTTCTTATGCAGTTGCACACCGACCCTTCTCTAGTTTTAAGAGGTCCTAAAATGGTAGCTCATTTATATCCATTTCTGTCATGATAAAGACAACCGCTGTTTCAGATTTAGCAAAGGCCTCCATGACCAACCGACACCCTGCTACTTTTATTGCCAAATGAAGTATAATGATGTTTGTGTTTTCTGGATGCATATTTTGATTAACTCACATTTCCATCGTATATAAACCCGATTTAGCTAGGTTGGTGCATATAAACAGCTAAGCAGTTGAAATGAGTGGTTAAGGGGGAGGGGACTTGAAGAAAGGGGGGGGGGGTATACACTCTCTTATAGACGCACAAAACGATTTTGAAGTTCTGCGCTCACCCACTTCGGTCCCGCACACTTTCCACGGTGTCCAGCGCACTCCCACTTCGGTCCCTCACACTTCCTACGACGTCCGGCGCACTCGCATTTGGGTCCCACACACTTTACACGGCGTCCTGCGCATTCCCACTTGAGTCCCGCAAACTTTCTACGGCGTCCTGCGCACTCCCAATTGGGTCCCGCACACATTCTACGTCGTCGGCCGCACTCTACCTTGGGTACCGCACACTTTTTATGGCGTCCTACACACTCCCACTTGGGTCTCGCACACTTTTTATGGCGTCCTGCGCACTCTCACTTGAAACCCGCCCACTTCCTACGGCGTCCGGCGCTCTACCACTTGGATCCCGCACACTTTCTATTGCGTGCGGTGCTCTCCCACTTAGATTTCGCACACGTTCTATGGCGTCCGGCGCACTCCCACTTGGGTCCCGCACACTTTCTACAGCGTTCGGCGCACTTCCACTTGGGTCGCGCACACTTTATACGGCGTCCTGCGCACTCCCATGCGGATCACCGCACACTTTCTATAGCGTTCGGCGCTCTCCCGCGGATCCCGCACACTTTCTATGGCGTCCGGCGCCCTCCCACTTGGGTCCCGCACACATTCTACGGCGTCTGGCGCACTACCATTTGGGTCCCGTACATTTTCTACGGCGCCCTGCGCACTCCCACTTGGGTCCTGTAAACTTTCTATGGCGTTCGGCGCACTCCCACTTGGGTCCCGCACACATCCTATGGCGTCTGGTGCACTACAATTCGGATCCCGTACCCTTCCTAAGACGTACTGCGCATCACTTCTAAGGTCCTGCACCTTTACCCTGACGTCCTGCACACTTTCTGAGCCCATCCCCGTTAGGTTGCCCGCCTTGAAAGGCAAGCGGAATAAACGGTCAAACAAACACTCAGAGAAACGCTCACATACATACATACATACCCACACACGCACATACAAATTTACCAAAATATATATGGTATCCGTTTTCATTTTAGTCTGACGCATTAACCAGACGGCTGGCCGTGCGGGGTTGGCGGCCTCAATGGAGAATGGGGTTTCGATTCGCGCGGGGTGATCTACCGTCGCAGCCCCGTCCATTCATCAGACTAGAATGATTGCGCGAACTCTATGTACCAGCGGCGTCGCCGGCTGACGCCGGCCTCTGCCGCTGGGGTCCGGCTACGCCGGCCCATTTAGCGGCTTCGCCGGCATCTTAAATATAAGGCGAATGAATCGAACTCCGCTAATTCTATGTGAGATGGCGTTCGAAGTTCTCACGCTTGCCGGCCATCGCCGGCCTCTGTTGCTGGAGTACGGTTGCGCCAGCACGTGAGCTGGTTTCGACGAAAACGCTCGAGGAATCAGAAATTACAAACTATTTCAAACCATGCAAACCCTGCTAACCTCCTTTCTTATGCAGTTGCACACCGACCCTTACCTAGCTTTAAGAGGTCCTAAAGTGGTAGTTCATTTATATTCAATTCTGTAAAGATAAAGACAACCGCTGTTTGAGATTTAGTAAACGCCTCCATGACCAACCGACACCCTGCTACCTTTATTGCCAAATGAAGTATAATGATGTTTGTGTTTTCTGGATGCATATTTTGATTAACTCACATTTCCATCGTATATAAACCCGATTTAGAAAGGTTGGTGCATATAAACAGCTAAGCAGTTGAAATGAGTGGTTAAGGGGGAGGGGACGTGAAGAAAGGGGTGGTATACACTCTCTTATAGATGCACAAAACGATTTTGAAGCTCTGCGCTAACCCACTTCGGTCCCGCACACTTTCTACGGCGTCCGGCGCACTCTACCTTGGGTCCCGCACACTTTTTTCGGCGTCCTCTGCACTCCCACTTGGGTCCCGCACACTTTCTACGGCGTCCTACGCACTTCCACTTGGGTCCCGCACATTTCTACGGCGTCCTACGCACTTCCACTTGGGTCCCGCACACTTTCTTCGGCGTCCTGCGCACTCCCACTTGGGTCCCGCACACTTTTTTCGGCGTCCTGCGCACTCCCCATTGGGTCCCGCACACATTCTTCGGCGTCTTGCGCACTCCCACTTGGGTCCCGCACACTTTCTACCGCGTCCTACGCACTTCCACTTGGGTCCCGCACACTTTCTTCGGCGTCCTGCGCACTCCCACTTTGATCCCGCACACTTTTTTCGGCGTCCGGCGCACTCTACCTTGGGTCCCGCACACTTTCTACGGCGTCCTACGCACTTCCACTTGGGTCCCACACACTTTCTACGGCGTTCTGCGCGCTCTTGAGCCATGCCCGTAGGTAGCCCGTCTTGAAAGTCAAGCCGAATAAACGGTCAAACAAACACACAGAGAAACGCACACATACATAAACATACACACGCACACACAAATTTACCAAAATATATATAGTAGGATAGTAGGATAAAGCACCGTTCTGCAATGGTTGATGTTCGACCACAAGAATACGCCCATGTAAGGAGATGCAGTAACAATGGGTGATCAAAAAACTCGATTTTACCCATAGCACTCCGCAGTACGCCACGGCTCAGCAGCATTAGGAAGTTCGCCATCGCATAACCGCACATAATGGAACTAAGCTCAACTAAGCTAAACTGAACTGGATCCAAGCGCACCACATATTTGGTGGCTATTTCGCAGTTATATCGTTACTTGGCGGCTATTTCTCGGCTATTACGCTGCCAGCAGGCATTTCGCGGTTATTTCGCGGCTATTCCTCGGTCAAAACCCTCAAGGCAGTTGATCACGCAAACTAGTCTAGTGTGTTCGGAAGCGACAAATTTAATCCACAGCTCTAGCGCGATGAACAATTCTCGATTATTTTTTCTAGAGGTTCTTCTATTCCAAAAGAATACCAAATCCATCTCTCATAGTTCTCCTCTGGAATCGCGGCACGCGCGTGACGCACGGGACGGGCGAAGGACTTTGAAACTTCACACAGAGCGGCACGAACGGGAATCAACAATGAAAACTCCGGCGGCACCGCCATGGCGGTATGGCTAAAGTAGGGCCCCAACTGTGAATTTCACGGACATTACTGTATTGCATTTATCAATATAGTATCGTAGGATGATTCAGAATTATTTATGTCGGAGAGGACGTAAACTGAGGAGAGAGCAGTGATTGAAATGGTGAAACCGCTGTTGTGGTTTAGGCGGCGCCGCTATGGCGGAGCTGGATGGGCGGCACGCGCGTCTCGGGCGGGTTAAAGTTTCATAGTCCACCGCCCGTTCCACGCATGTCGCGCTTGCGGTGAGGACTATGAAAGATGCCTCAGGTAAGTCGTCCAAATAGGGTGAAAAAATTGTTATGGAACATTTACAATAAAGTATTACATGTGTTTAACACTGATAGAGATAGATATGATAGACTCCGAGATTCATTTCATAGTGATTTTTCTGGGACCCCCGTCAGAGCTGGTCGATCGACTGAGTCGATACGCACCGAACTAAAGCCAGGAAGTTGCATGGAATCCACCCAATGAGTCCGTCCGCAACCTTTTGGTTGCGTCTGCAATCCACACAGCCGATACTGGTGTTTAACGTGCGCACATGGGCAAGGCCAATGCACCCAAGTTTGGTTTTTCCACCCGACCTTTTTTTTGAGGCCTTAGGCGAACTTGGTTCGGGCCGTTGTAAAGTGAAAAGATGCTAGCCATGGCTTTTTTGGAATAAATATAATTCCTGCCGTCAGATGGGTGACCTGGTAAATTTTTAAGCGAATGACTACAGTAGCGTGCCGTCACCCAAGCAGTGTCGGAATTCGTCCGTTCGTATTTTCACTGTTCTCTTCTCCGTCTTTCTCTCGTTCCTCATCTAACTTCTCCGCTTTTCTCCCCACTTCACCGAGCAACAGATGATCTGAGAAAAATCAAATCTGAAGGCTATTTTTCAGAGGAGCAGAAACCGAGAAGATTCGCAGGCGGTCAACATTCCAATATGGGGCGCGTTATTCGCTGTACGCTTCCAACCGTGACGGTTGCGTTGGAACTCTGACTCTGGGTGAGTGTGCTGTTTTCATAAAAGTCAGTTTCCACGGAAGAAATTACTGTTGAAAATTGGTGCTATCGCAGCGCACTATGGCGCGATGCACTTGGCCACAGGGTCACCATAACCGCGGCGATCCCTCCGTGAGACACCAAAGACTACATAAGGATTTTAAAAATTTTGAATTTTTTTGTGGGGGGACGTGAAAATTTTGTGTCACAAATAAAAGAATAGTGGGGTGTTTTAATGAAGTGAAAGCTCCTGACAATGTTGAATAACGAAGATTTGTAATTCGAAGGAAAAGGTCAACGGAATTAATACCAGCTCTATAACAGTACATGTGAAGAACTTCTCCATGAATAACGATGCAGTAGCAATATTTTAGACCGTAGCCGAAGTTTTAGCTCACGAGACACGCTTTCGGACGAGTTGCATGCATTAATAGAGCCTATTAACGCTTTGATGCTTCACTTCTTAGATTGGACAAAGTACGTCCCCCATGAAATTAGAGATTTTAAAAATTCTAAAAAATTATTTAGAATTTCCACAAAATTCTCGATAAATAGGTAACTAACACTCTCTTGAATTCAGGGAGAAAATCGTCTAAAACCCAACACCATCTCGCATAATCACTGAGCAGCTAGGACTCATCATGTGGGTTTCTAGACCAAGGCCGTTTGCTAGCTGCTGCAAAAGTGGGCGTAACGGGGCGGAACCACCGCAGCATATGCTGGTGCAAGTTTTGCGTTTGAAACCCCAATTCACGCTACATATGCTGCTTCCAGCTTTGAATTTCAAACGCCACTTTCGCGCGACTTATGCTGCTCCTAGTTTTACGTTTCGAACACAAAAATTTTTAGCTCTCGCCACCCCTGGTTGCGCTTGAAACCGTCATAATCGCGGCCTATATGCGCTTCAATGCCCCTCCCACCTAACTACCACGAGTAAACTTTCTGAAACGATCAGTGTATACAATATTTATCCCAAAAACACAAAAGAGCTTATAGGCACAGTCCAAGCTCAGGGGTAATTTTCGATATTATACTCCGGCCGCCATGTATGGCAACCCTGTCAAGCGCAAAATCTCAGTTCGCTCAAATAAGCGAGAAAAAGCTAGGAAAAAGTCGACCCCGCCCCCATGGAAGAAAAAATGGGTAACGCCCCCCGACAAGTTCCGGTCTCAATACTGAAGAGAAGCGCGATCGATTTTGCTCCAAATCTATGTTCTTCCATTTGTTTTCGGTCTGGCTTTATTTTGCGATCTGCTTCAAAACGATAGCTGCGAATAACAAGAAAAAACATGCTCGAGACAACTCGTCCGCGAACTTCTCGCCGTTCAAATTCAGAATCTTTGAGGGATCATAACTCCGTTCGTAGTGAGTTTTGAGCGATAGTGGAGAATCTTTTGTGATCAGCGTAAAATTTACCCACAAGATAAGCAGAAAAACGAAAATTCGATTCTGGGGTTTCTTTGTGCTTTCAAAATGAACTCTCCGGAATTCCATACATATGATCTTATGCAACAACATCATACAGAAATTCACGGAAAATATTCACAGAAACTTACTAAACCTTTACTGACATTCATTGAAATTTATTCGAAAACACATTACTTAATTCTACCTGTTATCTCAAATTAGCAGCACACGCAGTGATTTGCACATTGTTGCGCACGTCTAATGAGTTGCAGTATTTTCCTTTCTTTTGCCCCGAATAGGCGTAATCGAACTTCAGCAACCTCACAACTACGTTATGGCTGAGAACATATTATTTTACTGTAAAGTTTCCAGACTTCCACCTTTTTCTCTGGAAAGTTCAGTTAGAGGTGTTTGGATATGCGAACGTATGCCTAAAGGCAGTGTTAACGATATGAATCGTTTTTCTGTTCTCCGTCTATCTTGAAAACGGTTCCAAGCTGATTCTAATGATGTTTCTGGAATCGTACAAGACCTTCTGGGAACAGAGTTATGGCCCCTCAAAAATTGAGCTAGGTAAGCATGGTGGACGAGTTGTCCGAGGCTTGTAACTTCCGTCTTTTGCAGCCGATGTATGCAAGCTGACCTGAGTGAAGAGAGAAGTTGAGCATGAAGGGAAGAAAGGGGCTATTAATCGGAAACCATCGCTCATCTCACAATTTCGAGCATTTATTTGTTCACGTCGGTGGGCGGGAATTGCGCTGTGGGGTTTGCCTTGCGCTCAAAGTGGCAACTTCGGGCTCTTTTGGGGCTCTTCCTGGCTCGTTTTCATGCGTTCTTTTGACGTCAACGTTACAGTGTACCCCTCCACTACCCGTTTCTGGTGGAAACTAAAACAAATTTCTTATCGTGAGAACTGCTTTGAGAGAAAATACCACACATCTCGAGAGTGGGCAATACGGCAGCATTAGCAACATTCTACTAACAAATTGAGCAGAATAGGAGACTCAACTGGGAGCGCGTCAAGCGCCGGAAAATTTGTGCGGAATTCAACTGAGAGTGCGCAGAGCTCCGGGGAAAGTGTGCGGTATCCAAGTGGGAATGCGCCAAGCGCCGGGAAAAAACAGGAGACTCAACTGGGAGTGCGGCGAGCGCTGGGGAAAGTATACGGGACCTAGCTGGAAGTGCGCAGAGCGCCGGGGAAAGTGTGCGGTATCCAAGTGGGAATGCGCCAAGCTCCGGGGAAAATACAGGAGACTCAACTGGGAAGTCGGCGAGCGCTGGGGAAAGTGTACGGGACCTAGCTGGGAGTGTGCCTAGCGTTGGCGAATCAGCGCAAGACTCATGACAATGACGGACAATGCGCGCCGGTGAATGAGACGAGAGAAAATGTGTTCACAGACCTCGCCCCTTTTTATTTCAGGAGCAGTTATATCCTTTCATGTGCACATTTGGTGGGGAACACTATATCAATGGTCCTGGTGCGTGGGACATTGGTTTTGACGTGAAGAAACCTCCTCATACACCAATCGGCGTTATTCAAATGGTCAGGATGGTAATACCATCATTGCGGTTATGAAACGTGACTATCTAACATCTGAGTTTTATCTTATTTAGATTTGATGGTCACTGCATCAATTTCCAGCTAATACGCGCAGACAAATGCAGACCGGCTTGTTTCAAGATGTTCTTTTGCGTCGTATGGTACAGTTAATGGAGCAGAACCTATGACTTGCAAAATGTTTTCATTGTTTGAGCCTACTATGAGTGGTTAAATCCCTAATTCAACCTATTATCTCCTTTTTTTCTGGACATTCGTCCTCCCATCCTCGATATCTTCAGTGATTTTCATATTGAAAAAGTAGATCTTTGGATAGATTTCGTCTCATACGAGACTATCAGGGGTTTTTTATTTGCTCTGTTATTGAAAGGTACATCTGCTGGTAAATTTAGTGCCCTGCTTCTTTTGGACCCTGTGTAATTGTTAAGTGTTAGTTATGAAATGTTTTTTTTTCGCGGAGGACTCAAAAAGTAGATGTGATTATCAAATCTGTGTTCCTGTTGCCCTATCGAGTGTTTTCTATGTGATCTGTTATGAAGATCTGTTGATTGATAATTTGTTGAGGAAGAAAAGAGATGGGGGTGCAAGAACATAAAGGGAAAACTGTATAGTAGAGCTAAAATGAAACGAAAGCCTGGGTAACTAATATTTCATCGAATAAGGGGTAATGGAAGCAGATCAAAGCACTGGAAGGACAGGATGATGACGAGGAAGATCAGACGCTGGTGGGAAGCAGAAGAACGAAAGGGAGTCCAGCACGGGAGTACGAAGAGGAAAAGGTGGTTTGGTTGATGAAAGAGAAGGGGGAAAGCTTTAGAAATGCTAGCGTACCATTTAGCAACTCAACATAGTTATTGGGTAGCTAAGGCGGAGCGATCCGAAGCGTGGAATTGCAGATTGATGACGTCACAGCCTCTGCATTCTCCGCCCACGTCGGGCAAAATCTGCATCTTCCCCCCACGTCGGGCAAAGTTATTTTCCCCCCACGTCGGGCAACTACGCCGACGTGGAGGGAGAAAGGAAGGGTCCGACCCGACAGAAATCTGGGGTCGGACCCCGTTCGGGCTGGGGTCGGACCCGGCAAATATCTGAGATAGCCTTCAGACTGATCTGCGCGAATAGTTCTGTCCTCTTCGAGTCGAACATTGAGTGCTTCCATTTGCCTTGCTTCCATTGTTCAACTGCTTCAATTATTTGAAAATTGCATTTGTTTCTGGATATGAACGTCAATGATTTTGACTGCTCTGCATGAGACTGCGATTTTTTTGGGCGGAGCTGTGCACGTGTGCACGAAATGGCAACTTAGGGTCTTAATAACTCTGATTATAGCTTGTTCCTTGCCGCGTAACCTTCGTGGTGTTGTACCCGTTTTTGGATCGAGCTGATTTTTTTGTTTTTTTCCACAACTTTTCTCTTTGCGACCACTGCCTTTGAGATACCTTTGGTTTTCATTGCTCGAGGGATAAGGCAAATGGCTTGAAAGTGGCTGCCTCTCTCCCGAATTGAGTGTGAGCGAGCGAGAACGGGTGTGAACGAGTAAGTGTCGTTTATACTCCTGCCGCGGAGCGGGGCGGCGAAGTGCAATTCTATGATATTGATCACGCGGCGCGGCACGATCAATACTGTACAAATGCACTTCGCCGCGCCGCCCGGCGGTGGAAGTGTTAGGGGTCGTTTATACTTTCGCCGCCGAGCGGCGAAGTGCAATCCTACAATATCGATCGCGCCGCGTGATCAATATTATAGAAACGCACTTCGCCGCGCCGCTCGGCCGCGGAAGCATAAACGAACCCTAAGGGGTCGTTTATACTACCGCCGCTGAGCGGCGTGGCGAAAGGCAATCCTGCAATATCGATCGTGCCGCGCCGCGTGATCAATATTACAGAAATGCACTTCGCCGCGCCGCTCGGCGGCGGAAGTATAAATGACCTCTAAGGGGTAGAATAGAGTCCCGACGCTGAAAAGAACGGCGTGCCGCGCCGCACAAGATTTCGCGCCGCAGCCGGTTTTCAAATGCTGTGAAGGGGTCGCGGCAGGCTGGAAGTGCGACGCGCTTTTGCGTACTACATACAGGGCTATGCACCTGACATCTAAATATGGAATTAGCTTATAGAAATATTCAGGGGCGCATGCATGAACGCTGCGAAGAAAGTCACGGAGCCGCTCCGCGTCCTATGCGCGCAGCGTCGAGCCACGGTTGGCCCCGAAGTGCATGCCGTATATTGGTGTATCGTGGATGTAGATGCGCTTTCCACTGCAAACTCTACGCGCGCATTTTCTGTCATCCCATTCCCGTTGGCTTCCAATTATTGAGATGCTCGTGATGACAAAAAAGTGCCAGAAAGCGACTGGGATGACAAAAAATGCCTCTTGTCGTAGAGTTTGCTGCAGAAGGTGTATTTAAGTCCGCGACACACCAATGTACGCCATGCACTTCGGGGCCGTCCCGTAAGTCGACGCTGCGCGCATAGGGTGCGAGGCGGCTTCTTCGCGGCGTTCATGCATGCCACCCCAAATTGGGAAAGTTAAGGCCATAGTTATACACCAGCGGAATGAGAATGTCCCGCAATGACATTGCTGCCGCTTGCTGCGTGAATCAGGGACTCGTCTGCAATATTGCGTCTTTCACGTCTTTGACGCAATATTGCAGACTAGAAAATTCCGGGCGTTTTAATGGTGTTTTATCGATATTTCACGCCTCTATCACTTGTTAACTGCAGAAAGTCACTAGAAATGTATTGCTCTTGTCATTGAAGTGCTCATTATGCCGTTTCTATGATATTTTAACAAATTTAGATCTGAAAAATAATCAGCTGATAGAAATTTGCAAATGTCCAATAGGGCTAGTCCCGCCAGGATACGGTATACAGTGCCGCGGCGTGTATAACTGCTCGGTGCGGTTTCCAGCTCGTTCTTTGGGACAACTGTTCCTTTTGGGATTTCTCAGCACAGTTTGGGCGCACATAAGTGGTAGTTGTCTTGCTATTTCCGCAGCTTCCCGCCGGTGTATAACTACGGCCTAAAGCGAGATTTAATTTCACTGCGATTTGAGTCCTGTTCACCGTTTCACATGAGAAAGCAATATATAAGTTTTTAACAAGGAACAGTTGGCGATCATAGCTACATACTTCAAAACTTGAGGATCCTCCCCCGAAAATAGATTCCGTGATCGATTCGCACCCTTCAATTTTCTTGTATTAGATTTAGAGTAATTTTGCCTTACGTTTTAACTAGACTTGGAACCGAATCGAAAAGTTATTCGAAAAATATTTGAACTATTGGAATACTAGATTTATTCAAGAACCTCAAATTCAAGTTATTTTCAATTCGATTCAACCATGAATTAAGATTTTTAATTTCCTCGGTTCCTCAGTTCACTCTGGGGGATACATTATTTGTTCTATCGAGTTATGGATTGTTTCGTAATTCAGCATTAATCGGTGTCTCGTATATTCCATTCATTCTGGATTTCACATTAACCGGTTCTTCCTATATTCGTTTTTTTTTTGAGAACTGAAATATTCAGTTTTCCGAATATTCGGACAAGTTTGGGTCACGGCATTCAAATACTCTCTGCCCCTGAGAAATTTGGAAAATACTCGTTAATTATTTCGTAATAATTCCGAAATTCCAATTTTGTTTGAATATACGGACGGACTTTCCGATCATTCGAATTGAATAGAGGACAAGTTTTCGAAAATTTCCATTCATTCGAAATAATGTTGACGACGTTCATTCATTCGGAAATTTGGAAAAATGTCTCATTCGAATACATTTCTTCTTTCGGTGATTTAATAACAAAAAAGCTTTGTTTAAAAAACTCATTAACCCAAGTTTTCTTTTTTGCGAAAGTGGTCATCCGAATTAATCATTCAGTCGGCGCATTCTAAAAACATGGTAATCGAATTATTGATTCATTCGAAACCTGGCTTCTAATGTCCATGTCTTGTACTCACTAATACTTATCGTGGCAACTCTACCTTTTCGAAAATTAGTTGTTCATGGAAGATTGGCTTTTAGCTGAGAATAAGTTTTACAAATGGAAATATGGAAGTGCGTGGTTCAAATGTTACGTGGGAATTTTAGGATTCAGTTTAGTAAAAAGTTAGCATTTGAATTGTTTTCGAACTTTTTGAAACCCTTTTAACAATGAAGTTTCACGAGCTCAGTACCCCATGACTAGAAGTGGCCTCGATGTACATAGGTACCAGGGCTGTGCATTAAAACGTTAACGTATTAACGCATCAAATGGTTAACGCGGTTTTTTTCTCCAAAATTAACGATTAACGCTTAACGAAAACGTCTTGAAATCACTTTAATTTATAATTCGTTAATCGTCGTAGAATTATGGCACCAGGGTACGGCACAAGGTGCGGGTCGGCCAGTTTTGCTTAGACCCCCACTCCAATGTCAATTTCGCTCAGAACCCCCACCCCAGGAGCGCGAGAAGGTCAAGTTTTGACCGTGTTTACCCCTTTCCTCCCAACCTAGAGCTGATGTGCTCAAACAGTGTTTATCTAGCAGGTTTGCCTCTAGTGTTTGATTGCA
Source organism: Aplectana chamaeleonis (assembly GCA_029168955.1). Classification (NCBI taxonomy): domain Eukaryota; kingdom Metazoa; phylum Nematoda; class Chromadorea; order Rhabditida; family Cosmocercidae; genus Aplectana; species Aplectana chamaeleonis. Next base: position 1,338,899 of record JAPDOI010000066.1, on the reverse strand, counting down.
GTTGAATTACTCTTGTCGTATCAAATTGGTGAAGCTAGTGCTATGCGAAAGAAATGAGGATGTTTGCAAGGACGAACAGCGCCCATAGCGTTTGTGAAAAGAGGGGCTTGAAGTGCAAAAGTGTTTGTATAGTGCAGCCCAGTAAATTTCGCACATGTACTTATCAATGAGAAGCGGTCGGCAGAAGATCAATATGCATGAATTCCTATCAGGGTTCGGCACCAGGTGTGGACAAGGCTAAATTTTTTCAGACCCCCCCTCTAAAAGCAAACTTTTGGCGATTTTCTCAGACCCCCTCCCAGAAGCATTAATAGGTCAAATTTTTGGCGATTTTCTCGGACCTCCTCCCAAGAGTGTTAATTGTCTGTTTTTGTAGTAAAATTAAAACAAAAGGAGCAACTTATTTTAAAGATGTATAATTTGAAGAAAAACAACCATTTCAAAAAAACAAGACAATGACATTGAAAAAGATCACGGACGAGGTTTTTCTTGACGGATTACATGAAGTTGCCTGCGTTTTTGAAAATCTTAGCTAAAGTAAGGGTTTTGATTATAGTGAAGGCTCTCCTAATGTTGAATGTAAGACACATAGGTTTGAACGTGTTTCCAGAAATTGTGAATGATTCCGGGTAGGAAGCTAAGGTAAATATGTGGTGGAAAAGAAGCGTGGAGAAGATGAAGGGATTGGCTAAGTTCAAGAATACGGGATGTCTCGAAGAAATAAATGTGTTTTTAAATTAATATGAGTTCGTAAATTCATTTCGCAAGTCCAAGAAGAACATGTTACTTCAGATGTATAGACTTCTGGTTCGAAAGAGCGTCATCTAATCTGGTTACGTTTCGAATTTCATTCTCCGAAACCCACTCATACACCAAACACACGACACGGGTTCGATCCCGCAAAGTGCTTAATTTTTGCAAGACGTTAGACCTCACATTTTTTTGCAAAGTAAGGGTCACGAAAATAAGATATTTGAGTCGAGAGTGGTAGATTTACCTTATATGCAAGTTTTCAGTCTCTAGGATGGACGCTGAAAGCCACTTCCCTGTGTGGCCCACACCTGTCGCAGGTGCGATCGCGCTGGAAGTCTACATTTTTGCAAGGTATGAGTCAGTAGAATACGATGATCGAGTCCAGCGTGGTCGATTTATCTCATATACTCACTTTCACCGTCCAACATAGATGCTGAATACCGCTACAGTATGAGGCCTCGCACTTTTCTCAGGTGTGGTCCCGCTGAAAAGGGGCATTTTTGAAATTTAGGTATCATGATAGTAAGATATTTGAGTCCAGCGTGGTCCATTTACTCTGCGTGCAATCTTTTACCGCCTCAGCGTAACGCCGAAGAGCGCTACATAGGAAGCGGAACAAGGTAAAAAAACGTAAAAAAACGTCCAAGTCCACAAACCTGGAATAGGGTTTTAAAACACCTGTAACTTAACTTCCAAAAGAGTTACCCCAGGTTTGAACAAAACTAAGAAACTAGGTTTATAACCCTACCGAATGAAACTTTACTCGGTCCCAGAGGACGCCTTACAAAAAAATTTACTAGGTGTGGACATTTGATGTTTTGAGCATAAATGTCCACACCTAAATACACTGGCTAGGTGTGGACATTTATGCTGAAAACATCAAATTTGGTAGGGTTACAAGCCTAGCTTCTTAGTTTTGCTCAAACCCGAGATAGCTTATTTGCAACTCAAGTAACAGCTGTTTTAATACCCTATTTTAGGTTTGCTGACTTGTAATTTTCTTCACCTTCTCCTGCAGTACATGCAGCGGTCTTCAGCGCTATACTGAGACGGCAAAAGATTGTATATAGGGTTAATCGACTACACTGGACTCAAATATCTTACTCTCATGACACCTAAATTTCAAAAATTCCCCTTTTCAGCGGGACCACACCTGAGAAAAGTGTGAGGCCTTGTACTGTAGCGGTGTTCAGCATCTATGTTGGACGGTGAAAGTGAGTATATGGGATAAATCGACCACGCTGGACTCGATCATCGTATTCTATTGACACAAACCTTGCAAAAATGTAGACTTCCAGCGCGATCGCACCTGTGACAGGTGTGGGCCACACAGGGAAGTGGCTTTCAGCGTCAATCTTAGAGACTGAAAATTTGTATGTAGGGTAAATCCACCACTCTCGACTCGAATATCATATTTTCGTGACCCTTACTTTGCAAAAAAAAATGTGAGGTCTGACGTCTTGCAAAACTCAAGCACTTTGCGGGATCGAACCCGTGTCGTGTGTTTGGTGTATGAGAGGGTTTCGAAGAATGAAATTTGAAACGTAACCAGATTAGATGACGCTCTTTTCAACGTGCGAGTGTTTTAGCCATGTCTGGTCTGGATAATGCTGAAGCACCTACTTTCGTATCCAACCACTTATTAAAGCGTGTTTTCCGTGAATTTAAAGTGACCTGTTGTTCTCTGAAAACATATTTATTTCTTTGGTACATCTCGTCGTCTTCGCCTTTGCCAATAACTTTATTCGGCGCGTCCTCTCTTTTCTTCCGCCCCATTCCATAGCTTCCAATCTGTTCTTATTTGCAATTCAGTACACAACCATCCAGGATATACGCCCAGAACCTATGTGCCTTTTATTCAATCGTAGGAGAACCTTTACTATAATTTCAACACTTACGTTAATTCAATTACTACAAGGTTTCATGTCTATTGGACGGTATTACCTAATCATTCGCATAAAATTTTTCTAGACAGTGTACCTACTACCCACGGTCAGAATGGTTCATGTAGTCTCCCGGTTGAGCTCAAACCCCCCTTACTCCACCATTGCGCAGCTCAGACCCCCCGGTGTGGATATCCACACCCCGCGCCGAACCCTAATTCCTATGCACAGCGCTCGCCACCGATTGAGCGAAAGCGGTTGTGCTGCCATGAGTTTCAAGCACATCGATCTTTGACCAACCGCTTCTCATGCAACTTTTGGTGGATTACGTTATAACTGGTTACAGTCTGCGTTGCGTAATAAAATGCGGATAGTTGAGGGGGGGGGGGTCCGATCCCGCTCGAAGTTCATAGTTATGCAGAACACGGATCACGATAGAAGGATATTTGAGTCAAGCAAGGTCTATTCACCGTTTGTATACACTTTCACCGTCTAGGATGGAGGGTCAACACTGCTACAGTGTGTGGGCTCACTTTTTCTCAGGTGTGGTCCTGCCGGAAGTCGACAATTTTGAAAACTATGACTCACGAGAGTAGGATATTTGAGTCAAGCGTCTCTGATTTACCCTGAATACGAAATTTCACCGTCCGATTGTGAGATCGACGCTGAAGGGCGCTACACTGTAGTCGCAAGCGTCAAAGAAACAAAAAACGACTTCAAAAAAGTAGGGTTTTCAAAGGTTATAAGTTAAGTAGTAAATGAGCTATTTGAAAAATTCTTGGCTTTGAGAAACTATACTTTATACTCTACCGTATGCAACCTTGAGCAATTCTGAAGAGTGTCTTTTAAGAACATTTACCTGTTGTGGGTTCTTCTCTAAAATGCACTGTGGGTCCACATCTGACAAGGTATGTACTGAGAAAACGCGAATATTGACGCAGAACCCACACCAGGAAAATTTTCGCAAAGGGCACACTCCAGAGGTGCCGTAGGCTTTAAACTGTAGGAAACAGAGTGTAGTTTCCTAAAGCTAGGACTTTTTGCAGGTACCTTTGCAGACATTTAAAACTAAAGCTACTGCATTTTTGAAGCCCTAGTTTAGGTTCGTGAACTTGGATGTTTTTTGCCTTCTTCCTCTATCAGTATAGCGGTTTTCGGCGTTCATTTAAGACGCTGAAACTCAGCATAGATTAAATCGGGCACGCTGGACTCAAATATACTACTCCCGTGCCTCTTAGTTTTCAAAATTGCCGACTTGCGACGGGACCACACCTGAAAGAAGTGTAAGTCCTCATATTTTAGCGGTGCTCGGCCTCAATCTTAAACGAGGAATTTTTTTGTGCAGGGTGGATCGACCACGCTCAACTTAAATAATAACTCTACTGACTCATAAAAATCTCTCGCAGAAATCACTCAGCATTTAGTAGGCAAATTCCTTTAGGCACTTCACATTGAGGATTCATATTTCTTGTCTACTATTTTGGGAACACCTTCACGGTAACTTCACCCTAAGCTTCCTAATTGAACACCGTCACTCACAACTAAGTTCAAACAGAGTTTCAGTTAAATCGCAATGCATAGTTAAATCCCATGTGAAGAACTGCTCCGGGCGGTTTTCACTCACATGCACAATTGTCCATTGGGTCTTCCTCCGAAGGTCAGACATCTCCGGAGCTCAAAACCTCCTGTGGGGCCCTATCCCGCGCCGAACTCTGTATGGCACTGATTGATATGGTAAATCTGATAATTTATTGATTTTTAATTTGGTATTGTTTTTCTTTTTAATGGTTTAACGAAATGCAAAATTAACGTGTTAACGCTTTAACGGGTTAACGCGGTTTTTTTCCCAAAAATTAACGATTAACGCTTAACGAAAAAAATAATTTTCATTAACGCACACCCCTGATAGGTACATAATAAAAGAGAAATCCACCTCATAAACATATATAAGTGATCATTTAATCGTGGGAAGCGGGCTCGACCGTCTGCTGTCGCCTCGCCACTTCGTCGCACCGCTCGAAGTTGCAAAGCGGTGCCGCCTAGCCATGCGGCAGCCGCTGCCGGCGGCGGCCGCTGCCAAGTCGCCGCGGCGTGATCGGTACAGCTGCACACCATGCTGCCGCGCCTTTGCGCGGCGAGACTCTGTTTAGCCCCTAAGGGGTCGTTTATACTCTCGCCGCCGAGCGGCGCGGCACAGTGCATTTCTGTAATACTGATCATGCGGCGCGGCACGATCGATATTGTGGGATTGCACTCCGCCGCGCCGCTCGGCGGCGGAAGTATAAACGACGCCTAAACGGCCTCTAAGCGGCTAGCAAATCGTGTGCCCTCGACGAGCAGCATTTTCGCGTAATCGTATGGACGCTTCCTTACGGAGACTATGGAGAACATGCATCTATCAATCTAGTCGATCACCCCCCTTTTGAGTAGTAGAGTCTTGACCAAGACACCAGAGGGAAATCTCCTTTTTTTCTTCTTCATTCAAATAAAGCCTACACAGGCCGTCCACGTTTTCTCACGACAAATACAGTTCCAGTCATTTAAAGAGGGTCTATGGTTTTGGTCATCGTGTGAACATATAATAACCCACCATGCTTCTCATCGAATTTCTTCTTCAAAAACGTCGCGATTTCATTTTCGATTCCACGCTCTTCAATTGCACGGCCAAGAAGTTGAATAGCCTGGAGAAACATTTACATTACCGTGCTTCTTTATCCGTCAGCTTTCTTTTCTTATTTTCTTATTTCCGAATGATGGGGAGGCCGGGGGTGGGGGCAGCCCCCAGCTAACTCTTAAAGTCCGCCTGCAGTGCTCTTCATACACCACAGAAAAAAACTCGAAAAATTCGATCATTTTAAATGAGAGTGAATCATTTTTGAAAATGAGATAGAGACAACAAGTGTGTACTGGTATTGCGTGTGCATGGGGGTATGGTGAAACTCACCGTTTCTTTATGCTTCCGGTGCTTGTTCTTCAAGAATTGAGAAAAATAGAAATGAGCCGACGGCTAGGACACTTGGGCGCTCTATTGCGGACGTCCCGCCATAATCGATGGCAAGTTTTCAATTTTTACATGAACTTTGGAGAGAGATCAGCGATAGCAGTGTTTAGAAAGGGCAAGTTTCTTCTTCTCGCACAGTATCAGCACAACTAAAGTCATCGCAATAGATACACGCAGAAATGACCCAAAAAAATGAAAGAAGCAAAAAAAAAGCCAGAGCAAAAATCATGAGCCGTTCCTTACATCGCTCGTCCTTGCTTCGCTCATATTGCTTTCCCTGAGTTGAATATTTTCTGGTCGAAGAGCCTTCTCCAATGGATCTCGCCATCGTCGTGATTCGCGCCTGAAATCACCTCGCATTGCGAAGAAGGATAATTGTAAGACGGCAAAACTGCTAATCTTAATTCAGAGCACATAATTAAGGAATGGATAGGACCTAGTATCCTCGAAAGATTTCCAGCGTGCCGCCTGCTGCATCGACCAGATGTGAGGTCTGAGCTATCAAGTTGACAGCATGCATCGAGGGTTTTTTGTGCGCCCGTGTCTCAAGTTTTCTTGCTGTAAAGCGAGGATTGAATTACCTTCTGGCGCTGATCTTCCTTCGACTGCCGAAATTCATGTGAAATTCGTTAACAGCCTGTGCTCACTCCAGAAAGCAGCCGTTTCCTTAATTATTCATAATCCAACTTCCATCCTTAGCTCCATCTCCACTCTGTCATATTCCGACTTCCTTAGACCGCGATGAAAAGCAAATTATATTCCGCCATTCATGACATTACTTTTTCTCATAGCAAGCGGTTTTATACAAATTTAATAGACGGTCAGGCATGATGAATTGTGGTTACGACGACTTTTTAAGAACACACTCCCTGGAAATTTCCGTCTTCTCACCCTGCTTTTGAGGCAGAACCTGCAAAGAAGGGGCAGTGCCGCTATCAAGTCCCCCCCCCCCGAAGAGGACGGGCTGAAGGATTCGTCACGGCTGTCAGTCCCTCAAGGCGTGGCCGAGCTCGTCGGGTTGGGCTCCCCTGCGTTCCCCAGAAATAGTAAACCGAAACTGAGCCACAGATTCCTCTCTCCAACAACGGAATTTGGCTTTGGTCGATAACAATTACGAATCGACGGTAAAAAGCAATGTTGATTCCAACCGTCCTACTGTGTTAAGATGGCGTTTTTCGTTCCGACAATACTTCTGACAGCTCCAGTGTGTCTAATAATCTTGCGCACGAGGACAAGCTGCTTGTGCATTGAGTGAAGTTGGGTATGGGACGGTTAGGCCGATGAGCTAGAGCGCATAGAAAGGACTACGCAGCAGAGTCAGGTGCTACAATTCGTTCGCCACGTATCATCCTTAGCGTTGGCTGTTTCAACGCGCATATGGGCATTGCACAAAGAAAACTTGTGTTTTGATTATTCTTGCTTAGTTACTGAAACACTAGTTGATGCTCCGCTTCTTTAAAACACTTTTCGAGATGCTTATGAGAGTACAAAGGACTGATATAGAGCAGAATGTGCTTTCTAGCATACGGACGTAATCCGGAAGCAGAGCGTACTAAATAATGTTGAGCAATGATCAGAATCAATGCATCAGCATAAATTTATAGTTGTTTTTTTTATTCAAAGCAGTGTTATCGGGTTGTGAAAACTATCGCGGTTATCCTAATCCCACCACGCATAATAAGAAAGTTTATTGAGAAATGCTAGGCGTCTTTAGATACTGAACTGAGGAATCAATTTTCAGAAGAGCATTTAACGTGATGTGAAAAGCTCATATACTTCAATGTCAGTACCTCTTTTTTATAAAAGTGGTATGCTTCGAATTCTGGTACTACAGTAGGTAACGCTCACGCGGGGAATTTGAATGATAGGAATCATTGAATGAGCTCTGCCAAAAAATTCTCCAATACCAACGAGAATGCTTTCCGCACCACCTCATTTCTAAGGAAGATTAGAAACGAGCTAGTTTGGAAGGCATCCCGATTTAGCTTTTGATATACATTTATAAAGGCTGTTTTCTATTAAATAGGTTAGTGTTTTGGCATTCCTAGTTTTACAACACAGTTTCATATCGACCTCAACTCTAAGTTGCTAACAAAACTTAGCGGCAAAAACTGATTCACCGTTCATTCCATAAATCACACGCGAAGTACTCAAGGAACTCTCAAAATAGTTGTTCCATCTTTTTCAACAAGAAAAGGTTGCTCAATTGGCGTATCAATTAAGCAGAGGGTTTACCAGTTGCTCATAGTTGAATAATCCACCTATATGTGCGTAAGGTTTATGAAGTTTTCTTTGACTAGTAAGCTTTGTGGATGCTTTGCTACAGCCACGCGAATGCGCTCCGGCGACAGCGGCGTGGAGACGAGCTTACCACTGCCTCCGCCCTCTGCGTCTCTGCCTCGCCCCAGTTTCAACCGGCCTAAACGTCCGCCACCCAGTGAATTTTAGTGGATGCTGAAAGTTCTCACCGATTTCAAAAAAGGAAGTTTCTCTTCGACAAATATAAGGCAATAGGAATATGGAGAGGAAATAATGAATCGATAAGGGCTTATAAGGTTTTCGATTACCGAATCTTGAATTCCCCTATGCGCGCGCTTGTAACAGTAATCTTAACGTAACGTCTATATTGGGTAAGAAACCGAATTGTTGTGATGAATAGCTGATTTGCATAGATGTTTATGGGACACCCTAATATCTTGAAGCGTTCCCATCGCGGTTAGATACTGAAAGTAGATTTTTCCCTCGAGAGTTGTGAGGGCAGTATTCACGATAAAAAAACCGTATTGCAGTTTTCGATGTTTTGGAGTAGGTAAGTTCATTAAAGGCAGTGGTCGCAATGAAAAACGTTATCTAAAAAACTATAAAATCCAGCTTAGATAGAAAACAGATGAAAAACTATGAAGATAGCGCGGTGAAAAACGGGCTTGAATTAAAGTTTCTAGGGCTCAAAGATGCTAGTTCGTGCACACGTGCACAGCGCCGCAAAAAAAAAGATCGCAGCCTCATGCCGAGCAGTCAAATATCATCGACATTCAGAGGAAGAAATAAATTCGAATTTACGTAATGGAAAGAATTGACCAATGAATGCAAGCACATCAATCAATGTTTTTGCTTAGACGAGTCCGAGGGATAATGTTCAATGATTGAAATTCAATTTCAAGCCAGCTGATCTTCTTGATATCAGAGATCATCGCTGCCGATGATGTGGAGTGGGCTCGTCCACCATCAAAAGACAAGAGAGTTCAGGCTCCAAGTTTTGCCCCGAACAGCGGTTTTTTCGCGAATTTTTCTCATTGGTCCTACTACTCTGAACGCAGAAAAGGGTTTAGAGAGGAAAAGAAGGCAAGCATACTTTATCGCGACCACTGCCTTTAAGTAGGAGTTAATAGGAGAAGGTTTCCAAAGAACGGTTAAATACCGGAGAAAACTGTTCAAAGAAATCTTTTCAATTAACTTAAAAATTCAATTATGCCTGTTATTGTGCTTCGGGAGACTGCAGACAACGCATCAAACCTGGCGTCGGTTTCGCACTTCAGAATTCTTAGGTTAGTGGCTTCGCTTTCTGTTTCCTGTACCGAAAATTCGTTAAAAAATAAGAGGGGCTAATATGCATGCTTGGATGTTAGAACCTTTCGAGATATTCAGTATTCGAAAATTTGGTATAGTCTACAGCAATGGAAGTAGGACCTGGTGAGGTTGCGGACTCGTCCTAACATACGGTAGTTTGTTAGTGGTATCACTCATTTTTCCGAAGCAGCTGTGATAGATCGGTGACTCTGTGTTTTCACCGATGAGGTCACATCTGTGGAAGCAATGAAAACAGGTGAAAATGTGAGAGTGGAAACAAAGACTCACCGACCAAACTCAGTTATTTCGAAAAATTGAGTGATAACCCAATCAGACTACAGTATGTTAGGAAGAGACCGCAACCTCACCAGGTCCTACTTCCATTGCTGTAGACTATATCTGTCCCTCTGGTGAAACGAACGCAGGACCACTGTTATTGAACGTAGGTGGGGTGACCCAATGGGTTGATTGGCCCACGAGATTTTCACCCGATTCCTGGCCGTTTTTCGACGCATTTCCGTTCTTTCTCTTCCCAGAGAGACCCGAGGCCTAAGTTTCTGCCAGAAAAAGGGCAACTTTTTCATCGTGAACACTGCCTTTAAAAGCTCTTGAACACAATTGTACACCGTGCCAGCCAGATTTATTGCAACTTTTCTTCAAAAACGGAGTCCGTCATTTTGCGAGGAATCGAGGATTGTTTTTCTTTGTGGTTGTGGTGAACAAAATGGAAAACGGCCGTAAAACTATGTATGGCCTCTCTCTCTAATCGAAGTAAGGCTTATCGGGCCTATCAGGTCAAAATCTCCTTATCACTGTTATATTTGGCTATGACCGACCGCTCCACTGCTTGCTCCGCCCGGACCCATCTGAGCAAGCCACGCGTGTGGTAGAAACACAAGCTACCATGTACACGACCATAAATGTTTCTGCGCTATATATTACAATTTTCGTATTCTTTTCCAACTAACATGTCATATTATTTCTAAACAAAATAATAGATTACCTATCCATGACTCCACCCTTCCACTTCCTGAAGACTTTTTCAAAAAGATATGACCTGCCGTTGGTATTTGAAACCTGATGAAGAAATCCAAAGAAAGCAGATAGAAAGAAAATAAGGAGCTGGATTTTGTACTCGACAATGTTTGGCGATCAATTCGAAAAAACCTGTATTAAAGGCAGTGTCCACGATAAAATTCGTTTTTCTCTTTTCAGCCTATTTTGAAAACGGTCCCACGCTGATTCCAACGATGTCTCTGAAATCACACACGACCTTTTGGGAACGGAGTTATGGTCCCTCAAAAATTGAGCTAGAGAAGCATGGTGGACGAGTTTTCCGGGACTTGTAACTTCCGTCTTTTGCCGCCGGTGTATGCGAGCTGACATGAGTAAAGAGACAAGTCGAGAATAAAGGGAAGAACGGGGCCAATAACCGGAAACCATCGCTCATCTCACGATTTCAAGCTTTCATTCGTTCACGCCGGTTGGCGGGCAATGCGCTTTCGGGGTTTGGCTTGCGCTCAAAGTGGCAACTTCGGGCTCTTTTGGGGCTCTTCCTGGCTCTTTCTCATACTTTCTTTCGAAGTTAACGTCACAGAGTGTCCCTCCACTACCCATTCCTAGTGGAATTTCAAACACTTTTTTCATCGTGAACACTGCCTTTAAGTACATGTGGTGTGTATAAGCCGCGATGCAGCTACTATCTCGCTATCTTGGGAGCAGAGGGTTAGTTTCTCATTTCTTTCACTGTGTTTTCTCGAAAACAACCGCTCGATCTTCATGATAAAGCTATCGTAGCAGCATCGCAGCTTCCACACTTCCAGAGAGTGGGCTGTAGTAAACCCCTTAAAAATAAAGGCCCGTAGTAAACCCACCACTCAGTCAGGATTATCTGAACGGGTGATAAGACGAGCCCGAAACGATTCAGGCAGGGTTCAGACGAGTCCGAAATCGTATCGAGCGATAGATTGGATCGAAGCGGGCGGTCGCTCTTGCGAAGCCATGATGATGAGGACTCGATAATACCTGTGATGATAGGAATAACCGGCCATTATTCTCTACGTGGTCGTTCACGAATCGACCAACTCAATGCTCCGTTTCTCAATAAATGAAATGCTGTTTGTTTCGTGGTAACTGATATTGATATTGATACATTGATTAGCCGATATCTCTGCTGAATTATTTAAGTTACTCCGTCGTTCCTTAGAAAAGTCTTGGGCGCACTCCTGACCTGGCACGCTGTTTCTCTCCTCTCTAGCCAAGAAGTCAGTCAGATCTGACTGAATGTAGTCAGTCAGATCTGACTGAGTGATTCTGCTTATCTTGTTTGTTGCTGACTTTCTCTACTTAGCATAGGTAGCTATCCTACAACACGTATTTCTGAAATAAATGCGGCTCATCTGAATTCTTTTCAGAACATGGATTCAGTCAGGATGAACTAAATTTTTCGCCGGCTTTACTACGGGCCAAAGTTGAGGTGATCTTGAACGATCGTGTGAAGAAATGTTGGGATGATCTGTAAGATTATCTTGATGATATGGTGAAGGATATAGATCTCATCTGTAAGCGCATCATTCAGATTATGAACATTTTTAAGATGATGCTAATTTCATCAGGTTAGCTGAACTTCTAAAGATCATCTAGACAGAGAGAAGCGAGAGAGCATGCATTTCTGGAGAAGCTCTTCTTATCTTTAAGAGTAACCCCGGAGCGCCTCTTAGGCCCCCGTCATAGTCGGTGGATCTACTGAGTCCCACCCAGGGCTGGGCACGCGTCCCGGGTAACCTTATGGGGGTGCATATTAGACGTTGCAGAGAGGGCAAAGGGGGGTGCCTAAACCGAACACCAAAAAAAAAGAACGAAGTGCATGTTCTGTCGAATTTTTAGGGAAAAAAATAGTACGCACTATTCTTCTAATTTGTCATATCTTCTTCCCCGCTTTTTGAGTCGAACACGAAAAGAATTCAAATTATTGATAGAGATGCAGGTTGTGTTTGCAATAATTCATAGTTGCTGTCGAAGTTTGTTTCGATGAAGGATTAAACACTACTCTGTTATCTTGTAGCAAGTAAGGACTGATGTGGTGTCATGTTTCTTTGATGCAGCGTTCATTGATTACGCGGGTGGCTATCGATTCGAGGCAAAGATACTAAGACAGCGCCCAGGAAAACTATCCTTCAAGTTCAAAAAAAGATTAGCGAACTGATGTATAGCCTCGGTCGCTCATTTTGAGCCGGTCGAACCAAGGCTTATCGGGCTTATCATGTCAAAATCTTCTTATCACTGTTATACTTTGCCATGACCGACCGCTCCGCTGCTTACTCTGCCCGGACTCATCCGAGCAGGCTAGGATTTATTTCGACAGTTTAAAAGTACAGATAGCACAGTCAGCATCACAACTAGTCAATAGATTTTTATTCATGAGAATGTGACTTATGAAGAGAGCCAACTGTAAAAATTGAAGACTGCAAGTTACTATGAAAGAAGCGAATGACCGTTTCCTCCTCATTGAGAAGTACCCTGAGCATAAAAACCCGAGTTTTATCCACCTTGAATGCCGCAATCTCTCATAGACTAGGTTAGCAGTGCGATCTAGTGTTTGTCCGCAGCTACACAACGCGCACTGGAGTGGACGCGCACGCAATATTAATTAAAAAATGTATTTTATTACAGAACGGGGCGGAGAAAATGATTGAAACTGGAGTAAATGGAAGCAGGCAGAAATAGGATTCTTTCAATGTATACAGTATAGAAATTTAATGTAAACTAACTATGTTGGAGCTGAGTGAATTTTTTGACGTGATAAGGTTCATTCAAATGAACCTAGTTGATTAAAAACACCCATAAACATGAGAACTAAGAGCATTGCGAAAAAAGAAGAGAATCTGGCAAACAGTATAATAGCAATAGATTTGATATTCAATGTGACTTAAGGACCTTAAAGGCAGCCTACACGCTCGCAAGCATAGTTGAGATAACAGCATAGATAGGTCCGCACGGCCCGTACTATGTCGTCAACGACGTTTGAAGCGCTGAAAACTGTCCAGGATGACAATATTTGACAATGTTTGAGCAATCTTGCCTTCCACGCCCGTATTTTCACACCCCTTCGAGTAACAGAATGAGAATCGATACTTGTGAAAACGTGTGATAATTGAGAGTGATAGCACTATCAAACGTGCATTGCACGAGAGAAATAGCTTGGTTTACTTGAGTATAACATGTCTGCATACCTATTGACTCTCGTCCACTTTCGAGAATGCCGCTCTGCCTCGGCTGACCTCTTGAAATGGAGGATTTTATCAGTGCACAAACATGTTATATTGAGGTAAATCGAGTTTTTTCTCTACTGCACTCCCTTTTTATAGTGCTATCATTCTAAGTTATCACATGTTTTCTCAAGTATCGATTCTCATTCTGTTACTCGAAGGGGTGTGAAAATACGGGCGTGGAAGGCATGATTGCTCAAACATTTTTCGACAGTTTAAAAGTACAGATAGCACAGTCAGCATCACAACTAGACACAGTCATCCTGGACAGTTTTCAGCGCTTCAAACGTCGTTGACGACATAGTACGGGCCGTGCGGACCTATCCATGCTGTTATCTCGGCTATGCTTGCGAGCGTGTATGCTGCCCTTGAAACTCGTCCCGGTTTTGTCCCGGTTTTGTCCCGTTTTTCGGGGTAAAACCGGGACGAGATTTAAGGTCCTTAAATCACATTAAAAACCAGTCCCATTGATGCTAAAATGTTTGCCAGATTCTCCTCTTTCTCACAATGTCCTTTGCTCTCAGTTTAATGCTAGTTTTGATCAACTAGGTTCGTTTGAATGAACCTTATCACGGCTAAATATTTACACCCGCTCTAACTTTGTTTATTTACATTAAATTTCTAAAGTGGGTACATCCAGAATAGACTACCTTTACCATCTTCCATTTCCTTCAGTTTCAATCCTTTTCTCCTCTCCGTTCTGTAATAAAATACATTTTTTATTAATATTGTGTGCGCGTCCATTCCCGTGTGCGCTGTGTAGCTGCGTACAAACACCGTATCGCACGGCAAGCCGATTTTTAAGGGATAGCGGCATTCTAGGAGGGTAAAACTCGGGTTTTCTACTCCCTACGAATCACATGAATCCTAACATTGTTCCACAACACAAAATAGTTCTGATTTCCACATCAGAACAATCAAACACAGATTAACTAATCCTTCATAGGTTTATGAAAACATTCAACAGGAAACATTAGTTATCGCAATAGTAGTAGTTCTGTTGTAGGTAATCGCTCCAGCCGCGAAGCGGCTGGAGAGGTTTGGTTTTGCCTAGGCCTTGTGATCACTTAGAATTTTATAAAATAGTTTATAGAATCTTTGAAACAAAATTTCTGAAGATTTCCTTCTGGATATAAGCGAAGGGGTCCAGAATTGTTCAATTGTTTTGTATTGAAAAATGCTTTATCTTTTGTAATAAGTTCAGAAATTACACTACCCTGTTTGTTGCCATTTTCGGAATTTTCTCTATTCAGTGCTTTTTTTATATTCTTGTTTATCAAAATCAGGAAGTCAAGATCATGGCTTTTTAACTATTCGGAAAACAGCCAATTTCCATTTCCCATAAGGGGGTGCCTAAAAATTACCGAGCTAAGGGGGGTGCATATTCAGGATCGCCATGGCGGGACGTGTGCCCAGCCCTGGTCCCACCGGGTCGATACGCACCGAATTCGTGGGAAATGGGTGCAAAAAAATCAACCCACTGAGTCCGACTGCGACCGTCTGATGCCCACCGCAATGCCCCCGGTCGATACTGATGGTTCTTATGCGTACAAGGGCGGGGCCAATGCACCGACTGAGTCCACCGAAATCATCCTCACCCCACCCGGTCGATATAGGTGTTTCTCACGTGATTTGGGTGCATTTTTCGGCCGAATGCGACCTGCCGAGTCCCGCCGCATCTCGACTCTCGTCGTCTGCGTTCTGCCCCACCTGCTGCTGATACGGAAATCAGATTCAGACATGTTGAAAACAAGAAAAATCAGCCACCAAACACGTTCCAATTCACAGCTGAGGTGATAATCGTCACTATCAAGTGCGTGTTTCGCAGAGGAGTTGGTTGGCGCTGGGGGCAACCGGACTCAGTGGGACTCAGCAGGTTTTTCCACCCCGGACTCAGTCGGACTCAGCAGGTTTTTCGACGAAGTCTGACCGGGGCCTTATTCTTCAGATGAAATACCAGTTATCATTGTCAGATATCACAAAACAACAAACATCTCATTTCATTCAGCGAGAAAGAAAGCATGGGGTTTGCCGGTTTGTAAACGACCTTGTGCAGAATAAAGGTCGGTTAGTCCTATCCTCACAAGTATCATCATGTGTTATCACATCATGAATATGCTATGACGAGCGCCTTAGGGCGAATCGCCGCTAATGGAATGAATACGGGCCTAAGTTCAGCGACCAGTTGTGACTGATAGCGATGATTATGAATCAATACGAAATTAAGATAATCTGAAACTTGTCTGGAAGAATATCAGATCATCTTATCGAAATAATATCAGATCATCGGATAGGGGTGGTTTACTACAGCCCAGTGACTATAGTGTGGCTCAGCGAAAGTTGCACATTAGCATAACAATGAGAAGCCGTTGATTAGAGATCAATATGCAAGAATCCCATAGCAGTACGTTAGCCACCGGTTGAGCGAGCGCGATTGGGCTTGTAATAATAATCATGCATATTGATCTCTGACCGACCGCTTCTCATTTATATGCAGATGTAAAACTTCTGGCGGACTACACTACACTTCTATAAGAAAATTTGCCCCAGCGTAGGACCCCCCACCTCGAAGGTTCCTAATCGGTGCCTTCAGGGCAGGACTTTTCCAGAGTCCCGGCACCAGCCATGCCTGATCAAGGGCCCGGCGATCTGGAAGCAATGTCGCCGTGACGTTGTCTAAACTCGGCCGCGATGAAAGTCTTTACGGCTGCGCTCAGGCACGGTCACGGCGGCATCGCTACCGGTTCGCTATGCCCTTGATTAGGCATGGCTGGTGCCGAGATTCTGGATAGACCCTGCCCTGAAGGCACCGATTAGGAACCTTCAAGGCGGGCTCGGTCCCCCACTGAAGCAAATTTTCTCAGAGTTAGGTGCCGTTTCTTTGAAAAAAAAAGCGGAACACTTCTCGGGCAAACTCCGTTCTACTACTACACTACCGCTCGTAGAATTCGATAAGAAAGCGAGTGGGGACGCTGTTCCGGGTCTTTAGCATCGTTTTCTAATATCTATCTTTGAGATAAACTTTCTAAGATCTGCAAAGCCGTTTAGGATCCATCAGAGGAGGGATATACAAGAAGACAATGTTTGCTAGCGTTCAGATTTGACCAAAACAAGTTTGGAACGTGCTTTACAGGTCCTTATGCAGTAAATACAGCGCTGAGCAGCCGCAGACTGTATTCTTATACTGGACGGTACACAGAAAACTACACCCCAAACATTTTTGTTTAAGCATAGGTCCTAGCAATCACTACACCATTAAAGACCCCCTTTCATCAGAATCTCAATTATTTTTTTCCAGAAAAAAAGTTTAGGTTGAAGGAATTTATCAAAAAGGACGCTAAAGACGTGAAAATGCGTCCCCGCACGCATTCTGACCTAATCATACGAGCGGTTTCGTAGGTATCAGTTGATCAGTAATACAGAGTTTGCACGAGTACTGCATCAATCGTTCTCCAGCCGCTCCAGCTGAAGCAGCAAAAACACCAATGGTGTGAGATTGATCTCTTGATACGTAGTTATCTTTAAGGGTGCCGACTGGCCTACTCTGCCCCAACCTGGCCAGTCCATGCGGCCCCAGGGGTTCGCGAATCACGTTACGCTTTGACGAGAAAATTTGGCGAGCAGATCAGTTGAACGACTCGTCAAGACAAGATTGAATCATGAACTCCTAGGCGAACCAGAGAGAGAGTTGGAAGAGTAAAGCGGCGCCGCTGTCTCAAATTTTGGTGCTACGAATAAACACGATGGCAAAAAAAGATATGTAGTAGAAGAGTCTCGGTTTTGTTTTTTTTTCTCTTCGCAATCAACGATAACGCGAGAACGGGATCACCTGTAGAGAAAGGGGGAGTCTTGGATGAAGTGTTCGGCATCCTCCCCTTCATCGAAGCACGCTATCATTATTGACATAATGATTATGTATGGCCATCTATGAAGAATGCTCGTGATGCGGCCGAGTATTTGTTCGTAGAAATCTATTTTGGAAAGGTATGCATAGGAAGTTCGCGAAAAAGGGCCTGGTCGGAGCTGTGATGAAAACAGAGGGACAAATTGTGGAGTGTTGGGGGTGAAGCTCGATCGCAATGCGTGTATCAATGTTAAAGAACAACTGTTGTCTGAGGGGTGGCGGCAAGCTTAATTAACCTCCGGTCACACGTCCGAATCTCACTCAGATCACATGAAAAACTTCGGAGGTGAATGCTGTAGGAAGCAGCTGTCATTGAGTTCCGCATGAAGGTAATGTTCACGGTCAAAACGGTCTTCGAGTTTTCACCGTAACTCATTGCAAAAATAATGGCTTTCATTGCGAAAATATTGGCGAAAGAATGGCTAAAAACGAGCCATAGATAGCCCTATACGGACCTCGAATTTATTATGCACTACGACCTGCCCGCCCACTTCCTTGTTGGCCGTTGAGGTAGTGGGCGGGGCGGGCATAGCACAGTTAAATCTAAGGGCCGTGAAGGGCTCTTTAAGGTTCGCTTTTGGCTGTTCCTTCACCATTCTTCTTACAATGGACACCAGCACATTCGATTCAATGTGAAAACTCAAACACCATCTTTATCGTAAGCATTGACTTCAAAGGAACAGGCCAAGCTCAGGGAACGAAATCTGAGATTTCCACACAGTTGCGAAGTAGACCCACCCTATGCTATAACACCCGCCATGTGCGAGCACGCAACCCCTTCAAATAAGCGAGTTATGGGAAGAATCCACTCTGGGGCGCCCACAGCAAGAATCCACTTCGGCACGCCCCTTTAGACAACATTTTCAGCTCAACAGTGGTCGACTGAACGATGATTTCCGATCAAAACGCCATTCTTCCCTTCACTATGGCCTCTCTCTTCATTCAAGTCCGCTCCCATACATCGGTTGCAAATGACGAAGAATACAAGCATCGGGAAACTCGTGTTCACGATGAAAAAGTTGCCCTATTTTTGGTGGGAACGTAAGCTTTGGGTTCCTCTGAAAAGGAGTAAGTATGAAAGTACGACGGGAAACGCTCACGAAGAGGAAGAAATTCACGTGGTCCTACCAACTCATTGGGTCGCCCCGCCTACGTCATGTGTCAGGTGTCCTGCGTTCCTTTCACCAAGGGGACAGATCTCGAAAGTTTTAATACTCTTTGTCTCGAAAGATTCTTACATCTAACCATGTGCATTGACCCGTCTCATTCTTCACGAGTTTTTGGTGCAATTAACGGAAAAAAAAGAAGTTACTCACGTAAGAAGTTTGAAGCTCAAAACATTTGCGACGTTTGGTTCGGCGTTTTGTCCGCAGTGCACAAAACACAGCAGCAGGCGAAAATAAAAGTCTGATCGATTTTTTAAACAGTTTTATTCTCTGATATTTGAGAGTTTCATGTTAGCTTTTTCTTAATATCCATTACTTCGTAAACTTTCCTACTCAAAAACAAATAAAACAAGGATTCGGCTTTTATAGTTAACACTGCCTTTAATTTTAGCCAATCTCTGAGCGGAAATAACTTCATTCCCAGGGGTTTGGTTCAAATGCAGAGGCATCGATAGAATCAGCGTGGGACCGTTTTAAGAGAGGCGAAAAATCTTAAAAGACATCTTCAGGCTGTACTGTGCCTTTTAAAGTAGCGCTCACGATGGAATAGCTGTATGGTTTTTTTTATAAAAAAATTAAAGATTGGCTACTTGTCTGATGGGAACTCTTACATCTTCGCCCAAGCGAAAAAAAAAACCTCCAGAACTCTTTTGAAGGAATTGATAATCGCGAACTTTTCATGTTCATGGTTCAATTCTAGGGAGTCAATCAAGTTAACTATACGTTAACAAGCATTATATCGAGCGATTATTATAGGGTGAAAGGATGGTCTTATTTTACTGGTATTGTTGCTTCTTTAACTTCAATACATGTGCTCTAAACTACATCATGCCTTTACCGAGCAGCGAAGCCTTACACTAAATATTACAATTGCAGTCGTCGAAAGAACGAAATCTATAGAACTGATAACTCGCGTATTTCAAAAGCACGTTTTCGTACTGAAGCCGACCAAGCGTAATGAACTTTTCCAACCACTTGTTGTTTAAAAATGAGCTATATTCAAGGCCTAAGAAGTTGAGTCCACTTTGATTTTTTTCATAGAACAGCTCCGGTTCTATAACAACCATAGCTTGAAAAAAAACGCATTATCTGAATTGAACCCATATCCGTGAAATTTAAAATCGGCATTATCTGAATCGATCCGTTATCCGAGAAATTATCTTCGGGTAACAAGTATAGTATAAACCCCCCAAAAAAAGAACGAGGCAGGATTAAATCACTGAAGTGCTGCGTAGGTACAACCTGTTTGTTAACACTGTGAATAGACCTACAGAAGCGGAATGTCATCAATATCAAAACTACTAGCAGCAAGATTAGCTCATTGATGTAGTCGAAGTTTGTTAAGCTGCTCTTGTAAAACACTGTGCTTTGCTTTTCATCTCAACGTCCTGTCATTATTTAGATTTAGTAGCCAATAGACACCTGTCGGATTTCGTACACCTGTCGGATTTACGTCAGCTTTCGAGGTGAAAACAGGAGTAAGGCAAGGAGCCGTTGCAGGACCTTTTCTTTTCAACTTCGCCGTTGATGACATCATGCATAGAGTTGCAGAACAGTTTCCTGCGGATGTGTTCCTAACACCATCAGGACGCCCCCTTGTCGACCTGGAGTACGCGAAGACATCGTGTTACTCGCTAAAAACAACACAACACTGCAAAGGATTGTGAACCTCGTTTCGATGTATGCCGCAGCCTATAAACTTCGTCTTCGTCCCGACAAAGCAGATGTGGGTCTCTCAGAGGCCTTCAACGGGAGCTCGTGTGGACGGACAACGTATCGAACTGGTTTACGATTTCTGTTATTTGGGCTGTTTGCTGAAGAACGATGGTAGTTATGCAGCGGATATTCGACAACGATGTGCGAAAGCTACGTCTGCATTTAATTCTCTAACCAAGTGTTTGTGGTCTACCACCATCACGAAGGAAGTCAAGTTGCGCGTCTACCTATCCGCTATTTGCCCTATCATGATGTATGGATCGGAGACGTGGGCAGCACCGAAGACGCAGATGGAAAGGTCGGATTGCACGGAGAGGAAGCTTTTTAGGCGTTTGCTTGGATATTTCTGGCCGCGTGTATGCCATAACGAAGACCTTTACAAGGAAATCGACGCAGTACATCAACATTTGACGCGAGGGAGGTGCCAGCAGCTCGGGCATATACTAAGAAGAACGCCGGATCGTCTCGTACAACACGCTCTAAGAATGCTTCCAAATCCTGTCTGGGAACGGCCACCTGGGCGTAGGCGAAAGTTCTGGACGGATGTGGTTAAAGAGGATTTAAAGTCACTCGGCATCGAAAGACAGTTCAGGCGCGATGTTTCGTTTCGCAAGAAATGGAATAGTGACAGCTGGATGGAATGTGTTCAAATTGTGGCTGAAGACTGTGAAAAATGGACACGGCTGACTACTAGGACGACACACCTCGGTGAAGATGCGGAATGACCGCGTCAGGCGAAAGCCAACCGATTAAGTCAAGTAGGTCAGCCAATAGATCAGATGACTGATGCAGTTAATGCTTGCTGAACTTTTTCTCGTTAGTTAGTTGTTATTTGCCTTTTACTCCACTATGATAGCATTTGCCTGGTTAAATCAGGTTGCCAATCACTCTAAAACAGTATGTCTACCTCTATCATCTTTGAAAAGAGCTCAAACTAGCAACTCATAATGAGTAACGGACCCCTCGAAAGACAACGATGTGCCTATCGCGCTCCAATGATAAAGAACACTCGCTGTCTGCGCGATGACCTTCGTCGTCTGCGCTCTAACATTTTTCTCTGCCGTCGCGACCTTCCCGAGACGACCGGTGTGAGTTCTCATAGAATCGGAATTGATCTGCAACTACTGTGCTTCTCTGGGTCAAATTCCGGTCCGCAATTGCGTCTCAACACGCCTTGCGGCCGCACGCGCTCGAGTCAGTCGGGTTTCCAGCGCCAGAGCCGACTCGATGTGACTTTTCTATACAACTTTCTTCTTTTTTTCTTAGTGTCCAGTTTCTAAAACCCACCTAGGGTCAGCAGATCGGCGGCTGCAGCGCTGGAAGCTCTTCCGACTCGGGAGCGTGCGGCCGCAAAGCGTGTCGAGACGCAATTGCGGACCGGAATTTGGCCCAGATAAGCACAGTACGTATGAACTTTGATTTACAAAACATTATAACAATTGTGTCATTTGATAACTATTTCGTTGGAAACGGACTGGTCGTTGTGTTTTGCTAAGATGAACAATTTTAGGAGTCTCTGAGTTTTCGGCTTGCCGATTCGGAATTATTAAGAAAGTTATTCTAAAGTATTCAAAGGAAATGTTTTGAATCTATTCGCTATTCGTACCACGAAAACGAGGGTCATTCAGATATTATTCGATATTCGTACCTAGAAAAATGGAATTAATCGAACATTGTTCGGTATTCGAAACTCAAAAAAGAAATCATTCGAATGTAACCGATATTCGGTCTTTTTGCCCAGAGCATCACTATACGTCTTCTTACAACTTCCCTCCCCCAGATATCGCAACCAGCTCTCGAGATCAATATTTTTCATTTTCTAAATAATCTCCAAGTCCGGTTTTCTTCAAACCTGGGCATCACGAGTATATTTTTATTGACTTCTGAGCCACACCAGGTTTTTAACGGCAGAATCGAATGTATTGGCCAGACGTTTCGGCTATAACGTTCTCGTACCGCTCATAGTGCTGAATGATAGAGGTGATGAACGGTTGATTATAGGCGCAATCCAAACTCAGCGACGAATTCTGCGATTCCCACATAATTGTGAAGTAGACCCAATACATACTCAGACAAACTGGGGCGTCGACAACAGGTTGATAAGTTGTAATCTCATTAAACGCTCCCTGTTGACAAGTCAAATCGCGCGTATGGTCAGCCTGAGATCTGCCCGTTGCCCAGCGACGTCCGCCTGTTGTCGGGCTGTTTACAACTCGATGTGTCGCGTTTAGCGGCCTTTTAGCAGCAGTTCACATCCTACAGGACTGTTTCATCTAGCGCACGTGTCGCGGTCGGCACCCCGACACGTGTCGCGGTCGGCACCCCGACACGTGTCGCGGTCGGCACTCCGACACGTGCCGCGGTCGGCACTCCGACAGGCGTCGCGGTCGGCACTCCGACACGTGTGGCGGTCGGCACTCCGACACGCGTCGCGATCGGCACTTCGACACGCGTCGCGTTCGGCACTCCGACACGCTTCGCGACTGGGTCACCCAGCCTCCACTGGGGTCACCACCGCATAGGCAGGACCTCCAAATGCTGGGCGGGGCCAATGTACCGAAAACTTGGGTATTTGGACCGGCTGCGCTCTCATCATTCACAGCATGCCTTAAAAATGCGTCGTATACTTCCCTTTTATCTAGAGCGTTAGCTGTGCAACAGCTCGACATCGACGACATCATAACTCGCAGCCGTAATTGCTGTGCAACAGCTCGACATCGACCAGAGCATAACCCGCGGCCACTGCCCCGCTAAATATCGGCGCGTTGGTCAGCGGTGACTCATGGTGGGCGGATCAACCTGTTGTCGACGCCCCAGTTTGCCAGAGTACAGTACCTGCCAAGCGCGAGACCTCAATTCTTCGAATACGCGAGATATAGGAAAAAGCCACCCTGGCGCGCCCACTGCATGAAGCCACTTTGGCACGCCCCCTAAGGCCACCTTCTGAGCTCAGTAATGGGGGAATGAGCTATGGTTTTCAATCGATAGCCCTGTTCTTCCCTTCACTCCCAGTCTATTTCCTCAATCAGGTCCGCTCTCATACATCGGTGACGGAATTAACAAGCCTCGAACGACTCGTCTACTAGGCTTTCAATGCTCAATTCTGTGCAAAATTGGAAGGGCCATGACTCCGTTCCCATTTGATTTTGTACAGTTCATGGAACATCGCTGGAGTCAGAGTGGGCCGTTTTCAAAAGAAGCAGAAAATCTCGAAATACAGGTCTAGGTTGTACAATGCCTTTGAATCGATTGAAAAAAGAGCCTTTTCCATCGGTTAAATGTACCAGGAGAAACCGAGTTCACTAGTGTAGTAGAAACCAACGTCTCTATCAAGCTCCGCCAAAGAATTACCACTAGCTTTAAAGGCAGCAGACACGCTCGAAAAAGTTGTTGAGTTAACTACGTTACTGGGGTCGTATGGCTCCTAATAGAAGGCCCGCGCCGTTAGAAGCGTCAAAAACGAGTGAAAACTACCAAATTTGAGCAAAGAATGTCGAAAATTTTCTGCAACCCCGCCCCTGAGCTTCGACAACCCCGCCTCAAAACACAAATTCGTCCGGACTGATCGTTCTAATACGGCCCCTTCGGCCGGTTTTTGGAGCTTCCAATGAGGTGAACGTTCTAGTACAGGTTGTAAGAGTAGATCGGCTTCTTTATCTCAACCGTTTTGTGGCTAACATTCGCTGTTTCAACCGCGCGCTGAGAAACTCGTCCACTTTCACCCGGTAACAAAATACCCGTTATTCCTCTATTTGCACACAGTTTCGTTCGTTTTTTCGTCACTACCCAATACAACCAGCTCCAAACCTTCGATTTATGTCATAAAATCGATACCATTTTTGAGCGTGTCTGCTGCCTTTAATTACAGACAAACATAGAGGTTAAGACTTAACCTCTTGCAGGCGGAAAGAAATGATACTTCGAGTAAGTTTGACCTCTTCAGACGGAGGATAATATTCAGTGAGTATCATTGATGCGCGTTCCAGTGAAACGACTGTTTAAAAACATTGTGAAATGTGCAATACTACATTTTTCATTCAAAGATCAAAGTTTTGCTTTTCAATCAGCGAGGTGAAAATAGCAGCTTTATTTGTGTGCTGAACACAAAATAATTTGTACTTTCAGTAGATGAATCTTTCATCGATGAGCTTCACAGACTCCTCCTCTTGAAGCGTATCCAGAGCCGAACGGACGCGAGAGATCTTTGCCTCGGGCATTTGCTGAAAACAGTTCAATTAAAGCATTTGGACAATAAAGGTTTTAGCATAAAAATACAAAGGGATTGTCGTTTTTTCGGAGCATATTTGCAGCTCCCAGCCAGACTACTTTTGAGTGAATTTTGTTCGAAGTTCTTTTCGTTTTTCATCACTTTGATGCCTTGCTTTAGGCAAGACATAGCGTCATGCATTTAAAGGCAGTGTTCACGGTCAAATGAGGTTGTCGAATTTTCCTTAGCAAAGTCTTCTTTTGGCTCAGTGTAGGACGACTTGTATTAAAGACAGTGTTTGCGATCAGATATGCTTATCTCCTTTTCCTTTCTGTACCCTTTTCTGGGTCACGAGTAGTAGGACCCATAAAAAAACGCGAAAAAAAAACAGCCTTAAGCCAAATTTGAAGCCTGAACTTTCTTGTCTTTTGGTGGTGGACGAGCCCACTCCACATCACCGGCATCGATGACCTCTTATATCAAGAACATCAGCTGGCTTGAAATTTAATTTCAATCAATGAACATTATCCTTCGGACTCGTCTAGGCAAAAACATTGCCTGAAGTGCTTTCTTTCATTGCTCAACTGTTTTTATTAGGTAAATCTGCATTTATTTCTCCCTTTGAATGTCGATGATTTTTGACTGCTGGGCATGAGAGTGCGATCTTTTTGGTCGACGCTGTGCACGTGTGCACGAACTGGCTACTTTGGGCCCTAAAAACTCTAATTCTAGCCCGTTTTTCACCGCGCTACCTTCATAGTTTTTTAGCTGTTTTTGATCTAAGCCGATTTTTGTAGTTTTTTCGATAACGTTTTTCATCGTGACCACTGCTTAAAAAAAAGAACGCAAGAACGCCTCATTTGTGGTGAAATTATGTAGAAAAATTGGCCTTTTTTAGCTGGTGGACCAGTCTAGTTCTGGGCATCGAGGTTTGTCAGTATCACCAGCCGGCTCAAAACTGATATTTAATTAATTACTTCTGATCGTCGACTTGGCCTTTTCCAAGCTCCTTCATTTATGTACCTAGCACCAACCCTGTGTTTTTTCTGCAAAAATTGTTTCTGTAGGCTGTAAAACTACTTTATTAGTTGCTGTGAGCGTAACAGAATTTTGACCAGGCACAGCATGAAAGTCAAATTTCTACATATGGACGGCGTCGTGCACCTGTGCGCGAATTGGCTTCCTTGGGGCTCAGAAACTCAACTCTTAGTGCATTTTTCGCATCGGAGCCTTTGCAGCTCCCAACTGTTTTCGAACAAAACAGATTTTCCCTTTTTTTAGAAATACTTCCGTCGTGCACACTGCCTTGAATTGAGAAAATTATTTAGGAAAAGTTATATGTAGATCGCAATATTCCGGCTCACTTCGAATTGGTCGAGCAGAATCATCGTCGGGCTGCTGTCATCCGAGCAAATCGAAATCATTTCGATCATGTGTGAACATCCCAATTCCTAAACCAAGCATTCTTACAGAAAAGACGCAACTAAAAGAAAAGGCATTTTCTTATGTTTTGAGCATTCTAGTCTCAGAACAGGAAGTAATTACTTAACTGTCAAGCCGTATTAAGGAGGTCAAGAGTTGCAATTTTTCTGAGGGAGACGTGTACGTGAGTGTCGGTTGAGAAGAAATGTACATCTGGGCTTTTCGTAAGAACCAGTCTACAAAATGGACGGGGCCGCGGGGTGGATCGACGCGCGCGAGCGAACTCCTCCGCTGGCGCGAACGCGGCACGTCCCGCCGCAATAATTGCGCCTCGTTGACTCGCTGACCAAATTTGGAGAGAGGTCTTTGAAGACTCTAAGGGGGAAATCATACTTGGAGCAATACTATCGCACTTAAAAGGGTGGTCTAGCACTGGTCACCGCGCGCGACAAAGAAATCGGGGAGTCGCGGTGAGGTCAGCCGTCGCACGCGGCCGTTTGCGTGGCAGCTGCTACGCGCGATGGCATCGCACTCACATTGCGTTTAAACCATAGTTTTTCGCACAACTACCTGCTGTTTAGCGTGCGTTCGTGATTTCATTACATCGCAGCGCCCTGCACTGCGATGTGCGTACATCGAGGGAGCGTTTTGCAAAGCAAACTCCTACAGCATCAAACAAAAGTGGAAGGGAGTTATACGCGCGCACGATATTGATGTCAGACATAGATAAGAGCTTCTCAAATGAGTTTTTCCACTTTTTTGCCAGGATAAACTCCTAGCGAGAAGACATGTTTGGCAAAAAAAGCGGACATTCTTATACAACTTCTGACTTTTTTCTGCCGAACTGTTGTTTGGCGTCGCAGTAGAAAACAGAGTTCGCAATGAAAACGGCTTTTGTGCTGGCCTTACAACTAGAGAAGGTAGAACTGGCCATAAAAAAGTAAAATCTAGAAATCTAATGCATCCAAATTCAGTGAACTATTCAGATGAACAGACTACTACGAGAAAATGAACATATTCTCGAAAACAAAGCAACAGCGAAAATAAGCACAAAAACGTTTTAAAAAACGCGATTTTCGCGGAGCGCTGTAAGTATGGTTCCCCCTAAGTGATTACGCGAGATGTTTTTTTGTGAATAGTTGCGAGATTGGAATAAAAATGGGATAATTATCGGTCACTCCTTTTTTTGGCTGGAGATTGCTCGTATGGAAAAAACTTTCGATGTCACTTTAGCGAAATTATCAAGAAAATTGGTTGGCTGTAACGGTCCTTCCGCAGCCAGGATTGCCAGCGTTATAAAGATTGGATGAATCATGTAGAGAAATCGTTCACACGACTAGGATATTCTGAACCACAAATGACTAACGTTTACCTAGAATGAATTGTGGATGCAGGAAACTTTCCTATGAAGGAGCTATTGTCATATTGTTCAAGAGCCGCGTTTTTTCAGTCTCTAAAGCCGGCTCAAAAACTATCAGCTTTATCACTGCAATCCTCACGAGTCTACTCCCATTGGCATTTCCGTTCGTCAAGCAAAAATCGACGAAAGCGATGCCGCGCTAGTACAGCTTTTAGAGGAGATTGAGCGGACAAAGTAAGTGAATAATGGTCTTGAACATGGTGATGATAACAGTGAATGTGGAAGCCACTATAGTGGAGTCCACCAAGAGTGCCTCATTTACTTATCAATGAGAAGCGGTCGATTGGAGATCAATGAACATGAAACTCGTTGCAGGATAACCGCTTTCGCTAAATCGGTATCGAGCGTGCCGGTATGGGATTCATGCACATTGATCCCCAGCCGACCGCGTCTTGTTGATAAGTAAATGAGACACTCTTGGTGAACTCCACTATACCCGGGGTCGTATTCGCCAATAACCCGCCGAGGGAAGTCGAAGGGAAGCGGGAGGGGTGACATCGCGCGCGGCAGAGGAGCAGATCAACCCATCTTACACCATGTAAGATGGAAATGCTAACTGTGTTACGTATCGATATCACTGTGAAAAGATAAAGATTTCATCGCGATGCGGCGGGTGGTGGCCATCGTGTATCAACACCCCCGAGGAGGCGGGAGAAACGGGAGAGACGCAGCCAGTGGGCTGTCGCTAACCCCGTGTTGCGTCCAATCAGGAACCTCGCTCCTCCCCCGTTTCTCCCACCTCCTGAGTGGTGTTGATACACCATGGCCACCACCCCGATGCGGCCACTCTTCAGCTATGCGATTCCAAAAATTCCGGCGGTCGCGAGGGAAGCCAAGGGAGGCGAGGGGTGGCCGTGGAGCGCGCATTTTGTACTGAAATTTCACCTCATCTACCCTTCGACTCCCCGGCGGGTTGATGGCGAATGCGACCCCCGTATTCGATTGAATTTTTATTTTGACTATGTTTTTGTTTTGTGGTCTGAAACTTGAATAGATACAAATTGTTTGTGTTATACAAAAATCTCTGCCGAGCATGCAAACAGTTCATCAATGGAAATTCAAAAAATTGAGGCGCACAATAGAAGTATACCCTCTATCTGAAGAACACCTTGAATAAAAGTGCATCTAAAATAGACTTGAGAATTAGAAAAACGTTTCCTCTGTTTCGGAGGCAATTTTAGTTTGTTCCTTCGCGTGTTTGTGCGAAGCGATGGTAGAGACACCGAGAAGGGGTGCGCGAGAAGGATACGCATCACACGCGCCCGCACGCACGCGATCGGCAGTAAATTTCAATCCGAAAAGAGGACACATGTACTTTTAGGGGAGAAAATACGGTATATCCCAGAAATTTGACCTTCACCAAATTTGTCTCTTCTGAAAAACCTTGCCGTCAACTAAATAAAAATTGGCGAACAGTAACTTGGTCATGGAGCTGGTTCAAAGTTTGGCCGCTCTAGGTTCTTTGAGGAGCGAGAATGTTAAAAGTCGCGATTTTAAAAAAAATTCTGAAGAATTACAAAACCGCTCAATTGAAGAACTTCCGCGGACGCTATTTTATAGCCCTGGAAGTTTTTGATAGTTCATTTTCGTAACAATAAAAATAAACCGTTGCCAGTTGCTGCCACTTTGAGTTCTCATCCATGAGTTTTGAAAGTCTGAGTCGGGTGAGATAGTCCAAGCAGGAAATATCATCTGAAAAGCAGCTTTAATCCTACACAAATATTACTAGGCTAAAACACGTTCAGTCAAGCATACAATTGCGACATTCACTATGACCATAGTTAGTATAAGTATCCAAATGGAAGAGCGAAGAGAACCGCAAAACTTCAACGCAAACCTTGAGAAATCTTGGTGTGTCTAATGTTCCTTCGAGATCTATTCCCTGAGCTTGTCGAAGGCTGATCATCCATGTATTCACCATCCGATTCTACAACAGTGTCGCCTGCAGCAACATCCTGTCCAACTTCCGCTGAAAACGTTGGACTGAACCGGCATAGATACGAAGGTACATGCAGGCTTTATCAAAAACCAATTCCCCATAGTTTTTTCGCATGCGTTTGAGGGGCAGAGGTTAGAGGCGAGCGTAGTAGAACAGATGGAGCTGCTTCGCACGCAAACGCACGCTCGACCAAGAAGGCTATTCATGACCTCTGAACGTTGTTTGGTGCCACGTTGCGGCGTAGCGCGAACGACATGGTTGAATTGTAGATACATCGTCGAATCGCCCAGCAACGCATGGCGTCAGTGTTTATCAGCAGAGTGAGAAGATCGAAATTACCCAGTCATGGCGCATGATGCTGCTCCTTTCATCTTCCCTCCGCCCCGCATCAGGACGCGCAGGAACCACAGAAATTTCGTTTTTACGAACTATGTATACGCTGCTTTCGCTCTCCCATTCTCACACTCTGTCACTCCCTTGTGTCCAACCCAAGTCTGCTGTGCACCATGTAAAATTTGTCCATAGAATGAGTGCACATAGAGTTCAGGTAATCAATTTAGTCTGGTGAATGGAAAGGGCTGCAGTGGTACTTCGCAAGAAACGCCGTTTGCCGGTGATGCCGCCAACACCGCACGGCCGGACGCCTGGTCCATGCGTCAGACAAAATATAATACGGAAGCCATAGATTAGATTTTTTTTCTGATAAACATGTACATGCATGCATCTCAGATACGCTGTGGTGACTTGTGATGGATAATCGTGACCTCAAAAACAGCTTAGTCGTTGGAAAAGCATGAAAAACATATTGTGAACAGAAGATCGTGGAGATCCATCAATATACAGGTGAGGAAACTTGGGAACTGAATTTGATCTTTTGTTGGGAGGTATACATTCCATTTGATGGTCAAAATCGCGTCGGATCGGATTTTCAGATATTGCCGATTTCGCAAAACCGACTCATCGGATAAATCGGATACTGTCCCAGACGAGAATTTCAGATAACGGATCCTATCCGAAGCCAGAATTTTTGATCGGATCGGATATCCGATCGGATAAAATCGGATCCACCGGATAATTCGGATGAAAAAACGGATAAGAAAATTTTTTCAGTAGTACTGAGGATTCAACCCCGTGTATTCAGGCAAATACATTCTGTAGCCACGTGCAATCTTCATATATTATTCATAAAGACAATCAAAGCATCAGTTCTAGAAACTTTCAAAGCCACAGTTCAATAGAGATTTTGGACCGGTACTGGTAAACCATCAGACTGAAAAAATTGACAACAAGTTATCGTGTGACAATTAAAGGCAGCAGACACGCTTGAAAAAGTTGTTGAGATAACTACGTTTCTGGAGTCGCATGGCTCCTAGTAGACTGCTCACGCCGTTGGAAGCGTCAGAAACGAGTCAAAACTACAAAATTTCACCAGTGCGAATCGAAAAATTTCTGCAACCCCGCCCCAAAATTCAAACTAGTCCATACTGATAGTGCTAATACGGTCACTTTGGCTGTTTTTGATGCTTCCAACGAGGTTAACGTTCAGTACAGGCTGTAAAGCGCTTTTCACAGTCTGCCGGAAGCTGCCGTGCGACACATTGTAAGAGTGCCGCACTGCGAGTGAAGCTGCGGTGAGCAATGGTTAGTTCCGACTTTCCAGTACAAAATATGAGGCAAAACCAACACGTTTTGACCCGTCATAACTTGCTCCGACGTCGTGTCAATGATTTGTGCGACGTCGGTCGGCCGACATCGCAGTGCGGGCCACACCGATGCCGCAGCCCTATCTTATGACGTACCGGCCGGCGCCGTCCGGCAAACTGTGAAAGGGGCTTTAGAGTATATCGGCTTCTCTATCTCAACCGTTTTGTTGCTAATATTCGCTGTTTCAACCGCGCGCTGAGTAACTCGTCCATTTTCACCCGATAATAAAATAACCGTTGTTTCTCTATTTGCACACAGTTTTCGTTCGTTTTTTCGTCAGTTCCCAATAAAACCAGCTCAAAACCTTTGATTTATGTCATAAAATCAATACCATTTTTGAGCGTGTCTGCTGCCTTTGAACAAGACAGAATTGAAGATCTTCAACTGATATGGTCGCTTTAAAGGCAGTGTTCACGATAAAAGTCGTTTTTCTGTTTTTCCGCCTATCTCGAAAACGGTCCCATGCTGATTTCAATGATGTCCCTGGAATCGTACAAGACCTTCTAGAAACGGAGTTATGACCCCTCCAAATTCAGCTAGGGAAGCATTGTGGACGAGTTGTCCGAGGCTTGTAACTCCCGTTTTTGCAGCCTATGTGTCCGAGCTGACCTGAGTAAAGAGAGACGTTGAGAATGAAACTCAAACGCTAACGTCGGACAGGGAACGAAATTCTCATGCCGTAAAATAGCGTTTTGAAGTGTCGATTGCGTCCAACACTACTCATTCTACGACATCATGGAAATTTTCGCTACCTCGGGGGATTCATTCCTATATTTCCCTGTTTTATTTTAGAAGAAAACTTAAGTTAAACGATAATGGACGTATAAGGAGATTCAAATGACAAATCATTTCCAATTTAGGTGAGTTTCGGTGTGTACAGGCAAATTAAAAGAACATTGTTGTATTTTTTTTCATGATGTCGTAGAATGAGTAGTGTTGGACGCAATCGACACACCAAAACACGCTATTTTACGACATGAGAACTTCGTTCCCTGTCCGACGTTAGCGTTCGAGTGAGAATGAAGGGAAGAACGGGGCTTTTGATCGGAAATCATCGCTCATTTAACCACGAATTCAGGGGAACTGTTATAGGACGTGGGCGGAGTGGCCCAATGGGTTGGCTGGCCCACGAGATTTTCACCCACTTACCGTCCTTTTTTCGTCGCACTTCCGTTCTTAATCTTCTTAGAGGGACCCAAAGCTTACGTTTTAGCCAAAAAAACGTGCAATTTTTTCTTCGTGAACACTGCCTTCTAAATGTAGAGAGCATCCGGAGACCGCGTTCAGTCTACTATTTCGATGTCGTCTTTTTCGATTACTAATATTTCGATTTTTTTTATCCGAAATTATCCGATTCTTATCCGATCGATTATTCGTTTTTGACCAATTTTTTATCCGATTATCCGGTTTTCTGATAGGATCCTTCGATTTTCACTTTTCCGGATATCGGATATCGTGTTTTTTCGTCTTATCGGATTTCGGATCAATCCGAAATCGCCATTTTGACGTCGGTATCCAATCGGACTATCCGACCCGGATATCCGAAACCGACTCCGTCGGATGGAATGTATATTGAGAGGTAATTCCACCTAGTCTCTCGGTGTTAGCCTGCAGGCATGAGTCTCCCTCGCCGGTGATCGGCTAATTTCGAAAAAGCTGGCGGAAGGTCTCTCCCCTGCAACAGATCTCAATCAAAGCCAAAACTTGATCTAACCGTAAACTGTACTCACCGTTTCTCGACGGTTGTTGAGCCGAATTTCTAGTTTGTGCCAGTGGCTGCGGCGGTCTCGATGGTACAGATCCACGATGCGAAGATGGGACAGTTCGCAGTTCCGGGGATGCAGACAGACTGCCGTGCAGATTTGGAAGTGATCGGCCGAAAAGTGCTTGGCGGGAAGTGGGCAGATCAGAGGGTACCGGTGGTGGAACTTCCTTCGTTGGCAACTCAACCCTGAAAAACAGTGACGTTGAGCATGCTTTAGGCCTTTTTCGGGGTTCGATCGCCGCGCGACGCGACGGGATGATAACTATGAGCATCAACTGAGATCGCGTCGCAAGTCGATTTGTATTTAAAACATGCCCTCACGGCGATCAGCGATGGAAGTGTGAAATAGGCATTAGAAGGAAAAATTACACAGTTTTATTTGGCAGGCAATGTGCATATATAAACGACGAGTAACTTTTCGTCGGGTTAGTGTTTTCCGCCGTAGACAAAAAGACAGGACGTCGCACAAAAAAGGCAAGCAGAGCTCAACGACCCGAAGGAGCATTTGCCGTTGACTGCATAGAGGCGACAGTTTTCAGAAAAGCTACCACCGCGTCGGCATATGGTTTAAAACGTTTAATGACATTATACAACGATTAGAAGTAATCTGAAGAGTGGTGTGTTGCTGTTTTCTCTGCATTCACGAGAGCTTCACTTTTTTTCATGGAGGGTTGCGTGAGCAGAACCGGGAAATGTAAAATGACTCTGATTCCGCACAAATCGTAACTCGCTAGTCTGGGAGAATTTAGTCTCCCTACGACACCGTTCGAGTCTGTGATCGGACCGCACGGTGCAGCGATTTATTCGCATTTGATTGTCCTTTAATAACTCGCCTTACCATTAACTTTGAGTGAATATAGGGCGAATTCGGAGGGCTCACCAATCTTATGGCCTTTGTAAGTGTTTCGTGGTTACATTGGGAATTAAACAAGTTGACAATAGGTCAGGCCTCCAATTAGGGGTACGGTGGCTGGGAGCAGTCGCGCTCTCTTCGATACTGCATTCAGAGTTCTGGCTGATTGCCTTCTTCAGTTCCAAAATAAACCCTCACAAGGGCTATACTATTCGACAACGCTCAACGAGAGGAATCCAAATATGGCCTCACTTTTGCTCAAAGTGAACAGGGATGAGCGGAAATTTATCCTGAATTCCGGAAATCGGAACGACCTTCGTGATTCCGGAGAGCGGAATTCAGAAATCGGAACGCCAAGAACCATCCGAAATCGAAAATTCGTTCAGCGGAATTCTCAACCCTCCCTTGGTGCCTGTGCTCATCAAAAAAAAACTTGGGGGCTTATCCCTCCTTCTTGAATAATTTTTACGTAAATGATAGCAACCCTAGCTTTGCGAAAAGTGAAGACAGACCTAAAAGGCAGTGTTCACGATGATTTTCATTCCCGAATTTTTGACTTAAAACAATGCGTTGGCCACCAAGTGTTACCAAAATTGCGAAGAAACGGCTTGAAACGCCCTGAAACGTCTTATTTCAGTGACATTATTCTATGGCCTGGAATAGTTGTCCGACTGTATGAACATGTTCACGGTGGTTGTCACCGGTAAAAAACTGAGCTAATCAAAAATGGAAGAATATTCTGGGCAAAACAGTTATAGTCACGGTCCGAAGGAAAGGACGGAGCAGTAAAGAGTGGAGAATCGCAAGGGAGGGGCCCCACAAAAGAATTCATTCTCACAACAAACAGTTCCAGTGAGAGTAAAAAGGTGGGGTGAGAGTAAAGGATTTGGTGCCTTTCTAAGGCGTTTTTCTCGATTTCTTCGTCATTTCAGTTCTACCCGGAAGCCAAACAATCGATTTAACCATTACTCTCGAAAACGAAAATTATCGTGAACACTGCCTTTAATATCGGATTTACCGCCCACAATAACCCTACCCCCGAGAATTGGTAAGGAAAAGTGTAAAAAAGTCTAATTTCGTCAATATTTCCGATGTCTTCCGCATTTTCAGGTTTTCTTCGGAAATTGGAAATTGGAAGGTCAAAAACCATCGAAACTCGGGATTCCGCTCATCCCTGGTTCTGGTCAAAAGACGCCAATGGTATTGTAGTTCGTTCCTGTTTTGTAATAGCCTCAACTCAATCGCAACCACAAAACACGCGTCCACCGTGTTTGTGTGTGGCAGTGACGGTGCGAAAAATCTAGAAAAGTCGAGGAGTGGACTATTTGGCTTTCACACTGTCCGCAAACACAAAAGCATGCACTTTAGAGGGCCCCAGAGGTGGCGGCTGCGATCACAAGCACTCGGGAATTTTTAAATTTCGATTCTGAATCTGCTCATCTCTGAAGTTAGGTCAATAGATAGATAACCTTTTATAGTACCCACCACTACTGCACCATGCGGAAAGAAATTTTTCTCACTGACGAAAGGTTCAAAGCGAACCATCCATTTTCTCTTACAAACCATGTCTGCTCAAGATACCTCTCTCCTGCTATGATTCTCAGAACTGTCGGATCATTACTGGCGGAGACAGAGACTCCTTGTCGATTTTCCTGCTTAGGATCGGCTCCAGCGTCGATAAGTAGACCCATAATTGCATAGCTAGCTGACTTCGCACACAGCTGAAGTGGAGTGTCACCGGACTCGTCTCCGACATTGGGATCGGCTCCTTTCTGTAAAACCACTAACGGCAATCAGAAGAATTTAAAAAGAGAATCCTCAATGCGATTGTTTAACTACATATATATTAAAATGTATTCAATATTGTGGTCAAAAACGAACTCCAAGGAGAAACTGCACGATTTCGACGTCGTTCATATTGACAGCATGGTATAGAGCTGAACGGCCTGCCTCATCTCTGGCATTGATCGAAGCACCAGCCTCCAACAGCATCTCGATCAGGCTTAGCTTCAATCTGAAGTAGTTGGGTTTATTGTCAATGGGTGGCTCGTCACAAAGGCCCCCTTCAAGTTCAAAAATTTGAATTTTCTTTATTCATTCTCTACTTTCTTTTTTCATAGCTTACATGTTTATAAAACATGTAGAAAATTATCACTATCTCCGTTGTTGGCTGGCTTGATCTTGGTTCAATCAAGAGCTAGGGGTCTCAAACACAAGCTTTGAATAGTACTGGTGAAAAGCTTCAAAATAAACTCCATATGGACCCAAGAAAAGGTTCTTCTCATATCTCACAGCTGCAAGTACGAAGACTTGAATCAGGAGAAAAATTTTGTAAAGAAGTAGGTCTCAAACTGCTGCTAATCGTTCTGAAATCATTCCTGTATGGGTAACGAAAATACATTTTTTCCGACCTCGACCACCTGCGGACTAAGGTACTTTTTCGAATCCCACCGTGTTTGCGTGGAGCATCTCCACACCGAGCTTTGGGGATGAGTTTTTCGAACGGCCAAACAGAGGGTAAACAGCGGTTTTATCCTAAAATTATTCTGTATACAAAATTCAGGGGGTCTCCAGAGGTCAGCACATTGCCCACCTTATCAGTATGCAGTTCACAAGTGGTGATTCCTTCTTCTTAAAATTGTCAGGTTAAAACAATTAACAAGCTTCGAGAATCGCATAAACCGCAAGTTCGACTGAAATCCGAAGACTTTTGTTCTTAGATTAAAAGCAGGGTTCGCAATAAGAGCTATTTTTGAGCTCTATTCATGAGAATGTAGATTTGGTCATCACAAAAGTAAAAGTAAAAATTTGAGGGAAAACGCACATAATCAAGCTATAACCGTTAATTACAGGTGTCCGCACACCTCCCAATTAACCAGATTTTGATTAATGTTTAGCAACCTATCTATTTTGCTCCTAAAGTAGTCAGTGGCCTCAAGAAGCGCTCAGACATAACTTTGAAAACGAAATCAACGATGGCAAAACAGGCATTTATAGAATTCTCGACAGAAGAATCTCTTGTGTGGGGATCAGGGGTGTGCGGCAAAGGAATTTCAAATTTCGGCAAACGGCAACGGCAACGGCAAACCCCAAAAATGACCGGCAAACGGCAAAACGGCAAACGGCAAAATCTGTTTATGCTATAATACACCAACATTTGCGTAGAAGGAAGGGTTGCGAACTTCAGATGGAGTTTCGGGATGCAATTTTAATATGTTCTAGGGGAAGCACAGTGTTCCAGTATACCAAGCTCAGAGTCTGCTGAACCCTCAGGCAGTCACTAAAAAGGTGAAAATCTGATCAAGGCCAAAACGGTTCGGCCGAAGAGAGTAGAGCCGATTTAACGATTGAATTACCTTTAGATGTGTTCAAAATAGATGTAGAAAATTTTGGTGTATTGATTCTGATTAGATCAGAAACTATGCATTGTTGCCCAATTTCTGATCTGTTCTGAACATACACAAAGGTAATTCAATCGTTAAATCAGCTCTACTCACTTCGGCCGAGCCGTTCTGGCCTTGTTCCAATTCGGACCTTTTTAGGGTCTGCCTGAGGCATTTAGTAGATTTTTATGTATGGGATATTGGAAAACTGCCCTCCCCCTAGAACATATTAAAAAACATTCCGAAACTCTATCTGATGTAGGCAACCCTTTCTTGTTAGTCGTGTCGTATTCAATGCAATATCTGCCAGTTACTATGAGCCTGACGTTTCAATGGCCTTCACAGGAAGAAAAGTCCTACTAATCAGAAGCTGCTTGAAAGCCTCAGGTTAACAGGAGTCACTACCAAGACCAACACGGCTGTAAGCTTCTCCATCGCGGGCGATAATTCTGTTAATTCCTCTCCATTTGAAGTTTGCGTACAAATCAATGCTAGAGATTCAAAAGATGGGCGTCTTCTTGAGCAGCGCAAAGTGTTACTGGTCCGCAAAGGATTTTCTGAAAGGAGCCTGCGGCCAGCGCGTCCCAGCCTAGTCGATCCGGGGAAGATCAGCAAACCGTAAGCAAGCTTGTTGCGATGGGAGTGTGCGCCGACCGAAAGAGTGTGGATGATACAGGTACCACAATCAGGTGCGAATAGAAGGGTTAATACGAGATGATTGGTCGGAATTGATGGCCAGACAGTTCACACCGCGATCAACAGCGCGCGGTTTAGGTTATAACCGGAGTCACAAATTCTACTGTTAGTAGCAAGTAGTAGGCTCAAGGATTTCAATTTCGCTCATTTCAAACTACGATTGAATGGTTACCCTTGCGAAGCTACAGGAATGGAGTGAGACAAGTTTAGTTGAACGCAGCGCTCACGATAAAAGCAGCCTTCGAATTTTCAAATCAAGAGCTCTGAGGGGCATGTTGATCGAATGCACAGAATGAGGGGCGTTTTACTGGTATGTACATGCGACGAGCGCGACGGTAAGTCTGCTGCGCTGACTTCGTCGCTGGAGCGCCGCGTGCAGTAGCCAGCTGGACTGCTCTTGGGCTCTTTCCTTTCTACGTATTCGGCCCAC
Organism: Aplectana chamaeleonis; assembly: GCA_029168955.1. Lineage (NCBI taxonomy): Eukaryota > Metazoa > Nematoda > Chromadorea > Rhabditida > Cosmocercidae > Aplectana > Aplectana chamaeleonis. Next base: position 1,300,822 of record JAPDOI010000066.1, on the reverse strand, counting down.
AAGCTGGCACGTGGCCACATACAGCCACAATGTCGGCTAGACACAAGCAATAAATTTGTCCCAAAACTTGAGTGTGGTTTACTCGCCCCACTCACCTCCCTGTGGCTACCGAGGAAAAGGGTGGAGCGAGTACACCACGTTCAAGTTTCGGGCCGTATATTATTGGTTGCTCGTTTTGAGCCGGTTTCCCACACTGTTGTTGCAATGGGCCTGTAACCCTTGGATTTCTGGTGAAAAATTGGATGCGGTTTTAATCGTTGCCTTCGAAGATTTTAAATTTTTTCATCTTTACACCATTTCCTAGCAAACCCAGGTCTGCCATTAAGTCAACTTTCATTTCAGCTAATGATCTCGAAATCGAAGATATCATTGACCACTGCCTTTCATGACCGCCTTGAATATTGTTCAACTCTTAAAAAGCCGGACAAAGTGTTTGCAGAACTGATAATTTTCCTGTCCCAATTATTACCATCAGCCAACCAACCGACGAAAAGTGGGCCTATATACACAAATTCTCCACTGGTTCATATGTCTAAATAAGGCTACTTTTTCGCTACAGCTCTGATATGACTTGGTTTTGTAATCTTAGAACTTGCAGTGATCGGTATGCCTCTGAAAAAGGTTTTTTTTGCAGTTTTGGCACTCCTAAAGACACAGTACACCCTCAGATATGAATTTTGAGATTTTCATGTAATTGTGTAGAAGACCCCTCCTGTATACACGTGCCAAGTGCGAGATCTCAATTCCTCCAAATAAGTGAGATATAAGCGACCACCACAGGCCCGTCCCGCTAACAGACCTTCGAACTCGATAGCGGCTCGATGGATGGATGAATTCAAACAAGTCGTCGTTCTTCAGATCATTGCTGGATTGTCTCCATATCCTGGCTCGCTCTCGCGCAACGATTGCAAATGAAGAAAAATACAGACCTGAGACAACTCGTCCACCAATTTTTCACCCTCAAAAATCAGGCATCTTTAGGGAGCCATAATTCTGTTCAGAGGGGTCTTGGACGATTCCAGAGATATCACTGTGATCAGTGAGTGACTCTCTCCAAGACAAGCATGAAATCCGAGAATTAATTTCTTGGGTGTCCTGTGCCTTTAAAGGACTAAGAATTTGATGATTAAAAAAAAGACATCTGGAAGCTCCCAAACATTTTAGAACTCAAACGAACTCCTCTGATTACCCAGTCAAGATGTTTTCATAAGCTACCTACTGAAAGGGTACAGTTATACATTGAATGAGCCGAAACCAGGAGCTGGAACTAGTCAAAATAATTAATTGTAGCAGCTCCGAATCGCTGACCAACACAGAGGCTGCGGTGAGGGCGAATCCTGTTGTTTCAACGAATTTTTGCCGAAAGTTTGCCGTTTAAGACGAAAATTTCGGCAAACGGCAACGGCAAACCCCAAAAATGGCCGGCAAACGGCAAACGGCAATTGCCGCACGCCCCTGGTGGGGATGCGTGATTTCTCTTGTTTGGACTCCATGTTGTTGCAATTTATGCATATTGCATTCAGTATTCAAATGCAGCATACACGCTCAACAACGTGTTTGAGATAGCTACGGAAATAGAATGGTATGGCTCAGAACCCAACGCCTACCCATTTTGGAGTATCGAAAACGACCCACAATGATGCTACACGAGTAAGAAGTTGGCCCCGCCCCTGTATCTGCCCGCCCCCTGTACTTGCGTCCTCCTCCAAAACAGGGGTGCTGGGCCATTCCCACCGTCGTCGATGTATGTGGTTTACTTATTGTACCACCCACGAACGTCGCTAACGATGGGAATGGCCCAGCAACCCTGTTTTGTAGGAGGACGGCATATACAGGGACGGGCAGATACAGGGGCGAGGCCCACTTCTCGTTCGTATAGCGTCATTGTAGGTCGTTTTCTACGCTTCAAAATGCGTAGGCGTTGTGTTCTGAGCGATACGATTCTATTTCTTTAGTTATCTCAAACACGTTTACAAGCGTGTATGCTGCCTTTGAACATTCACTTAAAAAATAGATGGCTGCTTACACTTCACTACCAGTTTTTAAATGAAGCTTTTGATTTGAATGTTCACACTTCAGGGGATAAAAGAGTAAAAATCAATGGAAAATTAAAATGAATGCAAATTCAAATTTGAACGTTCTTATAAACTTGAGAAACAATACAATCCTCTGAGCGGATCATGCTTCTTACTCGCACACGGCGCAATTGTGCCACACCCCCCCCGCCCTCCCACATTGGGATCATCAAAGCAAAGGCTTGACCTTGGCTTGGACTCATACCATGCAGAACAAGGTTCTCTAGACACACACCTCCTAACAGCAAGGTGCAATGCTGAAAATCCCTCTTCGTTGAGGGCGTCAAGTTCATTTTCGACTGATTCCGGAGCCTCGAGAATTTCCTTGAATATTGCCTCATTATAGGCGTCGGCAAGATAATGGATCACCTGGAATAAAAAAAATTTCAGAATTTTTCAACTTATTTGTAGCACTAATTAAGGTTCCTCACAGAGTTTTTGTGGTTGTCGAGGATTCGTGTTGCACCTCCATGACTAAGCAGATAGTGAACACTATCAGGATCACCTGCCCGAACTGCACAATGGAGAGCCGTTTGTCCACGGGTATTTTGAATATTTAACACGGCTGCAAGATTACTGTCAGATGCAGCACAAGAAAGCAAAGGAAACCCGTACTGCTCACATTCTTTATCTTCCGACGGAATCACTGAGAGTAGCAGCTTCAGGGCGAAACTTTGCGAGTTCTTTGCCGAAATGTGCAGCACCCTATAACAATTTACCTTTCGACACTTCATTCGATAGCGCGAAAATCATCTTAGAACAGAACCAACGTGTTCCCCTCATTGTCCTTGTCTGTTATGTGTCCCACGAATGGAAGAATCAGTGAGGATAACTCTCCCGTAGCAGCAAATTCAGCCAGACTATCAAATTGTGATGAGGATCCGTTTTCGGCCCTGAGTGCTCAATAGGGTTAGGATTGAGGTTGAGAGAAAAATCCATGCAATTACCTAGTTCTGTAGGTGAAGGGAATACTAATGTGCAGGTTTTGACTTCGGAGAGTCAGTTGCACGCTACGATCCTGAGTGAATGGAAGACTGGGTACTGTGAAGGTGAAAAGCTGAAAATTCAAAAATGAATTTTTCAAACGAAATCATTCATCAAAAAATTCCAGAAATATTGTACGGCAGCATCTCTACAATAATTAAACTTCGTAATAATTGCTCTCCATGTCGGAGTAAAATTCCCTTCCGCAATTGCAGAAAACCGCCACTGCAGCACCGATCTCGAAGATAATTGTGCCGGAACGGAGATTGGTCTTGTCAGGCAGGCCCCGTGGTTCCAGCACAATTTCGCTTGCAAGGTGGCGTCTCAACAGCGGTCGCCCGCTACTACAGACCGAAATTTCTCTTCGATATGGTCAATAAAAGGAATTCGACATTTCCACTATTCCGCTCACCTGAATGTTCGGCCGTGCAAACTGCTGAATAGAGAGAATCAATATTTTTCTGGTCAGTGAGCAAAATTAATAGCATTAGGCTCTAATAATTGAATTCTGTGAAGATCTCATACAAATTGTCATTTTTCAGAAATTTCCGAAAAAAAAAGAGAAATCTACCCCCACTGAAGGCAATCTGTTATCTTGTTTTGGTGCCATAATTTAGCCTTCCAAGCGGCCCAAATGCTCTGATTCAGAAGAGTTTTCATGGATAGAAAGAAGAGAACGAGGGGCATTCCCAAGACTTCGGTACCCATGTAGTTATGTATGTATGGAGATTTTCTGACAGCAGGTCGTTGCTAGCCGTCACACGCAAAACATTTAGCAGATCACCATTTTTTGCACCGCCGTTACAACTACTGAATCATTCTATGGACGGCGTTTTATTTAATCACGGGCCTACTTTTTCTCTTTGTACAACTTCTTCTGCGGGAACTCCTTCCTCTTCCAGACAGAATGAGACACAAACTGAATCTTCAACTTGATTGGCTAGAATGAGCCATAACCTGTAAAGTACTCTTTGATTTGTACTATGTATGCAGCACAGACTTGCATTGAAGGCACAATCCAATCTCAGGGGTAGTTTTTGATATTATAGTCCGGCCGCCTCGTATAGCAACCCTGCCAATCGCGGAATTTCAGTTCGTTCCAATTAGCGAGAAAAGGCGAGGATAAAGCCGACCCCCCCCCCAGAGAAGAAAAAATGTGGAACGTCCACCAAAAGGTTTTCGGTCTCAATAAAGACGAGACGCGCGATGAATTTAAATCAAATCCACAGTCGGCAAGGATCGCAGTGGTGCTTTGCGTTTCTTATTGTGTTTAGGTGCAAACTCGGTGCGCATTTGCTGTAACATTTGTTTGAACCCACACAAAATAACGAAAGCGCAAACTATGCTGACTGTATGATTTCTCATTTATTATATTACCTGTCTACCTTTATCTTTTAATCTGCTCCAACGTGGTGACTGCGAATTACGAGTAAACAGGCTCGAGACAACTCGTTCACGAAATTCTCGTCGTTCAAATTCTCAATTTTTGAGGACCAAAACTCTGTTCGTCATGGGTTCTGAGCGATAGTGAAGACACCAGTGGGTTCAGCCCAAGATAACCAAAAAGACTGGGAAACGATCCTGAGGTTAGACTTTGCCTTCAGGGAAAGTTCTGAACGCACCTATCTCCGGCACATCCTTCGGTGGCGCATATGTCTTCTATGAAGAGGCCACGAGCCGACTGCGACTTTTGTAGTTGCGGAGCCACCACCTAAAAATTAGCGGCGTTTCGGTAGATGTTGAGCATAGTGGACGCGTTTAAATCTCTCTGTAATTAATGGTGCATGACAAACGGCACAAACGACGACTGTCGCATAGGTGGTTAAAGATGAAATATGGATCTCGGTGATGCTGGTTCACTACTGTCGCACCGAGCTATGTATGCATCCTCTGTTTCGTAGTGAAATTTATTTTCGTTCATCGCGTGCGTTTGCTCGCGTACGCTGCGTTTCCTTCTCCCCACACTTTCTCGCTGTCTCTACCCTCGCTCCTCACAAGCACGCGAGGGAACAGAGTAAATTTGGCTCGGAATCAGAGGATACAGTCAATATTTCATCTTTACTCGAGCTCACCTCAGTGACGGGTGCTGCTTGTGCTGCTATTTACGAACGCTTTCTGAGACAATGTACCCTTTTAATCTTGAAAATTTCATGACATTATCACGTAATGATTACAGTACGTATCAGAACAAAATTCCGGTCCGCAGTTGCAGACAACTCCTGTTGCAGCTGCACGCAGATAAGAGTAACCATGATTGGACCACGGGGTTCTGACTCGATTTATGGTCTTTCTAGCTCGATTATCTCCGAGAAGCGTGCTACAACTACGCCCGGAAATCGGAAAGTCGTGCCAACTTCCCTACTTTCAGATACGTTGCCAAGATAAGGATTGTGACCAGGGCCTGTATTCATGATCGATTTACTCGCGAGGTAAGGATAATCGTTACGCGAAAACTCTGTATTTTCTGTGCTCTATACATCCACCTCGCTCCTCTGAAAAGGAGCGACATAGAGCGTGAGAGCACAGGAAGTGCAGAGAATTCGAGTAATAATTACCCTGGCTGCGCTCTTTAATCGTCCATGTATACGGGTCCAATTCTCTTACTACAATTTTTTCGATTGCGCGACTTCTTCATCTGTACAGACAATCACATTGGACATAATTGCGTTGCGAGTTGAAAAGCTTTAGCGTTAGATATGACGAGGAGCATCCGCCAACCACATGTTCCACTATGAAGACCGCTTTCTAAGTTCCACTGTACGCGCAATGTTTCAACTCATCACAGACACGTGTTTGGTGCAAAACTGGAGAGGTCAACGGTGGATAAGCACACCAGCTGATGTTATTTCTTACCACTCTGTCAAGTGCAAAGTGGAAAGTTCTGGATTGTTTCATAATCTCACCCATTATTTGCGGCCCTCTGAATAAAACAGCGAGCACCCTAAAGTAAGTCTTTGAAAAAATGTTGTATTGCCACAGAAACCGTATGTTTCTAAATTTTTACTTGTAAACGTTGAAAAACTGGCGGTCGACAATCATTGCATGCACGCGTCCAAGCAAGGGTTTGAAAATACGTTCAAAGTCGAACTCTCTCGGGCTGTGGGATTTCCCTTTTCGCTCGAGTATCGTAGACTAAAGCTGGCCGTTGTGGTGCAAAAAATGTGAATCGGAAAGCGGGGTACAGGAGTCTCAACGGGCTTCTAGTGTTCCCAGTGAATGATGAATCCACGGCCAGTCGATGATTCCCTAGTGATTCATCACCAACTGAATGAGAGGGAACGTGAGGCCTGCTAGAGTCGGCAACTTTTTCAGTCAGTGGACAACTGCTTCATACATTCGTCCTGGGCCATATGGGCACGCAAATTTGGTAAAAATAGCTATGCAAAGAGATTGACTGACTCCTTGATAAGAACATGAAAATACCCACCCTCGAACTCCGCAAAACAGCTAAAAAACGTTCTCTCGCGTTTTTTTTTCTCGCCCCTTCGTCATAACTTTGTCGATTATGGGTTTTCGGAGGTAAGAAACATATTTCTAGATCAGCTTCATCACGGTCTTCAACATGATGTTCGAATTTTATTGATAGCCTTAACGATACCTTGACTATAGGTATGCTGCCCCTTCCAAAACACAATTTGACTCGTTGGAATGGGAAGGCCGGCTGAGCATCCTGACGAGTGGAAACGTGTTATGAAAAGAGCAGCATACCTATAATTAAAAGCAGTGTTTACGATAATCTTCAATTTTGAGACTATTGGCTATATTGATTAAGTGACCCTCGGGTAGAACTAAAGTGACGCGTGTAAATTGAGAAAAACGCACCAGAAGCACACGAAATTCTCAAGTATCATCCCGCATCTTAAGTATCACAGGAAGTGCTTGTTGTGACAATGAAATCTTTTGTGGACTGGTCCTTTGCGGTTCACTTCACTCTATTGCTCCTTTCTTTCTTTAGGGCCCTAACTAATCCTGCTTTGCATAAAAAGTATTCTCCTATTTTCGATTGATCCAATGGTCCACCGGTGACAACCACCATGAACACGTTCATCCAACCGGACAACTAGTCCATGTTATAGAATATATGTCACTTAAATACGACGTTTTATTGCATTTCTCACCGTTTCTTCGTTATTTTGGTAACACGTGGAGGCCAACGCATTGTTTTATGAGAGAAACTCGGGGACGAGAATCATCGTGAACACTGCCTTTAAGGTACAGTTAAAGCTATCCAAGAAATTTTTATTCCATCTTGTAGATCTTGATAAGGCAAATCCAGCAATATCTTTCTTACTCCCAAAAACGCAAATTTCACAGATTTATGACGAAGGGGCGAAAACAATACGCTTTCTCGCTGTTTAGCGAAGTTCGAGGATGGGTATTGTACTTCTAGTGCTTTCTGTTGAAAATCATCTCGGTCTTCTTAGTTTAGTAAAAAAAACTCGTTCATGCCACGGATGATTATTCCAGAAGATCCACTGAGTTGATCTAGACTTTGTCCCACAGCACCCTCAGGATTTCCTAACAGTAGCGATAAATCTTAGCCGGATGGTGACATACATAGTTACCCCATGCCAATCACATGATTTGTCCTTGTCGTCTGCTCAGCTTTACCAAACACCTGCTTCATTCCTTGACGTCAGAAATCGCAAATGCGTAAACGGTAGTTATCGCCGGCATGGATTCTAGTGATACTTTGAGTTCCCCATTGAAGGTTGGAGCAAACTCGGTGACCCCATGCTATAGCATATGGCACCGAGTTTGCGCCAACCTTCAATTTATTTATTTGTTTATTCGTGGACGTAGAGTGAGACATTTGGAACCAATCTTCGGCAAATGTTCTGCTGAGCATAGAAAAAATTCTAACAGAAAGATAATTTGACCTTACTTTAGTTTTTGACAACGGAATCCTGAATTTAATCTTAGTTTTCTTTCCCCTGGAATTAGCAAAAGTGAAAAACGTCGCGCGAGAGAGGGAGGCTTTTGCCGTGATCATTTTAAAAGCCATTATGAAGTCATTTTTCTTTTTCCTGATCAATAAACTAGGCAAACCGTATAACTGACGTCTTGAGACTCCATTTGGTATAAACTCATAACTCAGCCCAGAGCATCACATTGCAAGTTTTCGAGTGAAATTGTTTTTACAGACTCCAAATAGTCGATATCCTTAAGGAAACAGGGTCAATAGGGAACGCAAAATATCATAAGGATTCATGCCGACTGTACATATATTTAAAACCAAGTAATAAAAAATTACTCATTCGTCATTCTTGTCGTTGTCTTGAAAATATTTTTGCTGCAGGCTTTTTGATTAGGTGCACCACATCAGATTATGATAGGTCAAGGGCTTACTGTGTCAGCAGCGTCAGGCAGAACTGCAGAAAGCGACGAGAAAACGCCTTTCTCCGCCTAAGCAGGACCTCTTGTGTGATATTTGTGTCGTATTTTTGAGAATGTAAGGATCGACCGGTGTGAAGGAATGAAGTCTTTCCATGTGATAACATGAACTACATTATCCACTCTTACTTATCGAAGCTACATATTATCTTTGCTGATCAGCTGTTTACGTGTTCAAGCTTCTTCAGAGAGGATTAGTTTGGGAGGCGGGGTGGCCCGATGGGTTGACTGGCCCACGCAAATTTCACCCACTTCCCGATGGTTTTTCGTGATTCTCCCTTCACTCTTTTCATCGATAACTCCCAAAGCTCACGTTTCTGTGAAAAAACTAGAGATTTTTTTGTCGTTAACACTGCCTTTAACGATCGATTTTATCCCTTTCGAGAGAACTTGGTACTATAATATGGCAATCAGGGGTGTGTGGTGAAAAGCTTCCGGCAGAATATCCTTCAATGACCCTTCTTACCAAGATCCTAAATCAATTATCACATCTGAAAAAAAACTTTATTGTTTTTCTATTGAAAAGAGTTTTAATTGAAACAGGACGCTTGAAGTGCGAGAAAGAGGGACCTCGTACGCATTGACCAGAGATTATGAGCAGTACGGTACAGTGGGCAGCTGAACTATATATTCGACATATCCTAAAATTCGTGGTTCTGAACTTCATGTAAGTAGCATCTTTGAAAACAGGGTACGATTTCTCAAAAAACTGGATCTTCTTTCAAAAAGCTGACAACAATTTCTAAAGCCATTGCTGATAAGTTATACGAGATAGCTGACACTCTCGCGAAAATTATAATGCTACAGCTTCTGTGTCTTGGGAAGTTGTGGGCTAACTTTTGAGGACGCCGTCTTAAATCTACGCTGAATCGCTCAGAACGGATAGTTTTGTGTGAGCCACATGCTCGAAATGATAAATACTAGAAGAAGACGGGCACCCCATGAGAATACCATCGGGTCGAGGTCCGGCGATGAAGCGGACCGTTCAAGTAAATCGACATGAACGGCCGGCTTGATATGACTTCCTGCTGATACACCCTTCAGGTTCAACACATATATAAATTTCTCCTTCAGAGTTCCAATTCAACAATAAGCGCCAGTCCTAGGAAAGATCTACCGGAATGGACTCTTGGCCGAGAATGAATTCGATCCGGACGGGACTGACCAGATGGCAAAGCGTTGTAGAGATCTACACAAGGACCCACCCAACCTTATCCCGAATCGGACTGTAGACTAATATACGCTCATCAAACAGTCATAAAACCGAGCTACATAAGTATGTAGTTTGATGGAAATTGAGGAATGTGATTGAAATAAATGTTGGGTGCATTTCTGTATGTTTGATTTATCAACAACAGAATGCAGCATAAATGAGCAAACATTATTTTCATGTACAATAACGCTCGTGAGAATCGGTAAGATGCATCCTCGAGTCTTCAGCCCACTTTGCCCAACCCCCCCCCAGGGTTTTGATTTATACAAAGCTTTTGGTAAATTCTTTAGTGCGCCATACCGTATACAAATTCAGTATGCAGCTGCACAGCGCTGTGTGTAGTGCATAATGATCTGGAAATCACATCACCACTTTTTTGTTTGAATATAAACCCTAGAAAATATTATATTGTTGAATAGCTCTCTTCGCCTCGATCCTAAATAACTTTTCTGGTCTGCAAAAGTTGGTTAGGAAAGATGTTGTTCAAAAGGAATGCTAAAGACCCGGAAACGCGTCCCCACGCGCCTTCTGAAAAGAAACCACCAGCGGTAATGTATGTAGATGGCTACGTAATACAAATATGTAACAAGTAATAAGAACAAAATCCATCACGCCTTCGATCACAGCATTTCAACTTGATTTTTTTTCTGGTCCGACACGACAACTGTGCCAGTCTGAAAGTTCACAACGTTTCGGACCTCAAGGTGCACTACTCAGGTAAAACTAGTTGTCCAGAATATATCGAGAAGTTGTCGAGAATCGGTCGAGAATCGAGAAGTTGTTCAGAAAGTGGAGAGAAGTTGTCGAGAATTCTGGCAGATGGGGAAGTTGTCGAGAATTTCGGAGAAGTTGTTCAGAATTCTGGAAAAGATGTCGAGAACTCAGGAGAAGGACATAGTTGATGAGAATTCCGTGAGAATTCTGGACAACTTTTCTCCGAAACGAGAATGTGTCGAAAAGTTGTCGAGAATTCAGGACACATCGAACTTGAGCAAGCTGGTTATTGTTTATAATTTATTCCACCGAACTCTTGAACATCACCTTTCTATGGGATTTTCCATGTTTTCGAGTTTTGACATATCGGTTTTACCGGAAGATTGTAAATTGAAGCAACTAAATTTCAGAGTTTTCGCGATTCCAAGTACTGAACTTTCTTTTTATGATTCGTTACTGGAAAAATGAGATTTTAAATATCATTATTCAAAAAGTTGTTCTAGACTTATCAAAATGACGTTGAGAATTAGGAATATTCAATCGAAAAAAATCTTAAGTTATTCAGTTCTGGCTTAAATGTGAACCTCTTAACCTTGCAATAATTCTTTGGCATTCTATTTTTGTACAGTGTCCTATCCCAATTGAGTTGCTCCTTCACCGCATGGATAGGTGTGACCCGAGCCTTGTGTTGGCACATGAGCGAGGCCAGTCTTCACATCCTAGAGTATTAACAGGCACCACCACAGGTACTTACCATTCGAGATCTGCTGACCCGTTACCGTTGACCCCCTACCTGGGGTCCGCCCACTCTTGGCTACTCGAACCTCGTATGCCCAACTATGCCGGCTTTTGTAATTATCGCTTATTCGTTTTTTTTTTCAAATATAAGATTTATTTAAGAAATTCAATCGGAGTTTTCGAGCAATTTAATTACTAGTTTTCTAATATATTCCATTCATTCGAGAGACGATTTTTTCGTATTCAATTTTTTTGCTTTTATTTTTCGAGTACTGTGTTCAACAGGAGTACCGAAAGACTTGATTTTTCTTATTTTAAACCGTTTTCGGGTCACTACACTTGATTATTCAGCCTGAAAAAAAGTTTAAAATATTTATGATGTGTTAGATAGATTTTCCGAATATTCATTCCAATCGAATTCCTAACGGGTATACAAATTTATTTATTCCTTCGAGAAAAACAAAACTGGATTCCTACTCGGATTTAGCCATTCATTCGAAAATTTGAGAAGGGCTTCATTCGAAAAATTCAAACATTCGGGAATTTCGAAAACGCATTCTTGCTTATATACGTAGCGTAGGTCTCAACGAGGAAAGTCGAATACTGTGTGAAAATGGCCATGCCTTGAATGTTGAATAGCATTATAGTTGTACAATTTTGAAAAAATGTCGAACAAACGAAAACTGAAAAAAACATCGTTCGAAAAAGTTTGAAACAACGAAAAATTAAAAAAAAATCGAACGAACAAATTTCAAACACCTTTCGAAATTTCGAAGTTGGAACGAACGAATTTCGAAACTAAGCGAAATTTCGGATTTTTTCGAAGTTTGTTCGAAAAAATTCCAAACGAACAAATCTCGAAAATTTTTCGAAATTTCCTAGGTCGAACGAATTTCGAATCTAATAGAAATTTTGACTTTTTTCGAAAGTCGTTCGAAATTTTGGATCTTTTGAATTTCGTTTGAAGTTTAGGATTTTTTCGATACTCCTTAAAAGTTTCGGATCTTTTTTTTCGGAACCGGTCTCAACGATTTATTTACAACGCTCGGTCAGAGAATGAATATTCCACAAGTATTCGATTTCTACTCAAGTCGCGTTCGCTCACGTTCACGTCAACTCGGCCCGAAGAATAAAGAAACAGCGTAACCTAGGGTTCGAGAAGCGTGTTCAAAGTCCAACGATTTTTCAGAAAAAATCGAAAAATCAGATCCCGAAGGAATCCCGAATGAAAATCGAGAAGGAAATTCTTTTGACGAAATTTCGAACGAACGAAATTCGAAAAAAAAATTGTCCGATGAAACATCGAACGAACGAAATTTGAAAAAAAAATCGTTCGACAACATTACAAGGTCTAAAAATAAGAGAATAATTACTGCTGCTGAGTTTAGTGCTTACAAAGTTATCAAAAAACTGACGCTTTTGATTCATTTAAGTCCTACAGATGTAGTGAGATATCTCCTTTCGTAATCAAACCGTTTGTTTAGATATACATGTGTTCATATATATTCTTTTTCTTATTTACTTATTTTATTCTGAATTATTTCCTTGCGAAAATGTGACGGACTCTCCAGAGGAGAAATCAGGCGAAAAGCTGCTGTGGAGAATAAAGTGAAAATTTGTCGAGAATAAGACGAGGAGTTGTCGAGAATTAGGCGAAAAGTTGTCGAGAGTCAGCCGAGGAGTTGTCGAGAATCCGGCGAGAAGTTGTCGAGGAGTTGTCGAGAATTAGGCGAAAAGTTGTCGAGAATCAGGCGAGAAGTTGCCCTGAATTCGTACGAATTCTGGACAATTTCTCGCCGAACTCTCGACAACTTTTTTCGTCTGAGTAGGTTGTGGAGAGTATCAATCACTCTCCCTTCTCATGAGGCTTTTGAAAAACTCAGAGGTCCTCACGGCGCCAGCACTCAATACTCTTTCACAGTGCTCCAAATTGGATAATCCTTGCAGCTCAAAAGTAGTGTTGGCAAAGCGTTAGCCGTCATCTGTTACAAAAATCACGTATAAATGGCGAGAAGCATGAAAATTTTTCATCGATTTCAGTGAACAATTTTCTAGCCTGGATTAGTTGTCCGGTACGATGAACGAGTTCTCGATAGTTACGCCCAGTTAAAAATGGAGTTCAATCGAGAACGGAGATTTGTATTATGCGGAACAGCATTAGTCAGGGTATAAATGAAAGATCGGAGCATCAGAGAATAGAAAAATTCAAAGGACAGGTACACAAAAGATTTCATCGCCTCAACAAACAGCTCCACTTACAAGGAAGGCTAGCAGACATACTATCGAGTTCCGGGATACAATATCAACATGTTTTGGCGCAAGGACAACGTTTTAATAGTCCATACTCAGAATCGATTTTGTGTCTCAGACAGTCCCTAAAAAGACAAAAAATTGAACAAGGCCAAAGCGCCTTGACCGAAGTGAATAGAGCTGACCCAAAGGATGGATTAGCCTTGGCTATTCTTAGATTAGATGTCGAGAAAATTTGGTGCATTGACCTTGTTTAGATCAAAAGTTATGTTTTGTAGTCTATACCACTAAACTCGCTTTGGAAACGCCTCCCATAGCACTGTAGCAGCCACGGAATGGTCGAGTGGATAGCTAAGCAAAATGAAGACTTTAAGCTCAGAACGCTCAGAACGATTATAAGCTCAGAACGATTGCTTTTGTGCCTTTTTTACCTTCCAAAACGCGCAGTAATCTTTCCAAGATCTGTAAACAAACCCCATAGTCGTGTTCAGCTTCAAAAATCACTCTCTGGACAAAGTCTGGGTGAAATCACATTTCTCAAACTTTGAAAAGAGAAATAGTGTTTTGGACTTGTACGGTTTGTTTGTTGAGCACTTACTTCTTATAGCAATCGGGGGTTCTGAATTTGTGGGCAGAACGCGACTTTCGACGATTTTCGGAACTCTATGATGGATGAGGTTCCAAATCTTTCTCTCGGAGTTTTTTGAAAAACCTAAGACGAATCGGAGGTCCGCTTATTGTGTTTTGACAGATCACAGTAGATTACGGTATTCGGTAGTTTCGTCAGTCTCAGATTTGGATAAAAATTTCTCTGCTTGGGTAATCCGGGTGATGAGTACGATTTTGAGATCCTTTTCCCGATTTTCGGATTATTAATGTAGGTTTTGTCATGTGAATGACAATATACATACCTTCCGTCAGCTACAGTAAACCAATGAATATCGACAAACGGACCGCAGGTTTGTTTTCAGCGCCCTAGATAACCTCCACGTAGAAGTATTCAGGCAAGCCCACAGCTTTTTTGGGGATACAAGCATACGATTTGCTCTCGCAGATGCCACCTACGCTTTGTGTATTTCCCTTTTCAGTAGAGAAACCAATCCGAGCCAAAGCACAAGAAGACAGGACTTGGTTTTTTCGGTGTTACGAAATGTCATCAATATTCTCCGAGTATATCAAACTTTTTGTGCACGTGTTGGAAATTTAATCCTTCAGAAATCTCAGAATTCCACACAAATAAATAAGAAATTTTGAGAACTAGAATTATTTATGTATACTAATTTGAATAGATAGAAGACAACAAAGTATCGATTCCTCTTCACGAGTGGTTACACCACTCGCATCAAACATATGATTAAAAAAGCTCACCTCAGTGTCTGATAGTGATTTAGCCAATGTCCCTTTGCGTTCGTCGACAGCCACACCTTCGGGCATCAAAGTTTCACTAGAACGAGGACTGAATCTCAGGATGAACACAAGCTCGAAGGCTCGAATCTGACTCGAAACTCTGTGCGAATGACGAAGTCGCGACACGGAGCACAGCTGTGATCGCACGTGATATTGACAAAGAGAAGCTGGAGCTATGGATCCGGTACAGCTCGCAAACCCGAAACCTCAGTCAGAACTACCCCGTAATCCCAGGCATAAAAATTGTACAGAGGACAATGAATATTTAGCGCGGTCAGCGATCGCCATCACAATCTTCAACCTCATAATGACATGCAAATCGAGATAGCGCAACAGAGAATCATCCAGAGAGACCGCGTTCAAGAAATTCAGCGATCATCAATGTATGAGAGGCATATAATGAAATTAATCGAGGGAAGAATGAGCAAATCGCTGAGGTAGAGCCATGAGAATCGATTGCATTGGTGAGTGTAAAGTAGACTGGCCGAACGCTTTGCCTCTTATTCAAACACTCTCGAAATTAAGCCTGACCTCTTCGACCACCTGATCGCTAGGAGGACGCAAAAGCTAAAGGATCACAACAACGGGCGGTCTTGAATATCATGACTGAGCGGTTTTCAGAGGCAATCTTGAAATCCAAATTTCTTGGAGCTAATTTAGGGTCTCCGAGTATTCGTAGAGAATTATGAAGTGTAGGTAACGCACATATGCACGTACATACAAAGCAAAATCATGACCATAAATCTCATCCAAACTCACTGAAGTAGAAAAAATGGGCACATTATAGTGAAAAATTATTGAAATGAAACTGATTCACAGGCGAAATCGATTACTGGATTCGATAGCTTCCGGCTTTTCACATCGATTGAAAAATGGTCCAAAAAGTCTATATAATCTTAGAGTATTCTCGCGATTGCGTTTGATTGGGTGAAGTTTATTCAAAGAGGTCTTAATAGAAAAAATTATAAATAAGGAAATACATCAATAGGAGACGAATAAGGGACGCTGTGACGATTCACCTACAAATTGCTCAGTTTCATTTTGAAAAACCGTTTCTGACTACGCAATGTCCCGAACACATAATCGAGATCTAAACAACATCATCTGAGGGTTATTGAAAAAATAATGGAAACAAGAACCAGTTTGTATATTTCCTTGAATGCATTTGATAGAACGAACATGTTAAAAATCAATTTTTAGAGTTCAGAAACTTTCTGGAGTTCTGAGTAAAGTTCCCTTCGAACGTCCTACGGAGAGGCTATGTGAGGCGTAGAGCACGAATGTAAGGTCTGGGGTTAGTTTTTGGGAACATTACGGTACGTCACGGTAGGTGAAATGCCAATCAGCTACAACAATCTATGTACAGCAGTCTTCGGAAAATCTGGAATAGGACCAAATATTCGTCTTGAGGGGTCTGCAGAGTTGCGCCGCGGCGTTTTTTTTTTGTTTTGTTTTCGTCGCCGCAATAGCAGCGGCTCCCGCAGCGACGCCGCCAGCGGTCGGCGGCGAGGAATGGTGTGGACCAGTTCTATCGTCGGCGAGGGGTGCCGCTGTCGATCCTTTCAGTGTTTTTGTTTCATTGTTTAGTCATCCATGCGATTTTTCCTATTTCCATAACACCTTTCCATAAACGCTTGAACACTTTTTTCGTGACTTTCTATGTGATCTATTCCAATTTACTGCCCGAGGTAATTGATTTAACTAGCTTTCTTTTTTCTGAAATTTCCGGATCAACGAAGCCACAGGATTTTATGTTTTCCCTTTCTGAGAGCGTCTCCCTCAATTTTTTTTGGAATGACAAATTTTTCAAAAAACAAGTGAAGGTTTAGCAATCTTCGAGATGCTTTTCAGTTCTGCCTCCTCTGAAATTTCAATTTCTGTTCGTATGTGGTTTCATGGTGAATCCAATCGATTGCCAAGAATATGTTCACACACATAAAGTGTGCCCGAATGAGAATGGCGGCCCACGCGGCCGGCGTGCTTGGCAGGCGGCCGTCGCATGTGCCGCCCTCTGACGAGTGTTGAAATTCAATGACGGCCGTCCCCTCTCCCCCGTCTACAGAGCTGATTGATCGGCGCAGTGCTTGCTGCCAGCCGGTTCCGGCCCCGTTCGTTGTCGATGGCGGTGGGGACTTTTCGAATTCTCGTCCGAGAGCGGCGAACGCGACGGCCACTTGCCAAGCACGCCGGCCGCATGGGCCGCCATTCTCATTCGGACGCACCTTATATTTTTCAGAAGCTCGATTTAGCATAACGGGAAGTGATTACAAAATTTTGAAATCGAAAAAAACAAACTTTGGCGTGAAATGAATGAGGTTGTACGTAATGGATGAAAATAAAGAACGAATGAGGCAACGCTGCCACTGTGCGAGGCATAGAAATGCGCCGCCGCGTCAGGTTTTGGCCACGCCCCAATCCTCTCGCTCGGCCGCGTGCCGCCGGGCGTCGCAACTCTGCAGAGCCCTTTAATCGCTCGGAAACACCACAACAAAAATTTGATGGGAAATTTTCTTTACTTGTGGATTCGGAATGATTACTTGTCGCTTTGGATATAGTTAAATTCCGCCAATACAGTGGTCTCAACTCTGGGGGAATATTTCACACACACGTTAGAAACGCTAGAAATCATAAAATCACATCAGTGAAATTTTGGCTCTGGTGCGTTTTCTTCATGAGTGAAGGAGCGATAACTTTATCGCTTGCGGATATACGTTCTTCGACAGGTAAAATTGACGCTACGAAGGAAAAGTGGGCGGCACGGGCCTCTCCCTCGCACGCTACTCGTGCATCTTTAGCAGAAAGCGTATAATAGCACTTAAATGGGGTAAATAGGGATAGAGCGACAATCCCGCGAAAAAGCGCTTCGATTCTTTGACAACGCCGCGACAATACCGCGTTGATTCCCCAACAATATTGCGACAATACCCTCGATTTCATCAAAATGCCAAGACAGTGCCGCGACAGTACCGCGGCACTAGCACCCCAATACCGCGGCTGTCACGATTCGGGGCTTCTAGCCTAGAGCGCTAGAAGCCATTTTCTTCTAAGATGCTATCTCCTAACAGCAGAGTACGCACCGATCATATCCGTCCTTTACGAACACCCATGCATGAAACTACATCATGGCTAGAGTGCTTTTCAAAGATCAAAGATTTCTTCTCGACCTTCATTCCATGGGCGGAAGTCGAAAAATCGCTAAACGTCGGCGAAACCGATGAACCCACGTCGAATTATCGGTCATCGTTTAGACCACTCTTCAATCATAATTGCGGAACGAGGTATAAGGCTCTGTGCAAACCGTCTTCTTGTGGATGGGGATGTATGGATCTGAAGGCGCGCTTTCCTGTCTTCAAGAAGGATTTGGTTGTGCAGGCTAAGAACACAAACGGTGCGACAATGTCCGCACTCAACAAAACATCTTTCCATCGAACCACCAAAAACGTGCTGATAACATTACACATATAAACGGCGCCTACAATGTTATCAGTTCAGGCAGCGTTCCGATTCAAGAACAATTCCTTCCTCTTCCTGCAAGGAAACACAGTTAAACTTCTGCTTCGGAAATATCATTTTTCCTTGAAGATTTGCGCAATTTTATTGACCTTGGTAATTTGAATATCCTGTTATAGGGATGCCATCATTCTTGGGAGTGGCCACCACGCTTCCTTTCAGCTACGAGGATGCTAAGACCTACACAAGAGAGGTTCAGATGCCCTGCTTCTACATCTCGATGGCATATATCGTGATAGTTTTTAGCACTAAAGCTATAATGAGCAACTACAAACCATTCCAGGTACGAGATTTTGATAAGTCGAATAATGTCGGAGTGCACAAGGCATAGGTGGAAGTGGTTAGCCAGCTCCTGCTCCTTCGTATGGCTGCACTGCATCCCATATGACATTTATATTTTACTTGATGAATCTTTTGAGTGTGACGTCCTATGGCGATGCTGTGTCGTGTGCTCAAATAATAATTAGGCACATCAAAATAAATGGATTGTAAAGGGTTTTTGACCAGCTAGTGGCCTCAATATCAGTTTTTCAGCTCACGTCGGCACTGAATTTCTGGAACGCATGGCTGGCCATTTTCAGTACCATTGGCAGTATAATCACGGGTTATGGCTTATTTTACGAAATTTATCACAGAGGACTTGTCTGTGAGTTCTATGAAGCACTTTGGTCATAGAGTTCATCTGAAAAAAGCCCTGATAACATCATGATAGCGACAAGTATCGAGCGACGCCGGACATGTCTATTGACAGTCAAATGGACAGGAGAAGCCAATCTTCATTTTTTCTGAGTGGGTCGAAGCCAAGGGGGTTAGGTGCATCTAACAGACAATGGCTCTCTGCAAGGCTTCTCCATATACTTCAGTGTCTAACCTCGAGTAACTTGGCCCTAACAATAAGTGCATTATTCCGATATTGAGGACAATTTCCAAAGCATTGGTTGAGAACTTCTTTTGCAATTCAGAGTTGTTTCTCTTGTTTCATAGCAACTCATTCTTTGTCCGATTAGAGAGCCGTTATTTATTTTGCCTGTTTAGGGAGGGCCCTGTGTTTAGGAGGTTTATCACGTGTACGCACTTCCCCTGCAGCTCTCTGTGTGGTGTGAGTTCTTGATTTACAGCTTCCTATACCCACATCGGTGATTACTTCCATGGTGCAAGTGGGCATCTGACATTCCTTTTTGTGATGAGCAAAGTCCTCGAATTTGGTGACACTATCCTTCTGGTTTTACGAAAAAAGCCACTCATTTTTCTGCATTGGTAAGTTTCAACTTCCGTATTTCCTCTTCTATACGGAACTCTTCGTAGGTACCATCATGTGCTGACGATGAACTACGCTATAATGTCGTATTCCCACGACATCGCCTATAACGGCTGGATCACATGGTTGAATTTCAGTGTTCACTCAATAATGTACGGGTGAGTAAACGGCAACGGATTCACGTTGCGTGAATTAAAATGCGTGATGAAAATCAAGTTTAAGAACAAAGTTCTTTGAAAAGTCAAAGCTTTCGTTACTTGTGTTGATTGGTTGGTTGCGGGAGCGGGATGGCGCAGTGTAGTCCTGGAAAGCTGATTGTAAGCGGCGGCAGTATCGATACTACAAACAGTTAATTCCGCTCCGCCGATTTGCTCGTCGGCAGCAGTCTAAACTGCTTCTACATGCTTCTCAAGCGCGTCACGCGCGGGATGCGCGGGACGAAAGAAACAAAACAGAAGTGCGACGAAAAACGGTGGGGAAGTGGCTCAAAATCTCATGGCCAAGCCGGCCCATCGGGTCACTCCGCCCACGTCCTATAACAGTTTCCCTGAGTTCGTGTTACCGTAGGAAAAGATACCGAATTTCCGAATAATCTTTATGTTAAAATGTTCTAACATCCCAGCATGTACATACATTGACCCCTCTTTTTTTGTTTGAATTTTTGGCGCAAGAAACGGAAAGCGGAGTCACCTACCTAACAATTTTGAAGCGCGAAACCATTTCCCCGACGTCAGATTCGATGCATTGCACGCAGTCTCCCCACGAACAATGCATCGACACAATTTTTTTTTCAGAAATTTGTTTGAACAGTTTTTCTCCGGTATTTGATTGTTCTGTGGTGAATTTTTCCTATTAACCTCCTTTCGGTGGACTTACCTATGCAAAAGCATCAAAAACTATAACACGATTTTTTTATCGTGAACACTGCCTTTAACTTATCTAGGCCAGCAATTTTTGTGCGCCCGCCCGTGAAGCGCTGGCGCTGAGGAGTACGAATAGCGCCTTAGGGGTCGTTCAAACTTCCGCCGCCGAACGACGCGGCACGGCGCATTTCTGTAAGGCGTCGTTTATACTTCCGCCACCGAGCGGCGCGGCGAAGTGCAACCCTATGATATCGATCATGACGCGCCGCTTGATCAATATTAGGGGTCGTTTATACTCCCGCTGCCGAGCGGCGCGGCACAGTGCATTTCTGTAATATTGTTCACGCGGCGCGGCATGATCGATATCATAGGATTGCACTTCGCCGCGCCGTTCGGCGGCGGAAGTATAAACGCAGCCTTACAGGGCGGTACTTCGCAGCGCCGCTTGGCGGCGGAAGTATAAACGACCCCTTACGTGTCGGTTACAATTCCGTCGCCAAGTGGCGCACTGCAGTGCAATCCTATAGTAGATCTTGCAGCTCAGTGAGATCAGTACCATGGCATATTGACACGTTCCTCGGTGGCGTAATTATAGACTGTCCTTATCGGAGCGAAATTCCGGAGCACAGTTGCAGACAGCAATGCTGCAGCACTCAACACCATGGTAGTCGCGCTGGGACCACGTGGTTCCGGCTCGATTAGTCTTTGTCCCATCTTAATCGCACTGCAATATTGGCTGTCTGGTGCTCCGAACCAGAATTGCGTTCCAAGAAAAAAGTAAAAACCTTTAAGCGACGCCTTGGCGATAAAGAAATCTGGAAGTCGACCAGAAGCTCTATTCCAACAATAAATGCAGCATCCCCTGGAGCAAGGTTTCGTTTTGTGGAAGTCTCCGTTTGTTTTTTAAAGGCACAGGACCCCCAAAAAAATTAATTTTCAGATTTCATACTTATCTTGGAAAGAGTCACACGCTGATCACAGTGGTATCTTTGAAATCGTCCAAGACCCCCTTTGAACAGAGTTATGGCTGTTCAAAACTGCCGAGATTTTGAGGGTGAAAAATTAGTGGACGAGTTGTCTCAGGCCTGTATTTCTGTTCATTCGCAATCATCGCGTGAGAGAAAGCCAGGGTAAGGAGACAGTCCGGTTATGGACTGAAGAACGACGACTTGTTGAAATTCATCCATCCATCGAAGTGCTTTCGAGTTCGAAAATCTGTTAGGGGGTCGGGCCTGTGGTGGTGAGCGAAGGGGGCCGGGCCTGTGGTAGTCGCTTATATCTCGCTTATTTGGAGGAAATGAGATCTGGCATTTGGCACCTGCTATACAGAAGTGGTCTTCTACACAATTACATGAAAATCTCAAAATTCATATCTGAGGGTGTACTGTGCCTTTAAGGCAGCACATGCGTAAAGAAACCGTATTCGATTTTTCCTTTACTTCGCGCAGTTACATAGGTCCATGGAATAGTGGAAATATAGAAAAAGACACCACAAGCCTATCAATCTGGGGAAAATTACCTTGCGCTGCAGGTCAGAACACAAATTTAAAGGATTGAACCCGCCTTTTGCAGCTTCTGCTCCACTCGGGACCGCTACCTCTGAGAGTATCGGCCGAGATATAGCCGAGAAATAGCCCAGCAGGCTTCGCAGCGGCTCCTGGTGGGCTATTTCTCGACTATTTCCCGGCAACTAATTGTCTTCACACAGACACGAATCTGAAGATGAAGTCTTTATTCACGATCACAGACAACGTTACCGTCAATCATTACTATTGTAATGTGTGCTATAGGAAGACGTCCAAAGACAATATTGAGGTCTCCTCGCGTCGGTTTCCCGAACCCACGAATGAAGCCAAACATCAGAAGACATTTCTAATAGAAGCGCAAAGCAGGGCTTATGTCCTTCAAGACTATTGATCCATCTCTGCACATGATGAAGATGTAAGAAATAATCATAAAGAACTAGTCATTCCGTACCTTGTCTGGGATTCAAATGTGAAGCCATGAATATGGATAATGGCTTGAATCTTCACTATAGGGGTGCCAAATTCGACAGATGACTCCATGTCCCGCTGAGAAGAAGTATTCTGGTAGTCAGAGGAGAGAATAAGAAAAATATGAGGCGTATATACAATGAAATACGCCGATATCCCTCTATCATCCGAGCTCGTGAGCGTCTCATTGTGTATAGATTTGCGATGCTTCAAAATTCCATCAAATTAAGCATAGAGCAGTCCTTTCAGCCGATTCAATACGTCGTAGGTCACTACAAAGCGCCGTCCTGCCATGATTGATCGTCGCCCGGTATGCCTACAAGAATACGTTCAGGTA
The DNA here is from genome assembly GCA_029168955.1 of Aplectana chamaeleonis. NCBI lineage: Eukaryota > Metazoa > Nematoda > Chromadorea > Rhabditida > Cosmocercidae > Aplectana > Aplectana chamaeleonis. The sequence goes on along the minus strand of JAPDOI010000066.1, from coordinate 1,278,085 downwards.
CTCTCTCAGAATAGACGACCCACTCTGGTAAAAAAGGTGTTAGTATGCTGCTACGGGATCATTTTCTGATGTTTTTGCTTCTAAACATGTACCTAGAAGCACAGAGCGACATGTGAAATGTACGCAAAGAACATATATAAAACACCACGAGGATTCAATTTTTCTAGGTGAGTCGTCTAATCCGAGAGAGTACAAACGTTGATGAAAGGGGAATTACTATGACATTACTATAACATTTATTACTATAACAAGCAATTGAGAAACTCGACTTTACCCGTGGCATTCCGGAGTAGGGCACCACTGAGCAGCTCTTGAAAGTTCACCATCGAATAGACCGTTCATAACTCAAATCAGCTTAACTGAGCTGAACTAAACTAGACCTAATCAGATCAAATATGTGGCGGCTATTTCGTGGCGAGCATTATTTGGCGGATATTTGTCGGCTGTTTCGCGGCTATTACGCGGCGAGCAGGCATTTCACTGCTATTTCTCGTCTATTTCTCAGAGACGCTCCAATGGATAGCATGTTGTTTCTAACTGCAAAAGACTGCTGTCCCACTTGGGCGAAGTGGTCACCAATTGGATTTGAACCGCAAAAAGCCAATTACCTTCCCCCACTTGGGTGTACTGAGTCTATAATACAAATCCTATTTGGAAACTGCGCAGCATTCAATATTCCGTCCCTCACGCCTATCGTGGTGTGCTTCTAGTAATACACAAAAGTCGGAAATATGAAAATCGGAAACGATTTTGTGCCCTAAATTTCTTAGTTATGATGAATCATTTTGTCTTTCTATAGTCAAAAAAATTCTAAAATTTCGAAGCGTCTAACAAGCTTGTTAAGCTGTTAGGTTCTTTAGAGTTTAAGAAGTTCCAACACTGGATCGTTCGCGACGGTCGTGGTGCTTCTGTTCAACGCTCAGCGAAACTCACGGCCCGTCCGCGGTGGGAGATGAGCTCTCCGGACGGTCCGCGGCGCTTGACGGCTAGTTTGTTCTCGATGGGGATAGTTCGGGGCGCACCGGCAGTCCACCATCGATAAAAAGCAGCCACATGCATTTTTGAATTGAACGACTCCACCATCTCATCTCCCACGGTCTTAAGACAAGTGCTCAACCGCTGATTTCTACTTTCTCGTAATCATAACTTCGCCAATCCATTACTTTTGACAGGAAGCAGAGCTTTTGAAAATTGTGGTGAGCGCGAAGCGCTCACCAGATTTGGCTTTGATTCGCCATTGCGCAACCCTCTGATCTCAGTATCAGGGTCCAGAGTAAACGTAGGAAGACCGTTCTTTTTGCATTTAATATACTTTAAGAAGGTGAATAACTTTTCAAAAGATGGCCCGGAACCGTTACCTGAGATTCGAGAAAAAGAGTCAAAACCACGTCATTTTGGTCGAAAGAATGTTCATCTCCTTTCTTTTTCAGTTGGCGTTCACGATCTTGTTGGAACACATATCGTTGAGCTAGAGAGCTCATTTTTGGCCAGGGAGCTGGTTTTGTTTGCACCTAGCTCCTGTCAAAATTTGAAGTTGGTTGCTCAATTTTCGCGGAACCTCAAAATTGAGGGTCAAGAAAGACAAAAACACGTAAACATCCTACTAACTATACGCTGCTTCTTGTGTGTGTGTGTGTGTGTGTGTGTGTGTGTGTGTGTGTGTGTGTGTGTGTGTGTGTGTGTGTGTGTGTGTGTGTGTGTGTGTGTGTGTGTGTGTGTGTGTGTGTGTGTGTGTGTGTGTGTGTGTGTGTGTGTGTGTGTGTGTGTGTGTGTGTGTGTGTGTGTGTGTGTGTGTGTGTGTGTGTGTGTGTGTGTGTGTGTGTGTGTGTGTGTGTGTGTGTGTGTGTGTGTGTGTGTGTGTGTGTGTGTGTGTGTGTGTGTGTGTGTGTGTGTGTGTGTGTGTGTGTGTGTGTGTGTGTGTGTGTGTGTGTGTGTGTGTGTGTGTGTGTGTGTGTGTGTGTGTGTGTGTGTGTGTGTGTGTGTGTGTGTGTGTGTGTGTGTGTGTGTGTGTGTGTGTGTGTGTGTGTGTGTGTGTGTGTGTGTGTGTGTGTGTGTGTGTGTGTGTGTGTGTGTGTGTGTGTGTGTGTGTGTGTGTGAGTGTGTGTGTGTGTGTGTGTGTGTGTGTGTGTGTGTGTGTGTGTGTGTGTGTGTGTGACAATGAACGGAAATTAGTCATCGCCACCCGTCGTTAACAATTGACAACCGGTTGACACACACTGTCCACGCATGCAGCCTTGGTGATTGACTTCCCGTGTCAGTGAGAAAACGAAAACATTCTACTGCATATATTAGGAATAATGCGTGCCTATTGCTTCAACTGTTCCTTTCTGTTCAAGAACTGAACATTAATCTAAACCGAAATGTTCACCAATCCATGGAGAAGTGTGTCATAACTTCTTCCGTAGATTCTCTTCTTTCGAATCTGTCAGACTGTAAAGGGTTATGCACTGCATTGCGAAAGTTCCCTGCGTGAGCTTGATTGAGCACAGTGTAACTGATTTCCGTGAAAACATACAGTAGCGCAGAAGCCCTTTTTCTGCAGAAGGGGCTTTTTGTGACGAATTTTGCTCATACAACTCTGAGAAATATTGCCGCGACTCCGCCGCAACTCCTTCGACTTGGCGCCTGCTGGAGGAGTCGCGGGGGAGATGCGGGGCAGAACCGCGGACTATTCTTTATTCACCGAATCGCGGTAGGGTCGCGGAAAAGTCCTGAGGGAGTCGCGGTAGATTTGCGAACGCTTGACACACGAAGAAGTCGCGGAAAAGCCGCGGAAGAGTTAAGGGTCGCTGGGGGGGTTGCGGGACAGTCGCGGCAAAATTTCTCAGAGAAAGCGCCACATCGCCATATCTCGCTTCGAAATTGACGAAATGAATTTTAGGGGTAGTTTTCGTGATCCTCTCAGTGAGGCGAATGTAGAGAGCCATTGCAACTCCCGTAGTTATGAGGTTGGAATGGGTTAAAGATGAGGATTCGCCACCAGTTCTCACCAGCCATCTAGCACTTATCATCCGAATTTCAACAGTAGAAGCTTTTTATTACTTAGTGATTTTGGTAGAAGAAAGGCAAAATAAATTTTCTCACCTAGAAAGTTTGAAGCGTGAAACCACTTCAGACGTTCAGAAAAACATTGCACTGGACACACCGAATTCCACGGAGGGGGTGGAAAGTCAACTTTTCGAAAAGTTTTTAAACGCGTTTATCCAAATCAGGAGTTTTTTGGGTTTTCTTTGCTATTATGGCTTACCTCAAGAGCTTGCCTACTCGAAAACATAGAAAAATAAGACACCGTTTTCTGCGCGTACGATGCCTTTAAGGCTGTTGAGCACAGCGAGGCACCGCCCTTCAATTTTAATAATCCATAGATCCTAAAGCACGACCACAAGTACGCCGCGAAGCGGCGTGGGTGTGCACCTTGTGTTATTATAAACCATCCGACGTTTACTTATTCGTAAAAATGAACTAGTGAAATAAACACCGTTACTGATAGGCTTTTGCTCAGGATTTGACGGGGCAACGCTTCAATCAATACGGCAGAATCTCGGAAGTACTTTTTGGAACGCCGCTCGGTGTGACTCAGAAGTGCGCCACAGAACGCCGTAGATAGTGTTCAGGACCCCAGCAGGGGTGCGAAAGACGCCATAGAAAGTGAGGGGGACCCAAATGGGTGTGCGCAGAACGCCGTAGAAAATGTGCGGGACCCAAGCGGGAGTGCGCCGGACGTCGTAGAAAGTGTGCGGGACCCAAGTGGGAGCGCGCCGGATGCCGTAGAAAGTGTGTGGGACCCAAATGGGTGTGCGCAGAACGCCGTAGAAAGTGTGCGGGGCCCAAGTGGGAGCGCGCCGGACGCCGTAGAAAGTGTGTGGGACCCAAATGGGTGTGCGCCGGACGCCGTAGAAAGTGCGTGGGACCCAAATGGGTGTGCGCAGAACGCCGTAGAAAATGTGCGGGACCCAAGCGGGAGTGCGCCGGACGCCGTAGAAAGTGTGTGGGACCCAAATGGGTGTGCGCAGAACGCCGCAGAAAGTGTGCGGGACCCAAGTGGGAGCGCGCCGGATGCCGTAGAAAGTGTGTGGGACCCAAATGGGTGTGCGCAGAACGCCGTAGAAAGTGCGCGGGACCCAAGTGGGAGTGCGCCGGACGCCGTAGAAAGTGGGCGGGACCCAAATGGGTGTGCGCAGAACGCCGTAGAAAGTGTGTGGGACCCAAATGGGTGTGCGCAGAACGCCGTAGAAAGTGTGCGGGACCCAAATGGGTGTGCGCAGAACGCCCTGGAAAGTGTGTGGAACCCCAATGAGAGTGCGCTGGACGCCGTAGAAAGTGTGCGGGACCCAATTGAGAGTGCGCCGGACGCCGTAGAAAGTGTGCGGAACCCAAGTGGGAGTGCGCCGGACGCGGTAGAAAGTGTGCGGGACCCAAATGGGTGTGCGCAAAACGCCGTAGTAAGTGTGTGGGACCCAAATGAGAGTGCGCCGGAAGCCGTAGAAAGTGTGCGGGACCCACGTGGGAGTGCGCCGGACGCCGTATAATGTGGGCGGGCCCCAAATGGGTGGGCGCAGAGCGCCATAGTAAGTGTGCGGGGCCCAAGTGGGAGTGCGCCGGAAGCCGTAAAAAGTGTGCGGTGACAAAGTGAGAGTGCGCAAGACGCCGTAGAAAGTGGGCGGGACCCAAATGGGTGTGCGCAGAACGCCGTAGAAAATGTGCGGGACCCAAGCGGGAGTGCGCCGGACGTCGTAGAAAGTGTGCGGGACCCAAGTGGGAGCGCGCCGGATGCCGTAGAAAGTGTGTGGGACCCAAATGGGTGTGCGCAGAACGCCGTAGAAAGTGTGCGGGAGCCAAGTGGGAGCGCGCCGGACGCCGTAGAAAGTGTGTGGGACCCAAATGGTGTGCGCCGGACGCCGTAGAAAGTGCGTGGGACCCAAATGGGTGTGCGCAGAACGCCGTAGAAAATGTGTGCGGGACCCAAGCGGAGTGCGCCGGACGCCGTAGAAAGTGTGTGGGACCCAAATGGGTGTGCGCAGAACGCCGCAGAAAGTGTGCGGGACCCAAGTGGGAGCGCGCCGGATGCCGTAGAAAGTGTGTGGGACCCAAATGGGTGTGCGCAGAACGCCGTAGAAAGTGCGCGGGACCCAAGTGGGAGTGCGCCGGACGCCGTAGAAAGTGGGCGGGGCCCAAATGGGTGTGCGCAGAACGCCGTAGAAAGTGTGTGGGACCCAAATGGGTGTGCGCAGAACGCCGTAGAAAGTGTGCGGGACCCAAATGGGTGTGCGCAGAACGCCCTGGAAAGTGTGTGGAACCCAAATGAGAGTGCGCTGGACGCCGTAGAAAGTGTGCGGGACCCAATGGAGAGTGCGCCGGACGCCGTAGAAAGTGTGCGGGACCCAAGTGGGAGTGCGCCGGACGCCGTAGAAAGTGTGCGGGACCCAAATGGGTGTGCGCAAAACGCCGTAGTAAGTGTGTGGGACCCAAATGAGAGTGCGCCGGAAGCCGTAGAAAGTGTGCGGGACCCACGTGGGAGTGCGCCGGACGCCGTATAATGTGTGCGGGACCCAAATGGGTGTGCGCAGAGCGCCATAGTAAGTGTGCGGGACCCAAGTGGGAGTGCGCCGGAAGCCGTAGAAAGTGTGCGGTGACAAAGTGAGAGTGCGCAAGACGCCGTAGAAAGTGTGCGGGACCCAAATAGAAGCACGCCCATGCCGATCATTTTTTCCGCAGGGCTACCGTAACCATTCTTGAGCAAAACATGATAACGAACGATAACACACGCTCATAACATGTGGGGTATAAAAGGGCAGAGGAGCGGGATGCATTCATTCACACACCGTTCTCTTCGAGAAGCCGCCGGGAAGTGGCTGAGGAGGTCGAAATTGTGCAAACACGTTTGTTGGCTATTACGATGTGCTCATATCCAAGCTGACACTCAGAAAATTTTTGAAGGAGGGTTACGGTAGCCCTGCGGAAAAATGACTGGCATGAGCGTGCTTGTGACCTAAATGGGTGTACGCAGAACGCCGTAGAAAGTGTGTGGGACCCAAATGAGAGTGCGTTGGACACCGTAGAAAGTGCCGGACCCAAATGGGTGTGCGCAGAACGCCGTAGAAAGTGCGCGGGACATCAGTGGGAGTGTGCAGGACTATAGTGGGAGTGTGCAGCACCTCATAGAAAGTGTGTATGACATCAGTGGGCGTGTGAAGGACGTCAAAGAAAGTGTGCAGGCCATCAGTTGGAGTGCGCAGAACGTCATAGAAGGGGGGGGGAGCAGAACATCAGTGGGTTTACTTTCATATAACACCACCAGGCATAAATCATGTTAGAAAGGAAACCTTTAGGAAAAATAAATGAAATTCCTGAAAGTTTAGGTTCGTGGCGAAAATAAAGATTTGGCATGGCCATAGAAATATACTCAGTTAAAAAGGGAAAATAAAGAAAAATGAAAAAAGGTTTTGAAATATTCCTGAGAACGATTTGGCGTAGAATAATTTGTTTTTCGGGGAATGAAGTGAAATAGTTGAAAGTATGATTTGACAGTCGAGTTTGAACCAACTATTGATAAGAGTTGTGCAAAACGAGAGACCGCCTTGTCTGTGCTTATCCGTAAAACATATCAAAGCGAAATCACGCGTGTTGATTTTACTTCACCTAATACGTGAAGACCGCCGCATTACAGCTCCCGAAAAAGTTTTGATGCTTTCCTATTCACGCGTGATTTCGCTTTGATATGTTCTACGGATAAGCACAGACAAGGCGATCTCTCGTTTTGCACAACTCTTATCAATAGTTGGTTCAAACTCGACTGCCAAATCATACTTTCAACTATTTCACTTCATTTCCCGAAAAACAAATTATTCTACGCCAAATCGTTCTCAGGAATATTTCAAAACCTTTTATCATTTTTCTTTATTTTCCCTTTTTAGCTGAGTATATTTCTATGGCCATGCCAAATCTTTACTTTTGCCAGGAACCTAAACTTTCAGGAATTCTTTCATGAAAATGAGATTTTATTCCGAATCCGGATATTTGATAGCGTTACCAGTCATTCTAGGGACTCAATGGAAGTTCGATTCGTTTCCTTTCTTCAATGACTTGTATCCTATCTCTAGGAAGCCGCGATGGTGCGCTTATATTGCTATTTTAGGAGCTGAGCAGTTGTTTCTCCAATCCTTTCACTGTGTTTTTCCAAAAACAACCGCTCTATTTTGAAGATAAAGCTACCAGATGAGCGTCGCGCCTTCCCCCCTCCGGCGACGGACGATATGTTTTAATAGAAACTGCTAAATTGTTTTTGAGAAAACACATTGGTAGATGTGGAGTAACAACCACGAGCGCAGAGTCCCTATACTCTCGTTCTGTGCGTTTTGCTTACGCAATTAAACACCGCAATTACGCAGTGCCTCCTACCGTAACCAAAAATTCAAATCGGTCGCCGCCGCAAATGCCACACTTGCCGCCGACTGGCGTATGGGTTCTCCGATCTCTAGGCATAGCTTCGTTGGGTGGAGCCATGTACTCCACCAACCTTCACCTCTGGGCAGGTTAAGTGGGGAACCTTCACTATTGGGAAAACTGGTGACAACTGGTGAAACGCCCCGAAAAAAGAATAAAAGTGACCCAACACTCATGCAACTCATTTTCAAGATTGGGTGGGCGCCACTGCCGCTTTTTCGTCCATAATTTTTTCTGCTTAGAGATAGACCTTTGGTGAAGGTTGTTTTTGGAATCTCGGTGGAATTCTGCGTCGATTATTGTTTTCAGTTTGGGAAAATATTTTCTCGATCCTTCGGCCTAACTCATTTTACGAAACTCCGTTTTCCCGTCTATAACTCTTTACCCGTTGGAGATAGGGTTTTGGTGAAAGGTGGAACCCCACCCCTACGAATAACAGAATGAAGGGTGAGGCATGTGGGAGCATTTGATAATTGAAAGTGATAGCACTATCAAATGAGAGTCTACGAGAGAAGCAGCTTGATTTCCCTGATTATAACTTGTTGACATACCGATTAATTCCAATCCACTTTCAAGAATGCCGTTCTACTGCCAAATGCTTTCACATGCCTTACTCTTCATTCTGTTATTCGTAGGGGTGTGGTTCCACAGACTTCAGAGACGGGATTGCTCAAATAATGTCACACTGGATGGTTTTCAGTGCTTCAAAATTCGTTGATAACATGGTTGAGGCCGCGCGGACCCACTTATGCTGTTATCTCAACCATGTTTGTGAGCGTGTAGGCTGGCTTTAAATTCTGCGTCGAATGATATATCGAGTTCCTAACTTTACTTGCTTCATAAGCCAGCCAGGTCGGTGGAGCCGAGCCCCGTTGTTGGGTCCAGCACAACTCTGACTCTCTCACTTAAACCATAGAGGCGAGAGCACCCTATGGAGATAACTATGAAGCTCGGCTCCACCGACCTGGCCGGACTGTGGGGCAAGCAAAGTTAGGAACCCGATACATCATTCGACGCTGAATTTTACGTAGATTTCAAAAACAGCCTCAACCAAAACCCTATCTTCAACGGTTTAAGAGTTATAGACAAAAAACCTGTGTTTCGTAAAACGAATTAGGCTGAAGAAAAATCGAGAAAATATCTCTCCAAACTGGAAACACTGATCGACGCAGAATTCCATCGAGATTCCGAAAACAACCTTCACCAAAGGGCTGTCTCCAAGGGTTAAAAAGTTACGGACGAAAAACTGATTGCTTTTGGTCTCATAAATCAAATTCGGCTGAGAGATTGAAAACGTTTTTTTTAATTGAAATTATTACTCGACGCAAAATTTCATGAAGATTTTGGAAACAGCTCCGTTTAAAGATCCATCTTAAAGGGCAAAAATGTTATGAGAGAAGAACAGGTAGTTTTTCAGAAATTGCTTGGAAATTTTTTTCAAAAAATTTTGACTCCAAGACAGCTCAAAGGAAATTTTTCATGACCTAAGCAGATCTTTTCATGGAGAATAGTGAGTTTCTGGAGGAGGTCATCTAACGAAAAATGTTTCAAAATTAATGATTAAAAATAAAAATATATTCAATGCAAAAAAGGGGATTAGCGAAACGTCAAATTTTGATGTTGCAAGTCTATGGGGAACCTTCACCCACTCAGGTATCCCAAACCACCTTCACCTCTGGGACCGCTGCCTCCACTCCAATGAAGCTATGCCTCTAGTGTGGCCAATTAGATGGAAACCGAGTATGGGCCCCCGTCGCACAGTGGCGTTTTGCTGCCGCTGTCTTCCGCGAAAGATTAATCACTGTTCAGTTTCGAAATCTCCCCTTTTGAAGATGTCTTTGGCAAAACCAGCTTTAGCGAAACTTCTATGTATATCTAAGGCCTATTGCTGCGTTGCAGTTTCTTAGAGATATTCTGCAAACCATAGTGACCCCATCAGAATGAAATTCCGGCCCGCAGAGAGATAAATGGCGAGAGGAAACGACGAAATGAGCTGGTATTGAAAATGTCGATTTAGGCGTTAAAATAATGTCAAGGCGCGCTTTGTGTGTAGTTGCTGACAAGACACGCTATTTGACCTCACATTTGCAGAAAAGGACGGAATAATGTTATCGTGAAGTGGAGCACGCTTTTCGCGCTAGCTTGCTAATCTCCTCAGAGAGCATCAATATCACAATTTTGCAGGATTTCTCAACCGTAAGAACTAATTTCAGAGGTAGAACAGTTCAGTTGACATGAAGAACTGAATTCGATATAGTTTGACATTGACTGACTTTGCTATGGAGATTTCTTCTGATCTTCAAGGGTAGGAGAACTTCACTGAAATGTGGATCTGGTTTTGGCGCGGAGTATTAAAGAAATGAAGTTAAAAAAACGAAAGTCCAATTATGTGCTCCATATGCCGTTAATCTAAAAAGAAAGAAACTTTGTTCATTTTTTTCATAATCATAATTATACATCACCGATGCCTAAAAGATTGGGGTGGTCGTCTTGTGGCGCCAGACTGCGAGGAGGGGGGGGGGCAGATCAGTGGGAAAGGCTGTCACACCTATTGGTTGAGGCCACTTTTGCAATCATTAGCGCTGCCTAGCCCTTCCCAATGATCTGTCCGCTAGAGTATATCAAACGAATAAAAATTTTCGAATATTCGAATAAACGAATAATTCGGAAAATTGACTCCTTCGAATATTCGAATAAACGAATTATTCGAAAAATTCACTTCTGCGAATATTCGAATAAACGAATTATTCGAAAAATTGACTCCTCCGAATATTCGAATAAACGAATTATTCGAAAAACAACTTCTCCGAATATTCGAATAAACGAATCATTCGGAAAATAGACTCTCCGAATATTCAGATAAACGAATTATTCGAAAATTTGACTCTTCGAATAATGGAATTATTCGAATGATTCGAATACGAATAAATCGAATATTCGGCCAAAATGGCGAGTATTCGAATAAGAAGTAAGGACCGAGTGCGCATAATCAAACCACCGTTCGCGGCACTTCCAACTTTCTTGACCTTTTTTTGTATAGTATTATATAGATCAAAGCTATGCCAATTTGCTTCCACGAAAAAGACGTCCCACATTATATCATAAGAGTATTCAAACTAACATGGTTCTAGTAGTTGTCTATGAGTAGTTGTTAAACGATACGATCAAATTCTCTGGATTGTCTAAACAATATCTACCAACAATATCCGAATTTCCTATCAGTTTAAGGTGCTATCTGAGCGGGGGGGCACTGTTGTATCGCACATGACCACGCCCATTTTTCCGTGCCGCAATCACTCCTGATTTGTGCGGGGGAGGGAAAACCCGGTTAGGTGCTCAAATTTAGTGCGGCACGATAAAATGGGCGGGGCCAAGTGCACCCAGACATAGTGGCCCCCCACCGCTAAGATAGCACCCAGTTTGGCTGGAGACATTTCACTTCTGCAAAAATATAAGGTGAATGTTCAATAAGAACTGGCTCAAAGCTGCAGCGATTGACCTAAATTCATGGCAATTAAAGGCAGTGTTCATGATGATTTTCGTCCCCGAGTTTTTGACATAAAACAATGCGTTGGCCTCCAGATGTTTCCAAAATTACGAAGAAATGACGAGAAACGCACTAAAACGTCTTATTTCAGTGACATTATTCTCTGGCCTGGACTAGTTGTCCGATTGGATGAACATGTTCACGGTGTTTTCGCCGGTAAAAATGGGGCTAATAAAAATTCAAGAATATTTCAAGCAAAACTGTATTAGTTAGGGTGTGAAGGAAAGAAAGGAGCAACAAAAAGCGGAGAATCTCAAAGGACGGGTCCACAAAAGATTTCATTGTCACAACAGTCAGTTCCTGTGAGAGTAAAGAGTTGGGGTGAGAGTAAAGGATTTCGTGCCATTCTGGTGCGTTTTTCTCGATTTCTTCGTCATTTCAGTTCTACCCGGGGACCAAAGAAACGATTTGGCTATTAATCTCAGAATCGAAGATTATCGTGAACACCGTCTTTAAAGGCAGCATACACGCTCGCAAGCATAGTCGAGATAATAGCATAGATAGGTCCGCACGGTCCGTACTATGTCGTCAACGACGTTTGAAGCGCTGAACACTGTCCAGGATGACAATATTTGACAATGTTTGAGCAATCTTGCCTTCCACGCCCGTATTTTCACACCCCTTCGAGTAACAGAATGAGAATCGATACTTGAGAAAACATGTGATAACTTATAATGATAGCACTATAAAAAGGGAGTGCAGTATAGAAAAAACTCGATTTACCTCAATATAACATGTTTGTGCACTGATAAAATCCCCCATTTCAAGAGGTCAGCCAAAGCAGAGCGGCATTCTCGAAAGTGGACCAGAGTCAATAGGTATGCAGACATGTTATACTCAAGTAAACCAAGCTATTTCTCGCGTGCACTCCCATTTGATAGTGCTATCACTCTCAATTATCACACGTTTTCACAAGTATCGATTCTCATTCTGTTACTCGAAGGGGTGTGAAAATACGGGCGTGAAAGGCAAGATTGCTCAAACATTGTCACATATTGTCATCCTGGACAGTTTTCGGCGCTTCAAACGTCGTTGACGACATAGTACGGGCCGCGCGGACCTATCTATGCTGTTATCTCGACTATGCTTGCGAGCGTGTATGCTGCCTTTAAGTATTACGTAATACTCAAGCAGCATAAGGTAGCCGTTTCTGGAACATCGCTCGAATCTGTTTGGGACATACTCCATCAGATGAAAAACAGTATCTGTTACGTCTGCCCACAAATTCGGGGTGGCGGCCAGGTGGGACGCCGTGCGCGGCTGGGAGCTTGCGTTGCGTGTTGCGGCGTACCAGCAAGCGTTTATTGAGTCATTTCTCTTCAACGAGATGTTTGGAAACATTCATATGATAGGTTCAGTGCAAGAAGTTGACATAAATGAGGTTCATAGAATCGAGGGTCTATCGGTAACTTAAAAATGATTTCTTTTGCGCATGATTTCTGTGAATGTGGTAAGTCCTAATAGAGACCACTTAGAATGCCAAATTTCCGGGGTATTAACAATGAGATTCGACGTCCTAGCATTAGGTTTCTGACTATCTCATGTTTTATATTGGAGTATTCCGATTATATTCGGACTTTCTACCAGTTTGATCGGGGACATTTCACCTCTGGACCGCAAAAATGGACATGTGCCGAAGACTGCTTCTTATTTTTCTGAAATTATTCGTTTATTCGGCCGAATATTCGAATATTGGGCCGTTCGAATAATCGAATAAACGAATTATTCGAAAAATTGATTTCTCCGAATATTCGAATAAACGAATTATTCGGAAAATTGACTTCTCCGAATATTCGAATAAACGAATTATTCGAAAAATTGACTTTTCCGAATATTCGAATAAACGAATTATTCGAAATTTGGCTTTTCCGAATAATCGAATTATTCGAATATTCGATTATTCGTTTATTCGGCCGAATATTCGTTTTCCGAATATTCGTTGACATAGTCTACTGTCCGCCCTTCTCACTGTCTGGCGCCACAAGACGACCACCCAAAAGATTGTAATAAAATATAATATTTTCACATTAATTCTTCGGCGATACACTCCACAGCTAAACTATATCGAAACCAGTTATACATTTTAATCGAGCTGCTATACTCTTGAAATTAGCTCATACGATAGAGGAAACCTCCAAAATTGTGATAATGATGCTGTCTGAGAAGTATGGAATGCTAGCGCGGAAAGCGTGCTCCAATACCAGAATCTGTCCCACGGCCAATCAGTCGATTAGGGGTGGGCTGGATATCACAGGGTGGTCGTCTTGTGCCGTCAGACAGTGCACTGGACGTACCCAGTGAACAAGCGCTCTCCGGACCTTCTGCCACCGCCTTGCGGCTAATCTGATGATTGACAGAAGACAGTCCTAAAACAGTTTGCGGCACATTTAACAATCACCCTTTAAAGGCAGTGTTCACGATAAACTTCGATTTCGAGATTATTAGCTAAATCAATTGTTTTACCCCCGGGTAGAACTGAAATGACGAAGAAATCGAGAAAAACGCATCAGAAGGGCCCGAAATCCTGTACTCTCACCCCGCTTCTTCACTCTCACAGGAAGTGTTCGCTGTGACAATGAATTCTTTTGTGGACCCGTGTTTTGCAATTCTCTACTCTCTGTTGCTTCGATCTTTCCTTCGGACCCTAACTAATACTGTTTTGACAAAAATTTTCTTCCATTTTCGATTAGTCCCATTTTTCACCGGTGACAACCACCGTGAACACGTTCATCCAATCGGACAACTAGTCCAGGCCAGAGAATATTGTCATTGAAGTAAGACGATTTAGCGCGTTTCTCGCCGTTTCTTCGTAATTTTAGTAACACTTGGAGGCCAACGCATTGTTTTGAGTGAAAAATTCGGAAACGAAAATCATCGTGAACACTGCCTTTAATTAAGTAAAGGTCTATTAAAGGCATTGTTCGCGCTGGAAATCAATTTTCTTCTTTCAGTCTCAATTTCATGATTGAGCCCGGTAGACCACACTCGTAAACTTTGGCGCGTCAAAAACGTTGGGCAATGAAGTTGGAAGGCGTCAAAGATGAAGATCCGCCACCAATTCTCGCCAGTCATCTAGCACTTTCTCCTAGAATGTTGGTGCAACCGTAAGACAACATGAAAAATAATTGCGGCACGAACTCCACATGCAGAAGAACTCCGAAAATGACCGTGGCGAGGCCTCCAAAAGCAGAAAAACTTCAAAAAGGATTTTGGCGCGAAATTTAAATTCGTATTTACATTGTGTTCCGATTGACTTTTCTTCACAAATGAAGCTTTCTCATAGGCCCCTTCGACATTTTCGTTCACTTGAGAGGCCAAGCTACTCGAAAACATGGAAAAATAATATACGGTTTTCTGCGCGTACGATGCCTTCAAAACAAAATTTCAAAAATCCGCTTTTGGGGATTTCATCTTGAACTGCTCTTGACAAGTAAGGAGAGAAGTTCAACGGGAAGCTACCTGCACTCACTGGCTCTTCCAGTCTTTTCATTCGCAGATGCCATCAACGGACAGTGGCTCACCTGCCTAATGCCAGCGCCGCACGTAGCGAGGGTTTTGGAGAGTCCCAACAAAGCGTTCTCTGCTCAGCAATCGTTCATTGGCTCCACTCTAGTATGTGGTGCAATGATGATATCAAAGTGGGAATCGATGAGTGAGTGTTCGATGACCCCAGGAACAGCCGACTGCCGGCCGACACTCCGCGGAAAGACAGGAAAGCCTCTCTCTCCGCGGGAAGTGGGGCGCGGTGCCACGCCCACAAAATTGGGGCACTGGACTAGCCCGACTTGGCTGGCGGGAAGTGGGCTTTTTTTATGAGTGAGTGAGAAGGGCGGGCAGATCAGTGGAAAGGGCTAGGCAGCGCTAATGATTGCAAAAGTGGCCTCAACCAATAGGTGTGACAGCCTTTCCCACTGATCTGCCCGCCCTCCTAACAGTCTGGCGCCACAAGACGACCACCCATAACATTATTCAAAAGAACGATCTGCGGCGCTCAGCAGTACGATCCGCGGCGGCTCTCAGGATGGTCGGCGGCGCCTAAAGGAAGATCGGCAGCGCTGGCAGGATGGTCCGCGGCTCTCTGCCGGAGCTTTACCGGCTTCGGTGAAGGATCGTCCAGCCGTCGGCCGCGGGCGATCCTACAGAAGCGCCGCGGATCGTCCTTGGACTTCTCTGAGCGTGCTTGATGATCGGCCGCTGGAACGCCTTTTCAGACAACTAAATCGTTTTGAACCGTTTTCAAAAGGCTAAAGTTTTTTGATACGCAACATCGAGGCCTCAAGCCTTGACATCTACCTCGACTTGGTTCAAACATGGGATTGAAGAGAATAAACCAAGTGTTGTTTTGCTGTGCGAACGCCGCCTGTAGCAGCAAGAAGCTTCTGCAAGCCTTCCGATAGACTCCCGTTCCTTCTTGCTCTGGATTCGTTCATCGAATGGCATTAAAGGCACAGGACACCCAAGAAATAATTTTTCAGATTTCATGCTTATCTTCGAGAGAGCCACTCTCTGATCACAACGGTATCTCTGAAATCGTCCAAGACCCCTTAGGAACGGAGATATGGCTCCTTGAAAATGCCTGCATTTTGAGGGCAAAAATTTCGCGGACGAGTTGTCTCAGGCCTATATTTCCCTTCATTCGCAATCGCTGCACGAGAGCAAAAGAGGATGAGAAGATAGACCGGCAATGGACTGAAGAACAAAGACTCGTGGGAATTCACCCATGCATATAGCCGCTATCGAATTCGAAAATCTGGTAGGGGGTCTGGCCTGTTGTGGTGAGCCAAAGGGGTCGGGCCTGTGGTGGTCGCTTATATCTCGCTTATTTGAAGGAATTGAGATCTCGCATTTGGCACATGTTATACAAGAGAGGTCTTCTACACAATTACACGAAAATTTCAAAAATCATATCTGAGGGTGTACTGTGCCTTCAAGCACTAGCGAAACCTTGAAAGAATTCATTTTGGATCGTCTCTCCATTTCTAAAAGAATACAGAATGGTTAACCATGCATGATCCGTGAAAGTTTGGACGCATTTTTTGTTGGTTTTAGTTACTACATGCTACGTTCAATGGGCATTCGAGTTCCTGCTTGGGTTGCGCGGAACATCACCACAATGCAGATTCTGCAATTCGTCATCACACTGGTCATTCTCGTTCATGTTGGATACCTCACAAGTCAGGGAGTGAAAGTTGACAGCACACCAGAAGTCTTCTGGTACGTTTTTATGATCTTATGAAAAGAGAATGAATAGAAGCTCTTTCACTGAACACTGGTTTGCAATGCTTCGAGCCTGGATTCTTCAACAGATTAGCCAGAAAATTGATTCTTTTCCCATTTTTCATCAATATTAGCTACAAATCTGTTTCGACAACAGTGGTCACATGAAACCGACTCGAAGTGTTGGGATGCTGAGCGAGGGTACAGACCGGTCCTTTCACTCTCGGATCGGTGCGGCTGCACCTGAGAATAACAACAATGGGTTACGGGAGAGGAGGTCAACAGCACAGAATGAAACCAAGCTGCTGCTGCTACAGCGTTCTCTCCCAGTCTGCTTTGAACTGGCTTTCTCAAGAAGCACGTCTTTCCAGTGAGCTGCTGATTCCTTTGTTGGCTAGTTCAACCCTACATTGAATTTTCCAGCGCGTCCACGTGCTCAACCGCAATATAAAGCGCCTTCCCTGAAGGAGACAGCAGTTGGCCGTTCGAGGCCGATCCCGCGGAGTGACCTCGAGTCTTTCTCGTGAAGTTGATTTTGGAAGGTGATTGTGAGGAGGTCTTCACCATGACTAACTACGTGGAAGTCTTCTCTGATTGAGGGCACTGACAAACATAATATACTCGTTCCGGACCTCGGCAAGATATGCCTACTACATACCCGCAACCAGGGATGAGCGGAATTCCGATTTCCGATGTTTTCGAGCTTTCTGATCTCCAACTCCAAAGAAAAGCCTGAAAATGCGGAAGAAATAGGAAATATTCACGAGATTATAATTTTTGTAAACTTTTCCTTGCCAAATCCTTAAGGGTTATTTCAGGCGCTAAATTCGAATTCGAGGTCCGTCTTCACTTTTACAAATCCAGGGTTGATTGTGTTTACATGGAAATTATTCAACAAAGAAGGATAAGCCCAAGTTCTCGGATAGGCAGCACAATCACCAAGGAAGGGTTGAGAACTTTGCTGAACGAATTTCCGAATTCTGATTTCCGATGGTTTTTAGCGTCCCGATTTCCGAATTCCGACTTCCCAAATTGAGAGGTCCGTTCCGATTTCCAGAACTCAGAAAAGAATCCCGCGCATCCATGCCTGCGACCCGTGCCAAGAACAGCAGCCCAACAAAAGAAGCAGAAGCCACATCGAGTCGACTTTGGCACTGGAAACCCGACTGACTCGAGCGCGTGCGGCTGCAAAGCGTGTCGAGACGCAGTTGCGGACCGGAATTTGGCCCAGATAAGCACAGTAACATAGGTGCACCAAGTTTGCGCCAACCTTCGACAGAGAACGCGAGGTCTCTTCACAATCCATGCCGACGTTATGTGAAATGGTCAAGACCCTACTCAATTGCATTTTTTCGTCAATTAGCGATCGTTTTCTCGAAAATCGATGAAAATGGCGAAAAAAGAATTTTCGAAAAACGATCGATAACCGACGAAAAAATTACTATTGAGGAGGAACGTGGCCATTGTACTCAACTTTGGAGCTTCGAGGCCAAAACTTCTCGGATAAGTCTGAAGAAAACACCGAAACTGCAAAACCACAAAATTCGCCAAAAACCAATAATTACGCACCGTCGAAATTCTACGCATACGCTATCATCTAGTTCTAAGTTGGCTCAAACATCCTGTCAATTCTGGCAGATTCCGTGGTTTACCTCAAAGTGAATAGGAGCACTCAGAGATTCTCAGTACTGAAGATTGTCATTGAATTATAGCATATATTTAGCAAATGAGCAGGCTCTGGCGCAAGTGGAAGGCAGTGCTGGAAGGGTTGAGCAGGCCGTTGCGCCGACTTTGACGCAGCTACGACCCCCCCTGTTGACAAAAACTGTAAAAAAAATTTCAACTCGAGAGGGGGATCGTAAAAAGAATTACGATCCCCTCTCGGGTTGAAAAATTGCTTTAGCTTTTTCTGAGTGACCAATTAGTAGAAATTTCGAACTTGAGGCAATAAAGAAAAAAATTTCTTTCGGGCTTCTGTACAGACCTACCTTATTTTACCTTACCAAGTGGTTTGGAGACAATTCCTTTCCTTCGATTTTTTACGAGCCCCGCCCCCAAGTTTTCATTTTTGTTCAGAACTTTTACGACCCCCGTTGCGCCGGGTCGCAACGGTGCTCGAATATGTTTTCGATCGGTATGTCGCGTTTGGCCGAAGGACCAACTCGGAAAGGTTTAAAAATCGTCAAAGTCAAGTAACGGGAAAATTTCTCTCAACCTAATTTATCACAAAACGGCTCTATCCTAGACGGGGGCATCCATGATTTATTCATAGAAATGAACAAAACCTGATGAAAAATGATCGATAATGCTGTCAAGCATTGCTTCTATTAAAATTCTATAGAAATGCTTCGATTAGTAGCTTTACCGACCGGTGGATCATTTCATTTCTGACTTGAATCCTGAGTGCCTCCCCATCCCCGTCTAGGAAAGTGCCCACAAAACTGTTAGGCTTTCATTTAACATCGTAAATGGGCCAGTACGACTTGTACCAGAACGCCAGCGCTGTTGGGAGCGTCTCCTAGCTGAGCTATCCCCAATTGCTAGCCTTCTGAACCCCACCTTACCAATACCAGAATGGAAAAACGGAACTTGAGCTTTTCATTCTCTTATTTTTTTAGAGTAGATAATACAGGTTGGCGACATGTAGAGGCTCTTATGGCTCGTTTTCGGCGCTTCCAACGAAGTTGGCGTTGTGGTACGGGCCGCACCGGTTACCACTCGCTCTGTAAATTCAATCATATTCACGAGCGTGTATGCTACCTTTACGATGTCATAAAAAATGATTCACAATCTAGGAATAATCGCACCCGCATACTGAACACATTCATAGAGATTTTCAATTTTCTTCTGATCACGCTCGTGTTCGTCAAATAGAAACGCTTCCAAATGTTGCAATTCGTTCACAGCATCCATATCTGAAGAAAAGCTTGAAACGGACAGATACTCCCGCTGGACAGATAGAATGTATAACCTCTTATCCACAAAATGCTATCCATTAAAGTTCAAGCACTACGAAAAAAATGTGAAAAGGAAAATAAAGAAATGGGAAAAAAACACTAATACGAAAGATGGCACGTGTTCGCCAGGCGCGCGCGGCTGCGCTGCGGTGCCCTCATTGGAGCGCGCCTGTTGACATCCCACCTATTGCTCAGGTCGCCATCCCCCTCAATATGTGCTGTATCATCCTTCAGTCACCATTCCTTGACACATTTTGAGCCTATCAAAGCAAAGTAGTAACAGAACGATTTCATTCACTCGTGATGGTACTCTTGAACTACAAATTTCCCCGATGTGACGACCAGCTGCTTACGAAGGCGAACCGCGCCGCAGCACCACTGTAGTTCCTGCGGTTCAGAAACACACTTCAATGAAAAATCGTTACAGGAAGAAACGCGGACCGTTCGCCTTCTATAAGAGTAAAATTTGCCCAGAGCTGGGAAGGCTGTATAAGAACAAAATTGCCATGGTTGTTTCATGAACGTTTGCGGGATGGAGGCGAGAAACAACGAGAAAACGGGGTCAAGATGGAAACGTCGCGCGCAAACGCCTGCGCGATGAGTAATGAGAGATTTATCCTAATAAAGGGGAAGCACCAAACGAATTGCGCACGCGCGGATGCCGTTTACGCGCACACTCAACAATGGCGCGGTGCACCATCTTTGCTTTTTAGTGACAGGTTGGCGGCACACACCAACTATCCTGTTAATAGAGCGAATTTAGTTAGATCTTCGCGTCGCTGTGCGGGTTGAGGGTAAAGACACCGAGAAAGTTGGGAGAAAAAAGAGAGGCAGCTTACGCACGCACACGCACGCAAACGACGGCATTAAAATTCACTCTGAAATAGAGGATAACTAACGCGCGTACCAATTTAGAGTGCGCGCAAGAATGCTCAAGGTGTGCGCGGACTCGATGGAGCGGCACACCATTCAAATGTACGCGCGCACTCAAAGGTGTGATACACCATCCTCGCTTTTGAAAGCTAGAGTGTCGGAACATACTATTTGGCTAATGCGTGTGCCAATTTAGAGTGCGCGCAGATGTCCAACGCGTTCACAAGTTTGACGGAGTGTCACAACATTACATTACAGGCGCGCACTCAATGAAGCGTTACAGCATTCTTACGTTTGAGTGCTAGAGTGTCGGAGCACACCATTTAAATGTGTGGGTCAGTTTAGAGTGCGAGCACAAATGCTCAAAGTGCGCGCGAACTCGACGGCGTGGCACATCATTCCAATGCAGGCGCGTGCTCAAGGAAGCGATATACCATCCTTGCTATTGGGCGCGAGAGTGCCGAAGACTTCACTAAGTGTGCGTGCCAGTTAAGAGTGCGCAGTTGGATACTCGAAGTGCGCGTTGACTCGATGGAGTGCGCTTACCGCTCTATTTAGACGCGCCCTCAATGCTGTGGTACATCATCGTCGGTTATCAACACAAACACAACTGAAGTTATGCGCGTGCGAACTCGATCAAGGGTCAGCTCGCGATGACGTACCCGCGCAATTTTCCATGACGTCAATGTCGCGTTTGCGTTGGAAAGATTGCGCAGGCAAGGTATTGCCTTGATTAGCAAGCGCAGAAATGATCGCGTCCATATCAGCGTGACGCTGTAATTCACACTTCTTTGTGCTCAAACGTAACGATGGCGTATCGCGCGTTCGAGAGCGCTCACATTGCGCGTCTGTGAGCTCACTTTGAACTGGTACGCGCGCAATTTCCGCGTTGTATGCCAGCTCATTTTCGAATGCGCCGCCTTTCTCTTCTCCGACTGCGATCTCAAATCCATTCCGCCCCTGAAAAAGAGGTTAAGTGAGTTTTCTACGAGCCCGAGTCGATCCTCCCCTCTTTTTACGAGAAAATTCCAAAATGCCACATTTTAGTAAAAATCGTACAAATTTTAGTAAATTACCACTGGAGCTGATCATATACAGTAAAATTTAGTAGTAAATCTCTGGTAATTTACTGAATTATCGCCACTTACAGAGATTAGTGGAAAATCTCTGGTAAAAAGGTCGTAATTTAGTAAAAAAAAACGCATTTACCAGAGATTACCCGAAAATCTCTAGTAAAATTGTCGTACTTTTTGAACCTGAGTTCCTATTTGGAAGACGTGCCTGTGAAAGCGAGGAGTTGATCTCCAATAACAACTCTATTCAGACAAACCATCGCTCGGAGCGGGACCGGAGAGCGACTCGAGCGACGCTGTCTCTCCGCTTTGAGCGAGAATCAGCCATCTACTCTGCCTCAGCAGTCGCTCTCCGGGCGACCGCAGTCCCGCTCGGAGCGGTATTCAGTCGCAGTTGCCACTGCGGTCGCTGTCCGGGCGATTTTGAAAAATTTCGCTACAGCTAATTTTCCTTTGATTGCGCCTCTTCTTGACAGGTGCGTGAATGTCGCGGCCCGCGGCAGAGAAAGCCACGCCTCGGTCCGCTACAAGGACGTAGCCTTCGCCGAGGTCTCCATCCTCCCTGCGAACCGCGGCGGAAACGGCCCCACCACCCAGCCGTGGGATCCCTATCCCTCGGCGGTCAAAAATATGCTGGCCCCCGGAGAGTGACTAGAAGCCAGGGCCGGCATGTCGAATGAGGACTCGAGTGAGATGAGGCACCTTTTATACCGGCTGTGCATGTGATAAACACATTAGGACGTGATCATTCGCTTTACCATGTTTTTTCATGTCTGCCACTGCACCACGCACCCTTCAATGGTCCCCCGGGTAATAAAAACGGACTTAGGCTAGAAAACCGTCGGGGGAATCGCACTGCTTGTATTCGGACGGGGAAAGAACAAAAAAAGACATCCCGGCTGGTCCGATATGCCTGCCGAGTAGTCACAGAACGCGAAAAGACAAAGAAAATAAAGGGAAATCGATTGTTCAAAGGACGCCGTGATTGCTCGCCTTGGTCTGCATGTATTCCATGACGTCCTGCACTTTCCCAAAGGGTCCCGCACACTTTTCCCGGCGCTCGGCGCACTCCCACATGGGTCCCACACGCTTCCTGCGCCGTCCGGCGCACTCCCACTGCGGTTGCGCATACTTTGTGCGGAGCCCTGCGCACTGTCACTGGGGTTCCGCACGTTATAACTCAGAGATCAACCAATCCTGCGTCTTTCTATCTCTGGAGTTGGCACTGCTGTCGCCCCGAGAGCGACCGGACAGCGGTCGAGGCTGCTATTCGCACCGGACAGGGAGCGCGGTGCCAGCTCGCCCCTTGGCCGCTGTCCGGGCGATGACGTCATAATTGGGAGGAGCCGGTCCGCTCCGAGCGATGGTTTGTCTGAGTAATTGTAAGTCAGCCCCTCATTATCCGCTGCTCGTACTACTGAAAGCTGTGCGTGCTGTCAACAAAGATTGAACTTGATTAGTCACTGAAGTGCAATAATTATTGTGCTGGAGTGCAACCCTACAATTACGTTAATATTGGCTAGCTTGATCACAAACGGAAAATCATCAGCGCTCGTTGGTAGACAACCATGTGCCTGAGCACACTTTTTCCAAAAAAAAAAAGCTTAAAGGCAGTGTTCACGATAAAAATCGTTTTTCTGTTTTTCCGCCTATCTTGAAAACGGCCCCATGCTGTTTCCAATGATGTCTCTGAAATCGTGCAAGACTTTCTGGAAACGGAGTTATGGTCCCTCAAAAATTGAGCTAAGAAAACATGGTGGACGAGTTGTCCGAGGCTTGTGACTTGCGTCTTTCGCAGCCGATGTATGCGAGCTGACCTGAGTAAAGAGAGAAGTTGAGAATGAAGGGAGGAACGGGGCTAATGATTGGAAATTATGGCTCATCTCACGATTTCGAGCATTCATTTGTTCACGTCGGTGGGCGTGTAATGCGCTTTTGAGGTTTGCCTTGCGCTCGAATTGGCAACTTCGGGCTCTTTTGGAGCTTTTCCTGTCTCGTTTTTATGCGTTCTTTCGACGTCAACGTTACAGTGTGCTCCTCCACTACCCATTCCTAGTGGAAACTGAAACACATTTTTTATCGTGAACACTGCCTTTAAGGATATGTATTTGTTGGAAGCAGGTTCAATGTATTCAACTGTGCCTGTTGATGAAGAAACAATCAAAGTTCTGTTTCAGGAGCTGCCTCGCCATGGAGATCTCATATGTGGCTCTATTCATAAACTTCTACGTCCAATCCTACGTTAAGGGAGGTGGCAAGAAGTTTAACAAAGAAAAAACGAAGGATCAATAAAAATTTCTATAAGTGTTTTGTCTGAAATACATAGAAAAGCGGGCATCTGTCCATGAGTGAGCGTGATCGTTCGCAAATTGAGAGCGTATTTGGTGTTACGAAAGGCTATGTCTTCACACACGATTTCACAAACCCATCCTTCAGAGGAAATTCGAAGGAAATCTGCCTGATAATTAGAAGATTGTATTTTATGTCCAAATAAACCCATCAGACGCTTTATACGCGTTCGAAGTAGTTGTAAATACAACTAAAACGAGAGATTTTAATACAAATACTGCACTCATTCTCAACTTATTCATGGTCATAATCAAATAACTCAACAAAATGTATATTCCTTCACCGATATCGGTATTCTAATAAATGGCACAATGTTCAATACAAAGTAGCCTCCATTTCCCTGCTACTTGCACTTTTCTTTATCACTATCACTAAAGTAGTGCGGTTTTGAGAATGATTTATCCATGTTCACTATTGAGGTTTTCGAAAACAACCGCTTCGCATCTACGATTGTGATAGTACGACTGCGAGTAGCGAGGAATCGAAGGATATATGCCTGCATGTTCTACGTAAATAACAAAATGGAGCAGTGATCGAGACATATAGTGGAGTCCACCAAGAGTGTCTCATTTACTTATCAAGCAGAAGCGGTCGGCTGGGGATCAATGTGCATGAATCCCATACCAGCACGCTCTATACCGATTGAGCGAGAGCGGTTGTGCTGTAATGAGTTTCATGTTCATTGATCTCCAATCGACCGCTTCTCATTGATAAGTATTCAGACACTCTTGGTGGACTCCACTATAATTAAGCGGTTTTCGTAAAGCCTAGTTTTGACTGCAGGTGGTCGCTGCGGCCATGCGAGGGACAGCTGTTCCTTTTTCATCGCGCGTAATGGAAAGCCGCTCCAATTGTGATCGCTTCGTGGCAGAAGTCCTACATCGCTGGGTCGCGGCGACGAAATCCTATGTTTTACTGCATCGCTCCTTGAAGAGCGATTCTCAATGGTCGCTGACCATCGCTCCATCTCGGCCAAAATGGCAGCGATGGAGCGATTGCCAGCGATTGACACGTTTCGTCTAATGAACATTGACCCTTTCGCATGACAAGATCAGTGTTTTTGAGTCGAAACGCGTTATTGATAAATACCAGCCATTAATTTCACTGATTGATTGAATTTCTTCTATCATCCGTGGGCCTATGCACTATGAACAGAATCGCTGCCGCTGCTACATCGCTGCAGCAGCGGGTGCGAAATCGCTGCGATGAAAAACAGCAGCGACGCAGTCAAAACTAGGCTTAAGGTTTCATCGTCCATTGAACAAGAGATCGGTGTAGGGAAGAAACACGTGCCGTCGACTCCCAGGCATTTCAAAAAGTTGGACTGGGTCGCTGACATATCCTATCCTTTCGTATCGTGCTGAAATTCCACTCATTTCAAATATGGCTATCAATAGAACTGTGGCTGAGAATTGCAATATCTGCATTGTCTTTACATTGAATAGAAGAGTGGGACCGGTTCTTCATACTCGGAAAGCAGCCATGAAAATTTCCGGGTAACAAACGGAAACAGTACGTTTGTTACCCGGAAATTTTCAAGAAACTTAACTTTTCGAATAAAAGGCGTAAAAAGGAGAAACAAAAGAATCACACTGAGCAAGCATTTTTGTGGCAGAAGTGAACCACTGCTCTCTTTTGACTCCATATAGAGTTCGCGCAATCATTCTAGTCTGATGAATGGACGGGGCTGCGACGGTAGATCACCCCGCGCGAATCGAAACCCCATTCTCCATTGAGGCCGCCAACCCCGCACGGCCAGCCGTCTGGTTAATGCGTCAGACTAAAATGAAAACGGATACCATACCGTCTTTTTCACTACTGAATCTATTGGAGCTGCTTAACACGCTTCGTGATCCGATCGCCGAGCGACGCGATAAGATGCTTTGAATACGAATCGGCGTGCACCTCGATCCATTCCCGCGAATATCAAGCTATCGCGTCACAAAGCAATTAAGCTCTCCAGTTGACGCCAACATTACTGCCTAGGCCCTAGTTATACAACGTCGTTTTGCTGCCGCTGACTTCCGCGACAGGACTGCTATTTGTCAGTTTCGAAATGTCACCAGACTTACCGCGAAAGCTATTGACAGCGAAACTCCAAAGCATGACTAGGGCCTTATGTACGAGCATAGATTCGTTGTGTGAAACCGCGCACTCCACAAATTTACACTTCTACGCATGTGAAACGGGGAAGTTTCTTCTCGGAGAAAAAACAGAAGTCCGAGGCGAAGTCTCGGCTCATGCCGTTTAGACAGGTGGAACAAAATGCACAGCCGTCAAATATATTGTGGCGTGTGCAACTGCACACCATGCTCACACATTACGCGCAAATATGCAAAAATCGCTCCATTCGCTGAAATGGGTGTTGGGCGAAAAGTCACGTTAACCAGCGGTATTTCGCCTGTAAAAGCATAACAGGCTGGTTCGGCGACATTTACAAGCGTTTAGCTCAATTTGGAAGCGAAAACTCCCAGTGGAAGACAGGATAGTCGATCTTATTTCCCTACTCAACCGTTGATGACGTTCACATTTCCAGCCTTGAGTCAATCGTTTTGTTGTGTAACTTTTAGTTGTACATCTGAGAAGGTTGAAAAGGCAAGGGTGATGGCAGAGTTTCGGCAGCTTTATTTGCACCAAACCTTTTCTATGACGTTTTTTTTCTACGTTTTTGTACATGTAGGTCACATTTGCTACAGTCGCCAGCTAAAGCATCTAAACATATTTGATGCATATATGAGATCGATTTCAATAGATTGTTGTCTTATTCCGACTAAAACAAGATTGGCGATAATTATACTGTAAAATATGACACCGATTCAAGGTGTTTCCGGCAATATCACGATCAATGAGAGCAATGGTAGCGCTTTACTAATATTTATAGTCAATATCAAAAATAAAAATAACGCTGCTCTTATTTTCACGCGATTGTGGATGCTTACTCTTGGAATTTGAAAGCGTATGAAGAAGAAATATGAGATTACCCAAGGTTTAATTACCCAAGTTTGAGGTTCGCGGCCGGCGACATCTGAAGATTGGCCACGCCAAGCGGTTGGTTCTCCTGCTCCGTCCTACGTTCCACTCCTCATTCTCGATATTCTGACGTCGTTGGTCGATTTATCGTGCTGGTTGGCCTCCGGATACTGCTGTGCTCATAGTGGCAAGTGGGTTCCAATAACGTCTTAATTTGCCACTAGGAAAGGTAATCCTTTTCTTCCACATCGATTAGTGTCGCCTTCCTGTGCTGTAAATCGAACTGTGTGGTGAACTGTTGATCTTTCACGTACGTCATGCCGGGAACTCAAGCTACAACGCCTGTTGGAATGGCTAAAGGAAAGAAGACTCGTATGGAAACACCAGGAAGTCCAGAATCGCCGCTATCTGATGGTCTTCAGGCTATGATTGCGGAAATCGCCAGGTCGCCTCGTGTCTGAGACTGTGTCAGGAAGGTCATCACAGCAATGGCTGACGAGCTAGGTCGTTTTAAACTTGAGAATGTTAGCTTGAAGAAAGAGATTGCTGATTTGCGTAGTAATTTGCCACCATTGCCGTGTATGGATAGTAATAACTCTGTAGCTTCCTCTCGTCCTGTAACTAATCTCGATCCTCCTAAACAGTCTTTGCCTTATCAGGAAGTAGAAAGGTTGCGGTCTGTTCTTATTAGCGGCATTCCCGAAAGTAAACCCCGTAGTTCTAGCGAGCGTGGGCGGCCTGACTTTAATAATGTGTTTAATATACTGGATTTCATGGCAATTGAATGTAACCCTACAGCAGTTTATCGTCTAGGAAAACCCCTGCAGGGCAGAGATAGGCTGCTGAAGGTGGTTTTACCTGCCAGTGTTTTTCAACGGATGGCTGTTAGCCGGGCGGCACGCCTTCGCTACTACTCTGGGAGGGATTTACCTGGGGAATCTCTCACTCCCGAAGAGCTGGAGCGAAGGAGGCTGCTGCGGAAACCTCGGAACACGGCTTCTGGGGCAGGCTCTGTTGCTCCGCCAGCAGGTCCACCTTCTGCTAAGGGTCGTAGTAGTACTTCTCCGTCAGCACCTTCTGGCAATCAGGAAACTGAGAGCCAATCCTCAGTATTTTCATAGTACATTGAAGTGTTTCTATAACAATGTGAGGTCAATTGCGAAAAACTCGGTTTACATAAGCTATGTGCTGGGGAAACAACTATGATATTTATGCATTTACTGAGACTTGGCTGAAACCTAGTCATTCTATGCCATCTTTAATAGGTAGTCTGACCGCTGAGTACGATATACTGCGTTGTGATCGACCCAAAAAACGTGGAGGTGGTGTGATACTACTTGTCCACCGAAGGTTATCTGCTAATACTATATTTTCCGAATCTGTAGAAAATGCGTATGAAGTACTTGCAGCCGATATTTTCTACGAAGGCTACAGTTTCAGATTTATTTTGGTATATAGGACTCCGAATTGTCTTGTTCATTCCACTGAACAACTTGTCAAATTACTCAGTGACTTGACTGCCTGTGAAAAAGATACGGTGATTGTCGGTGACTTCAACATGCCAGAAGTAGATTTTCTTCACAGGGATGACACTGACGCTGCTCATTTGTCTCCTTTGGAGGAGCTAGTCTTCTGTCATGACATTGTGCAGCATGTTGCATGAACCCACAAGGGGTAATAATATACTCGACCTAGTGTTCTCTAGTAGTCTCGCGTTTGTTACTGATACTAAAGTGCTGCCTACTACTGGCCAGAGCGATCATTACAGTATATCCTTCGATATACAGTGTTGCCAAAGTCAGACGGCTCCAATCTTCCGCAGGGTGTTTTCGGGTTGTGATTTTAGGGAAGTCTGCAATTATCTAGCTCAATTGCGCTGGATTGATCTTTTGAATCGCAGTCGAATGTAAATGACAAATACGAGCTATTCCTGTCAATTATTCATGCCGCTATTGAAGCACATGTTCCCTTTAAAATGGTCTCATCTTTGAAGTCAACCCGCCTACCTGGGTACTTACAAAAATGCTTGAGCACCGAGACTGTTTGTTTCATGAAGCTAGAAAGAACCAACAACTGGGGAACATATAAAGAGAGTTTGCCACAAAATTCGCTGCTCAGCTTGCTAAATATAATTGTAATGCTGAGAAAAGGTTATCGAATCTGGTGATAATCAGGGTTTTACAGATATTTGAATAATAAAATTCAGCAAAAACGGCACATCGGTTGTTTGAGAAGTAGGAATGTTTTAGCGACAACTCCTATCGACAAGGCTAATATGCTTGCCGACCAGTTCTCTGCTGCATTTCAAAAGACAATGGGTTCATCGATGAATCATTCTCTCCTGACTGTGAGCCAATGCTGGATTTCCCGTGGTTTGATCCTAGAAAGGTTCATGACTTGATAACCAAATGGCCCAAGTCTTTCTCCGTTACCCCCGATCAAATCCGCTTTTCTTTATTAAGGAAGTTGCATGTGTTATTGCAGGGCCTTTATCTTATTTGTTCAATCAGTCACTAATGTATGGTGAAGTGCCAAGAAGGTGGAAGCACTCGTTTGTAACCCCTGTTTTGAAAAGGAGCCTGCTTCCAATCCTGAAAACTATCGGCCAGTTAGCATCACGTCCATCTTTTGCAGAGTTTTCGAAAAAGTTTTGAAGCAACATATAGTCATGCATCTTGCCTCTCAGAACATTATACCAAAGGAATCAGCATGGATTCGTTCCGGGGCGATCGGTCGAGACTAATCTTTTGGAATGTTTAGATGACTGGTCAGCAGCTATTGACAGGAAGAGCGTTAGTGACGTCGTTTACTTTGACTTTGCGAAAGCATTCGACCGAGTGTCTCATGCAAAGCCTTTTCAAACTGAACAAAATCAAGATTCATCCTGTTCTTTTGAAGTGGATAACTGAGTATCTAACCGACAGAAGCTTTCAGGTCAGAATTGGAGGTTTATTCTGAGGTAAAATGCGCTGAAAGTGGGGTACCTCAAGGTGGCGTCCTGTCTCCCATTTTGTTCAACATTTTCACTGCAGACTTGCCTTCAGTCCTTGAAACTTTCGGAGTAAACTGTAAAATGTATGCTGACGACATCAAAATCTATAGGACCATATCTACGTCAGATGACTCAAAATCCCTCCAGCTCGCTGTAGATGAGATATGGAAGTGGGCAGGGTCATGGCAGTTACCACTAGCTCCGCAGAAGACCATTTTCATGCGAGTAGGAACGGTGGAATCCATTCCGGAAACCTCATACTTAGTAGGTGCAACTGATATACCTCGTGTGGAATTTGTACGGGATCTAGGCTTCCACTACAGTGATAAACTTGATTTCTCCAAACATATTCAAATTCGTTGTAAAATGGCTCTCTCTAGAACATTCCAGCTTTTCAAAGGATTGTCCGTTAAAAACAAAAACATTCTTCTCAGAGCTTACAAGACTTACATTCGACCAATTTTAGAATCTGGTACTACTGTGTACTACCCAAGAAAAGTAAGGGATATACAGGCGATTGAGAAGGTTCAGAATAACTTTACGCGAAAACTACTAGTTAGAGTGGGTGGTTTCTTGTATTCCAAAATACCTAGAGCTGAAATCAGGAATAAATACCTAGGTCTTCCGTCTTTTGAGGCGCGACGTCAAGTATCGGACTTGTGCATGGTCTATAAAATGTTGCACTACTCGGGTATCTTTGGAAGTCATAACTTTTTCAAATTACGTCATTCCCATACAAGAGGAGGAGGAACCAAACTCATCTTGGAGCGCCCTCGCACTGCTTTGCGGCGAAGCTTCTTCGCGTTCAGAGCGGGTAGTGCGTACCTTAAAATGACTAAGAGTATCACTCCACCACTATCTCTGAGTCGATTCAAACGTCATGTGGTAAACTTGATACAAAAAACCGAATCCAGCGATCATACTGTGTGATTGACCTAACTGCGTTTTTATTTCTAGAGCTTAGCTTTATTTGTTTTCTGAAAATGGTTGTATAGTGGTTTGCGTAATTAGTGTTTTTTTTCTCTCACGTTTGCCTTACGCATTCGTAATAAACTTATTACTTATAGATACTGCAGCTTAGTAGCTACTCATGTGATCTAACAAGGGGAAACCTTCTAGTCATGAAATGTACTTTTCTAAAGCCATTTTTGGACGTGGAGTCCGAATATGTCCTTCGCAGCTGCCTAGACGCACTCTGAAAAAAGTTATGGGCGTTTTCGAAAGCCTCGCGGCAGGGTAAGCGGTACCCCATCACGGATTTTGGGTGTTTTTAAAAAAATTTTCGGATTTTGCTCCAAACTTGTATGCAGGGGTAATATAGGGTACTAAACACGATTCTTTGGTCCATTTGTCGAAATTCTGAGATTTAATGTAGGTTACGGTATGCGCGATGCTACACAGGGGCAAAACATACCTTAATAATCCGAAAATCGACAAATAAACATCAAATTCATATTCAGCACACCGAATAATCCCGGCATAGAACTTTTGAATTCTTAGACATTCGTGTTAAACGCTTCTTGAACCCCTTCATTGATATAATTGAACGCTCAGCCAACAATCGGCGCAAGTGGAAAACGCTATTACTCCTTTCAAAGAAACCCTTTTCACAAATGTTTTATTCTTCATACTTTTCCATCGTGTAAATCAGTTTCGTATTTAGTGATTGTATTTTCTTCTAGTTTTCCTTACTTTGTGCCTTGATCAACTATATCCACGTCCAGCTTTTCATTTTCCATGCTTGCCAGTTTGCTTACCCAATGTAATTCTTTTGAACTCTCACAATCATTTGATATGGACACCCGCACTGATAAATCTAGCATAACTTTTTGATTTTTCAGAGATAGGTGACTAAATTTTGTAATAACGCAATCTAATAAAGTATCTTGCAAGCTCGTTGTATTCTGAATCGTAACTGCTAGTACAAGAAGGTAGAAAAAATCCGCTATGAAGAAGAATTGCTGAAAACATGGACTCCAATAAAAACAAAAAGCTTATTAAATGTTATGAAGGCGTAAAGTGTATGAACTTCATCAACGGTTGAGTAGGGAAATAGGATCGACTATCCTGTCTTCCACTGGGAGTTTTCGCTTCCAAAATAAGCTAAACGCTTGTAAATGTCGCCCAATCAGCCTGATATGCTTTTACAGGCAAAATACCGCTGATTAACATAACTTTTTGCCCAAAACTCTCATTTCAACTGATGAAGCGATTTTTGCATATTTGCGCGTAAAGCGTGAGCAGAGTGTGCAGTTGCACACGCCGCAATATATTTGACGGCTGTGCATTTTGTTCCACCTGTCCAAACGGCATGAGCCCGAAGTCTCGACGAAAAGTAACCGTCAGAAAAAGCAATCAAGGAGTGCTATCACTCGTACAAATTATTTTCAAAAAGAGATAGGTGGTTTCACCGGTTTATCGCCTTTTTGTAAGTGCTCACTTCGATGTTTGCCAACTTCCATCAGCTGATTTATTTTCTAGAGCCGAGATTGTCAAAGCTCTACGCAGAGGAAGAAACTGTGCTGCAGTAATAGGAGAAGAAAATTGGAGAGTTCAACTGAAAGAATTACGTGATGCGGGAGCAAAACACCTACGAAATGTAATTTGCGCTCTCGAATTTCTGTTGTGACAGTGTCGGAAGCGCGACTATGTAGTATCAAGTGCGTGAATTTCGGTGTTTCTCGTACGCAATTACACATCAAAGCACATAATCCACGTCTTTGCACCAATATTGCGCAAAATTTCAAAGCTTCAATTGTTACCCCTGTTATTGCTGTATTATGGTTAGTCATGGTGCTCCTCCCGTCACGGGAAGATGCAAAACGATGTGTCCTGAGTCAGAAATACTGTTCCGGTTCGCTAACAACATGGTGCACGCGCTAGAGAAAGCAGACGGATGCGTTCCGAAAAATCTTGAGGATATTCGGAGCAGAATGGTGAAGGAGTACACTAGACCAGCTGCGGGATCCGATCATTTGCATCCGGACATACTCCGTCCTCCTGATGTACTTCTAGCAACAGTCAGATATCTACTCGATCTCTATCGCAAGAGAAAGGACCGACAATTCAACTTGGTTTTTTCGTTTGTCAGCGATCGGCTCAGGGCCGTCCGTCAAGATATGACCCTTCAGAACGTTTTCTCATCGGATTCAGTTCGAATTCTTCAAGAGATGATACCTTTCTACCTGGAGACGGATTATTTGTGTAGAACGAGGAAATGCGATGTGTACGATTGGAAGCTCCATTCTACCCAGATGGAGGAGTGCCTTTCGCGATGGCTCCAAGCAGTCGATGTCGGACCTTCCAGTTCTGTGAACACCAGAATTCTTCGTGCCTATTTGCTTCATGCGATTCCTACCTCGACTTCCTTGCTGCAACTTTATAGTTGGAAATACCTCCTCCATAATGACTTATTCCTCATTTTACGAGATCTCTTCATCGCTTTCCGTTCAAATAATTACATCAGATTCTTCCGATGCCTTTCACAGCTTCCCCCTGATTCTTTAAATGTTTCTGCGGTAGAAGCAGTGGAAAAACTGCGGTTCCGAGCTCTCTCCAATATAACTCTTGCTTATAAATCTCCTGTTATAAAGATATCGAGAGCAACTTTTGCCAAGTGGCTCAGTCATAACAATATTTCTGATTTGTTATCTTGCTTTGGAGTGCCCTGTACTGATCCAGTTTTGATCTCGTCCATAGACATGAATATTCGTTTAAGTGACGATGTCAAGAGGTTACTCTCAGTTATATATCTTCCAACTTGAAATCTGAATTGACTTAAGTTATTGCTGTCATTTTTACATGTTTATGATAAAGTCTTTCAGGCTTCACTATGGAGGGAGTTATTATGATTTCTGATATAGCATGGATTCAAAGAGGAGTAGCGAAGAAAAATCCTGACAAGGTGAAGGTTGACGATGAGCAAAT
The DNA here is from genome assembly GCA_029168955.1 of Aplectana chamaeleonis. Classification (NCBI taxonomy): domain Eukaryota; kingdom Metazoa; phylum Nematoda; class Chromadorea; order Rhabditida; family Cosmocercidae; genus Aplectana; species Aplectana chamaeleonis. The sequence goes on along the minus strand of JAPDOI010000066.1, from coordinate 1,244,737 downwards.
GAAGCAAATGATCTCTGGTTAGTTGTTATTTCTTAGTTTTCTACCATTCGTAATCCATATTGTCACAGGGAATCGAAAAAACTCTGGGCACATTCCATAAGCAGTGTTGAAACAACGGCCAGGTATACTCCCTCCCCTCCTCGGGCAAGGTCAAGCGGGGCGTTGCATAATTTTTCGAAATTGGAGCGGTACTCCCCTCACCGTCAACAATTTTTTCCGATACTCCAAATTTTCTGCGTCCACCTCCCCCCCCCCTTGGAAGCGCGATTTCTGGGCATTTTATATTTGGTTATTATAACTGTCAGACGCCCCGCCTGTTCAACAGAACTTATTCGATTTGTCTTCTTCTTATGCAGCCTCTAAGTGGTTTTTGTTATAGGTGAAGGAACCGGGCGACCATTACAGGATTCATCCGAAGGTCCATTGTGGATAGGGCTTTGGTTATTGGAATTGACAATTCGTTGCTTTTTCAAAGCATGTTATTCAATCGCTAAGGCCGGGATCATACTTCCAGCGACGCGACGCAATTTTTACCATCAATATCGACCGAGAATCCATATGCCTGATAAGCGCTATCGCTCTGGTCGCCGGAAGTATGATCCCGGCCTAACTCTGATCGGCAGCCGGTGAGGAGGGGGGGGGGTGGGCATGGCGCGAGCCGAACATTCAAGTTTAGGATCACATGGGGCTTTTTTGGCCTGTTATCAGCTGTTTTTATAGTTCTGGTACAGCGGACCCTTGGACCTTTCGTTTTCCGACAAAACTCCAATATTGTTTTTCAAGTAAATACAGCTCCTAAGAACAAGAGGAGGGAATGCAGTCATGTTTTTTTTCGAAATGAATCGTCCTATGTAGTATTGAGAAAAGTTTGTTTCTCCCCGATTTCATGGTCTAGAAAAAATATGGACTAATTTTCGAGTAAGCTATTGATACATGCGGTATGAAAAATGTGCGTTGGATTGTCAGCCCATGAATTCCTCTGGGAGCCTCAACGGAGATTCGATCTTTCGGCTCATTTTCATTAATTGGGGGCAGAGCTGATAGATTAGACATTAGTGGAGGTTGTCAGATTTCTCTTTCAAGCCTGTAAATTACAGATTTCAAAGACTCGAGCCGCGCTGGGTACTCTCGGTGCCCACGCGCCATCATTGTTTGCTTATAAACACCTACCATGCCTTGTAAATGTGTGGTAGCCCCAATTATGATAGTCTTTTCGGTATACGCTGTTGAAAAATTGTGTTCTCATGTTTTGGTTATATCACTTATTGTGGCGCATTGTGGCTAATTACTTCGACTTTTCCACTTTAAGGTGGTATCCCTGATACGTCAGATGGGGAGACGGATAACGATGATCAGACGCAGGTCCGACTCTTTTTTACAATTATGATTCCAATTTTCATCGATTATTGGTGATTTTCCTAAGACCTTGCTCTTAGCTCGGCTGAATGAAGGTGTGCTACTTGAGCATTGTGATTGCTCGAATCACGAGCTCCTGCAGTGTTATGCACTACGGACTTGAAGCTGCGGCGCGCGGACATTAAAAAAATAGCGAGAGGATAAAAAGCACGTAGTATAAATATTCCTTATGAACGTCTTTGGGAAACAGCGAATCAACTGACCGAATGTTGCAAATTTGCAGCTGGTAGGTACCTGAACTACTGTATGATTCGGCGCTAAGTTTTACAGTTAATCGTTTTCCCGTACAGTTTTTTCCTTGGAGGTGCCTCGGCACAATGGAGTTTCTTATAGTTGCGTTTGCATTGTCATTTAAGCAGCGCATACTGAAGCAGTGCGCAAGCCTTAAGGCCTTCCATATTCAAGTAGGTCGAGTCGCACCACAACATTTCGGGATAAAGCGTCTTCGGTCACTTACCACCCCACGACGGCGCGGCAGCCTCCGTCTCGCGCGATGGGTGCTGCGTCAGAGAAAGAGAGTCAGCGCGCAGAGACGGAGTGCAGCCGGCAGCTCGGCCGAACGAGCCCGCCGCCAGCAGCTGGTCGACGTTATGGGTGCAAACGATTCTTCAGAGAGTTTGGTGGATGATTTCGTAAATGGTGTGACTTTCACGTGAGGGGCTGACATCAGTTGCTCTCATCGATTGGTCAACGTAGTTACCGGCAACTCACATCATTTCTCAAAAAAAATCTCGAACAATTTTGAGGCTGAGCTCCACAAAGTTCTGCAAAGAGGTGTCGCTTTTTGAACACCATTTGTTTTGCAAAAGAGCGAAAATAAACTCCAAAAGTTCCAAGCGAGTGCGACCTTGACGACTTGGGACGACGACTTTGCTACAACTTTATGTAGATAGGTTGAATAGCTCTTGCTCATCTGCATTTCGTAGTTTTGATCCCAAGGGATGCTCGTGATACTCTTTGCTAGTTACGAGTTTACCGCGTTTCTGGCAAGTATTTTAGATAAGTTCTCTTTTTATAGTACGACTTGAGAAAAATTCTTTTTCGTAACTCGAAGATTAAAATATTCGACTTGATCCATGCATTTAATCAGTGATACGGTCGTTTTGATTGAGTAAGGTGACCATATCTTATTTTAGCACTCATTCATTCCATGAACCTAAAACTTATATCGTTAATGGAAGCTAGGCCTCCGCAGTAGAAAATTAAGCACCTCCGATTGTAAGTAAATTAGTACTCAGGTTTATAGTAAAAATTATATAATACTAGGTACGAATTGTTTGCCTATTATCTCAAACAAGTAGCAACTCTGTGGCTCTTTACTGAAAGATACTTAGAGATTTAATTGTTTGAATCTTCTTTGAATATACAGTTTTTATGCTTATTTATTTAATGAAATATATAATTAGAGGGAAAATCAAGAAAAGGAGAATAAAATAAAAATAATGGGAACGAAAAGAAAAAGAACGAGCAGGAAAGAGGAAGAAGAGGATGAAGAAGAAAGTTGAAGGAAGAGAAGAAAAAGCGAAAAAGATGAGTATGGAGAACAACAAAACCAAATCAGAAAGAAAGGAAAATATGAATAGGTTGAAGAAAAGGAGAAGTAGCGGAAAAGAAGATGTTGAAGAAAATGAATAAGAACAAAGAAAGCCAAGAGGAAAATATAGAGAAAAGAAGGAAGAGAAAAGGAGAAAGATGAAGGAGAAGTGATTGAAGAAACCGATGACGGTGTTACAACAAAAAGTTGGGTAAAAATAAAAAAGTCTAGTATCTAGGTGTAAATACAAACCAGTAAACATAGTAAATGGTGATCGCGATCTACCTCACTGGATTGACACAAGATAAGAACACGGAAAACATTCAAGTTCAACCAAAGTTTCACGACACGTAAATGCCTTCTTAAATCCCTCTTCTTGTACTTAAATCTTATACAGCATTCTGCTTCTCTTTCAATTCTTGTTGTTTTCTTCTTTTTCCTGTAATCAATTTCTTCTTATTATTCTTTCTTCTTCTTCCTACTTCTTTTCTTTCCTTTCTTTTAACCTTCCTTTCTTTCTTACTTACTTACTTACTTACTTTCTATCATTCTTTCTTTCTTTCTATCATTTTTCCTTTCTTTCTTTCTTTTTATCATTCTTTCTTTCTTGCTTTCTTTCTTTCCTTCTTTCTTTCTTTCTTTCTTTCTTTCTTTCCTTCTCTTTCTTTCTTTCTTTCTTTCTTTCTTTCTTTCTTTCTTTCTTTCTTTCTTTCTTTCTCTCTCCTTCCTTGCTTGCTTGCTTCCTTCCTTCCTTCCTCCCATCCTTCCTTCCATCATTCATTCCTAGTGTTCTTTTTCTCCACTTTCATCTTCTTCTTTTCTCTTTCTGCTCTGCTACGTCGAAGTCTTTTTCTCCTTCGTCTTCCTCTTCTCTTACATCTTCTCTCCATATTGTTTTCTTCCATCACTTTTTTTCTTTGTCTTCACCTCTTTTTTGCTTTCTTCGTCATTTCTTCAATTTTTCGTTTTTCCTCTTTCCTACTATTATTCTTTCTCTAATGCTTCTTTTTTGCCTTCAACTTCTTCATCATGTCTGATCCCTTTGCCCCTCTCTCTCTCTTGATTTTCCGTCTCAAATGTTCTCTTTTTTGTTTTTTCGACTTTTTTCCTACAACTTCTTCATTTTCCCTTTATTCCTCCGTTGTTGACTCTGGACGTTACAGTCGTTCTCGGAGCCAAATTCCGGGTCCGCTTTTGCAGACAACGTATGTTCCATTACACAACAGAATGATGATCGTGCTGGGAGGATCAGGATGGATAAGAACAACAGAAAAAAAGAAAGACGATGAAACGGATTAACAAAAAGAAGAAGTAGTAGAGAAAGAAGAGCAGCAATAAGGAGAACGACGTAGAGGACTAGAAAAAGGGAGAGAAAAGGAAGGATGAGGAGTTGAAGGAAAACAAGTGGATAAAAGATGTGTAGAAAAGAGAGAAGGAGCAAAAAGAGAATTGAGAGATGAGTGAAGCAACGATGGGGTAAATATAAAAGGAAAAAGGAGGGATGGAATAAAAAAGATGAGGATGAAATAAGATTAAGAGGAGGGAGGACAAGAGAAGAAGGGAATAGTGAAACTAGAAGAAGTAGAAGTTGAAGAAGATGCGTAATTCAAAAAAGAACGATTACAAGAGAAAAGGAAGAAAGAGGAAGTGACAAGGAAAACAAAAAGCAAAGCAAACAGAAGTTACCAAGTCATGTTGAAGAGAAAAGAAGTGAATGACAAGGTGTCATGGAAGTTTATTGAACTCAAATGTTCATTAGGTTCGTACTTATCTTGTTTCAATAGTCGAATTCAATACTGTCCGCTATTCTTTGTGCATGTTTAATAAAAAAAAATAGCTTATTAAATTTGCTCAAGCTTGTCAAAGATTGCTGGTGATGCAGTTTTTAACAAAGCTTCGAGATGGTTTGAAAATATTTTCGAATGCACATTTTAGCATTCTGATGGATACACGTCTTTCTCTTCAAATTATTATTATCTTTGTTATTTCCAAGCATTTTTCAAAGTAAAGGCATTCTGTTTGTTATACCATTACCTTCAACATCTCGTCGTGTTCCATAATTTCCGTAAATAGCATTATGAAAAGTACAAATCAACTTCTTGTGTGGTTTTGTCCCCCGTTAAAGAAGGAAATGGAGCGGCAATGCCTACTTGATTTGCTGTGCAACGATGAAATTTTGAAAAACTGCATTCCTGACTCGAATAAACAGTTTGTAGAATAAAAAGCACACAACTGGATGCCCTAATCTTGTGTTTTAATAGGAGGAAAATAGCTAGGTGGCTGTCGGCCTCTTCTGTAAATGGCCACGGTACAATCCTTCCGGCAGTATCCTTGAAACCGTACCTTAAACCGCCGGATTTCAATTAAGGAAAAGCATTTTTAAACCATAGTGTCTGGATAACCATTGTAGAAGAGCATTTATTTTTGAACCAGTTGAAGTTTGATGGGAAATCTGAAATAATTTCTCTAATTTCACCTCGGACAATCCCGGATAAAGTGAGATTTTCAAATGCTCAACAATATTATTACAAAATGGGTATCGCAAGATTGCTACCACGGGTCTCAATTAAAAGCCCAAAAAACTAGTGTTGAAAAGAGGAATATCTTTTCGGGGGGTTTTGATAGTTACCGTATTTGGGAGACCTGTCTCTTGAACAGCTTTTTCAAAAATGATTCTTCTTTCCCCAATTAAACTTTCAGTTTCCTCTGTTTATCGCGACAAAACGCTTTTCTCACAACCAAGTAGAGAAAACAAGACATTGACTACGATGAAATTCAAAAACAACAAAAAGCGTGTAAGTTCGAAGTTCTTCTTTATACTTACTGCTTTATTACTATCCGTTTTGTGATTCTCTTCTAATATGTGTTTCCCTTCTAAATCCCTCCATAACTCATCACGTGTCATTTGACCACTTTACAATTCCAGCTATCGTGAGAGCCTCCTGTACGGTATGACGAAATAGAGCCGCCGTCGCCCGCAGCTGGCAGCCTTCCACTCTGTCTGCGAAGAGACACGAGACGACGAGGGTGCCAGCCGCGCTCGATACCGTTTCGCAGCAGCCGCCGCTCGGTCGGGTGGTAAGTGCCCCGTAATCGGGATAAAGGGCGACTACCAGACTTTGTAGCTGCCCTGTATTCTCAATCATTGGAAATCACTCGCTCCGCGCGCCTATGAAGGCTTTATACTGTATTCCTGCGATCTTCTTCTTTGCAGCCACAGAGAGGGGTTCTGTCATAGGTTCAGAAATTCGGCCACTTGCGTAGGGTTCGTCCACAGATTCATTGTCATTAATGTAGTCGGTCTCTTCGGGCAATTGAACAGGTGCGCAGTAGTATGCCCTTGACTACCGCAATCAGGACACTCGTCAGGTTTGCTGTTGTCAATCCTATGCAAATATGACATAAGCATGGGGGAGTGTCCTCAGCGTAACGATGCAAGGGTGCACCTGGCACACCTGCCAAGTTCCATCTCTGTCTCGCTGACCTTCGGAGGTGCGACTCCCAGGATGGAGTTTATAGCAACTCTTCTCAAGTGTTCCTTCACGAATCGGGTATGCTCCGCGCGCAAGAGACGGAGGCGTTCTTGTGGTGCTTCGGTCCATCTCTGCACATCTACTTTCGACGGAGCATCAGCAAAAGGCTTTCTGATGCATCTCTCTCTCACCGGGTTTAGTACTCTTCGCGATGGGTGATTCGGCTGCTTCAAGATGTTAACGTACATTTGTTGCGCCTGGAGTTGGCAGTGGTCTCTAACTGGCAATATGCGAGCTTCGGTGTGTAAGTGCTCAATAGGAGAGCTTTTAGAACAGCCTGTTGCGATTCGCAGAGCACAATTTTGGACGCGCTGCAGCTTGGACCAAGAGGTGTCCGATACGATGTGCTGCCAGACTGGCGCAGCATACTTCAAGGCGGGTTGCACAATAGCCTTATACGTAGTCAGGATTGTTTCTTTATTGCATCCCCAGGACGTTCCACCTAGAGCACGCAGGACGTTGAGTCTTGTTTTCACTGTGGCTTGCTTCTGCTAAGTGTTCTTATGAAACTTCAACGAAGGATCCAACACGAGTCCCATTAGTTTGAGGAATCGGGTGGCCTGCAATTGAGTTTCGTCCCATTTCACCATAGGATGGGCACTGTGCTCTGCATTGTCGGTTGAAAAGACGGTGACGGATGATTTGGAGGCAGAGACTGTGAGCATTTTGCGATCGAAGAAACATTTCAACTCGATCAAGTAGTCATTGATCTTACTGGCGGCTAATTTAATGTCGCGATCTCGGCACAGAATAGTAATATCATTCGCGTATGCAATGACCTTGATGTCTTGAGGGGGAACGGGCAGATCTTCTAAATATAAAAAGTGCAAGCGATAAAACTCCTCATTGAGGGACACCAGCGGCGATGGGGATGCTATTGGAAACATGTCCCTGGAATAGCACATTTGCCCGACGTCCTTTAGTGAAGGCAGTTATCCACCGCTTCTGCCATGGCTTGATGGTAGACTTCAACAGACTCTCGGATAGTAGGCCTAGATTGACAGTGTCAAATGCCTTTGTTAAGTCGAGGGCCACACCAACAGTACGTTGGGGTTTGATGGCATTGAAGCCGTCCAGCACATAGCTCACAATTTCCAACAAGGCCGTAGTGGTGGAATGTAATTTACGGAAACCATGTTAGTGCTGCGGTTGGCTGTTATGCTCTGCAAGCTCCTGCACAACCAGTTTTTCGGCAATTTTGGCGATGGGTGAGAGCAGACCGATCGGCCGGTACCCTTTAGCCGTGGATGGTGACTTTCCCGGCTTCGGCAGTGGAATGACGCGAGCCATTTTCCAATTTTGGGGTAATGTATAGGTACGAAACGATGTATTTATGACGTCAGCAATAAGGGGCAGTAGTACACTGGGCAGTCTCTTCAGGTCTGCAGGGCTCAAACCGTCTGGCCCTATTGCCTTCGAGTTGCTCATCTCCTTTAACACCTTCTCGACCTGTGCAGGCGTGACTGCATCATCTACATCCATGAGAGGCAATCTACAGAGTTCCCGTACAGTTATTCTATTCTGCTTCTCTCTTTTGGTTCTATTGATGAAAAAATGTTTCCCAAGAGGATTTGCGGCCTCCTTCCCTGATTTGAAGACTCCACCTTCAAATTCAATCGTGGAATTGTTGGCGGAGGTGAACTTTCCGGAGATCCTTTTCAAGGCCTTCCACGTTGCTGCTGCATCATTTCCGAAGTTTATCTTCTCAGTGAACTTTTCCCAAGTTTCCTTCTTGTGCCTGTCAAGGTCCTTCCTGATCTCATCATCCAGCGCAGCGATGTCTGGGTCAAGATGATCTGCAGCTCTCTTTGCGTCCCTTGTCCTTATCTTCTGCAAGAACCCGTACAGTTATTCTATTCTGCTTCTCTCTTTTGGTTCTAGTGGTAAAAAAATTCTTCCCAAGAGCATTTGCGGCCTCCTTCCCTGATTTTGGGATCTTCATTTCCAACCACATTTCGGAAATATTGAGCAAACTTGCATGTCGCCAGGATTGCATATGCGCCGCTGTACAATGGGCAACGGGATCCGAGGTGTCATCATCCAGCGCAGCGATGTCTGGGTCAAGATGATCTGCAGCTCTCTTTGCGTCCCTTGTCCTTATCTTCTACAGATTGCCCTCGTCGGAGACAGAATGTGCCAGAGAAAATTTTCACTTTCTCTGCAAACTCCTGTGGTGGTCCTCTGTAGGATCAGGGATGAGAAAATTGAAAAGTGTATAGGGAGTTAGGGGTTTTCTGGGGTAGCTGTCACAATAGGCTTACGTCCTTTGATCAGGTTATGGGTGAGTCTATAACCAGACGTAGTAACCTACCGTCGGCATGGATCCTGAAGTGACTTTGCGTTCATTGTTGAAGGTTGGTCCAAACTCGGTGTCATATGCTATAACATAGATCCAATAAGTTTGCGCCAACCTCCAATGGGGAACACAAAGTCTCTTCAGGGTCCATGCCGATGGTATACACGACTGCCACCTTCCGGAAATGGAAACTTAGGCTGAAAATTTCACTTGACAGAAGCTGAGTAATTACATTACTCAGCACACCCACACTTCTCCTGATGCGTACAGTCGGGTTGGATCGCACTGATACCTTGCGTTCCTTATTGTGCGTGGGCGCGGACTCGGCACGCATGTGTTAGGCTGGGATCATACTACCGTCGCAGCGGTATCGATCGATCGCGGCGATATTGCGTTTCTGAGGGAGTCGATGGTTTTGACGAGCAAAACAGCATCCTGTTGAGTGGGACACCTTCATCAGAGGTCGGTTGAGATCTTCATTTCCAATCACATTTCGGAAATATTGAGCAAATGCGCCGCTGTACAATGGGCAACGGGATCCGAGATGCTCAACCTACGTGTGGTGGATCTGTGGAGTCGACTACCAAGATCAAGGAGGCGCCAAATGGGCATCAACAACTCCATGAAGAGTTTTTTCTGTATGGTAGTGGGAATGGCTGGCTGCCGCACTCCTTCGTATTCTACTACTACGAGCTGGCATTGAGAGGAACCCAGGGCCACGCAGCAAGACTCCGCTATATCCCTGTTGTCATTGTCGATTATCGGCTCAATATGCAAGCGTTCAGTGCGGTGGTTACCTTGGCTGGGTAACCCTCAATTTTCCCCCTAGTGTTCCTCTTCATAGTCAGGACATTTTTCAAGTTAACATTAATGGGCTGCGTGCCAAACTTGTTGAACTGACGTTGTACATTGAACGCTTTCATCCTGATGTCATCCTCTTGCAGGAGGCAAAAAGTTAGCGCATTCTCTTCCCACTCCCGCCTCCCGGTTACACGCCTTACCACCTCCCCGTACTTCTCATGGTGGTGGCGTTTCTACTTTGTAAAATCGTCTATTCCTCACACCTCATTGCCCTCCCCACTGACAATGTTGTTGAGTGTATTGCGTCCATAATGTATTGCAAAGTTGCCCATTAGATGTTAATGTTTATATTCCCTAACCACCTCTTTGTCCCTATTCGTTTGATCCTGCACCATTTTTGCTTACTGTACACTCTTCCGTGCCATCGTCCTCAGTCATTATGGCTGGTGAGTTTAATGCACACTCATCGTCCTGGTTCTCCTCTCTAGGTCCCGATGATAGAGACGAACTACTTGAGCAGTTTGCGGATGATTGTGATCTTGTCGCTATTAATGAGGACGCCCCTACTCGTCTCCCGAGCACAGGCAGGCTCTTTTCGCCAGGTGTCACATTTGTCTCCTCCTCTCTCGCTGTATGTTGTAACTGGTTCACTGATGTTGTCATGGCCAGTGATCATGTACCAATATGCGCATCACTAGATTTGTCTCTTAATAGTCATCTCGCACCCTTCTCAGGCTCACGTAGAAAATTGTACACAAATTATCGTAAGGCTAATTGGGTCCTGTTTAAGGAGGTGTTGCTCAGCCTGGTAGCCAACTATCCGCTAACCGGCTCTGTACATGAGAAAGAAGAGTTCGTAGTTGATGCCATACTCCTTCTTGAGGGACACCAGCGTCGATGGGGATGCTATTGGGAACATGTCCCTGGAATAGCACATTTGCCCGACGTCCTTTAGTGAAGGCAGTTATTAACCGCTTCTGCCATGGCTTGATGGTAGACTTCAACAGACTCTCTGATAGTAGGCCTAGATTGACAGTGTCAAATGCCTTTGTCAAGTCGAGGGCTACACCAACAGTACGTTGGGGTTTGATGGCATTGAAGCAGTCCAGAACATAGCTCACAATTTCCATTAAGGCCGTAGTGGTGGAATGTAATTTACGGAATCCATGCTGATGCTGTTGCTTGTTGTTGTGTTCGGCCATCTCCTCCACAACCAGTTTTTCGGCAACTCTGGCAATGGGTGAGAGTAGACTGATTGGCCGGTACCCTTTAGCCGTGGATGATGATTTTCCCGGCTTTGGCAGTGGAATAACGTGAGCGACTTTCCAATTTTGGGGTATAGTACATGTACGAAACGATGTGTTTATGACGTCAGCAATAAGGGGCAGTAGTTCATTGGGTAGTCTCTTCAGGACTGCTGGGCTCAAACCGTCCGGCCCTATTGCCTTCGAGTTACTCATTTGCTTTATCACCTTCTCGACCTGTGCAGGCGTGACTGCTTCATCTAGATCCATGAGAGGCAATTTACAGAGTTCTCGCACAGTCATTCTATTCTGCTTCTCTCTTTTGGTTCGAGTGATGAAAAAATGCTTCCCAAAAGCATTTGCGGCCTCCTTCCCTGACTTGAAGACTCCACCTTCAAATTCAATCGTGGAATTGTTGGCGGGGGTGATCTTTCCGGAGATCCTTCTCAAATCCTTCCACGTTACTGCTGCATCATTTCTGAAGTTCATCTTGTCAGTGAACTTTTCCCAAGTTTCTTTCTTATGCCTGTCAAGGTCCCTCCTGGTCTCATGATCCAGCTCAGCGATTTCTGGGTCACGGTGATCTGTAGCTCTCTTTGCGTCACTCGTCTTTATCTTCTGCAGTGTTTCCCTGGTGACATTGGGAAAGAAGGTCTTGACGCGACTTTCGGGAATCGCAGCTTTCATAGCCTTCAGGATAGCATCAGATAGGTGGCGCTCCGTGTGGTGTACGTCGCCATTCCACGGATAATCAGCCGCTTGGCGGAGCGCAACCTCCCTGAACAGGCTCCAGTCTGCAAGGCCTACATTAAGATAAGAACGATGACGAACACCTGTATAGGGAGCAAGAGAGTTAGAGAGATCAATAACGACAAGGACAGGGATGTGAACGCTGGAAAGAGTTGTGGATGTTGACCAAGAGCAAGCATTAGAGAGATTAGAAGAGACGAGGGAGATGTCTGGGCTGGAAGATTGGCCGTTGGCAGGGAGACGAGTGGGCTGATCATCGTTTAGAATAACCAGATCGCATCCTCCGCCCATTCTTCGACGTCATTTCCTCTAGCATCAGAGTCAAGCGACGAGCAGAACGTGTGAGCATTGAAGTCACCCGCAAAGACAATGGAGGGAGGTAGATAGCATTCATACAGCTGCTTGAGAAGGGGGATAGGGTTGTAGGATGGACAGGAGGTAGTTGGGGGAATGTAAATATTGAAAAGAGATAGAGGTGTTTTCAGAGGTAGATGAGTGGGGACGCACTCGAGAGTGCCATCCACTGGAGTGTTTTTAATTATGTGAGAGGGAAGGGAGGATAGAACAAAAGTAGGCGCTCCGCCTCCTTGAGATGATTTAGGAGTGTGATATGCAGTATAGCTCGGAATGTTTGGATGTCGAGAGGTAGCAGAGGGAGAGAGTTTGGTTTCCTGAACCATGATAACATCCGGGTGATGAGTACGGGCAAAGAGAGATAATTCAGAAATCTTGGCGCGAAGGTCGTTGAGATTGATGTGTACAATACAGAGGGGTCGGTTGGTAGATGAGGAATTGGAGTTACTGGAGGCGGAGCACACAATACAACGAAGGGAAGAATCGCGGTGCCTCTTAGGACTGAGACCCGAACAAGAGAAGTGCACCCATCCTTGGCATCCAAAACATTGGACGCTGGTTGCATTCCAAGTGACCTATCTGTCGCATGTGGCACATGGGTACTTCTTCTTCTTCGCGGGTCCTGGATTCCTTTCGACGCCGGCCATTTGTAGAAGAATCCTCAGGAGAGTTGCAGCCAGCCAGCACCTCTACCATGACAAAAACCCACTCCGCGGAGGGATTGACGTCGGTTTGCACGTAGGTGGTCTTCTTTCCTCCACACTGCCACGGCACGAACGTACGACATCTCGGCAGCATTCCTGCGATACTTTCTTCTTCTTCTTTGCAGCCACATAGAGGGTTTTGTCATAGGCGGAGGAACCGGGCGACCAGTAGTGGATTCGTCCATAGGTTCATTGGTGTCAGCGTGGTAGGTCTCTCCGGACAGTTGAACAAATGTGCGGTATCGTGGCCGACGGTACCGCAGTCCGGGCATACTTTCCAATCGAGGCTTCAACTCGCTATTACAATATCCTTTTTTTTTACCGAGCCATTACTCCTGTGCGCAGTTCTAAAATAGTTTCAGAGTGCACCGGGTCTGCGAGGATCTGCAGTGAACGACGAACTGGCTAACCCTGCGGATTCGGAGATGAAGGAAGAGGAAGAAGGAGATGCTGATCGTCCTCCTGATAGCGGGTTCGTGGTTGTCGTTCGTGTTTCTTTTATCCTTTAAAGATGTCTGGTGTAGTTGAATTATCCGATGTTTCATTTCTGAGTTTGTTTTTATCTGTTATTTTTGCAGAATGCGGGGAATCGCAATGTATTCCTCAAATGCTGATGATCCTTATGTGACGTTGCATGTTGACAGTGATGAAGAGGAGAAAGAGGAAATCGAGGTGAAACCTGAGGACAATTTGGTGGCGATTGCCAAAATCGACCGGGTATGTTAGAGGCATACCTGCTAGCCCACTCCATTTCGGCTTGACCTGGATGTATTGCACTCACTCGCCTAAAACTCAGAATCTGCTATTTTTGAGGCTATACCCATACAGTCGGCGCAGAACTACTTTGCTCGGGGTATTTTCCAGCAGCCTATGTGTCCTAACGAACTATTCTGCGTCAACTGTACCTCCACGGTCAAGCATCGCACCACAAAACCTCTACGACGGAGAAAATTTTCGTTAGCTGTACACATGTCCTCTTTCAAGCTTCCATTTTTGAGTGCGTCCTTCACACATTATGGTGTTGGAAGCAATGTTAAAGCCCCATTATCTAACTCTAACTGGGACCTCTATGGAGAGTTCTCCGGGTCTTCGAAAACAGGCTTGTTGCGGTTCAACAGGGGGCACCGGTCCGTCCCATCTCCTAGATCTGATGATTGCACCAGATGTTGAGCTCTGAGCTCAATCTACTCTGTTTTTCTTGCAGGGCAAGGCCCATTTGTGTGTATTGCCTCACTGCAACTATTCGTGAAATAGTCCTCAGTAGTTCATGATTTTCTGTAAATTGCTCACACTTTAGGATAACTATATCATGGAGGTCTACGTGTATAATGAAGAAAATCAAGACTGGTATTGTCATCACGATTATGCACTCGAAGCGCCACCTCTATGTCTGGAACCTATCCAGCATGATCCTGGAAATGATGAAACTGGAAAGGTCAGTAGTTTCGGGCTTGCTACTCGGCTTCTTATCGAATCTGCTGCCGAATAAATATAGGGAAATCTGATTTCTGTTGGTACAATGGAGCCAGTGATAAACGTATGGGATCTGGATATCATGAATGCGGTGGTACCCGTGGTTAGTCTAGGAAGCAAAAGTAAAGGTCATTCAAATGTTTTGCAGGGGTTCAATTATGGAGAAGTTATAAATGCAACAATGGAATGTGTTTAGGGCGAAGGAAAAAGCGTGATGGAAGTCAGCAAGGTCATTCGGATGCCGTCCTGAGTCTGGCTTGGAATAGAATCACGTCCCATGTTCTAGCTAGTGGAGGTATTGCAATTCTCTGAGATTCTTAGCTACTTGGTTCAACTAGGTAACCTCTATACTTGGGCAAAACTGTAAAAATTTTCGAATTTCGAATTTTCGAATATATTCGAAAATCATTTTTTTTCGAATTTCAAATTTTCGAATATATTCAAAAATCAAATTTTTCGAATTTCATATTTTCGATTAAACTCGAAAATGGTATTTTTCGAATTTCGGATTTTCGAATATAATCTAAAAACTGATTTTTCGAATTTCAAATTTTCGAGTATATTCGAAAATCAAAATCTTCGAATTTTCGAATAATTTTTTCTATTTTCGGATAAGTTTTTTCGAATTCACAAATGATAGCTTCGATTTTGAAAATTAGTTTTGAGCTGTCATTTACTGTGACTATCACTTTGTGGAAATATTCATCGGTTACACTTACTCTTAATCTCAAACCATTTTAAACCAGGATGGCTGCAGAATCTGTCCCTGGGGTTGGATTGTGTCGGAACTGGTTAAGAGAGCCTACCACAATGTTAGGTGCTTTTCATACGGCACGAGCGGGCGTGGCGTTGATGTATTAATAGTCTGACGCCTGATTTTCATTTTTAAGCCGTCTTCAATTTCATTTTGGTTAATAATTTTTAATTTTAGTGCTATCTTCTGCTACAATGATAGTGATCGCATGTACAGATTTCGCTTGCTCGGAGAAGTCAGGGCTCATTTGATTCCGCTCCGCCATACAATACCGCCCACGAAACGTGTCCAAAATCGCGTCGCCGACGCAATTTTCCGTCCGCGAAGGAAATGCACGACGAAAGCGTCAAAATCCTTCAGAGTGAATATTTTCAAAATCTAAAAACACCGTTCGATTCGTTTCGTCGCTCTGATTTCAAAAATATTTTCAGACCTGAAAAAAACTCAAGCCTTGACCTACTTATGCCTCATCCTCCCTTAAAAATGTAAAATCTTCCAGAGTGGGTATTTCTGAAATCTAAGAAGATAATTCGCTTCAGTTAGCCGAGCTGATTTCAAATCTATATCGTTTGTGGAGCAAAATTGATTTTTGACCTACTTATGGCCTATTTACCGATCAAGAAACAGATTTTTTTCCAGATTTCATATAATCTGAAATTGGGTCGCTCCATATAATTGGTATCGCAATACCGAGAAGGAAAATGTCTTCTAATTTGTGAAAGACGCAAGTTTTAGCCTCACTTTCGCTAGCTATGGGAGAACTTCGCCCTGACCCCGTTAATTACCTTTGCTTCTCGCCCTAATTACAAATAGTGCGTCCTCAATATAATCCATTGCAGCCAACCTCAAGACTGTGTTAGTAACATTTGTGCTAAATGCCATGACTGTCGCTCATTTCAGCGACAATGTATACCATTGACCTTAGGCCAATGGTATACATTATCGCTGTCAGTCATGACATTCAGCAGAAATCGTGGCGGGACCAGCATCGGAGCAATGGCACTGGCCGCCGTAGAAACAGTTGTCGCGTGTCCGTCACAGCGACGTGTCGTGGAGGGCTGACATAGTGCAAATGTGCCGATGCCTGTCGTTGCCTTTGTCGCTGTCGTACGGCGCACTGCGACAGCGAGACTGTGCGGCGCACTGCGACAGATTTGAAGGGCGGGAGGCGGTCGCCGTCGCTTTGCAGAGCGAGCTGAGATGTCGTAAGTTCGTGCCGTGGCAGTGTGGAGCAAACAACATCACCTTCGTGCAAACCGACATCACTCCCTCCACAGAGAGGGTTTTCGTCATGGGAGAGTCGCTGGCTGGCCCCAGCTCTCCTGAAGATTCTACTACAAAGGGCTGCCGTCGAGAGGAATCCTGGCCCTGTGCAGAAGTATCAATGTGCCACCTGCAGCAAGAAAGTCAACTGGAATGGAACAAGCGTCCAATGCTTTGGATGCCAAAGGTGGGTGCACTTCTCCTGTTCAGGTCTTAGTTCTGTGAGGCATCACAACTCATCCTTCCGTTGTGTTCTGTGCTCCGCCCCCAGCAACTCTGATTCCTCATTCACCAACCGCCCCCTTTCTATTGTACATATAAATCTTAACGGCCCTCGTACCAAATTGTCTGAACTCTCCTTCTTCGCACGTACTCATCATCCGGATGTTATTATGGTTCAAGAAACCAAACTCTCTCCCTCTACCACTTATCCCCAGCCAAACATTCCAGGCTACACTGCCTATCACATCCCAAGGACAGCTCTTGGAGTCGGAGTTTCTGCTTTCTAACTTACCTTCTCATCTTATTCCAAATGTTCCTAAGGACGGTACTCTCGAGTGCGTTCCCGTTCACCTCCCTCTTAAAACTCCACTATCTCTTTTTAATATTTACATCCCTCCTACCACTTCTTGTCCCCCAACCTACAACCCCATACCTCTTCTTAAGCAGTTGCATGACGGCTCTCTCTCCCCATCAGCTGTCTTTGCAGGTGACTTTAGTGCTCGCACGTTCTGTTCTGCGCTTGAGGGGAAGACGTCGAGGAATGGGCTGAGGAGTGTGATCTGGTTATCCTCAACGATGATCAGCCTACTCGTCTCCCTTCCTACGGCCGACCTTCTAGCCTGGACATCTCCCTCGTTTCATCCAATCTTTCTAATTTTTGCACATGATCCACTTCCACAACTCTTTCCAGCGACCACATTCCCGTCTTTCTCCATATTGGTCTCTCAAACTCTCTTGCCCCTTATACTGGTATTCGTCAACGTTCTTATCTTAATTTAGGCCTTGCTGACTGGGTCCTGTTCAGAGAGATTGCGCTCCGCCAGACAGCTGAGTATCCATGGAATGGCGATGTGCACCAGAAAGAGCGTCACATATCTGACGCCATCCGGAAGGCTACAAAACAGGCCATACCTGAAGGACGTGTGAAAAGTTTCTACCCTAATGTCACCAGGGAGATTCTACAGAAGATCAGGGCAAGAGATGAAAAGAGAGCTGAGAATCATTTGGACCCTGAGGTGGCCAAGCTGGATGAAGAGATAAAAAAGGATCTGGACAAGCACAAGAAAGACAGTTGAGACAGTTTCACTGAAAGGTTGATTTTTAAAACCGACGGAACAACTGCGTGGTAGGTATTGAGGAAGATATCTGGAAAGTGCGCCCCTCCTCGAACTCTACCATAGAGTTCGATAACAGCGTCTTCAAATCAGGAAAGGCTGCCGCATATGCTCTTGGCAAAAATTTCTTCATCACACGTACCAAGCGTGGCATACAAAACAGAGCTGCCGAGATGTCGTACGTTCGTGTCGTGGCAGTGTGGAGGAAAGAAGATCACCTCCGTGCAAGCCGACGTCAATCCCTCCGCGGAAAGGGTTTTTGTCATGGGAGAGGTGCTGGCGGGCTGCAGCTCTCCTGAGGATTCTTCTACAGATGGCCGGCGTCGAAAGGATTCCAGGACCCGCGAAGAGGAAGAAGTACCCATGTGCCACATGCGACAGAGATGTCAATTGGTATGGAACCAGCGTCCAATGTTTTGGATGCGAAAGGTGGGTGCACTTCTCTTGTTCGGGTCTCAGTTCTGTGAGGCACCACGATTCTTCCTTTCGTTGTATTGTGTGCTCCAGCTCCAGTAACTCAAATTCCTCATCTACCAACCGCCCCCTGTCTATTGTACACATCAATCTAAACGGCCTTCGGACCAAGCTTTCTGAATTATCTCTCTTTGCCCGTACTCATCACCCGGATGTTATCACGGTCCAGGAGACCAAACTCTCTCCCTCTGCTACCTCTAGACATCCAAAGATCCCGGGCTATACTGCATATCATACTCCTAGGTCATCTCAAGGAGGCGGAGTCTCTACTTTTGTTCTGTCCTCTCTTCCTCTCACATTATTCCAACACTCCAGTGGATGGCACTCGAGTACATCCCCATCCATCTATCTCTTAAAACATCACTTTCTCTTTTATATATATATATATATATATATATATATATATATATATATATATATATATATATATATATATATATATATATATATATATATATATATATATATATATATATATATATATATATATATATATATATATCCCTCCTTCCTCTTGTCCCTCAACATACAATCCTATCCCCCTTCTCAAGCAGCTGTATGACTGCTATCTACCTCTCTCCATTGTCTTTGCGGGTGACTTCAATGCTCACACGTTCTGCTCGTCGCTTGACTCTGATGCTAGAGGAAATGACGTCGAAGAATGGGCGGAGGAGTGTGATCTGGTTATCTTAAACGATGGCCAGCCCACTCGTCTCCCTGCCAACGGCCGATCATCTAGCCCAGACATCTCCCTCGTCTCTTCCAATCTCTCTAATGCGTGCTCTTGGTCGACATCCACAACTCTTTCCAGCGATCACATCCCTGTCTTTGTCGATATTGATCTCTCTAACTCTCTTGCTCCCTATACAGGTATTCGTCATCGTTCTTATCTCAATTTAGGCCTTGCAGACTGGAGCCTGTTCAGGGAGGTTGCGCTCCGCCAAGCGGCTGATTATCCGTGGAATGGCGATATACACCAGAAGGAGCGCCACCTATCTGATGCTATCTTGAAGGCTATGAAAGCTGCGATCCCTGAAGGCCGCGTTAAGACCTTCTTTCCCAATGTCACCAGAAAAACACTGCAGAAGATAAGGACAAGGGACGCAAAGAGAGCCGCAGATCATCTTGACCCAGATATCGCTGCGCTGGATGATGAGATCAGGAAGGACCTTGACAGGCACAAGAAGGAAACTTGGGAAAAGTTCACTGAGAAGATGAACTTCAGAAATGGTGCAGCAGCAACGTGGAAGGCCTTGAAAAGGATCTCCGGAAAGTTCACCTCCGCCGACAATTCCACGATTGAATTTGAAGGTGGAGTCTTCAAATCAGGAAAGGAGGCCGCAAATGCTCTTGGGAAGCATTTTTTCATCACTAGAACCAAAAGAGAGAAGCAGAACAGAATAACTGTACGGGAACTCTGTAAGTTGCCTCTCATGGATGTAGATGATGCAGTCACGCCTGCACAGGTCGAGAAGGCAATAAAGGAGATGAGCAACTCGAAGGCATTAGGGCCAGACGGTTTGAGCCCTGCAGTCCTGAAGAGACTGCCCAGTGAACTACTGCCCTTTATTGCTGACGTCATAAATACATCGTTTCGTACATGTACTTTACCCCGAAATTGGAAAGTGGCTCGTGTTATTCCACTGCGGAAGCCGGGAAAGTCACCATCCACGGCTAAAGGGTACCGGCCGATCAGTCTGCTCTCACCCATCGCCAAAATTGTCGAAAAACTGGTTGTGGAGGAGCTTGCCGAGCATAACAGCCAACAGCAGCACCAACATGGTTTCCGTAAATTACATTCCACCACTACGGCCTTGTTGGAAATTGTGAGCTATGTGCTGGACGGCTTCAATGCCATCAAACCCCAACGTACTGTTGGTGTGGCCCTCGACTTAACAAAGGCATTTGACACTGTCAATCTAGGCCTACTATCCGAGAGTCTGTTGAAGTCTACCATCAAGCCATGGCAGAAGCGGTGGATAACTGCCTTCACTAAAGGACGTCGGGCAAATGTGCTATTCCAGGGACATGTTTCCAATAGCATCCCCATCGCCGCTGGTGTCCCTCAAGGAGGAGTTTTATCGCCTGCACTTTTCAGTTTATATCTAGAAGATCTGCCCGTTCCCCCTCAAGACATCAAGGTCGTTGCATACGCGGATGATATTACTATTCTGTGCCGAGATCGCGACATTAAGGTAGCCACCAGTAAGATCAATGACTACTTGATCGAGTTGAAATGTTTCTTCGATCGCAAAATGCTCACAGTCTCTGCCTCCAAATCGTCCGTCACCGTCTTTTCCACTGATAATGCAGAGCACAGTGCCCATCCTATGGTGAAATGGGACGAAACTCAATTGCAGGCCACCCGATTACCCAAGCTGCTTGGACTCGTGTTGGATCCTTCGTTGAAGTTTCATAAGAATACTGAGCAGAAGCAAGCCACAGGGAAAACAAGACTAAACTTCCAGCGTGCTCTCGGTGGAACGTCCTGGGGATGCAATAAAGAAACGATCCTGACCACGTATAAGGCTATTGTGCAACCCGCCTTGGAGTATGCTGCGCCAGTCTGGCAGCACATCGTATCGGACACCTCTTGGTCCAAGCTGCAGCGCGTCCAAAATTGTGCTCTGCGAATCGCAACAGGCTGTTCTAAAAGCTCTCCTATTGAGCACTTACACGCCGAAGCTCGCATATTGCCAGTTAGAGACCACTGCCAACTCCAGGCGCAACAAATGTACGTTAACATCTTGAAGCAGCCGAATCACCCATCGCGAAGAGTACTAAACCCGGTGAGAGAGAGAGATGTATCAGAAAGCCTTTTGCTGATGCTCCGTCGAAAGTAGATGTGCAGAGATGGACCGAAGCACAACAAGAACGCCTCCGTCTCTTGCGCGCGGAGCATACCCGATTCGTGATGGAACACTTGAGCAGAGTTGCCATAAACTCCATCCTGGGAGTCGCACCTCCAAAGGTCTGCGAGACAGAGATGGAACTTGGCAGGCGTGCCAGGTGCACCCTTGCATCGTTACGCTGTGGACACTCCCCCATGCTTATGTCATACTTGCATAGGATTGACAACACCAAACCTGACGAGTGTCCTGATTGCGGTAGTCAAGGACATACTACTGCGCACCTGTTCAATTGCCCGAAGAGCCCGACTACATTGACGACAATGGATCTGTGGACGAACCCAGTGCTAGTGGCCGAGTTTCTGAACCTATAACAGAACCCCTCTCTGTGGCTGCAAAGAAGAAGAAGAAGATACAAAACAGAGTCACGGTAAAAGAACTAAGCCGTCCGCAGCTGATGAACGCCACTGAGGCCTTTACCCCTGCTCAAGTGGAGAAGGCTATCAAAGAAATGCGGAACTCGAAGGCTCTCGGACCTGATGGTATCTCAGCAGCCATCTTGAAGAAGCTTCCCACGGAACTTCTACCGATAATCGCAGATATCATGAACACTTCTTTCCGAACCTGCACTCTACCGCAAGCATGGAAGACCGCCAATGTGATACCCCTGCCTAAGCCAGGCAAATCGCAAAGCACGGCCAAAGGCTTTCGACCAATTAGCCTGTTATCGCACGTCGCCAAATTAGCTGATAAGTTGATCGTGATGGACCTTGCGGATCAAAATGAGCGACAGCAGCATCATCATAGGTTCAGAAAACTTCGCTCTACTACTACTGCTCTATTGGAGATCGTGAGCTTTGCGGTCGACGGATTCAACATGAGGAAGCCCCTAAGAATGGTGGCCGTCGCCCTCAACCTGACCAAAGCGTTTGACTCTGTTAACTTGGGGCTGCTGTCCAACAAACTGTTGAATTCCTCGTTGTCATCCTGACAGAAGCGATGGATTGCAGCGTTTACTAAAGGCCGCCGGGCTAAAGTTCAGTTCCAGAATCACGTATCCGATAGCATTCCAATAGCAGCCGGTGTTCTGCAGGGCAGAGTGTTATCTGCTGCCTTATTCAGCCTGTATCTTGAGGATCTATCCGAGCCACCACAGGATATAAAGATTGTTTTGTACGCCGATGACATCACCATCATGTGCCAGGACCGTGACCTGCAAGTAACTAACAAGATCAGCGCCTATCTCGTCGAGTTGAAGCTTTTCCTCGATAATATGATGCTCACAGTTTCTGCTGCAAAGTCTTCTGTATCAGTGTTCTCAACAAGCACCAAGGAACACAGCGCCCAACCTGTTGTCAGGTGGGATGGTGACCTCTTGCCTACAGCGCAATTTCCTAAACTGCTGGGCCTCCTTTTGGACCCATCGCTGAAGTTTCACAAAAATGCTGAACAGAAGCAGGCAATTATCAAGGCAAAGCTTAATGTGTTGAGAGCTCTAGGAGAAACGTCCTGGGGTGGCAGCAGAGAGACAATCTTGACGACATATCGAGCTATTCTGCAGCCTGCATTCCCTGTCTGGCAGCACATCGTGTCGGACAGTTCCTGAACTAAGATGCAGCGAATTCAGAATGCTGCCTTACGAATAGCCACTGGATGTGCAAAAAGCTCACCGATTGAGCACTTTCACGCCGAGGCCCGTATCTTGGCAGTGAAAGAGCATTGTCAGCTCCAGGCTCAGCAGATGTTTAATAATGTCCTTAAGCAACCTCATCATCCGTCGAGAAGACTATTACAGCATGTTGACAAGGTATCCTGGCCAGCAACGTATTGAGTTCCTCATAAAACGCATCCTTCGAATTGTCTTCGGTGGTTTCAGTGGGCGCATAAACACTCACTATCTACAGATTGAATCCTCTGTGATCCCGCAGTTATACGAATGCATTCCGGCACGATGTTGAGCCGAACTCCTTGACCATATCATTGAAATCCTTCCTTACAGCTATTGCACAGCCTCCCACTCTCCTATCGTCAGCGTTACCGCAGTAGATGATGTACTCTCCGACGCTGATGACGGGTCTATCCTTGAGGCGGGTTTCTGCAAAGCAGCAAACGGTGCATGGAAATAGCTCAGAAGTCTGGATAGCGCAGTTTTTTGGATATCACTCGACAGCGATCGACAGTTCAGGGTGGCGAAACTGTGGCTTGTGACCAAAGACTCCATGAACTCCCTAGGTACGGATCCTAAGGTGTTATGGACCAGAGGCCTTAGTGTGCCGGACGGCGACACCTTTATGCAATGTGCGGGATACTTTCGCGATATAGTTGTGCACGCTATATCGCTCGAACGTTCCCTGTGTACACTCAAACGTCTGCTGGGTTCAGTAGAAGCAGGGGCACCAACGAGCAGGTACCAACAGACTTGTATACACACCCCCGATTCACAATAACCCTTGGTTTAATCCCTTTTCGAAATCCATAGAGTAAGTGGGTCAGAAATTTCTTCTTCTTTGCTGCCGCAGGAAGGTTTTTGTCAAAGGTTCAAGAAACGGGCGACCGAAGTTGGATTCGTCCACAAACCCATTGTTGTCAGTGTGGTGGGCCTCTGTGGGCAATCGAATAGGTGCTCAGTCGTGTGGCCACTGCTACCACAGTCCGGGCACTCGTCAGGCTTACTGCAATCGATCTTATGCAAGTATAACATCAGCGTAGGGGAATGACCGCAGCTTAAAGGCAGTGTCCACGATAAATTTCGTCCTCGGTTTTGGTCGGAAATCGAAAGTTCAGGCTCTCATTGGAGCACTGGGGTCGAAAGAACGAACGAAAACCAGCCCGAAAGAGCTCCATACGGCTTCGAAGTCCGCTCGCGCTAGCCCTTCCGCTCGCGGTCGAGTTTTCCGAGGAACAGTTTGGTCCGCTTCCACATTAGCATTGGAGCGCTAGAGCGGATAAGTTTTAGCATTGGGGCGCATTTTCGCACGCTGTCTACTTCAGGCCAGTGTTCGGCGCGGGGTGTGGATATCCACACAGGGGGTCTGAGATGCGCAATGGTGGAGGGAGGGGGTCTGAGCTCCACCGGGAGACCACGTGAATCATTCTGACCGTGGGTAGTAGGTACACTGTCCAGAATTTTTTTTTGAGAATAATTCGGTAAAACCGTCCAATGAACATAAAACCTTGTTGTAATTAAATTTACATAATGTTAAAATTTTAGTAAAGGTTCTCATACGGTTGAATATAAGGCACATAGGTTCTGGGCGTGTATCCTGGATAGTTGTGTACTGAATTGCAGATAAGAACAGATTGGAGGCTACGGAATGGGGCGGAAGAAAAGAGTGGATGCGATGAATGAAGTTATTGGCAAAGGCGAAGACGACGGGATGTACCAAAGAAATAAATATGTTCTCAGAGAAGAACGGGTCACTTTAATTTTATGGAAAACACGATTTAATAAGTGGTTAGATACGAAAATAGGTGCCTCAACATTAGCCAGACCAGACATGGCAAAAACACCTGCTAGTTGGAAAGAGCGTCATCTAATCTGGTAACGTTTCGAATTTTATTCTCCGAAACCCACTCATACACGCGAGTCGAAAGTGGTAGATTTACCTTATATACAATTTTTCAGCCTCTAAGATGGACGCTGAAAGGCACTTCGCTGTGTGGCCCACACCTGTCGCAGGTGCGGTCGCGCTGGACGTCTACATTTTTGCAAGGTATGAGTCAGGAGAATACGATGATCGAGTCCAGCGTGGCCGGTTTACCCTTGATACTCACTTTCACCGTCCAACATAGATGCTGAACACCGCTACAGTAAAAGGCCTCACACTTCTTTCATTTGTGGTCCCGCTTAAAAGGGGCATTTTTTAAATTTAGGTGTCATGAGAGTAAGATATTTGAGTCCAGCTTAGCCGATTTTCCTCATATACTCACTTTCACCGTCCAACATAGATGCTGAACACCGCTACAATATAAGGCCTCACACTTTTTTTCAGGTGTGGTCCAGCCGGAAGTCGTCAATTTCGAAATTTAGGGGTGACGAAAGTAGGATATTTGAGTCCAGCGTGGTCGATTTACGCTATACACAATCTTTTACCGTCTCAGTGTTACGCCGAAGACCGCTACATAGGAAGCGGAACAAGAAAAAAAGTCAAAGTCCACAAACCTGGAATAGTGTTTCAAAACACCTGTAACTTAACTTCCCAAAGGGCTACCCCGGGTTTGAGCAAAACTGAGAAACTAGGTTTGTAACCCTAGCGAATGAAACTTTACTCGCTCTCAGAGGACGCCTTACAAAAAATTTTACTGGGTGTGGACATTTGATGTTTTAAGCATAAATGTCCCCCCCTAGCCAGTGCATTTAGGTGTGGACATCTATGCTCAAAACATCAAATGTCCACACCTAGTAAATTTTTTTGTAAGGCGTCCTCTGGGAGCGAGTAAAGTTTAATTTAGTAGGGTTACAAACCTAGTTTCTTAATTTTGCTGAAACCCGGGGAAGCTCTTTTGAAGGTTAAGTTACAGGTGTTTTAAAACCCAATCCAGGTTTGTGGACTTTGACGTTCTTTTTACGTTTTTTTCCCCGTTCCGCTTCCTATGTAGCGGTTTTCGGCGTTACACTGAGACGGTTAAAGATTGTATACTGGGTAAATTGACCACGCTGGGCTCAAATATCCTACTCTCGTTACCCCTAATTTTCGAAGTTGACGACTTCCGGCTGGACCACACCTGAGAAAAGTGTGAGGCCGTATACTGTAGCGGTGTTCAGCATCTATTTTGGATGGTGAAAGTGCGTATACAGGGTAAATCGGCTACGCTGGACTCAAATATCTTACTCTCATGACACCTAACTTTCAAAAGTGCCCCTTTTCAGCGGGACCACTTCTGAGAAAAGTGTGAGGCCACACAGAGAAGTGCCTTTCAGCATCCATCTTAGAGGCTGAAAATTTGTATATAGGGTAAATCTACCACTCTCGACTCGAATATCTTATTTTCGTGGTCTTTACTTTGCAAAAAATATTGAGGTCTAATGTTTTCCGAAAATTAAGCACCTTGTGGGATCGAACCCGTGTCGTGTGTTTCGTGTATGAGTGGGTTCCGTAGAATAACATTCGCAACGTAACCAGATTAGATGACGCTCTTTCGAACCAGAAGTCCATGAATCTGAAGTGACATGTTCGTCTTCGACTTGTGAAATGAATTCACAAATTCATATTAATTCGAAAACACATTTATTTCCTCGAGACATCGCGTATTCTTGACCTTAGCCCATCACTCCATCTTCTCCACGCTTCTTTTCCACCACATATATACCTTAGCTTTCTACCCGGAATCATTCACAATTTCTGGATACACGTTCAAACCTATGTCTTATATTCAACATTAGGGGAGCCTTCACTATGATCAAAACCCTTACCTTAGCTAACTTTTTTTTAAAACGCAGACAACTTCATGTAATCCGTCAAGAAAAGCCTCGTCCGTGATCTATTCAAATGTTAATGTTTTGTTTTTCTGAAATGGTTGTTCTTAATCAAATTATACATCTTTTGGAATTAGTTGTTCCTTTCATTTCAATTTTACTACAAAAACAAACAATTAACACTCCTGGGAGGAGGTCCGAGAAAATCGCCAAAAATTTGATCTATTAACGCTTCCGGGAGGGGGTCTAAGAAAATCGCCAAGAGTTTGCTTTTAGAGTGGGGTGGGTCTGAGAAAATTTAGTCTTGCCCACACCTCGTGCCGAACCCTGCTTCAGGCCCATGCCCGCGCAACTCATCCACCGTGGAAATGTGGCTTTCAAGAAGAAGAGGTGGTTTTGGATGTCTCGCAGCGTTTTTCATGATTCTTTCTTCACTGATGGAACAGTCAGACTCTAAACCTTTGTTTTCTGGTGGAAACTCGAAAACGATTTTTATCGTGGACACTGCCTTTATCGAGGCAAGGGTACTTCTAGCTCGCCTACCGAGTTCCATCTCGGTGTTGCTGACTACAGGTGGTATGATCCCCAATGTGGGGTTGACGGCCATCTTACTCAAGTCATCCCTGACAAACTTGGTATGCTCCGCACGTAAAAGACGCAGACGATCCAGTCGGGAGTCCGTCCATCTTTGTATATTGACTTTCTCAGGAGCATCCGCAAAAGGCCTTCTGATATATATGTCTCTCTCACGGGATTCATGATCCTTCTTAGTGGGTGATCAGGCTGCTTGACAATGGTAATAACCAGTTGCTGCGCTAGGAGTTGGCAGTGCTCGTTAACTGGCGAAATTCGGGCTTCAGCATGAAGATTTTCACTTGGGGTGCTTTTAGCACATCCAGTGGCAATCAGGGGTGTGCGGAAATTTCTGTTTTCTGGCCGTTTTGGCCTTTCTGTTTCCTGATTTCTGTTTTCTGAAAAATCTGCGAAAAACAGAGAAAAAAATCAGAAAAAAATCAACGAAACCCGGATATGTGGAACAGCGCAGCTTATCTAGTCCTTTACGAGGTACTATTTGTGTTCAATGGTGCGATTGCTGTTAAGAGCAGGGTTCGCGATAAAAAAAAAGTTGGTTGTGGAATCTTTTTGAGAAGGTAGGCATGGTCATCAAAAAAGTGAAAATAAGTGGAGAGTCGGAGAACAAACGCTCAAAAACAAGCTATTGCTGAGTCTCAGCCCTCCCCCAATTCGTTTTCTATTCTGCTTTTAAAGGCACTGTTCACGATAAAAAATGTGTTTCAGTTTCCACTAGGAATGGGTAGTGGAGGGGCACACTGTAACGTTGACGTCGAAACAACACACGAAAACGAGTCAGGAAAAGCTCCAAAAGAGCCCGAAGTTCCCACTTCGAGCGCAAGGCAAACCCCAAAAGCGCAACACACGCCCATCGACAAGAACAATTGAATGCTCGGGATTGTGAGATAAGCGATGATTTCCAATCATTAGCCCTGTTCTTTCCTTCATTCTCAATTTCTCTCTTTAATCAGGTTAGCTCGCATACATCGGCTGCAAAAGACGGAAGTTACAAGCCTTGGACAACTCGTCCACCATGTTCCCTTAGCTCAATTTTTGAGGGACCATAACTCCGTTCCCAGAAGGCCTTGTACGATTCCAGAGACATCATTGGAATCAGCATGGGGCCGTTTTGAAGATAGGCGGAGAAACAGAAAAACGATTTTTATCGTGAACACTGCCTTTGAAGTAGTTGCTGAACACCGAGGGACTACTAACTTTCTTAGCGACAAAATAGAAGGCGGAAAGTACGCATTTATAGAAGTCCTGTTAGTTGGGGGTGTGCGTACACCCAGCAGTTAGCCGTTATTTTTTTTGCGTTTTTATGCAACTTCTCCCCTATTCTCGTTTTTGTGATGACCAAACCTGCATTCTTATAAAGAAAATACAAACGTCGTTTTTATCGCGAAGCCTGCTAACGCACTCGTATAGTAGTACTTTAGCGCAATAAGGGTAACATCCCAGGGCAGAGCACGAATTCAATCTCCCCTTGTCAGCAGCCCCTGCAGTCACTCAGAGAATCGGGGGGTCCGATTCGGCCACGATAGGCTTTCTTATCGGGTACCTAGTCGAGTTGAAAGGAACTCTATCAGCAGCACGTGCTGCTCCGAGGAGCGCGTGGCCGTTCGATAGGACTACGTGGCGCAGAGAGACAAAACCCTGCCGCGCCCTTGTTTCCCATGCAGCAGCCCGTGGCCTGTTCGATAGGACTACGTGGTGCTGGGGGCGGGCCCCCACCCCTTCGATGGGAGCGGGTCTCCCCCAACAATGATACGGTCCAAGTCTCGGCTCGCTGCAGGGGATCACCTCTACAGCAGTCCGCGACAGGGACATCACCCTCGCCACGGTCGACAGCGAGGGAGCTCCCCTCGCTGAGGACCGTGGGGAAGACCCCTTAACAGTTAAAAAATCGTCCAGAAAGTGACTCGTAGTCACCTTCCAGGAGCGGCCCCGAAAGGCGGACTGCTCTCTCTTTGGGTTCGGGCCCCTTATATAAGTGCTGTGCGGCTGATATGTGCCGGGTCAGTTCTGAAACGATCGATCAACGTGTTCAATCATGGGCATTGTGGCTCGTTCTTTGTCCAAACCACATCGTAGTCAAATTGAAAGCGTATCGTGGTCGAGTGGAACGACTATGATTGGCGACACGTGCTTCTCACTTGGACGACGATTAGGCCACGTGGCGCACGGAAAGTACTTGGCCGTATCGTCGTCCAACCGCCTTTTAGTCAAATCGAAAGCCTATCGTGGCCGAATAGGACTTCCCGACTGTCTGAGTGGCCAATTGAGAAGTGATCGATCATCGTGTTCATACATGGGCGTCGTGGCTCGTTCTTTGTCCAAACCACATCGTAGTCGAATTGAAAGCGTGTCGTGGCCGAGTGGAACGGCTATGGATGGCGGCACGTGCTTCTAACTCGGACGAGGATTAGGCCACATGGCGCACGGAAAGTACGTGGCCGTATCGTCGTCCAACCGCTTTCTAGTCGAATCCAAAGCCTATCGTGGCCGAATAGGACCCCCCGACTCTCTGAGTAGCTGTTCGCAGCAGCTGCTGCACACAGCGTGGGGTTGAAACCGATGTCTGTCCTAGGATGCAACCCTTATTGTGCTGACGTACTACCATACGGGTGAGTGCTCTGAGTTTTGGCCGAGCAATAGCCGATAAATAGCCAAAAAAATGCTTGTTTTTCGCGTAATAGCTGAGAACAAGTTCGCGTTCGGAAAATAGCTGGTTGCCGCGAAATAGGCGTCAAATAATGGTCGTCGAGAAACAGCCACGAAAAAATGCTCTTAAGCCTCTTTCATAGTTTGCCGGTCGACGTCGGACGACCCGTTATCAAAATTGATAAGTCAAGATAGATAAGATGGATAGAATAGAGTAGATAGATATTCCACATTCGATAACCAGTCGTCCGACGTCGGTCGGGCAACTGTGAAGGGGGCTTTAAAGGGGAGTATGTATAAGACGGATTGTTGAGGCAGATTTGGATGTCAACACTGCAGTCGGTTCAAATACCCGTTTTCTCGGTTAATCCTCGGTTATTTTACGAACAAAATGGTCGTAGCCACCTAAAAGCCAAGAAATGATCAAGAAATACTTGAGAAGCAGCTCGACAGGATCAGTTGTTGAACCTGGTGGGTTATTTCTCGGCTAAGACTCTCTGCGTGTCTTTAAAGGCACAGTCCAACCTCAGAATCGATTTTTCGTTTTTCTATTTAGCTTCAAGAAAATTTCACGCTGATCACAACGATGTCTCCAGAAGCGCTCAGAATTCACTAAGAATGAAGATATGGCCCCTCAAAGATTTTGAAATTGAACGGCGAGGACTTCGCGGACGAGTTGTCCCGAGCCTGTATTTTCTCGTTATTCGCAGCTAGCGTTCTGAACCAGGCCGCAATATAAAGCCATACCGTAAACAATTGGAAGAACGTAAATTTTGAATAAAACCTTTTGAGATCGGAAGCTTGTCGGTGGGCGTAACCCACTTTTTCTTTCATGGGAGCGGAATCGGCTTCTTCCTCGCTGTTACTCGCTTACTTGAGCGAATTGAAATTTCGCGCTTGGCAGGGTTGCTATACACGTCGACCGGACTATAATATCAAAAATTACCCCTGAGACTGTGCCTTTGATGATGTTGTATCCGTCAATGACGCGTCACCGTCATTGACGGCTGCATCTTTGTCCGCGATGAATCCGATATTATGTGCTGGGATACCGGTGCAGCGTACTCCAACGCCGGCTGCAATATTACCTTGTACGTGGTCAAAATTGTCCCCTTGCTACTTCCCCACAACGTTCCTCTCAGAGCTCGTAGAAAGTTGAGCTTTGCTTTCACTGTAGCCTGCTCAGTATTTTTGTGGAACTTCAGCGAAGGATCCAATACTAGGCCGAGCAGCTTCGGGAAACGTGCGGCAGGCAGACGAGCGTCTTTCCTGTTCACAACGGGGTGAGCACAGTGTTTCTTAGGCTCAGTGGAGAAAACAGACACAGATGATTTAGCGGCAGAGACAGTGAGCACCATATCATCGAGAAAGCTCCTCAGGACGATGAGGTAGCTATTGATCTTGCGTGCAGCTACATTATTGTCTCTATCCCGGCACAAGATGGTGATGTCATCATACGCAATGACTTTGATGTCACTTGGGATTTCATATTTCACCCTTTGTCAGACTTCTAAGTGGGCGTATTCGGCAGATGTTGAAACACCTGAAATCCCATCAGGTACGAGTTCTCATAGAATCATGAGAAGTTGGAATGTCGAAATATACAAATTAGGAGAGTTCATACTTTTTCTGGAAATCGTTCTGTTAAGGTGCTGACAAGCAACTAATTTTGTGGGATTTGGACGAAGCGAAGGCAGCGCAAGTGATACCAGATCGCGATGGAGAGGTATGGGCCAACCATTCATTCCTATTTTCTTGTTGATTCGCGGCTATGAAATGTTCATATTCAGATACAAACTCTCTCGTGGCATCCAGCTGAGCAATCATTTATCCTGTCCGGCACACTGAGTGGGGCTGTCGAGGTGTTAGACTGTCGAGAAAGTTCGGGTTCCCCATCAGCGTCATGGAAATTCGGTGGTCAAGTGGAACAGGTCAGAACGATTCAATTGTACCCTATATTTTTGGTTAAAATTCTGTTGCGGCGTCAAGAATTGTCATCATGCGAAAGTTAAATTTGCTTTGTTCGTTTGCATGCGTGTGTGAAGCGAGGGGTGACAGCGCGAAAGTGTGGACTCCGTCAGACTTGGCCTATAAACCGACTGAGCCCAAATGAGTCCGAGGCACAAAAACCAACCTCGGGTGCATTGGCCTTGCCCGTGTGTGCTCGTAGATTACCCGTATTGACTGGTTGGATTATGGACGCATGCAGACGGTCGCAGACGGACTTATTGGATGGATTTTCTGCACCCGTCTGTCACTATTTTGGTGCGTATCGACTGGTCGGGACTCTGTCGATCGACCACCTTTGACGGGGGCCTGTGGGACGGGGAGAACGAGGAGCAGCGTACGCACGCAGACGCATGCGATGTACCCGAGTTAATTTCGTTGCGAAATAGAGGGTATACGATTTTTCTTTAGGCAAAGTGGAACCACTTCAATCCCTTCTCTGCGTTTGTGGCGAATGATGATGGTTTGTTCGCCGTTTACGTTTTTTGTCTCTCTGTGCTGAGTTACTCCTTCATATTATTGCAGGGTATTTGAGGCACGTTGACATGAGGAAGCCTAGTGAAACACTATGGGAAGGACGTGCTCATGATGGGAGTGTCGGCGGTCTCACTCTTTCTTCCACCATACGAGGCCTATTGGTCACCGTCGGCCACGATCAGGTAGACGACTATACTACTCCGGGAGATTCTCGGTTACTCATGGAGATGGGGGAGGCGATTGGGGAGCGTCGGGTCTGGCCGCTGAGGTGGTTTTTGCTTGACGAGAATGGATCTATGCACTCAGCTGACCCATATGCACCCCTCCCGCCTCTCCACAGCCGCTTGGAACCATGCGTTTCGGTAGACCGGATGATATACCATATTCCTAGCCTTGCAGATGTTATGTGTTTGGAAAGTTCAAGACGATGGATCAGTTGCAAAGGTTCATTCCGAGGTTCAACATATTGGGGCGTTGCATGCGGCTCAGTTCAATCCGGACGTTGCCACTCTGTGCTGCTTAGGAGGATCAACAAATGATTTAGTGAAATTGATCGATGTTGGCAAAATGGACGTCGTTCTAAAGGCGTTTTCATAGAATCAGTTTTGGCTTGTAAATTTTTATGATCTTCTAGGTAGTTACACATCTAAGATTTGTCTGCTGTGTAATCTATTTTGAAGCCTCTAGTTACACTGTGTTTGGAAGCGAGACGCGTTGCAGACAAGTGCAGCTGCGATGCGTAGTGCGGGCGTAGACATGGAGGACCATCAGCGATCAGACTGGGACTTGGTGTTCCTTGCTGCACATCGTTTGTCTATATCAGATGCAAGTTTCGCTCGTAACCACACTGCACTTGCAAATTTCTCGAAACTGTTTCTTGTTTGGTTCGTTGTTATTTTGTTGTTGGATCAGTTGCTTGTTTGTTGATGTTATTTCCTTTGTCTAATTGCTATAAAAGTCTATTTGCTGGCCCATGAACAAAAATAGCTTAATTTAATTTTGCTGTACTCAATGAAAGACTGTTCGTCCAAAGCGCACTATACTGTGCAAAAATCGCAAATCGGATAAGTGAGGCACCATGAGCACTGCTGGTCCCAACAACCTAGCCAGTCGGTCAAATTTGATGCGGCATTGCAGATTGCCCTCGTCGGAGGCAGAATGTGCCAGAGAAAATTTTCACTCTCTCTGCAAACTCCTGTGTTGGTCCTCTGTAGGGTTAGGGATGAGAAAATTGAAAACTGTATAGGGAGTTAGGGGTTTTCTGGGGTAGCTGTCACAGTAGGCTTACGTCCTTTGATCAGATTATGGGTGAGTCTATAACCAGACGTAATAACCTAGTTATACACGACTGCCACCTTCCGGAAATGGAAACTTAGGCTGAAAATTTCACTTGACAGAACCTGGGTAATTACACTACTCAGCACACCCACACTTCTCCTGATGTGTACAGTCGGGACGGATCGCACTGATACTTTGCGTTCCTTATGGTGCGTGGGCGCAGGCTCGGCACGCATGTGTTAGGCCGGGATCATACTTCCCGCGACCGACGACGGCGACAGTGCATATTAGGCATATCGAATTTCGGTCGATGCTAATGATAAACATTGCGTCGCGTCGCTCGTCGCTGGAAGTATGATTCCGGCCTTAGGCCGGAAATAGGCCGTCGCAGCGGTATCGATCGATCGCGGCGATATTGCATTTCTGAGGGAGTCGATTGTTTTGACGAGCAAAACAGCATCCTGTTGAGTGGGACATCTTCATCCGCGGTCGGTTGAGATCTTCATTTCCAACCACATTTCGGAAATATTGAGCAAACTTGCATGTCGCCAGGATTGCATATGCGCCGCTGTACAATAAGCAACGGGATCCGAGATGCTCAACCTACGTGTGGTGGATCTGTGGAGTCGACTACCAAGATCAAGGAGGCGCCAAATGGGCATCAGCAACTCCATGAAGAGTATTTTCTGTATGGTAGTGGGAATGGCTGGCTGCCGCACTCCTTCGTATTCTACTACTACGAGCTGGCATTGAGAGGAACCCAGGGCCACGCAGCAAGACTCCGCTATATCCCTGTTGTCATTGTCGATTATCGGCTCAATATGCAAGCGTTCAGTGCGGTGGTTACCTTGGCTGGGTAAACCTCAATTTTCCCCCTAGTGTTCCTCTTCATAGTCAGGACATTTTTCAAGTTAACATTAATGGGCTGCGTGCCAAACTTGTTGAACTGACGTTGTACATTGAACGCTTTCATCCTGATGTCATCCTCTTGCAGGAGGCAAAAGTTAGCGCATTCTCTTCCCACTCCCGCCTCCCCGGTTACACGCCTTACCACCTCCCCCGTACTTCTCATGGTGGTGGCGTTTCTACTTTTGTAAAATCGTCTATTCCCTCACACCTCATTGCCCTCCCCACTGACAATGTTGTTGAGTGTATTGGTGTCCATAATGTATTGCAAAGTTGCCCATTAGATGTTAATGTTTATATTCCCCTAACCACCTCTTGTCCCTATTCGTTTGATCCTGCACCATTTTTGCTTACTGTACACTCTTCCGTGCCATCGTCCTCAGTCATTATGGCTGGTGAGTTTAATGCACACTCATCGTCCTGGTTCTCCTCTCTAGGTCCCGATGATAGAGACGAACTACTTGAGCAGTTTGCGGATGATTGTGATCTTGTCGCTATTAATGAGGACGCCCCTACTCGTCTCCCGAGCACAGGCAGGCTCTTTTCGCCAGGTGTCACATTTGTCTCTTCCTCTCTCGCTGTATGTTGTAACTGGTTCACTGATGTTGTCATGGCCAGTGATCATGTACCAATATGCGCATCACTAGATTTGTCTCTTAATAGTCATCTCGCACCCTTCTCAGGCTCACGTAGAAAATTGTACACAAATTATCGTAAGGCTAATTGGGTCCTGTTTAAGGAGGTGTTGCTCAGCCTGGTAGCCAACTATCCGCTAACCGGCTCTGTACATGAGAAAGAAGAGTTCGTAGTTGATGCCATATGCAAGGCCTCTAGAGCAGCCACTCTGACAGGACGTGAGAGAACGTTTCACACTTGCGTTCCGACGGAAGCTCTGGAGCTGATCGAACTACGGGATGAGAAGGGACGAACTGATCCTGCTGACTCGACCATTCAGCAACTGTCTGACGAGATCACTAACTTGCTCAACATGCACAAGCAAAAGCGATGGCAGGAATTCACTGAGTCCATAAACTTCAAGACTGACGCCAAGAAAACATGGAGTGTTCTGAAGGAGCTTTCAGGAAAGAAAATATCAACGGACCGAAACATGCTGGATTTCCGTTCGGGTAGATCCTAGTCTGGATATGGTGCTGCCTGCCGGCTTGGGAAGCTCTTTGCCTCGGCGACGTCGCGCCGTGATCGTTCTCACAGACGAACTCTCCGGTCCATAAGGAAACTCGGTCGTCACGATACACCTGCGACAACTGCTTCAGCTGTGTCTGCCCTCATCAAATCATTGAAGAATTCCAGGACTGAGGGCCGACGGCATCTCAGCTATCCATCTGAAGCATCTGCCGGACCAGTTCCTCGAGTTGCTCAGCGATCTCGTCTACTCGTCGTTCCGCACTGGTGTGATCTCGCGAGGCGCAAGCAAGCCATCGTCCTACCTATCCCGAAACCTGGTAAGCGTAAGGACAAGGCAACTTCTCATCGACCCATTCGCCTTTTGTCCCCCATCGCTAAGTTAGTGGATAAGATCATCTGTCCGCATCTCCTAACTGCACTCCAACATAACTTGTATCAACATGGCCTTAAAAAGGCTCACTCCACTATAACTGCATTCACGTCGATCACGGAGCACATTATTGCCGGTTTCAATAAGAAAACTCCTTCTGGTAGAAGTCTGGTCGTGGAAATTGATCTGACTGCCGCCTTCGACAATGTCAGCACGTCATTGCTGTCTAAATCGATACTGGATATGCCGGAATGGTGTAAACGATGGACCGACAACTTTGTCAGAAATCGTTCTATACGTGTAAACTTCGACGGACACTTGTCGAAGCCTGTTCCCTTGAAGGCAGGCGTTCCCTAATTCGGAGTATTGTCACCGAGGCTATTCTCTCTGTATCTGTCTGATATTCCGAAGCCACCGCCCAACATCCACTTATATCTGTATGCGGATGACATCACTACTGTGTGGACTGACCCTGTAATTGACCGCGCCACTGCGGAGATGAACAAATATCTTAGCAGTCTGGCCAAATTCCTGGAATCAAAACAGTTAAAAGTCTCTCCTACGAAGTCCAGCGTTACTCTGTGCGCTAATGCAACGGCTGAGCACAAACTGCATCCCCAGGTTCTCTGGGAAGGAAATCTGCTGCTTCATCCAAGCACCTCCGTCTACTCGGTGTGTTTCTGGACCCTTCATTGCGTTTCCATGAAAACTCACGTATTCGAGCTGCTACGGCCAGTGCGCGTAATAATATACTCCGTGCTCTGGCAGGCACCACATGGGGTAGCTCAGAGGAAGTATTGCGTATCACGTATGGTTTCCGTTTTCATTTTAGTCTGACGCATGGACCACGCGGGTGGTCGTGCAGGGTTGGCGGCCTCAGTGGAGAATATGGTTTCGATTCGCGTGGGGTGATCTACCGTCACAGCCCCGTCCATTGTTCAGACTAAAATGATTGCGCAAACTCTACAAGGCGATGATACAGTCCGTACTGGAATATGGAGCTCCGGTCTGGTCAAGGCACTTGACGGAAACGTCCTGGAACAAACCTCAGCGAACACAAAACGCTGCTCTACGTGTCTTCACTGGATGCCCTGCATCCACTCCTGTATCCCACCTACATCCAGAATTCGCGCCACTTCCTGTAAAGCTGCATTGCCAATTGCAGACACAGCAGTTCCATATCGGCATTGTCAAGAATGCCACACACCTCAAGTATCCCCTGCTATCATCCGACCCCCCTCACTCCCGTAACATCCGTGCACCGTTGTATGCCGCTGCCTCTGTCAATGACCGTCAACGTTGGGCGACCTCAGAGCTCAACCGGAAGAGGCTCCTGCAGATGGAGCACATCAGATTCGTCAATGAACACTTCTCCTGTGCCCCTCCCAATTCTATACTCGACGGTGTACCGCACAAGGTCGATGATAGTGAAAAGGACCTACCAAGATGCTCCCGAGTAATTTTGGCAGGTCTGCGCTGTGGACATTCCTCATTTCTCAAGGCCTATGTCCATAGGATCGATCCATCGGTCCCCGACATATGTCCTGACTGCCACGGCACAGGGCATGATTCAATGCAATTATTTTCATGCCCAGCTCGACCAGCTTCTCTGACAGCATTGGATATGTGGAAAAAGCCGTGTGATGTGGCCGCCTTCCTACGTCTATGAGAGGAAGCTCGTTGTGGCCGATAAGAAGAAGAAGATGGGCAACGTTGCGAGAAAATCGCGGCGATATGCATGTTTGCTGGAAATTTCCGCAGTGTGGTTCAAACGGAGGTGTCAACCACTTTTGGATGAATATCTCAGCCCATCGAACTCCACGAGCTGGCTTTGTGCTTATAAAAAACAATTCCCCCAAAGCGCATTGTCGCCGCGATTGATCGATACCGTTTTTTTACGCATCGCCGCCACGGAGGTATGATCCCGGCCTTATAACAAACAATCCACGACAACGGAAAAAGGCGGTGGCGCGGTATCGTACTTTAACTAAATATACTGTAGCCATAATTGGGTCGGTTCCACGCTTGCCATTAATCGATAAGGAACTGCTGATGATTTTTCTTCGAGGTATGGCTTTTCTGTTTCTCTTTTTGTGCTGTTGTTCTTGCGTGTATCTATCGTAAATTATTAAGGCGTATTGATATTGTGTGTGTGGGGGAAGACTTACCATTTTTAACGTTTCCGGTGTCTTTTCTTTAAAACTGAGTAAAAAATTTGCCGTGGGATGGGGCCTCCGGGTACGTTTCGACATAATCGACAGAAAACCTAATTTTTATCGCAGTTTTGGGAGGAAGCGTACCGGAAACGTTCGAAAACTCTCCTCGATCACACAATATTGACGCATCTATAGACACGCGCAGGAATAACACGAAAAATGAAAGGAAGAAAAAAAACAATAGCTCAGAAAACAATTATCAGCTGTTCACTATGAATTAATGGCAAACTTGGAACAGAGCCATCCCTGACTACAGTATGTCTAGTGAGAATACGGAACCGCAGCACCGCCCGTGGACTGTACGTGCACATTGTTTGAGCCAGCGCACAATAAGGAACCTTGCTGACAGCACAAACGACCATTCGATTTACGAGTACGTCCATTTTAACGAACCGCTGAGTTACGAAACCTTGCCCTTGATATAGGACAGACCTTCCCATTGATGAAAACAGGTGAGAACAACTCATAATTATGCAGAAAGAAACTACGCGATTGGTTGTGAAAAGAGAATTGTTGAGCTGAGAAGGAGAAAATTTTCAGCCGCGTGCTCCCTTTCTGGATAATTTGCCAACCTTGCTCGGCGCTACTGTGGATACGCTACTGAAAATGAACTGGCAGTAAGTATCGGGGCAAAGGTCTTCTATGCAACTACTGGCGCTTCAAATATGACCTTTTGTAATGTTTGGGCAAAACGAGAGACAATTCGGGCACAAGCAGAGCATGCGGAAATCGAAATTATTGCTCGAAAAGTAGATGTATCCTTTCTCACAAGGGAATGACCAAACCAGGTTGCGAGAGCTGCCCGTGCACCCACTGATAGACTCATAAACACTGTTAGATAGACCTTCCGGGTAGTCGTGTGAACATCCTACTAGCTGCCCCAGTAATAAATAGTGAGAGGGAAAGTTCTGAGCCATTTTTTTGGAATGAGGCAAAAAAAGGCGAAAATGGTCGGCGCTGGAACCGGCCCCTTCAACTATACTACAACTAGACGCCGGCCAGCTGAGTTGGCCGAGTGGTCGAAGGCGGCGGACCACCAAACGGACATTCCCGGGTTCGATCCCCGCCGTTCGAAAGTTTTCGTCACGATGTTTTTGAGTACGGCAGCCGTGCGCGGCATCTGAATGACAGGTTATCGACACCAAGCACCATGGGAAGAAGAACAACCGTTTATAAGAAAAAAACACGGGAACGAAATTTTCGATTAAAAATCACCCTACATGGCACTTTTTCGATACTGCAGTCCTCCAAGCGGAAACATTAGCTTTTAGTAGCAACTGCACAATAGCAGTAATGTCTATGAAAGCCAAATATATGAGCCAAAAGCCTTGCGCATTCAACTGGACTCTGTTTCAGTTCAAGTGAACTCCTGTTTTCCATTATCACAGCGCGGAGCGGTGGCTTTTTCGTCTCAACCTCCTTATCACTAGACCTCACCGAGGCTCACCGCTCCGCTGCTGGTGATAATTCAAATCGACAGTTCACAACGGATGTACCAGAGCTTATGTATAGGCGCTCCCTTGTGTCCAAAAAGGCTGCTGACTACTGCACCATTTACATCAAACGAAAAGCCTGGAGATGTCGAAAAGCTCTCGCCACCCTAGAGTCGTATTACGTCTTCTGTTGAGAAATTCGGAACGCCTGTCGACTTGACACCGTCACGAGACTAATCAAAGCTCGTCTGTAGATTCGGCCTAATCCTTCAAGAATTTGACTTCGACGTACTCGGAGGAATGGCTACCGAGAATGTCGATAAACTCTTCTATGAATACTGCTGACAAGTCTTCGTCTCGAAAAACATCATGGCAAGTTTTTTCGCAGCAAAGGGGACCGTACCACAGGATTCTCTGGTTGAAAGCCTATGGGCTACGGTAGCTAAATGGCATCATGCTTACTGTAACCTACCGTAATCGTTTGAAAAACTCTACAGGAAGCTTGTATTCGTACTAGCGCCCCAAAAAATTCCCTGGACGTAGTTTGAAAAAGGAAATGTTTTGACCATTTGAGCCCCATGGGGTGAGTCCCACTTTTGAGGGTACAGAGGTCAATAAAAAACTTTCAGAACCTAACTTTGTAAACATTGTCCAGAGGGGTAGTTTGGGGCGTAAAACACGAGTCCGAGGGCCGTTTATTGTAATTCTCAAGATTATGATAGGTTACGATAGTTTAATGCTATTATGTCTACTGGGGGGGGGTGTGTATACAAGTCTGTTGGTACCTGCTCGTTGGTGCCCCTGCTTCTACTGAACCCAGCAGACGTTTGAGTGTACACAGGGAACGTTCGAGCGATATAGCGTGCACAACTATATCGCGAAAGTATCCCGCACATTGCATAAAGGTGTCGCCGTCCGGCACACTAAGGCCTCTGATCCATAACACCTTAGGATCCGTACCTAGGAGTCATGGAGTCTTTGGCCATGCTTTGCCACAATTTCGCCACCCTGAACTGTCGATCGCTGTCGAGTGATATCCAAAAACTGCGCTATCCAGACTTCTGAGCTATTTCCATGCACCGTTTGCCGCTTTGCAGAAACCCGCCTCAAGGATAGATCCGTCATCAGCGTCGGAGAGTACACCATCTACTGCGGTAACGCTGACGATAGGAGAGTGGGAGGCCGTGCAATAGCTGTAAGGAAGGATTTCAATGGTATGGTCAGGAGTTCGGCTCAACGTCGTGTCGGAATGCATTCGTACGACTGCGGGATCACAGAGGATTCAATCTGTGGATAGTGAGTGCTCATGCGCCCACTGAAACCGCCGAAGACAATTCGAAGGATGCGTTTTATGAGGAACTCAATACGTTGCTGGCCAGGATACCTTGTCAACATGCTGTTGTCGTGATTGACGCAAATGCGAAGATGGGACTTGATCAGAATCCGAAGTACTCGGTAAATGGTTCTACCCAGTGGAGCAAACATCGGACAATGGCTACCGCCTTGTCGACTTTGTGAACGCAGTGG
Organism: Aplectana chamaeleonis; assembly: GCA_029168955.1. Lineage (NCBI taxonomy): Eukaryota > Metazoa > Nematoda > Chromadorea > Rhabditida > Cosmocercidae > Aplectana > Aplectana chamaeleonis. Next base: position 1,203,942 of record JAPDOI010000066.1, on the reverse strand, counting down.
TCTGATTATTGCATCGACATTCAAGAGAATCATCGCCGCCATCAGCTTACGTGGCAGGGACCAACCCGGCTATCTCCAGAAGAGCAGCGGAAGCGGAAGATGACAACTTTGAAACTACAGCTTGACTATGTCCTGACGAGGAATATTCCAGTATATCGGACATTCGAAGATCTAGAGCTGTGTGGGATGTCGCATTCGATTCGGATCCCGTCCTGTTCTGTTGAACTTCACTGCTAGGATTCATAAGAGGAAGCGAGGGGCTCAGCCTCTCCAGAGGATTGACATGACAAGTCTCAGAGATGAAGAGTGCAGAAGGAATTTCCGACAACGCGTTTCTATTCACATCGAATTACGGACTAAGAAGAAACTTTGCGACGCGGATTCTTTTTGTCAAATGCATCCAGGACGCTTGAAAGAGCACTCCCGGTTGTACAGCCTAAGGAAGCAAGTTCGCCTACGTCTCAGAAGAAACAACATCTACCTACAACAGAGTATGTGCTCTCCGAACTGCAGGAAACTTTCGTGGAGGAGAAGCGTCTGAGGAGGAAGTTGCGTCGTCAGCTTCAAAGTGACCGCGAACGAGAGTGGAGGTGTAGAGCTAAGGAATTCGAAAAGGCTTGGGAGGAGAAGAATCCGAGGAAAGCCGACACGTTGCTGCGACAGTATAGCGGGAAGATGAAGAGATGTTCTCCTGTCTTGAACACTACCAATGGAGTTGCAGTTGGTGATGCGACGCTTGCCAATATGGAAGGATTACTTCCAGTTCACTATTGAATCGTCCAGCGCCATCAGTACCTGAGCTCCCGCATGTTCAGAGAGCACATTACGATGTCAGTGTGGAACCGCCGACTGAGTCTGAAGTTTTGGATTGTGTCCGGAAAATGAAGAATGGAAAGGCAGGTGGAGATGACAACATCACTGCTGAAATGCTGAAAGCTCTTCCTCCGTCTGGGATTCAAGAAATGACCAACACCATCCGTGCCATATGGATGAGTGAAAAGATACCCGATTTGTGGAGACATGCGATCATCGTACCTCTTCATAAGGAGCTATCCGTCACGGATCCTAAGAACTACAGAGGAATCTCTCTACTTCGTGTCATGTACAAGGTTTTAGAACGTATCATTCTCGAGCGACTTATCAAACATCGTGAAGGAACGACCAGAGATGAGCAAGCCGGTTTTCTACCTGGAAGATCGACCATCGATCAAGCGTTCGTCGTGAGAAGAGTAATTGAATCGTGGCAGCGGTTTCGGAGCCATTACAGCTTGTTTTTTGGACTTTGAAGCCGCGTTCGACTCTCCTCATCGTGATCGATTGCTCAATGCTCTGCGAGCAGATGGAGTCCCGGAAAAGTATGTTCGGTTAATCGAGGATATATGAACAAAGGAACAACAGCAGCAGTTCGTACACCTGTCGGATTTACGTCAGCTTTCGAGGTGAAAACAGGAGTAAGGCAAGGAGCCGTTGCAGGACCTTTTCTTTTCAACTTCGCCGTTGATGACATCATGCGTAGAGTTGCAGAACAGTTTCCTGCGGATGTGATCCTAACACCATCAGGACGCTCCCTTGTCGACCTGGAGTACGCCCACGACATTGTGTTATTCGCTGAAAACAACGCAAAACTGCAAAGCGATTGTGAACCTCGTTTCGAAGTATGCCGCAGCCTATGGACTTCGTCTTCGTCCCGACAAATGCAAGCAGATGTGGGTCTCTCAGAGGCCTTCAACTGGAGTTTGTGTGGACGGACAACGTATCGAACTGGTGGACGATTTCTGTTATTTGGGCTGTTTGCTGAAGAACGATGGTAGTTATGCAGCGGATATCCGACAACGATGTGCGAAAGCTACGTCTGCATTCAATTCTCTAACCAAGTGTTTGTGGTCTACCAACATCGCGAAGGAAGTCAAGTTGCGCGCGTCTAGCTATCGGCTATTCGTCCTACCATGATGTCCGGATCGGACACGTGGCCGGGACCGAAAACGCAGATGGAAAGGTTGGATTGCACGGAGAGGAAGCTTTTTAGGCGTTTGCTTGGATATTTCTGGCCGCGTGTATGCCATAACGAAGACCTTTACAAGGAAATCGACGCAGTACATCAACGCTTGACACGAGGGAGGGGCCAGCATCTCCTAACGCCATCTCAAGCAGCAATGGAAAGTCGACTTCGACTGCTCGGGCATATACTAAGAAGAACGCCGGATCGTCTCGTACAACACGCTTTAAAAATGCTTCCAAATCCTGTCTGGAAACGGCCACCTGGGCGTAGGCGAAAGTTCTGGACGGATGTGGTTAAAGAGGATTTAAAGTCACTCGGCATCGAAAGACAGTTCAGGCGCGATGTTTCGTTTCGCAGGAAATGGAATAGTGACAGCTGGATGGAATGTGTTCAAATTGTGGCTGAAGACCGTGAAAAATGGACACGGCTGACTACTAGGACGGCACACCTCGGTGAAGATGCGGAATGACCGCGTCAGGCGAAAGCCAACCGATTAAGTCAAGTAAGTCAAGTCATGTCTACTGGGCTCTTCAGTTTTTGGTTCATAACTTTTTTTAATCACTACTCGGGTAGCTAGGATGGCGCTTTTAAGAACATGGCATCATGGATAGTTTTGGCAATGGGATGTTGACCCTTAAATGATAGGTCTTCGTTAATCTTAGTGTTTGATGAATCAGGTACAGTTCACCTCCGCCGTTCAGTCCGCAAAGTGCACGCTGATTGCGAAATCGTGCTGCGGCGCGGTTGCGAGTATCCTCAGACAAGGATGTAGGATCACCCGGGCGGTGGGATCACTTGGGCAGTAAAGGCGAAAACCGCCCGGGTGATCCCACATCCCTGTCTGAGGATACTCGCAACCGCGCCGCAGCACGATTTCGCAATCAGCGTGCACTTTGCGGACTGAACGGCAGTGTGGAGGTGAACTGTATACTCAACCTAAGCCTTGAAAGGGGAGGAAACTCCTACCTGTGGCAAGCCACGACTGAGGTGTGAAATCAACGCGGGAACGAAATGCCCGGAAACCAGTTTTGGCAACCCTGTCCGGTCATTCCCTCGTAAGTCTGACAAACCTTCTGAAACCTCCTCCTCATGAATTTTTACCTTCCCCTAGCTCGTTTAGGTATTTGTGGGTGTGGGTTTGTGTGTGTGTTCGAAATCATCGGTGTGTAAGGGTGCTCGTCATCCTGGATGTGGATAAAGGAAATTCTGTGTGGTGCTGTGTGTGTGCTGCGTGTGAATTGCATCAATCGAGTTCTAACGAAGTCAGCCAGTCGTGCTGTTTTGGAAACACTCGCAGGCATCGATTTAGACACCTCTTCTTTCGGCTCAGCTCGACTCCGAACAATGGCCGATTGGCTCAGCCGTGCATATGTGCTTCAGAATTCACTTCCAGGATTTACATCCAGCTTGAAAGTTATCATGTGAGCTTCAGCACTGTTGTCCCTTAGCAGCATCTTCATTACCTTACGAACTGTAACAATAAACACACGACGCTAAACTGGATTGAATTTTTTTTCTGTGCAACTACATCTGAAGCGGCCATTGCCAAGGTTCGTGGCTGAGAACTAGAAAAATCGTTGTGGCAGCAAACATCTCTTTGTGAACAGACATGAGCTACAATCAGGTTAGAGTTTCATAAATTGAGTTGCTAGATTTCGTCACCAAGAAAAACGAGTTATTTAGCGTTGGCCAGACGGCAGCTACGAATTCGTTCTTCCACTGTTTCCCTGAATTTCTGGAGGTGAAGGAGGCCAAGAACTACAGTACAGAAGTATAATCACTTCACTCATTGCAGTCAACTGATAGTGAGTGGACTGTGCGCGTCCTTGTGGCGCATTTGGAGTAGGCAAACGGCGTTTTATCCATGTACTCTACTAAAAAGAAATGGGCGACCAATAGACTATGTTTCGGAGAAAATTTACCTTGATGGGTAGCTAATCTAGGACGCAGTGGACGAGGAGATTGATTTTACAATATGCCTGCTTGAATGTCAATATTGTATACCTATTTTATAAGTAAAAGAGCACGGCTGTCTGTATGGCAATGCTTTCATATGTGGTAGGATACAAAATCACTCGCTCGTAGGATTCGCTTAGAAGACGCGTGTTTCGCGTCTTTAGCGTCTATCTTAACATATCCCTTCAAAACCAACTTTTTGCAGCTTTAAAAATTGTTAAGGATTTAAATGAGGAGGACTATCCAACAATATAATGCTTGCTAAGGTTCAGTTTTGAAGAAATTAGTGAGGGATATGGTCTTAGGACCGTCATACAGTGAACTGAGCGCTGTGCAGCGGCATACTGTATTTGTATGCACTCTATGGCACCCTGAAGACTTCACCTCAAACTTGATTGTTCAAAATCAAAACCTAGCAAACAATAACAATTAATAACTCTTCTCATCAAAATCTTCAATATTCTTTTCTTAACAGGAAAAGGTTTGATTTAGAGGGAGACTTCAAAAAGAACCCTAAAGTTTCCGCGTCGATTCTGACTAAACCCGACGAGCGGTATTGTATCCTCTGTTTCAGAATGAAATTTATTTCCGATCATCGAGTGCGTCTGCGTTCGTATGCCGCCTCTCTTTCTCCCCACACTCTCGCTGTCTCTGCCCTCGCTTCGCACAAGCGCGCGCAAAGGAACAGAGTGAAATTGGCTTCGAAACAGAGGATACTTAGTTCTCAAGAACTCTTGCAGGCCTCAAACATCAGTGGTGGATACCCCTCGAGGATTAAAAAAGTGAAGAAGCCAGACACACCCTCTTCGCAAACCACGAGATCCACCTCATCATCATAAAACAAGATCGTCTGAATGATTTGAAGATCGTTCCACAATAAAAGGGAATGTCTATTAATAGCCGGAAAACTCGAGACTTACCTCATTCTCGCATTCTAACTTCGAGAGATAGCTGCGTCATCATCGTTCCGCTTCCACCAGTCATGCCATGGTGTGACTCTCCCAGCATACAATACCCGCACTAATTTTCTCCAAAAAAGCCGCAAAAGTCACGAAATCGCGACTTTTGCGATTTTTCGTCACAACTCCGCCCAGAAAGCTCCGTTTGAGTCATGAAGGACATATTTCGAATCAGCATCGAGAGCTCTTTCTTTTGAGCTTTCGCATGTCTTACGGCCAAACAAAGCATATAGGACTAACTCAATCAATCGAGTTGGCGAAGAGGAAATTCAAGTATTTTCTGATTATTTGACGTAATTCCACGTCCACCCCAACAGTGGTAACGTGATGGACAACAGTTTAATAAACTGTCTGCTGCTGACCGACTTTTTTCTGCGAAATCTCGATTTTTTGACTTTCTAAACCCGAATATGTCACCATTTCTACAGCCACAAGCCTCCTCTTGCTTAGATTTACAGAGAGTAGCAATGTTTCTCATCAACTGTGTCTGAATCCACCCATGGTGGAGAACTTGGAGAGAATTTAGGCCGTGAAAAGTGGTTCGCAGCGACGTCAAATGAGCGATCTGACTGCAGCCCTTCCAAGAAGGCCCGTACTCCCTCTCAGGGGCTGGTAATATTTGCAGCTGCTCGCTGTACATGATAAATAGTTCGGAAAACCACCTTAGATTGTTTGCCATCTATTCTTTTCAAGCTCAAAATCGTGTAGTGATAATCGATAACTTCTATCTATTCTCCGATACCCACGATCAGCCGCTTCCCGAAATTTAGAATACTGGTGGTAAGGGCTTTCCAATTGTGTAATGTTTGCTTCTTTAAAGGCAGTGTTTACGAAAAAAAAGTGTTTCAGTTTCCACTAGGAATGGGTAGTGGAGGGGCACACTGTAACGTTGACGTTGAAAGAACGCATGAAAACGAGCCAGGAAGAGCCCCAAAAGAGCCCAAAGTTGCCACTTCGAGCGCAAGGCAAACCCCAAAAGCGCAACACACGCCCACCGACGTGAACAAATTAATGCTTAAGATCGTGTGATGAGCGATGATCTCCTATCAATAGCAACGTTCTTCCCTTCATTCTGAACTTCTCTCTTCACTCAGGTCAGCTCGCATAGATCGGCTTCAAAAGACGGAAGTTACAAGCCTCGGACAACTCGTCCACCATGTTTTCTTAGCTCAGTCTTTGAAGGACCATAACTCCGTCCCCAAAAAGTCTTGTACGATTTCAGAGACATCATTGGAATCAGCATGGGACCGTTTTCAAGATAGGTGGAAAAACAGAACAACGATTTTCTCCGTGAACACTGCCTTTAAGTTCGGGTGAATCCTTCGGTTTCTCAGATCTAAAGGAGTAATTTATCGTTAGTCCCTCGCTTTGCGTGTCTGCGTCTCTGCCTCTCCGCGCCCCCACTTTTGATGGTGTCGAAAGCGCACTGTCTTGCCTGCCTCGCTCCACGCGAAATGGATCGATTTCCGTGGGTGACGATAAGTGCGGTGGTTGAATCAGTAAGAAGAGAGCAGAAAGAACAGGAAGGGAAGGCGATCACACGGAAGATCCCCGAGTCATTAACGGGTAGGGATAGGCTAGAAAAATTTCAGCGAAATGGATAGTCCCTAGCTCATCAGCGAAGACAGACAGGCTGAAAAGGAAGTCACTCCTTTTCAAACGGAATCAGTAAGAAGAGAGCAGAAAGAACAGGAAGGGAAGGCGATCACACGGAAGATCCCCGAGTCATTAACGGGTAGGGATAGGCTAGAAAAATTTCAGCGAAATGGATAGTCCCTAGCTCATCAGCGAAGACAGACAGGCTGAAAAGGAAGTCACTCCAAGGGGCTACTTATTAAATATACTAAATTTAAATATTCAATGTAGAGAATTGAACTTTACGGATGGTTCCCAGATCATCGGCTTATTCCTACCGCAGCGTTGAATCACAACGCGGCGCTGTCGACGCCATGCGATGCTATACCACGCGGTAAGTTATTCATAGGCATTCATGAGCCACGTAGTTGGAATCTGACAGGCTTTCAAAGAATTATCTTTGAAATTTTTCTATATGCATGGCGACAAATTACATAGATGACTAAACATCGCACAAAGTCCGTTTCAACATCAAGGCTGAGGCACGCGTAGCTTCCTGTATATGCGAAGCGTCCGCTCGCGACTTGCTCAAACATTTGCGTCCAAGTCTTTTTTTCATGGTTCTCATCTCCAGTGTATTAGTTCTGCTAAGCCACGTACTGTCGTTCTCGGGGTCAGATTCCTGTCGGCATTTGCCTACTACGGCTAACTCATCATGCGACATGTGATAATCGTGCTGGGACCACTTGATCCCGGGGCTATTCACCTTTCTCTTAGCACGATTATCACGTGTCGCATGATGAAACCGCCGTGGTCATCGATTGCGGACCGGAATTCGGCTCCGAGAGCGATAGTAATTTAAATCTATCACAAATCTGCCGACATCAAGACTGCGCCTCATCCGGCTTGTCGCATACGCGACGCTACCGCTCGCGCGGACTTTTCGATCCCAAACAAAGCTTTTTTCATTTTTTCGTTTTCAGGCGTTAACCTGTTGCTCATTCGAATTGCCGAGCTGCAGCGCAACGCAACGCTGCCAAATTTATGCGACAACGCTTTGCACGGTCAATTTTCTTTGTCGTGTTTTGGAATTACTACGGCTTTTAATTCGAATTTTCCACGCATCTGATAATATAAAATCTGCGGTGCACGTGACGCGACCGCTCGCTCAGAATCGCGTGGACGACTACTGGCGTAATTATTTATCTATTCGAACAAACAACAAAACCGCGAATAGTCGAAGTACGTTCTTGAACAAGTTCTCATCAAGATCAAACACGTCTTCACTACGTGGCTCATGAATGCCTATGAATAACTTACCGCGTGGTATAGCATCGCATGGCGTCGACCGCGCCGCGTTGTGATTCAACGCTGCAGTAGGAATGAGCCGATGATCTGGGGACCATCCGTAAGGTTCAATTCTCTACATTGAATTCGAGACGTTGATATTTAGGAAGTAGCCCCTTGGAGTGACTTTCTTTTCAACCTGTCTGTAGTGGCTGATGAGCTAGGGACTCGTTGAATCCCCTTCTAGCCTATCCCTACCCGTAGATGACTCGGGGATCTCCCGTGTGATTACCGTCCCCTCATGTTTCTCTTCCTGTTTTTTCCGCTCTCTTCTTACTGATTCAACCCCCGCTCTTATCGTCACCCGCGGAAATGCCCACGGAAATCGATCCATTTTGCGTGGACTTCGCTCATTGAGCGAGACAGGCAAGACAGTGCGCTTTCGACACCATCAAAAGTGGGGGTGTGCATGGCGCGGAGAGGCAGAGACGCAAAGCGAGGGACTAACGATAAATTACTCCTTTAGATATGAGAAACCGAAGGATTTGCCCGAACTTAAACAAGCAAACATTACACCATTCGAAAGTCCTTACCACCAGCATTCTAAATTTCGGGAAGCGGCTGATCGTGGGTTTCGGAGAATAGATAGAAGTTATCGATGATTACTACACGATTTCGAGCTTGAAAAGAATAGATGGCAAAAAATCTGAGGTGGTTTTCCGATATATTTATCATGTACAGCGAGCAGCTGCAAATATGACCAGCCCCTGAGAGGGAGTACGGGCCTTCTTGGAAGGGCTGCAGTCAGATCGCTCATTTGACGTCGCTGCGAACCACTTTTCACGGCCTAAATTTTCTCCAAGTTCTCCACCATGGGTGGATTCAGACACAGTTGATGAAAAACATTGCTACTCTCTGTAAATCTAAGCAAGAGGAGGCTTGTGGCTGTAGAAAAACCTGACATATTCGGGTTTACAAAGTCAAAAAACCGAGATTTCGCAGAAAAAAGTCGTTTAGCAGCAGACAGTTTATTAAACTGTTGTCCATCACGTTAACACTGTTGAGGTGGACGTGGAGTTACGTCAAATAATCAGAAAATATTTGAATTTCCCCTTCGCCAACTCGATTGATTGAGTTAGTCCTATATGCCTTGTTTGGCCGTAAGACATGCGAAAGCGCAAAAGAAAGAGCTCTCGATGCTGATTCGAAATATGTCCTTCATGGCTCAAACGGAGCACTTTGGGCGGAGTTATGACGAAAAGTCGCGATTTCGCTACTTTTGCGGCTTTTTTGAATAAATTAGTGCGGGTATTGTACTTCCTCACAAAGTACGGTGAATTCCTAGTTATTTCACTTCTTGACTTCGGTTCGGAAAACGAGTTCATCGAATTTGATAGAGTTGCGCAGACGTTTGACCGGATGAGAACAACTCTCATTTGCTTCTTTCAGGCTCTGGAGACGGCGACTCCACTGAAACGAACAGTTTTCATGGATGCTAGCGATACCTTTCGTTCCCCATTGAAGGTTGGCGCAGACTCGGTGCACCTATGTTATATGCCACCGAGTTTGCGCCCCAACCTTCAATACGGAACGCAAAGTATCACTAGAATCCGCGCCGACGTTACGTAAGCCAGTAAAGCCATCTGCCAACATCGTGCCCGAGTTTTAACAGCGAATTCAGTATTGTTCTGATCACACTTCAAAAAGTTCGTTCGGTACGGAATATAGACTTCAAAGGTCCTGCGAACTCCTGAAGCCAGCCAGAATTCATGCACAAATCGAAATCAGAAAGCTACTATTGATCGGAACGCTAAACTGATAAAACTTGTGGGATGCCTTCGACTCACTTTACGCTTTAATTCGTTCAGGACCACGAAGCCGAGTGTGAAATCGCGAGTTGTGGAATGTTTATTGAGCCTGATTATCCAAGACACAGAAGAGTAGGAGCCTCGGCCTAGTTCGTCCTTTCAAATGCGACGCCGAGAGGGGGGCATTCACGTTGTCGTGGGATAACATTTAGCCTGCCAAACTGGTCCGAGACTCCTACCTTTCTGTGTATTCGATCAACAAACTTGTTCCTTGGTCCATGTTATCACCCACTTTACCATTACAGCCATAATGGACTGGTTTTGGCTTCCCGTAGAGTTAATATATAAGTGGAGGCCTATTCCAGAAAATACCTCGTTGGCATCAGAGGCGGGGATTAAATTGCTCACTCTCATACCGTATTTAACCGAAATATTCTTACATAGTTAAAACTTAATTTTTGGCGAGTAATAAACGCTGTGGATCAAGACAAATGGCCATCTGTGAATGTGCGCTTACTAAGAAACATGCCGTTGAAAACCCGCAAAAGCACTGGAAGGAACAAAGCTATGTTCTCGTACCGACCAAAGCTTTAATTTTATCCCATACTCTTAGAAAATTTGCCGCGTCAGTGCCGGAAAAGTACAGCGACACTCGACTGTGCCGAAATAGTTCCGCGATAGTACCGCGGCGGCTCCGTGATCAAGCGATTTTGTTGCCGTGTTTTCAGCCTCGACATCGCCGCGATAGTACCGCAGCGGCTCCGCGTTAGAACCGCGCTGGCTCCGCGAGGATGCAGCAGGGAACCCGCGTGGAAAACGATGTACTATCCTGTGTGGTAAAACGAAATTCTCGCCGGTTCAATTACCCAAGTTTGAGGTACAGTCCGTATTTCCTTGGGCGCAAAGCGGCGGTAACCTCTGTCCCTATTAGACAGAAGACGTAACGACCGCAGGTGCGTATTTTTGTTCTTAGGCCCCACTAGTTGTATTATCATTCTTAAATAACTTCATATCAGATACACTCCCGGAGCCGCCGCGGCACTATCGATAAGCCGAAGCGGCACTGCCGCATCGCCACTGCGGCTCCGCGGTAATTCCTCCGCGAGAGTACCGTCGCGGCTCCGCTAGAGTGCCGCCTCCATGCCTGTAGGCTCCGAAGCGGCACTGTCGCGGAGCCGCAGCGGCAATTTCTCTCAGAGTAGGAGACCTTCCGGAGGTCCACCTCCGTTGTTGGTTGAGCCGAGAAATCGTTTCCCGTCTGACCAATAAATACAGTCAAGCGGTATCTACGATGAGGACAGTCGACATCGAGCCAGTCGAAAACTCAACAACTCTAGATTTGAAGTTGTTTGAAAGCTTTAATACCCAAAAATTACTACAGTTTACCGAAATGTTAAAAGGACATTGGGCGGTTGCGGTCGATACACTAGAACTATGGTGGAAAATCTGGCACTTTGCCAGATTTCGTCATCGATCGACAGCACAGCTGATTTCCTGGGTAGGTTACTGTTTCTCTTTTTTTTTCGCGCCTGTTCTTCGCGTTTGTTCGGGCTTGGTCGTGTTTTTATTTCAAATTCTGCTCTCAAATTGAAAAAAAGCCTGCGAATTTACCTCATGCACAAAGAAAAGCCCCTAATCGGAACATTTAAAAAGTCAGAAACAAAAATAAAGCTAAAACAAACAAGAAAAATAAGAAGGAAGAACGTAACTCACCCAGAAAATCGGCTGTGCCATGACGAAATCTGGCAAAGTGCCACGTTTTCTACCGTAGTTTTAGTGTGTAGACCGCAACCGCACCATAGCTTTTTGAGCTTGCGGTAAACTGTCGTTAGCGAAGTACACACTCGAATTTTTCGGAACGGGATATGTAGATATTTGCTCAAATACTGCGAATGATCAGGACGCGGCCATTAGCGGGCGACCACTGCCACATTCGCAGCACCGCCTGGCTTTGATCGCAAACGATGATCTACCGCTTCGGAACATCAATTCACTGGACTGAAAATACCGAGGCTACCATATATGACCTCCCATTCTGACGAGCTTGTGGCACCGCCGCCGTTTTCGATGGGAAATTGGCAAGCAATTCCGAAACGTCCAGTTTGTCTGATTCGCGCACATCTCGCCATTAGCGCGCACTTGCGGAAACTAGCAGTGCGCGTAAGCTCGTCCGCGCCCTGAGCCTGTACGTGCGTAAGAAACTGCTATTCGAACTTATTCTGAACGCTTTTCTTCGCTGTTTCTTCACGATTCGATAGCTCACCAACAAACAACCTCAGTTTTGAGTCAAGCTCGAGGATGAAAATCATCGTAAACACTGCCTTTAAAGAAGGGGGTAACTTGCCCTCGTTCGAGCATGTACATCGTTATCAAAAAGTTGTGCTTTCTGTGTACAGGTGGTCACTAATACTAGTAGTACATTACGAGCTTCTACGAACGTATATAGACATTTGCACATTCGTAAAAAACCAGCCTGGTATTCCCGGAACGCTAACCGAGTTTTAGCCACGCGCCTTCATATATGTATTTATCTTCTCTGTTCTTTTGTGCTTGGGCATCTATTCTGCCCTATTTATTTATTTATTTATTTAATTATTTATTTATTTATTTATTTATTTTCTTATTAATTTATTTATTTGTTGCGCTCGTGTGAACGCGCTAAAAACACAATTGAAGAATGTTAACAAAACATAATTAGAAAAGAAAAAAATACAACAATGCTAAAACAGTAAATCTAAAGCAAATTAAGTAAAAACAACACTACAGTTAAAATAAAACTGCAGTAATTAGGGTATTTCTGAAGTGGATTCCCGCAATACTTGTTTGTTAACGCACAATATCGAGTAACGTGTATGATTTTGCTCAACGTATTGTCTTTTCAAAATCGATCTTCGGCTGCATGGAAGTATTTGAGGATCTGCGAGCTATACTATCAAATAAATATCCGTCAATCAGAACCCCAGGCGAAACCTGAGCCGGACTAGAGGGTTCTTCTGATGATACGGGGAGCTTAATGATCATGGCCTTACATCATCGGCCACTATTCAAGGGCTCAATTACGTGAGCTCCCTTTTAACGTCACTTCTACATAGTTCTGGGAATGAAAGGGGTAATTTTTGTTCCACCGGAGCTGAAATTATTGACTACAACTGCCACGGTAAGTACATTTTCTACTTCATCTGGGAGAGACATACATATATGCGTTTATTGCCCTGATCACATGCTTTCGCTTGGGTATTCTTTGGTGATGATAACATTTGCACTTTAATTTGGGTCTACCAACGTAATTCTTAGAGAATCTCGCCAATCTCGCGCCCGAGCACTCAAAGGTTATGCGTATACGAGGTGTTCTAGTTCTGAAAGTCATTAGAAATGCTCACGAACAAAGGGAAGTCAGGTGGAGGAAGCAGTAGTGATGTCAGGCCCGACAAACGACATGGCCCCGGGGGACCCATTTCTCTGGAAATCGATCCCTCCACTTGTTTTCCACTCATCTAGCATCTTTGGCTGACTTTCTCTCAAATTTTCATCACATTGGCTAATGAATACCCTTTGCTTGATAGGTCGGTCCGTGGTCTAGCTGGCAAATGGACTTGGCTGGAAGTCGACTGCCCATGCATTTGCCGATTTCAGTGCCTTACCCGGGCAAAGGATTTATTCGTAGACATTAAATTCGTTGCGCGGAAGGAGCAACGAGTCAAGTGGTTAACGGCCATGAATTTTTGAAGTGAACGACAAAACGGATTATGGTGAAGAGGCGAACGGGGAGAATTGAATCAGTGGACACTTCTTGATGTCTTCTCCTCTCCTTTTCGTGAATCTCTGCTGGCCACTGCATGACTTGTCATCGTTAGTTGGACCAAATCCGGACACGGGAAGGAGCACTTCGACCCGCTTCGCCAGCAGTTACCACCGCTTCCATGTGAAGTACTCCATCTCTCGTTTTTCACGAACGAATTTCCTCGGCATCCCATGGGTAAAAAGCAAGCCAGCATGCCTTCGGGACTGGAAAAATCGGCTTCCGCCCTTGGCGCCAGCTTTGCCTGCCTCTATCCCAAATTCATCTGCTGCTCATGCTGGTGAAATGTCATTTCCAACGATATGGTACATATCTGTCTGGGCTTAACTTATATTCTGAGACAGCAGCCCTTGATCCACATGTGTACTCTATTATGTCTTACACAATTTGGACTTCTAGAAAAGTAAATTTTGGTTGGATCTTGCTTCGAACCAAGTACCGTGCGATAAACTTGGCCGTCTGGAAATATTTGAGACCCTTCTCTGATATCCTTCAGTAGCTTTCCATAATTCCCTCGATCACAAAGACGCTCATCAAATTTACGTGAAATCTTGTCGTAGAGTACTTGGAGCAATTCAAAACGGATGTGTTAGATATCCAGCACGAGAATTCATTCATTAATAAACAAGTTAGTTGTTTCTAAACGGCAGCTCGGAAACATTTTTCTCTCAAACAACATTGAAAATAAAATCTGCATTTTGAAGCCACATCCGCCTGCATTCCACTACTACCAATAAACCTACGTGAAGAGAGCGATGGAAATTAAGTTCTCAAGACCCTGCTTTAGTGCACACAGAAAACGGCGTATTGTGGCGATTTTTTTTGCGCGCAAAGCCCCGCACCTCGTGGACGATGCCTCTAAAGGTAGCACACACGCTCGTAAACGTGGTTGAGATAAGTACGGAAATAGAATTGTATAACTCAGAACTCAATGCCTACGCATTTTGAAGCGTCAAAAACGACCCACAATGCCGCTACACGAGTAAGAGGTCGGCCCCGCCACGCATGCCTCCGCCCCCTGTAATCATCGTCCTCCTCCAAAAACAGGGCTGCATGCACGAACGCGAGTGTAAAAAAGGGGTTGGGGCATCAGCGCCTTTCGTGATTGCCCTGCGAGTGCGTGCTGAAGATAATTAGTAATCGGGGTCTCAGCCTGGTCTCAGCTGACGCACCCTCCTAGGTAAGGTTGGCGAGTGGACGATTTTTCAGTGACCTCCAGCCCTCGCACTGCTAAAATCAAACGCTCCGAAAAAAAAACCTTGCTTCAACCCCTTCGTAACACTTGGGATCGTGCATACCGCCCCAGGGGTGCTGGGCCATTTTCAACATCGACAACTTTTGTGGGTGCAATAAGTACAATAGGTAAACCATATAGGTCGACGACAATGGAAATGGCTCAGGACCCCTGTTTTGGAGGAGGACGCAAATACAGGGGGCGGAGAAATACAGAGGCGGGGCCAAGTTCTTACACGAGTTACGGCATTGTGGGTCGTTTTCGATACTTTAAAATGCTTAGGCGTTGTGTTCTGAGCCATAAAATTCTATTTTCGTATTTATCTGAACCACGTTTACGAGCGTGTATGCTGCCCTAAATCGACATAACAGATTTTCACTGCAATATCACCTTATTATGAACAGATCGTAACGGCTTTGCTGGTGGAAAACTGTCAGGGCTTGTCCTGGGATCGAATTGATTTCTAGAAGGATGTTCACATTTTTCGACAAATCACAAGAGTCAAAAGAACCACATTTGCATGCCAATCTATTCGCATCACTGGAAGGATCATAAAAAATTTGTTGAAAGCTGGCGATTGGGTGCTTTGTGCGCTAAACAAAACGCGGCTTTTGAAAAAATCTGCACGGTATTGTACTTTGGCAGGGCGCGATGAAAATGACGACACTGCTATTATATACCTCCACAGTGGTAAGACACCTAGAGAGCTGATACACGGGTTGCTGATCTATTACAAGAAAGCGGACAAGTTGAGCCGCTTTCTGCGATTTGAAATATCGCAGTATTACATTCGGGACCACATTAGTCGAGTGGACGAGTCTGACGTTTTGAACTGTGAGGAATGGGATAATCTGCCCGTTTTCGTGTATTCTGTGAACAGTTTGTGGTATACAGGGGCAAAGCGATGGTAGGCTGCGCTACGCTGCTCCTAACACTGCGTTTTCTAAAGCCACTATCTTGCAGTCTGTAAAATACTGACAAGTAAGATCGTTTGTTCCGAAACTGCTTCTCCAAGCAAACTGTTAGCTCTTTCTCAGGTTTCCAGACCTTGGAAGGGAAATTCGCGAGCCTTGTTTATCCACGTCGGATTTCAAGGTTTTCTCTCACAAATGGGTTGTTTTCTTAACTGCATAAAGCTGGCAGAAAGCAAGACTCTCATTGTCAGATGAACCCGAAAATCACTTTTTCAGCCGACGTCGACAAAAATGGGGGGCCACTTCACCGTTTGCCGCCCGCCCACTTCCCGTTTGTTTGCGGGTACTTCCGGCAGAGTCTACGCTTTGGGTTCATTACGGGACTACAATTGGATTGTTTTGGCCCATAGAAGCACTGATGTGATAGCGGTAAGGCCGTGAAAGCTAATTGGTTCAATCTCAGCATCAACATACAATCGGGAGAGAGGCGACTCAAATTATATGGCAACGCCGTCCCAATCAAGCCATGCTTCTCTATCGTTTCTCCCACTCTTTCGTTTTCCACTCTTCATCTCGAAAGGCCTTCAGATGAAGCAAGCTGCTGACGATCGAGCGCCATGTACCACCACTCACGAACCCTAGTGCTGCCGTTTGACTCCTGAAGTACTAGGTCTATAGTATATCGGCAGCAACAAGCCACGTGACATAGTATTTATTATCTATATCGATTGCGCATTGATATGACTCATATACACTGTCGCACTCGTTTGTCACGGGAGGTACACCATAAATCTTAGATGTACGTAGTCATGATTTCACGATGATCCCTGTGTCTGCTCTGAAGTTTTTTTTTTGAAATTATCGACACATCATTGTGGAATTGTAATGTTCACGATGAAAATCGCAGTCTTATTTTCGGAGATTCTGTCCTGGTATGCTAATGGAGTATAAAAAAGTGAAGCCGGCGCAACCGCTGGAGCCTGGCTACTATACATATGGTCTCCGTTTTCGTTTTAGGCGGACGCACGAAACAGGCGGCTGGCCATGCGGAGTTGGCGGCCTCGTTGGAGAATGGGGTTTCGATTCGCGCGGGATGATCTACCGTCGCAGCCTCGTCCAGCTATCAGACTAAAGTGATTGCGCGAACTCTACTTCGGCGACTCGACAAAATTTTCGAATAATCGCGTTTTCGACTGCCGAATTGACTCAATTTTTCGAATAATCGAATGGCCAAGTTTTCGATTAACTCAATTTTCGCAAATTTTAACATTGAGTTTTTAAAACACCTTAATTCGACTGTTTTACTCAAATCACATTTTTTTCATTTCTCGAACCAGGAGCGTAACGCGTTCGAACATTGAAGTTTCCGCGATATTCCATCGCGGAACCGGGCCTCGAGCTATCGCGGGACGATCGCAAAAATTGAACCCCGGAATTTTGACAAATGGACCCTAGATTCGTGTTCAGCACATTGGATTACCTCTACATACAAGTTTAGAGCAAAATGCGGAAATTTTATTCAGAGCAACCTGAAAATTCCGTGAGGGGGTACCTTTACCCTATCGCCAAGCTTTCGAAAACGCGTATAACTTTTTTCAGAGTGCTTTTAGGCAGCTGCAAAGAGCGCAATCGGATTCTACGTTCAAAATAAAAAATGTACATTTCATCCGGAATGACGAGGCAGACTTAAAAGCACAGTTCCAGCTCAGGGACGCACTCTGAGATTTCCACATATTATAAAGTAGACCTATCCCGTATAACACCTGCCAAGTGCGAGCTCTCGATTCGTCTGAGTCAGCGATTCGAGCTCAACAGTGGCAAGATGAGCGACGATGAATGCTACCGTTCTCCCACTCGTTCTCAGCCTCTCTCTTTATCCAGGTCAGCTCGCATAGATCGGTTGCAAATACCGGAATTCGCAGGCCTAGGAAAACTTGTCCACCAAGCTTCCGCAGCTCAATTTTTGCGGGACCATAACTCCGTTCCCTAGGGGTCTTGCACGATTCCAGAGACATCATTGGAATCAGTGTCAGAACGTTTTCAAGATAGGCAGGAAAACAGAAAAACAACTCTGAGGTTGAACTGTGCCTTTGAAGGCAGTGTTCACGATGGATATCTTTTTTTCTGTTTTCCCGCCTACCTTGAAAGCGGTCCTATGCTAATTTCAATGATGTCTTTGGAATCATACAAGACCTTCTGGGAACGGAGGTATGGTCCCTCAAAAATTGAGCTGGATAAGCATGGTGGACGAGTTGTCCGAGGCTTGTAACTTCCGTCTTTTGAAGCCAGTGTATGCGAGCTGACCTGAGTAAAAAGAGAAGTTGAGAATGAAGGGGAGAGCGGGGCTTTCGATTGGAAACCAGCGCTTATTTCACGATCTCAAGTTTTCATTTGTTCGCGTTGAAGGGCGGGCGTTGCGCTTTTGGGGTTTGCCGCGCGCTCACAGGCTCGTTTTCATGCGTTCTTTCGAAGTTAACGTTACAGTGTGCCACTCCACTACCCACTCCTAGTCGAAACTGGAACACATTTCTTATCGTGAACACTGCCTTTAAAGTGGTTACCTTGTCAGAGTAATACTGTTGGAGCCAACACTTATTTTTTAATGTCCGTTAGTAAATTCCAATGAAAGAATTTCAAAACCTCCCGGAAACCGAACCTAATTCATTGTTGGAGAGAAATGCATCTCAGAGGGATCACAGCTTAAATGAGCAAGCGAAAATCTCCCTTGGAGACTAGAACCGTGGAAATAGTAGCCGGGTGTGAGTTTAACATATAGTCGTCTATTTCGAGACCTTCAAAACTCATGGAGGGGTCTCCGCCATCATGGTCCGCAATTACGTCTTCGAAAACTGGTGACTCAGTTTCGGTTAACCACATGAAGAAATTTACCTAACGGTGACTTTTTTGACTCGAAACAGTCGACTATCGAGTTCATTCGACTATTACGGTCTATCGAATAATCGAGTCTTCGAATAACTCGGAATTCCAAAATTTCGTTTAACCGAGTAGTCGAATGACTGTTTCAGTCGATACCAAGACTCAATGACTCGACTCGACATGTAACATTTACAGACGATTTTCTCATATCTGATCTCCGTCCCTCAGCGTGGACACATATTCTACATCTACTCATAAAATCTCAATTGGAGGACTCGCTTTTGAGCTGTTTTCAGCAGATTCCGAATAAGCGATGATTTATCGTGACGCTTAGAAAAACTTTATCACCTGTTCTTCTCTCTGTCCCATTACCTGAATCTCCGGTTTTCACCATCTGCATGAACTTTGAATGAAACAGATATTCCTGAGCTGTGTTATGAAGTTATTGGGGGACATTCACCGGTGTTCCCTTAGAAATTAAATCTATTTTTCCACTGACCTCCTCACCTCCATTCTTCATTTTTCAATCTGTGCGACCTTTCTGTTTTTACACAGCAAAAATTGCAGGATGGGAGCAAGCTTTCGAGTTGTTTTTGCGAATTTTGTGAAATTTCGATTTTTTGGCGTGATTGCATTTTTTACCGTATTTCACGCCTGAAAACTTTGTCCCAAGATTTGAAGACCCATTCTGCCCCTCTTGCATGAATTTCGTATGGAGCGGATGTTCCTGAGCTGTCTACATAGACTCTGTTTCATTCCAAGTGAACTCATGTTTTCGGTTATCACAGCGCGGAGCGGTGGTTTTTTCGTCGAAACCTCCTTATCACTAGTTATATTTCACCGAGACCCATCGCTCCGCTGCTGGTGATAATCGAAATCAACAGGTCACTGGGGATGTACCAGAGCTTAGCTGTCGGGAGTTTCGACAATTTTTTTCGACCTAGTTACAACAATTTTTTCCAACTGGCGAAAAAATGTTTAGAATTCTGCAGCATTTATCGACAACAACACAATTATTTCAAGTTCTCAACAACTTCCTTCCCGAATTCGGAGCAATTTTTCGGTTTTCGACCTGTTCTCGACAGGTTTTCGACATATTCTGCACAAATACCTCTTTAACCTGCGTGGTGTTGAAGCTGACAAACAGACGTTCAATGCACGACGTTAGATGGAAATCAGTTCCTGTGTTAGATGTTGAAAACTGGTTTGCTCCAAACTTGCAGTTACGTGATGACTTATGTATGGACAATTTAGTAAGATACCCTACCACTCTTGATATTCTGTCAGAAGGAACGCAATGGCACACTTCCGCTGTTTCAAGCGTCCTTATGTAATAACCTCCTTCAACATAAACTCTCTTTTCTATGTGGCTATTCAACTATATACAGATTGTAAGGGTTCAGATTTGAACGGAAATGTGAATTTCAGATCTTCATACAGTACAATGTTCGAACTCAAACCGTAGCGATCATTATAGCATTAGATGACCCTTTTCATTAGGATCTTAGAGAATCTTTTAGATCCAAAGTTCGGCTCTGAAAAGATACGCGTCCTCGTGCGCCTTCCGACCAAATTTTACTTGCGGTATTGTGTTTTGTGTCACCTTAAAGGCACAGGACGCCCAAAAATTATTTTTCAGATTCTATGCTTATCTTGGAGAGAGCCACTCTCAGATCACAATGGTATCTCTGGAATCGTCCAAGACCCTCTACGAACGGAGATATGGCTCTTGAAAATGCCTGCATTTTGAGGGCGAAAATTTCGCGGACGAGTTGTCCCAGGCCTGTATTTCTCTTCATTCGCAATAGCTGCACGCGTGCAAAACAGGATGAGGAGATAGACCGGAAATGAACGGAAGAACGACGACTTGTTAGAATTCATCCATCTATCAAGCCGCTATCGAGTTCGAAAATCTGGTAGGGGGCCGGGCCTGTGGTGGTGAGCGAAGGGGGTCGGGCCTGTGGTGGTCGCTTATATCTCGCTTATTTGAAGGAATTGAGATCTTGCATTTGGCACTTGTTATACAGGATGTGTCTCCTACACAATCAAACAAAAATCACAAAATTCACGTCTGAGGGTGTACTGTGCCTTTAAAGGCACCGGACACCCAGAAAATTAATTTTCAGATTGCATGCTCATCTTGGAGAGAGTCACACGCTGATCACAGTGGTTTCTCTGAAATCGTCCAAGACCCCCTTCAAACAGAGTTATGGCTCTCCAAAGATGCCTAGATTTTGAGGGTGAAAAACTGGTGGACGAGTTGTCTAAGACCTGTATTTCTCTTCATTAGCAATCGTTGCGGTTGAGAAAGGCAGGATAAGGAGACAGTTCGGTAGTGGACTGAAGAACGACGACTTGTTCAAATTCATCCATCCATCGAGCCGCTATCGAGTTCGAAAATCTGTTAGGGGGTCGGGCCTGTGGTAGTGAGCGAAGGGGGTCGGGCCTGTGGTGGTCGCTTATATCTCGCTTATTTGGAGGAAATGAGATCTGGCATTTGGCACGTGTTATACAGGATGGGTCTTCTACAAAATTACATGAAAATCTCAAAATTCATATCTGGGGGTGTACTGTGCCTTTAATGGCAGTGTTCACGATGATTTTCGCTCGCGAGTTTTCCACTCAAAACAATGCGTTGGCTACCGGGTGTTACCAAAATTTTGGAGAAACGACGAGAAACGCAATAAATCATCTTATTTCAGTGACTTCATTCTCTGGCCTGGACTAGTTGTCCGGTTGGATGAACATGTTCACGGTAGTTGTCACCGGTGAAAAATTGGGCTAATCAAAAATGAAAGACTATTTCATGCAAAACAGTATTAGTTAGGGTCTGAAAGAATGTGCGAAACAACAGAAAGAGAGAATTGCAAAAGACGGGTCCACAAAAGGTTTTTATTGTCACAACAAACATTTCCACAGAGAGTAAAGAAGCGGACTGAAAGTAAAGGATTTCGTGCCCTTATTATGGTCTCTTCGTCATTTCAGTTCTACGCGGCGGCAAAACGTTCGATTTAGCGATTAATATCAAAATCGAAGATTATCGCGAACACTGCCTCTAAAATGAAAACGATGTTGCATATGAGAACTCTAAATACACAGAAGAACGTCTTCCATGGTTTATCCTGAAAAACAGCTCACAGAAATCATTTCAATTGAAGCATCGTCGAAATCGCGGGTGGCTCCGAGATCCGTGAATGAAGTGTAAATGCACCCATTCGAACTATGAACTGTCGCACTGCAAATGCTGCAGAGTGGTTACATCGGTCGTTTCACATAAGATTTTCTTTGAAGTTCGCCTCGCTGATCACCCCAAAGGCAAACTTATTGATGCACCGAATGGCATTTTAAATCTCTCACAATGTATAAGAGACAGGCTATGAGGATACGACTTTCTTAAGGAGTTGCTCTCAAAATGTCATAAAAACGTTGTATTTACAATTGCCTAGAGAATGTTTCGCCTTTTAGAAAACAGTTTGAGGGCGTATACCCCTACTATGATTTCATCCCGATCCATGTTGTGATGTGTTTCGAGTTGTTTTGAGTTTGAGTAAATGCTCAATCTACTAGCTCCAGCTTGCGATGTTTTATTCAGCGGTTTCCATCTTCGCCGAGACATCCCTCCGCCCAGATTTTCCACGATCTCGGCACCCTCCCGGCCCCACGTCAACGCCTCCGTCCTCCTCACCAAGACAACGTTCCGTCCAGGGTGACAAGTGTATTTCCCCTGCCTGCCATTTCCACCGAGCCAATGAGAACTGCGCTCGCGATCCTCATTACTCCATTCACGGCACCCCCGTCTTTTCCCATTCACGAAAAATCATGGGTCTTCTCGATTGCGCGTTGTGCAGAAAATGTTAATGGCATAGATGATCAATGTGTGAGATGGAGTGGTCTCCAATTCTAGGCGAGCCTTCTCCCGTCTTGGAACATGAGAGATGTTCCCACGCCTCAGCCTCCCCAATGATCGCATTGCGAATTTTCATTTCCTTCACTTCACCTCCGCTAACAATTGTTGCTAAAGGCTATCTCAGCGACGATTTGTAGTTTTCGACATCATATCGATTCTTTCAGTGTACCGTAGTCCTTGTAATAAAGAAACAGCGTTAAACGTAGTACCCGCTCTGAAAATATTAAACTTTGTCCTGTGATTCTCAAAGAATATGGGAGACCAACACACTGCAGTAGTTGAAATTGTTGTCATGCCAGGTTTGTTGTGATGCCACCTAGGGGTTAAGTGCCCGCAAAAGTGGTTGAGATAAGAACCTCATCTGGGTCATACGATGATCACGATCCTATTAAAATGTCCAAGTCATTGGAAGCGTGAAACACGAATCAAAACTACCGAACTTGAGCCTTGTTGAGCCAACCAAGCATGCAGTTTCCGCCCACTTCCTTTACAGTTTCCGCCCCTCGATATGTACAAACTCGTCCAAATTGATTGCTCGAATACAGTTAGGTCCATGTCGTGCCTCTTCAAGAAAGAAAACATTCGAATCTCACCCGCGGCTGAAGCTGACGGTTTGAATCTCACCGGCAGCTGGCGGTATGGTAAGCTTATCAGCTCCACCTTTCTCTCGGCCTGTATCGATTAGTGGGCCGGCGCACGCGACCACCCTCGCCAGCCGCGTATGAAGTTTAAATGATTTTCTTGAGGAGGCAAGTCACGGATATCTTATCATTTTTTCTATGAAAGCTTATTTTTTCATATCTCTCCGAAATGTTTAACTTTTTAAATGTCTTCTAAAAGTTGACTAGTTTTTCCAAATTATTATTATTTTCACAATTTTCATAATGATCTGACAACTTGTTTTAATGAATTTGTCCATAAAAATTTTAGAGAAAATTTAAGCTAGGATTGGTTACCGTCTCAGATATTGGCCTTATCGTACCAAAAATCTGGTCCACAGTGGTCTTATCACGATTATGCTTACACTGCGCCTTGCTACAGCGCCCAGGAACTTCATTTCGAGAGAAACAGTAATTGAGCCCTTCTCGCCATCCTTTTAACGGAAATTCTTTCTAAGAATGTTTTAGAAAGTTAAAAGCTTTTAGTTGTTGTGAGGTGTTTTTTTTAGTTGTTGTGATGAGTTGTTGTGAGCTTTTAGTTGTTGTGAAAAAGTTAAAACGCGTTTCGATGTTAGTGTCTCTTAATCGAAAGAGTACTCAGTTTTGAATCGTTTGCGCCTACCTTGACGCTTATGTTCTTTGTGTCAGCCCATGACGACGGAACCTTTTCCGCGGGAAAAATTTTGCCACTACGTGAGTGTTTCACTCACCCCGAGATTCCGAGCATTTAGGAAGAACCTGGGAGCGCTTCGCGTCCATGTTCGAACTCAAGGGGACTCTAGAGTCAATGAGAGAATATTTGGGGGGAGCGGCCTTCCTCAACTCCTATCGAGAACACTGCCGATAGCTTTTGCCACTTCCTAATCCACTAGTACAGATGACCGGGTTTGATCATCGCCCACGGTCAACTAAATCTTCTGTTCCTCTAGGATAGAGAAATCGGTAGGAGATCAGTGTGGGGGAGGTAAAAGTAACGGCGTGAAGATTGACTAGCTCCCGCTGCATGGTTTCAAAAGCATTCAGGCCTCTACGATCTCTATCTTTTATTGAACGTTCAACAAATCATTTTAAACGTCCGCCAGTCTGTGAATGAGCACATCCCCAGTTCCAAGACTAGAGTTGTGAGGTGGGCCCAACAACTCTGAAACTAGAGGTTGTCACCTGGAGGCGACCTGCAGGCCGAGCAGCGGAGTTATTCCACACCACATCCTCACGACGTTCAGGTTGCATGTCACAGACCTCGAGGTGACAAGGATTCCATGCCATTTTGAGGTTTCTGGCATGTCACCTGGAGGTCGCATGAATGTACTGTAGCATGACTACGGTTCTTGACCTGCAGATTGCCTCCACGTGACAACAGTCAAACACTCATTTCATACTACACTCACATTACAACCTTTATAACTTCTAAGAAACTTCATTTGCTTATCTCTTTTTTTAAAATTTCATTCCACTATTAAAACAGTATTTTATGTGGAAATATTGGCTATTCAATTAAATCACGCGTTGAATAGAATACTTTAAAACTTTAAAGAATTAATCAAGATACTGCCTACTTAGTAGTGAAGCAGTTTTTCGGTCATAGCTTACGGTTTATGTAATATCAGTTCACTCTCACAAGGATAAAGAAGTTTCTGAGACATTTTAACATTTCCCATTTTTTTCAGCTGACAAAGAAACAGTCGCTTCCTCTCGATTATTTGATAATTTTTTGTGTGATGCGGAAATAAGGAACAAACCAAGACTACGTAAGAATTTTTTCCGCTTATCAATCCTCTCTATTTTGCTAAGTCTCATTAGAATACTATTGGTGCATCCCTTCCCTCACTTCTCTCACGGAAATGTTGAATACTCAAGTAAATGGCACAATACGCGGGAGGCGAAAAGGTGAAATACTGAGGCTTTTGATTACTGAAATATACAGGAGCGTTACAAATAGTAACCAGAACAATAAAAAAGATAAAGGATAAAGTTCTTGGAGTATATCAATCCTTTGGGGATGCGCCACCCATTCAACTTCCATTCAGAATCGTAGAGGCTTTTTGAAGGTGTATAGGGCCTATACAATGACTTGCGGGGGCCAGCCGGTGTTCAAGTCAGTGTTTTTATCCACCCAGACAAGTCTGGTACCAACTTACCGACCCCGGAGGGATAGAAGACTTGGTTGACCTTGGGCGAGGATCGATCACTCCACCGTGTGCGTGATAGCGGCGCCTCTTGCCACTGCCAGGTATAGGGTTCACCGACCTTTGTTCATAAAGCCGATTTCAAGACCAGAAAACGATGGAAACTCTTTGAATTGAAAAAAAAACAAAGCTGTGGAGAAAACTCACGGTAATTTCATAGCTATAGGGTTCCAAGAAGAATTCGAAAAAAAAAGTTCGAATAATTTTCCAAAGGCAGCGTTCACGATGATCTTCCTCGCTGACTTTCCCCAGTGAAATGATAATCGAGAAAGATCCTAGGCTCCCAGTGCCGAAAGAACGGAAAACTAGCCAGGAGTGGCAAAATAACGTCTGCAAATAAGCGTTCATGTGTTCCAGAACCGCCCCGTGCTCCAGTTTCGCCCCCTCGATATGAACAAATGAAGACTCAGATTACAAGAATAATTAAGTCAAGGAAGGGCTGATGAGTAAGCTGATCGCCGGCATCATCCTTCATAGCGGTCAATTCCTCCACGCTCAAAAATCAACGTAAACAAGGGAGGGCCTATTTTGGCTCAAAAACACGTCTTTCGTGTCCTTTTTAAGCATGCCTTGCTATATAGGGCACCAGACCTTCCGTGAACCGTGGAGATATCGGAAGTGAAATTTATCTTGAACACTGTCTTTAAAACGATGAGGAGGGCGGTCGGATCGAAGGGAAGGGCTAGGCAATGCTATTGGTCGACCCCACTTCGGAAACCAATAACGCTGCTTAGTCTTTCCCTCTAATTCGCCCAATCTTCTCACTGTTTGGCGCCACAAGGCGAGCACCCAAATAAGGGAAATAAAGGATATGTAAAAAAACTGTGTTTTCAAAGAACATCGAATCAATGAGTGAACCAATCCATTTTTTTGAAAGAAATCCATCAACTTATCTTTTTTAAAGCTTTCCGACTGAGTGCCGTCACCGAATAGAATTTTATCAAGGCTTTGAACCCTCTAAATCCACCGATTAGGTCGGCTGCAGGCCGGTAGACACAATTAGTAAATACTGAAATTCCGCGTGACTTTAAAGCATTAATAAAGATAGAAATAATCAAAAGCGAAGTGGAAAGAAGAATTTGAACTCTTCAAGCCGCATTCTCCCTCATAGTCTTCTCGCTGCGGTTTCACTCTCCTCGTCTACGCACAGGTTTGTCACCACCAAACCACACAGAGAGTGCAAACGCGTATGCAATTTGGCATAGAGGTGACAGAAGTTGGCGGTATCACCTTTCATGTGACAACAACAGGCTTGACACTTGTAAGCTTTAGGTGACAACTGCGAGTTCCAGAGTATGATGATTCAATCAATATTTTTTTCTCGACACGTAGTTCTTTGGAACAGTGCGAAACACTGAGGGATGGCCCCCTCAGATTAGGAACAACTTGTCATAGTAAAAACAAAGCAAACCAACATCAACATCCTGTAATCTAGCTCTGCTTATTCTTTGTCTTGCTTCTTCTGAAACTATTCGAGTAAGTAAATGAATATTGATAATATGAGTTATTCAAAGATTCGAGTATTAGAAAATAGATAATTCTTATTATTCGTTTGTTGGTTTATTGGAGAGAGGATTAGGCGAGAAATTTGTTCGATGCAACAGTGTGCAATACCACTCGTAGGATTTGACCAGAAAGCGCGTGAGGAAGCGTTTCAGCGTCTCTTTCGTCCTCTTCGATTAACTCGCTCTAAACTCTGAGGGGAATTAGGGTGAACGAGAACGTATTCGTGTGGCGTGCGTGTCGCAGGAACGTTTGTCCGCAGCTGCGCACCGGAATCTCGTTTCGATAAGGACAGCAGTTAAATCTCCTTCTTTGCCTCACTCATTGTTCTCATCGCCCTCCCCGTTAGAGCGGCCAGCTCGGACGAGGCAATGAGTATGCATGATTTTTCGTACAACTTCCGTTTGAGCTCCCAGGAGGTGTTGTGTCTGCAGTTTTCTCTCCTACTAAAAACGTGATTACCTAAAGTGCTGCTATAAATATGATACGGTGCGAAAAGGTATCCATCGGACATTTCTTGGAGTGTTTTCGAAAAAAGAATCGGATTTGGCTAAAAACTTGTAGGAAGGGGTAATCTAGGATGCTGAAAAGGTTCTGGGTTCCGTTTCCCGGAATTTTGAGGTTCACTGTAGCTTACGATAGGGATCGTGCTATTTGGGAGACAAAACTTAATTTAGTATTTAGAAAATCGACAAATGGGCGTTAAATGTGTATTCAACACCCCGAATAAACCCCGCATAGAAATTTTGAATCAAATCTGAGACTTTGACTGAACTGCCGTACACCCACTGTAATCTAGCGTATACTGTCAAAAATCGATGAACGGACATCAAAGTAGAGTTGAAGGCAGTGTTCACGATAAATTTCACTTCCGATATCTCCACGGTTTACGGAAGTCTCTGAGTATCCCCTCGAGAGACATTTTGAGCTCTGTCTATCGTAGGGTTCAGGAAATCGTCAGAAGACGTGTATTTCGATCGAATTTTTCCCTGAAGGAAAGCTTTGAAGGCAGAAGACATGCTCGAAAAAGTTATTGAGATAGCCACTGGTGTCGCATGGCCCCTAGTAGAACGCTCGCACCGTTCGAAGGGTCAAAATTGAGTCGAAACCACTAACTTTGAGCAATGCAAGTCGAAAAATTTCGACAACCCAGCCCAAGGGCTTCGACAACTGCGCCCACAAATACAAACTCGCCCAGACTGATCGTTCGAAAACGGTCCCTTTGGCTGGCTTTTGATGCTTCCAACGACGTAAGCGTTCTAGTTAAGGCCGTAAGAGTTTATCGGATTTGCTGTCTCAACCGTTTTGTCGCTGATGTTCGTTGTTTCAACCACTCACTGTGTAACTCCTCCTTTTTCACCCGATAACAAAAACAACCGTAATTCTCTATTTACACACGGCCCTCGTTAGTTTTTTCGTTAGTTGCCCATAATGCCAGCTCCAAACCATCGATTTACGTCATAAAATCGATATAATTTTTGAGCGTGTCTGCAGCCTTTAAACAAATTAAGCCGGAAGATTCAGAAAATCGATTAAGAAACATTAGATTCGCCATCAGATAACCAAATAGCCGCCTTGGGAGAACTTTAAGTCAAATCTGGAACATTTTTCAACGTTTTCAGAACCTCTCAAATTGTAGAAGTTAAGGCTCCGCCAACAAATCGTAAAAGTCGGAAACGCTATCACTCTATTCGAAGTTCGAGAAATGTGATTTCACCCAAACTTTGCACAGGGTTTTTTTGACAACGACAGTTTTAGGCTTATAACGTTTTCAAACCAGCAGCTCGGGGCTGGAAACTACTCGGTTTTACTATGGATGCCCAAAAGATACCAACAATACAATTCGTTTTCGCAGATGCGTTCGCCGCTCTAAACACATGGAGTTCGCGCAATAATTTTAGTCTGATGAATGGACAGGGCTGCGGTAGATCACCCCGCGCGAATCTAAGGCTCCGTCCATACGTGGCGAGAGCGTACGATCACGCAAAATCGATGGTCATCGTGGGCACACGATTCGCTAGCCGCTTACAGGCGCTCCCTCTCGCGCGTCCTCGCCCGCTCCCTCTCGCGCGTCCTCGCCCGCTCGCTCTCGCGCGCTCGCGCCAGCCCCGCGAAGCAAGCAGCAAGTTTCAAGCTAACTGCTCCATCGCAAAAACAGGTGGCATTAAACCTCTAGCGAAACTACTGCCCTTATTTTTCATAATCCCACCATGGAAGACGATAACCGTGGGAAATCATCAGACGTTGCGCCGACTCGAGCGACTGATCACCCGACCAGACGTTTTCAATCGAATCAACACGAGGTACGGGGGTGTTTGCCTGTGTTGATTTCCTGGCACGGGCTGCTCCAGCGTTGAGGAGCGTCGAGAGGCGAACAACAGCGGGAACGTCCGCTCTCGCCACGTATGGACGCTGTCTAAACCCCATTCTCCAGTGAGGCCGCCAACCAGGATATGCGGCAATTGCCGTTTGCCGGCCGTTTTCGGACGAATTTTGTCGATTGTCGTTTGCCGTTTTTCCCCTCCATTTTCTACAAATTTCGGCAAAAATGTGCGCAATAGATAATAAACGCCGAGATTAGAACGCGCATGGTAAGCCCGACAAGCCGTACTGCGACTGGTTCGAAAGAAAAGAGACAGGCTATACTTCAAAAACTTTGAGACGGTGGGCTCAAAGTTTTTGAAGTCCACTTGTCTGGAAGAGTACCGAATCCCCCACCCCCTTCCTGTTGAAGCCTGGGCAATTACGCAGGGCTCTTCGGGCCAAAGAAACACCCTAAACAATTGTAAGGAGAGGAGAGGACACAAAGATCTTTGGAAAAATACTGAATGTCTCAAATCGTTTTAGGTAATGGAAAACTGATTTCTATTGAGATCATCTTACATCACATTAAACGGGTAGGAGTTGACCGGTGACCGTTCACCACAGAGTATGTGGAACATCACTGGGAGCGCGCAGAGTGACGGGGAAAACGTATGGGGCTCAACTGGGAGTGTGACACGTGTCGGGAAAAGTGAATGTTAACAAACTGAAAGAGCCCTAAACACTAAGAAAAGTGTGTAGGACCCGACTGGGAAGGTGCCAAGCGCGGAAGCTTGTTAGGAGTGCCCGGAGAGCCAGTGAGTGCAAAACTTTGCTGAGTGTGCGTTGTTGACTTGAAGTGTAAGCAAGATTTCACTGGGACTGTGCGAAGCGTGGGGTAGAGGATGCTGAACTTTAGTGGCAGTTTGTTGGTTTATGAACTTGGCCGTCTTATGCTATGCTCGCGATTGCGCTGAAAATGGAGTTCTGAGTTGGAAGGGTCGGAGAGGGGGTACGCGGCTTTGGAAAAATTCACTTTGATCAAATTCGTTGTTTGACTATAAACTGGATGTACGGAGTCGGAGGTGATCAGCTGAGAGGAAGAGGTGATGTATTATTTGGAAAGAAGGTGATCTGAGATTACCACAGTTTCTCGGAACTCGTTTTTTTTAGCAGAGATTGAAAAACTACCCAATCGCACGTATTTGAGTTGTTAGTGCTCAGCTCAGGAGAGATTCAAAAGCGCGGAGGGGAGAGGACTGTCGGAGATGGAGCAGTTTCTCTAGATTGCTCCCAAGACTGTCCAAAAACGTGCGTTTTAGTACCATTTCTACACGCCTTTACCTTTTATCCAGATTCCAGTCGAATATTAAACATACAGTGAGACACGCCAACAAGAACGCCGCGGAGCGCCGTGGGTGCCACACTTGTTAGAAAATAATCACCTAAAGTAATAAGAAAATTAAGCTTTTCATTTGTTAGATTAACCTCCGGTGCTCACTCCGTTAACTCGGATTACATCATACTCTGAATTTTGTGCGATAATTTTGAAAAAAGGAAACAAATGAATGACTACTATTCCGAAAAGGTTAAAATAAGAGAACCTCGAAAAATTACAATCCTTCCGCCAAAACATTCATTCTTATTACTAGTGTTAAATAGAATATTCATTTTGGTGCTGTTTTTTACGTGGTATTGTACCAACGTGAGGGTTCAACTTCTTGAGGTGTTATTGAAAAACTATTTTTTATCTTGATGTTGAAGTACGAAATGTGCATTAGAAAAAGTAATTTTTTACCTCCATTTGTAAGACATTAGTATCGTTTTTTGTTCGAGTTTTTTCTTTTGCCTTTTTTCGATTGCCGATTGAAGTTTGCCGGCGGTTTTTGGTCAAAATTTGCCGATTTCCGTTTGCTGATTTTTCAAAATCGTTTGCTGCACATCCCTGGCGCCAACCCCTCACGGCCAGCATAGCTTCTTTGGGTGGAGCCATGTACTCCACCAACCTTCACCCCTGGGCAGGTGAAGTTGGGAACCTTCACCATTGGGAAAACCGGTGACAACCGGTGAAACGCCCCGAGAAAGAATGAAAGTGACCCAACACTCATACAAGTCATTTTCAAGATTGGGTGGGTGTCACTGCCGGTTTTTCAGCCATGCTTTTTACCCTAAAAGATAGCCATTTGGTAGAGGTTGTTTTCGGAAGCCACATAAAATTCTGCATCGAACAGCGTTTTCATTTTCAAAAAAGACTTCCCTTTCTGCCAGCCGGTTTCAGTTTATAAAGTGCATTTTTTTTTACTGAAATTATCGGTTTTTCGTCCATAACTTTTTTGTGCTTGGAGATAGACCTTTGTTGAAGGTTTTTTTTTAATCTAGATGGAATTCTGCGTCGACTGGTGTTTCCAGTTTGGAGAAATATTTTCTCGATTCTGAATCTGAATTCTTGTGAGCCTTGTCGCGCAAATCGCTAGAACGACTCCAAAAAGAGCATAATACTGCATAGTTCAAATGTATTACCTTAGTTTTCTAAACCTGTGCTCTGACGATTGCAACAACAAGGAAACACTAAGAAAATTTATTGCTGCTGTCATTGATTATTATTATTATTATTATTATTATTATTATTATTATTATTATTATTATTATTATTATTATTATTATTATTATTATTATTATTATTATTATTATTATTATTATTATTATTATTATTATTATTATTATTATTATTATTATTATTATTATTATTATTATTATTATTATTATTATTATTATTATTATTATTATTATTATCCTAAATTCATGTGATCCACTGTTGATGAATCCACTCATGTGACATCAAGGTGATTAATAAGACTGGAAGAGGAAAAAAAAACTAAATCAAGAGCGTCGTGTTCAAGTAGAATACGAAATTCGTATGCAATAGCAGAAAGTCTGCGCAGTTGGATGATCAAACCTTCACAATCACGTCCAGGTGCCCATTTCGTTTGCCTTTGCACCATATCGCCGCACTCCACCGACCTTTCGTCCTGATAGGCATGGTCAATGAGTGGGGACAGCCTAAATTGCATGCTTGTTGCTCTTCGGAATCAGCAGCTCGAAGCTGGGTATTTCACAGTGTTACTATGGTGAACCAAGAGAAACTGACAACGCTTTTCGCTTTCGCTGGCCCGTTTACCGCTCTAAAGACTTCCCTTGTAAGTCCGCCTGTTTGAAGACCGAGCTCCGCGCACACGCCTGGTCCGGGCTAGTTCGATAAGCTATGTAGATGAAAGCTATAAAGCAAAAGGAATTACTGACAAAATACCGTGCAATATTCAGTGAGTGTTGGCATATGAAGGGTACTTGGAAAACCAGTCATCAGTAAAATCCTCTGAACAATCGTTCGGAAAATTCTCGTCGGATTACAACTCTGTTTGCTATAAGCCAACCTTTGTCATTCACAATGATTGACCTCTTCTTCTGACAATGTGGTATGACGTTAAGAACAATTCGTTCAGGAAACTGATCATACTAAGCGCGGAACGCGCGTGCCGCGCTGGCGTAGCGTTTGTGTATGAATGGCTCGGCGTCCCGCCCGCGCGGCACGCGCGTCACGCTCCGCCCGCTCCGCCATGGCGTCGCCGCTACAGTATTAATACTGCCAAACGGAACGCCTTGGCGTTTTCATCCACTGATATTATTTATCGATCGTCTCATGCGCGGCACGCGCGTCACGCGCGTAGAAAGTATTCATACAGAAACGCCACGCCAGCGCGGCAAGCGCGTGCCGCGCTGGCGTTGAGTAGTATGAATAGCGCCTTACCGCGATCCGCCCACTATAGTCCCTCGATCAGCCCGGAAAGCTCCCATCGGTGTTACCATTTGTGTCAGATAGTAAAGCCGCTCGAACCGTGAGACTCTAGAACGATTCTAACCGCTGAACATTCTGGAATAAGCTACAGGTTCTTGTCCCTTTGCATAAAAAATTAGCTACATACAGTACCTACCGGTCTTAATGTCTGTGTTTCCAAAGATGAAAACGCAAAAAAGCGTTTTTTTTGTCCTTCTGTCATAACTCTGTTCATGATGGTCTGTGTGGGAGTCTAAGGAGATATTTGGAATCAGGATCGAGGGATCTCTCTTTGAACATGCTATTTGGCATACTTTTTCACAAAGCATGTAGGCGTGACAACATGGACACGTTCGCTCATAAATGCCCTACTTGTTTCGAGTTGAGGGTTTCATGCCTACTTTTGCCTATATATCTTGTTGAAGAGTGAGTCCTGTGTCATTTCAGAAGGAAGAACACAGAATGCTTATTCAGAATATCTTTTTATATTCCTAAATGGACCATCTTGAACAGAGTTATGAAATAGCGCGAAAAAAAAATTATGACCAGTATTGTAGAAGGGCGGGGTAGAGCTCGATGCATGGGATTCGTTCCTGCTTTTATGATTTCAATTCGGGTATAATCTTCCTCCAGATAATTTTATTATTGAGCTGACCCTCATGTTCACTTCTCTCATCCTCATTGTGAATGACACGGCTGAGAAGGAAAACCTATAAAAGGGTAGCTCAAGAAGGAGGAGCACTAGGCTCATTCCACTTGATCACATTCGATGAATAAAAGCTGATGGGTTATTTCTTCAGTACCTGTTATGAACGATGTGTACTAAATTTGCTTGCTTCAAGTGTCACACTAGTTTTCCATTATTATTTGATTATTCCAATGACCCCAAATGTGTATCTCCGAAGAGTTGGCCCTAATCAATTGCCCTTATTTCCATCATCTTCTATTTCTCCCTCAAAGTACCGTAATTCTCTGAAAGTATCACGCAATTTGTCATTTGAGTTGACGACGTCATTTGGGTTGATGACGTCATGGGAGTAAAGCGAGAGGGAGCTCGCAGTCGACTCAGTTTGCACTTAATGCAGCTTGGCGCCTTTTTCAGGGAGAGAGCTCCGTCGTGCCTCCAGCAGATGGCCGATATCTTGGGCGTGGTGGCTATCATATTCTTCTACATCCTGATTCTCGTCGTTGGAATATGGGCCGGACGCAAATCAAAGGTTCCTTCAGACACATGATGTCATCTGCAATGAAAGGCAGCGCTCACGCAGAAATCGTTGTAGCATTTTTGACAGTGAAATATAGAGAAGACGACTTTAGTTAAAGCCTGCCAAAAATTTTTGCCAAATTTATAAATGATGTCGAAGGACAGTAAGAGCAAGCCGTCTAACTCTATTATTCAAGTTTCTCCTACTTTTTTCTAGTGTGAGTGATTGAATATTGATGAGCTCTCCGCTGGTTAGTGCACGCTACAGTTTCGGCCTTTATTATTAGTAACCAGAAACGAGGGAGATCCAACACGCACTATCGAACCCGTCGGCTTTACCTGTCGGCGGTTTTTTGGATTCAATTGCAATTTTTTTTTGTCAGAACTTGAGCAGCAGTAACAGAAGTTCCCATAGTCTGGTTTTCTGCCAAAAACACTAGAACGTTCTTTTGTCGTGAACATTGCCTTAAAAGCTTTGTGTCAGCTAAAAAAAAAAGATATTCTGTCACCAGCAATAAGGAATGGAAGGCGGTAGTGATGTCAGGGCTTGAGTTCTGTTTCGGAACATAATTCAGCAACAATCAGGATTATATACCCTACCGGCTTCGTGAGAAGAAAACTGGTAAAGTCACCAGGCTGTCGGGTTTATCAAAAACGTCAGATCTTCGCAGAACTAGCTATGTGGGATTAGCTGTGGTACTTGCCTTCAGCAGCAATACCGAGAAATTCGAAATCAATCATAAGCATTACTTAAACATTGCCAGCTTTTGCCGCCTTGTGGTTTTTCCCCTATATCTGTACAGTCCTTTCGTAGATTCTGGTCTACCGCAAAGGAACCTTCCTTTC
The DNA here is from genome assembly GCA_029168955.1 of Aplectana chamaeleonis. Classification (NCBI taxonomy): domain Eukaryota; kingdom Metazoa; phylum Nematoda; class Chromadorea; order Rhabditida; family Cosmocercidae; genus Aplectana; species Aplectana chamaeleonis. Next base: position 1,169,096 of record JAPDOI010000066.1, on the reverse strand, counting down.
AACAGACCAAATTTTCCGAGGCGATCATACAATACCTGCGCTTTCTTTTGCGAAACAGGGAGCATTTGCGAAACTTGGTAAGAAAGAGTCTGTTCGCTGTAACTTACTTGAATGGACACATTGTTAAATTCTGTAGACACAGTCGTGTTCACTGTGGAATCTGCTATCTAATGACATGCACAACTGGCCCAAACTCTCTCATGTTGGAATGTTTTCAAATGATTATATTTTTTGCTAAGACGCGTAATGCAAAAAAAAATTAGTTTCCTCTGAATACATGTCGAAATGATGAAGTGGGGGCCAACAGAACATATCAGTAGATAGAAAATTTTACTGTGAACACGCCTGCGTTTTCAGAATTTGAAAACGCCTTCGCTCAAGAAAATCGCAGCCATCGGACGTTTTTTGGTGCTAAATAAAGGATTTCGGAAAATTCAACTTACTCAAGTGTAAAAATGATTTCACCGGCGATTGATTGGTTGAGGATTTATAGAATTTATTCTCTTACTATTCTTATAATTGTTACTCAAACTTTCGTCACAAGCCCGCCGCTCATCCGTCGCGCGCGACGTTTTCAGCAATCCAAGGCAAAAATATTTTTGTTAAAAGCATGCCGAAATGAGAGAGTTTGGGCCAATAGTGCGTAGCAGATTCATCAGCTCAAAACATGCACAAATATTGTTTTTTTTTTTGGAGTCGCAACAAGAATATGAAGAGAACCAAAACTACGTGAGTAGCCTCTGGCTCGGGCCTAAAGGCAGTGGTCGCGCTCAAAAATGCTAGTCTTCTTTTCCTCTCTGAACCCTTTTCTGGCTATATAGTAGTAGAACCTATACGAAAAAATCGCGAAAAAAACGCTGTTCTAGGCCAAATTTGAAGCCTGAACTTCCTTGTCTTTTGGTGGTGGACGAGCTCACCTCACATCATCAGCATCGATGATCTCTAGTATCAAGAACATAAGCTGGCTTGAAATTGAATTTCAATCAATGAACTTTCGGATTTATGTACACATCTAGTCAAAAACATTGATTGAAGTGCCTGCTTTCATTGTTCAATTGTTTTATTAGGTAAATTTCCATTTATTTCTTCCTCTGAGTGTCGACGATTTTCGACTGCTTGGCATGAGACGGTGATCTTTCTGTGCACGTGTGTACGAACTAGAAGTTTAGGGTCTTAATAACTCTAATTCTTGCCCGTTTTTCACCGCGCTACCTTCATAGTTTTTGAGCTGTTTTTGATCTGAGCTGATTTTTGTAGTTTTTTCGATAACGTTTTTCATCGTGACCACTGCCTTTAAATCTAGTGAGTGCCGTTCGGGGCTCGCGCTGCGAAGACGCGGCGTATCGGTTTCGTACGAGCTCCCGCGCCCGCCTCTCATCAGCTGATCATGTGGGTTTTTCTTACTTTTTCATGTTTTTCCCATTTATCACGTCTTTTTTCAACAGTTTTTGATCATTGCATGCAATGTTTGTTATATGTATTATTCCCGTTTGCGAAAAATTTGGTAATCGGAACAGCTGGAACCGTCGACGACTAATAGGATCGGGTAACTTCTGGTGTTCCTTTATTTCATGGTGTTACCCAACTTGAGCCCGTGTTAATAGTTTGTTAATTATATCTGACTTCTGGTGTGTTTTCATAAAAGAAGCTTTAAAGGCAGCAGACACGCTCGAAAATGTTGTTGAGATAACTGCGTTTTTGAAGTCGCATGGCTCCTAGTAGACTGCTCACGCCGTTGGAAGCGTCAAAAACGAGCCAAAACGTCTAAATTTCAGCAATGCAAATCGAAAAATTTCTGCGACCCCGCCCCTGATCTCTGCAAACTCGTCCAGATTGATAGTACTAATACGGCCACTTGGGCTGGTTGTTGATGCTTCCAACGAGGTGAGCGTTCCAGTACAGGCTGTAAGAGTATATTGACTTCTCTATCTTAACCGTTTTGTTGCTGATATTCGCTGTTTCAACCGCGCGCCATAAAACTCGTCCTTTTTCAACTGATAACAAAATAACCGCTATTCCTCTATTTGCACTCAGTTTTCGTCCGCTTTTTCGTCAGTTCCATATACAACCAGCTGCAAACCTTCGATTTATGTCATAAAATCGATACCATTTTTGAGCGTGCCTGCTGCCTTCAAATAAAATAAGGTTCGAAATAAATAAAAACACCTACATCCAGAAGACTTTTCTGGAGAATTGACCCAGTCCAAACAATGAAGAATCTGACAAGGTCGACGATTAGTGAAAGTCTGCTAGAGAGGTGAGAAATTGGTAAGAATCTCAAAAAGCTGGTTCTAGTCGGATAACACAATGAAATAAGAGGACAACTATCCAAAATTAACGGTTCCTATCCTTTACCGACGATTCCCGCTATTGCTCAAATTAAAACCTTAGCAAAAGGTCGTAATGTATCAAACGTAGCATTCAAAAGCCAAAAACTTGCGAAAAGACGCGGGATACAGAAAAAAATCAAAAAATGAAGGAAACCCCCCATTGGTCAGCTGATGAGGGGCAGGCGCGGGAGCTCGTACGAAACCGATACGTCGCGGTATGCAGCGCAAGTCCGCAATGGCATAGACTAAATTTAACCTCAAACCAGAAAATACTTTCAGGCATGGCGTTCACACACCTTGTCATTGTCATTGCAGGGCCTTTCATTTTGACTCATCTTTAACCTAAACAAATGATTTCACCGAGTTCAGAGCTCCCTTCGAAATATGACCCACTGATTTATCATGCCCTCAGAAATGAAAGTCTTCGCTGCATGGGTGATCGTTCCAGCCCTCACACATTCGACGCAGAAAACTGCCTCAACTTGACAGAGTGGCTGATTAGCTCTCTAAATCTGCTGGCGTAGGAATTGGTCGTAAAACCTGTTACCGCTGAACGGACCGATACATTTCTGAAAAATAAAGTTATGTTAGAAAAATAAGTATGTATCCCCACAAAAAGAGTAGCAACAAACACTCAAAACTGAATATCTGGGCTCCAATACATTTACGAGGTCGCCTTCGAAGGTTGCTGATATTGGTCGTACACTATGCCACCGTAAGATAGCGTTCATAGCCGGCTCCGAGCGCCAACTGACGCTGGGCTCTACGGTTTGGAGTTACGTTTGCTCGAGACAAATGTGCTGCCTCTCAGTCCTGCAAAAGATGACGTCTGTGTGGACCTAAAAGCTGGACACTTCACGACTCTAGCACGTAGTAGAAAACCCGTCGCTGATAAACGGCGCGTCGTTGTTGACACTCTTCTCTGGTTCGTGGTTTTTACGAGGGGTCATTGGCGGATTTTGGAACAATCATCGTCTATTTTCGAGAGCGACCTTGTAAATGTGATGGAGCTCAAGGATCCAATTTTGAGTATCTGTTGCCATTGTTTTCGCATGATTGTGTTTTGTCACTGTCATGCAACTTTGTGCCTCGAAAATGCGTTTGACCAGTTGGTGTTTCATCGTTTTTATCACCTATGAACTTTAACGCCTACGAAGTGGCGGCCACCGTGGATACTTCCCCAGCGTGCATCTCTGCGAGCCTACATATGTCTGCGGCGAAATACACCGAAGCTTAATTACGATTAAAATATTGACTTACTCCGCGTTCGGCTACAACAAACTTTGTATCTTAATCAAATACAAATGTCGTCGATTTTGTGCAGCACGTCTCGAGGAAGAAAAGCGCCGTTTTTTTCCTTGCAGTGCATTTGGAAAAGTTGAACTACCACTCTGCACAAGAACCCTTTTTATCTTCGCCCAATCTTGTCCAGACATCGTGAATAAACTATCAGAATTTTCTGAAAAACAGCACTTCTTTCCATAGCATGTTCCACCAATGTTGGAGCAGCCAACACAACTCATTGCCGTAGTTTAAAATCAGGGTCGGCGAAAAAAGCGGTTCTTGTGCTGTCGCCATTAGAAGGTCATCACAAAAGTAAAAATAATTGAAAAATTTGAGAAAAAATGCACACAAACAAGCAAGAACGGCTAATTGATGGGGGTCCGCCAGCGCCAATAGACTCTTATGCGGTCTTAAAGACAGTGTTCACGACATTCTTCAAATTTAAGATTATCCACTATATTGACTAAGTGGCCCCCGGGTAGAACCAAAATGACGAAGAAATTGAGAAAAACGCACCGGAAGTACCCGGAATCCTTAAAGGCACAGTACACCCTCAGATATGAATTTTGAGATTTTCATGTAATTGTGTAGAAGACCACTCCTGTATAGCAGGTGCCAAATGCCAGATTGCATTTCCTCCAAATAAGCGAGATATAAGCGGCCACCACAGGCCCGACCCCCTTCGCTCACCACCACAGGCCCGACCCCCTTCCTGATTTTTAAACTCGATAGCGGCTATATGGATGGGTAAATTCCCACAAGTCTCTGTTCTTCATTCCATTGCCGGGCTATCTCCTTATCCTGGCTTGCTTTCGCGTAACGATTACGATTGAAGAGAAATACAGGCATGAGACAACTCGTCCACCAATTTTTCACCCTCAAATTAAAGGCATTTTCAAGGAGCCATAACTCTGTTCATATGGGGTCTTGGACGATTTCATAAATACCACTGTGATCAGCGTGTGACTCTCTCCAAGACAAGCATCAAATCTGAAAATTAATTTTTTGGGTGTCCTGTGCCTTTAAGTATCAGCCCGCCTTTTAAGTATCACAGGAAGTGTTTGTTGTGCCAATGAAATCTTTTGTGGACCCGTCCTTCGGAATTCTCTGCTCTCTATTGCTCCGTGCTTTCCTTCGGACCCTAACTAATACTGTTTTGCCTAAAATATTCTTCCATTTCTGATAACCCCATTTTATACCGGTGACAACCACCATGAACATGTTCATCCAACCGGACAACTAGTCAATGTTATAGATTAATGTCACTGAAATACGACGTTTTAGTGCGTTATTCGCCGTTTCTTCGTAATTTGGGTAACACTTGGAGGCCAACTCATTGTTTTATGTGAAAAACTCGGGAACGAAAATCATCGTGAACACTGCCTTTAAAGTCAGTGTTCACGACAAAATTCGTTTTTCTGTTTTTCTGCCTATCTTGAAAACGGTCCCATGCTGACCTCAATGATGTCCCTGGAATCGTACGAGACCCCCTGGAAACGGAGTCATGGCCCCTCAAAATTCAAAAATTGGAAGCATTGTGGACAAGTTGTCCGAGGCTTGTAACTCCCGTTTTTTGCTGCCGAAGTGTGCGAGCTGACCTGAGTAAAGAGAGACGTTGAGAATGAAGGGAAGAACGGGGCTTTTGATCGGAACCCATCGCTTATTTAACCACGAATTCAGGGGAACTGTTATAGGACGTGGGCGGAGTGGCCCAATGAGTTGGCTGGCCCATGAGAATTTCACCCACTTACCGGCAGTTTTTCGTCCCACTTCTGTTGTAATCTTCTTACAGGGACCCAAAGCTTACGTTTTAGCCAAAAAAAGGTGCAACGTTTTCTTTGTGAACACTGCCTTTAAGATACATTGGTGATTACTTGTCCGTCACCATTAGTTTGCACAATAATTGATCATGAAAGAAACCACCGCAAGCAATTAATGTTTGACTTAAAAGTGTAGTTCTATAGTTGTGCGCGTGCAGATAATTTTTTGAAACCTGTTGAAGGCTTTTGAGAGTTTTTAACTTGAGTAAACGAATCGAAGTTGCTCCGCTCATATGAGCAAGATATGCTCTCCTTATAGTTTGCGTTTTCTATGATGTGTTAACCTGTTACACTTTTAGACCGCCAAGGAATGTGCCGATCAGGAAGGCGCTCAAACAGAGGAGGTGATGTTAGCTGGAAGAAATATAGGCACATTGGTCGGCATATTCACCATGACAGGTCGGTTTATACAAGAAACTTGCATTTATACAGAAACTGCATTTTGTGACCAGTCTATAGACTCCAATCCATCCCTTCCTCAACATTACTCAAATCATAAACAAACAATGATACGAGGATCAAAGGCAATATCCTACTTTGGAAAATCGTTTTAGAGAGCACATATCATGTGGTTACAGAGATTTTGAACTCCCTCCCACATTCTAATCCGTACAGATTCCCGCAAGCATTGCACGAAAGTTTTTTGGTCTAAGTAAGATAACTCCACAATTATCTCAAGGCTATGCTAAGGGGAATGTCTGCGCTTGCGGTCCTCATGCGTGTTGGGCGGCTATTGCGTCGGTCATTTCTGGAACATCCAATGGAACCGAACTGAGTGCAGCCGTATTCATTTGTATAATACGTCCTACTCCCACGAGTATTCGGATCAGTTTTTTTTCGTGAAAACGTTTTATAAGTATTTGCCAGATTTTTTTGTAGCTGTGGGCGGGGCTGAACCCGCATGAAGGGCAGGGGTTTTTTTTTGCTGTGGAGATTTTGTTCTCGGTTAAGAGTTTTTTGATTTAATTTTTGTGGCCAGGGATAAGCATTAGGTGGACTGATCCGCTCGGAGATTTTTTTCGCCTTTTAAACCTTTCTCGCCTCTGAAAAGCTGATTTGATACACATTGAAAGCGTCAGAAAATCTGCGATTTTATAGTAGACATCAAAGACCTTTCCAGAAAAAAAACTCATACCAATACTACGACGGTATTAGAGGACATTAGCCTTTGCAGAGTTACATGATGTTGCGTCCCATCTTGCGGCTGCAGACAATGTTTCTTTCACGAACTTCGAATAACATGACTATTGCATTCGAAAGCATTCCCTTCGTCTTGAAATAGTCATTATAACGGTTACTTACCTTCAGTTCCAAACCGAAATTCACGTTGCTCCATCTCGTGCGTGTGCGGAGGGAGGGAGAGACAGTGAGAGGGTGTGGAGAGAAGGAGAGGCAGCGTATGCACGCAAACGCACAACGCTCCAGTAAAAGTCGATGCGAAATAGAGGGTATTGGGTTACTCTGTCCCGGGCCCCGGTACGATTAATATCTGACGGCAATTTCAGTACGATGTGGGCAGTACGCAGTGGCCCTTTCGTTAAATAAGACTTTCCTTTTATTCCTGAATTTTGATTGTCGGTATTTAGTGAACTATAATTGAAGGCTAGGTAAAGGATAATGGTAGGCTGTTCAATTTCTCGAGAAATAGAATGTGTTATGAAAATTTTGATTCCACTGCGTTTTACGTGTCTACCAATCGGACGAAATCGCACTCTTTATAATGGTATCTCAGGACACCTATGTGTATAGCAGTGACACTCTCATAATCGAAATTCAATTAATCTACATAGTTGGACTCCTGTTAATTTGGGAAGTTTTTAATGCATCCAGTGCTGTAGTTTTTATAATCTTTTACCCGGCAGAGTCCTCAGGAGATACCGTGCCAAGAGTGCAATTCCATGATGCTACCTTGCGTCAAACAAGACTAGCAGTTTACGATAAGTCTAAGTTCAGTTATGGGCAGTGTTCACGATTAAAAAGAGTCTTATTTTCCAGTGTTCTCGCGCAGATACAAACATAAGTGAGTCCATGTTGTCGAGATTAATAGTCTAACAAAGCCCTCGATTCACGCGGACAAACTGTTATAAGCCCTGAAACTTTCAATCCCCCCATAATTCGCTGTGTTTGGTGCAGTATTGTACTAATTGGAATGTCGGCAACGGCTTTCCTTTACCTTTCATGTACCAAAAATTCGCTTAAGGTAAAAAAGCTATGATGCACATGCTCGGATGTGAAGGTCACCGGAGATGAATAGTATTTAGCACTTGGGCAGTCCTTCCTTTGGATGGACAACTCTTCCTTGACGTAGGCAGAATGATCTGCCGATTAACTCGATTTTCGCCTCTCTGGCTGCTCTCGTCGTTCTTACTTTCTCGAAAGGCTCTTCATTATTTAAGAGAATCCAAAGCTTACACTTCTGAGAAAAAAAAACTTTCTCTGTGCAGACACTGCCTTTGAAGCGACACAGAATTTCTATTTCGTGTAGTGTTTTTCGAAGCAAAAAATGTCTCCCTCAGGATATTCAAACACAAAATTTCTAGCGCGTCTGCCCTCTACACTCTGGAAATTGAAACTCATGCAATCACTCTCACGAGGTCATACTCATACATATGCCTAGAATCACAGCAAGAGCAGAAAGTCACCCGGGACCCGAATAGATTCATTAGCGATAAGCTCTCTGTTCAAACTCAATCTCTACGGAAGCAGATACTACGCCCTAGGCAATCAATTGAAATTAATTAAGAGTGTGAAGCTGAGTTTCCCAGACCTTCCCGTGAACCTATTGCTCTTATTTTTTGCAACAGTGGAGGATTTATATAAGGGGAAGAGGGATGGAGAAGTAGACGAACCCATTTCTCGTGCGCTTGTTCTTGTAGCACGAGCGAAGCTTGCTGATCGAAAGAGGCAAAATGCGGATACATAGCGCTTCGCCTTTCATAAGAATGTGGACATCTCTAAACACTCAAAGGCAGTGGTCACGATGAAAAACGTTATAAAAAAACCACTAAAATTAGCTTAGATCGAAAACAGCTGAAAAACTATGGAGGTAGCGCGGTGAAAAACGGGCTAGAATTAAAGTTTCCAAGGCCAAAAGATGTCAGTTTGTGCACAAGTGCACAGCGCCGCCTAAAAAGACCGCCGTCTCATGCCGAGAAGTCAAAAATCATCGACATTCAGAAGGAGAAATTAATAAAAACCGTTGAGCAATGAAAGCATGCACTTCAGTCAAGGTTTTTGACTAGGTGAGAACATAAATATTCGAGCAGGTCAGTCCGAAGGTTAATGTTCATTGATATAAATTTTATTTCAAGCCAGCTGATGCTCTGAATATTATGATTATCGATGCCGATGATGTGGAGTGTGCTCATCCACCATCAAAAGACAAAAAAGTTCAGGCTTGAAATTTGGCACGAAACAGCGGTTCTTTCCTGATTTTTTCCCCTAGGTCCTACTACTCTAAATCCAGAAAAAGGTTTAGAGAGGAAAAGAAGACGAGCATATTTTATCGCGACCACTGCCTCTAAATGCGGTCCTGAATATTTCTCATTTCGCTCTTAGGAACATTTTGATTCAATTTTCTCGCTCTACCCTTGTAATCCTTGAAAAGATGACCGTTCGCTAACCTGTGACAAGAGTTGGCTTCAGAATTCGACTCGCTGCCGTTCTGCATATGTACCCAAAAGCCTTTGATTGCTTACTGCATAAGGCGACAAAAGATCGCTCTCAAGTTCTTCAACAGTACCCAGAATGTGAATACATTCGGAGGTCAGGTGACCCTCCTCGAACCCGAAACGCCTGCGGGGCATATACTTTTGAGCGAGAAATTGCAAACGAGCTCAACGGCGCACTTAGCAGTACAGACTGCCAAGACTATGATTTGGTTGGGCAAATCTGACGGCGCAAAGGAATAGAATGATTTTTGCCTTTTCATTTTAATAGAATACTCAAAAAAACAAGCCGCTTGTAATGGCAATGGAACGCCCTTTTCGTACTTTAGCTGCAGCTATTTGAGAAACTGCTGAATCATTGATTCGGAATACTAAGAAACTAGGCTTTAAGTTGACAACTGACTTCTATACTTATGATAATGACGGCAAAATGTCCAGATCGGCGATGGATCCCCCTTGTAAACCGATGCATGCATATATGACAACACTCTGCTATAGTGGCATTAATGGCCTCGATCATTATTGTCGCCGTAGCGGCGTTTGCCGCGATTCCCCGAATAGTGCTCTGCAAAGTGGCACCGCTGCGAATCTAGCTACGGTAAGGCAGGGACGAAGGAGGCGGGGGGGGGGCGCCAAGCAGCGGACGAGGTCGGCGACGTGTAGCGCGGGAACAGCGACGCGGGTACCTCGCCAAGTGTCTCTGCGGCCGCGATGGCAGCGACGCCCGGAGCGATGCCGGCAGCGAGCGGCGGCGAGAAATGGTCTCGACCATGTCCATCGCCGGCGAAGAACGCTAGCATCGATCGATTCAAGCCTCTTTTTATGATATCTCTATAAATTCGATCTTCTGAAGTTTTTTTTTTCACTGTGACTCAAATTGAAGGAAAAATATTCAGCATACTTGGAAATGCACAGCTTGCCGTTTTATTCCGGTTTTGGTTTTATGGTTTCCAGTTTTATTAGGTTTTTTCGTTATAGCGGGCGACAGTTGTGATTTATGCGGCCACAGCAAACCGTCTACTATTTGCTGTACCTCGAAATCTATATTTCAAGACTCAATCACTTTACTGAACGCAAATTTCAAATTCACTTCACAGCTATTTGAGCGTATTATTTTTTGGAAATTGTTTCTAAGCATTTTCTGAACTCCCAAAGCCTATCAAAGCAAAGAAAAGCTATTTGGAGAAAATGTGGCGTCAAATGAATGAGGGCGTACGCAATGGTAGAATGCGATGCTGGCAACAACGTCGCTGCAACTCTGCGAGGTCTTGGTGCACAACGCCGCGTCGGGTTTCGACCACGCCCCAAAGCTCTCGCCCGGCGGCGTGCCGCCGGTCGCTGCGACTCTGCAGAGCCCTTATCGCTGCCAGTTTCCTTCGGAGATCCACTGCCGTTCTGGGCATTTCGCCAGCATTTTCATGTGCAACGGGGTCAGTTATCAGCAGGGCTGTGCGGAACTGTTCCGTTTCCGATTCCGTTTCCGCATTTCCGGTGTTTTTTGGGCTGTTCCGTTCCTCTTCCGTTTCCGAATTTTTGGGTCCGGAAACGGAATAAATTAGTGCAACACGATCTATGATAGTGGGTCTAGGCAAGGATTTTCGAAAGTTTCATGAGACGCTGAAACTTACATCCGACCTCTTCGTGTTCAAGGGAATATCTGAGCTTATATGAGATCATTCACGAATTTTGGGGAGCTGAGATTGGACTCCTTTAAAATGATGACATGAAATGGGTGTGACTGGAATCTTCACGTTTTCCGAGGATTTCTTCTTGAAAATAAATATGTATCTTTTTCTCTGAGATTCAACGATTTCGTGGAACTTCTCTTCTTGATTCCACTTCTTCGCTTGTTTACCGCCACGACAGCAACAAAATCGAGATAGTTTTGGTTTTGCACGTGCAGCCTGTCTTCCAGAAAGGAGTCTCGTCGAAGACAGGTGGAGGTGACCACAGGCAGCGGCTAGGCTCGTTTGAAGCAGATCATAAGAGAATTTCCCATGTCGCCGTAGAGTTTTTTTCTTCAAATTCAATTGTTTGATATCTACTTCAATAGGCAAATATAGTTTGAAAGAAGAGAAAGTAGTCGCTGATCATCTGAAAACTGACTTCTGATCAGCCTTGAAGGATACCTGGTGTCGCTTGGACTGCTTTCTGGGGGTACAAGCTGTACATCAGAGTTGTGCGTCTACAATAGATAAAATTTTGGTACACAGCAACGACGAACCCCAAGACGGGCAGCGAACTGCAGTCGGCATACGGCAATTACCGCACACCTCTGATGGGCGGGTACAGATAATAAGTATTTTTAGAGGTTGCCTACTCGGATTTCCAGAAGCGAGACTTCGAAATCGTTGAATGCCTCGTAGTGACTTTAGTTAGGACAAGTATTAGTTTACTGACTGAATTTATTGGTTATTGAATGAGAACTGCGGGCAATGAGCAACAGCGAAGCGTTGGAATGAGAAAACCCAATTTTTTTTGTCTCTTCCGTTTCCGTTTCCGGATTTCCGTTTCCGGCGTTTTTTGGTCATTTTTCTTCCGTTTCCGTTTCCGAAAATCTTGAAAAAGATTTCCGCACAGTCCTGGTTAACAGCTCCGACCTAGTTTCTCAATATTCCATGGCGTCGGATGCTAAATGCCATAAGGAGATTTTATACGAGAAATGAGTGAGAAAAAAGAAACAAGACACGCAGCAATACTTACTCACACCCTGCATTTGAAGCACGAGTAAGTTTTGAGGATTTTTTTTGTAATTTTGGAGCTTTATTTAGAGAGCATTGTTGGATATTGTATCTTTTTCAAACTGTTGTCCTTCGTTAGTGAGTCTTTACTACTTATACGTTCAGCAGCATACGGATTCCGCGTTGGGAGAATGTTTTTACTCTGAGTTGATCCATTAACAGAACCAAGGCCACAAGTCATCCTTTTTCGGGAAAGGCGAAGTGCTGCTCGGCCAGGCGACAAGTCATTTACCAGAACAAGCGGTAGCCGGAAGGAGCGATGTCTTTTGAATTCAACAGGGGTAAGACATCCCCCTAGAGTAACTCCAAAATTTCCTTGACGTATTGCGCAATATGTCTCCGCGCATTATCGATCCGAAAGATCACTTTTCCATGCTTTTACGCATATGGGGCGTTTTAGCTTCGATGTCATGCTCAGTTACATAAGTCGTTGATGGAAAAGTTATATAGCTTTGGGTTCTATAGGTTGGGGTAGCTAGATTTTCATTACTTGAAATTTAGATTTTTTTCAAGCATTTCCACAGAATTGTACTACTACAGGATTGTCTTTGTTGATGGAATATCTTCCCATCACTATCGCGCAACAATCGAAGTTGAACAGATACTTTTATCTCCAACTTGAGCAAAGAAATAGTTTTTGCCGCCATATTGGTCTTACTGGAACCAGGGCTGATATGGTTATAGCACAAATAAAACATGTTGTTTACACCTTAACGGAATGACAAGTATGAATTTCTAAAGGGATTCAATGAAGGTTTCGCATGCTACTTTAGATGACATGAGACGCGTCAGCACGCTGGTTATGCCAAACTCTGTGAAACCCCCAAAGAGTATTCATATCTCTAATAGCTGGTGTTTGCAGCTACATGGGTCGGTGGAGCATACATCAACGGCACAGCAGAAGCTCTCTACAATGGTGGTCTGCTGGGATGCCAAGCTCCGATCGGCTACGCCCTCTCGCTGGTTATGGGTGGGTTGCTATTCGCGAAGAAGATGAGAGAAGAAGGATACGTGACGATGCTGGACCCTTTCCAGGTTGGTGTCACATACAAAGATTCATTATAAGTAAGTCGAGGTTAGCCGAAGTGCATATAAATGACAATATCTCTCCGACTGTCTCATATATAGCCTATCTCGCTCTGATTAATCTGGGCGTAGTAAGCTGAGGAGCGTATACCAGTGATAAAGAGATTTTGACATGATAAGCTCCATAAGCCTTGCTTAGACAGGCTCACGATGAGGAAGAAAGGCTATAAGTCCAGTGACATCATGAGTTTAGCCAATCATAACTAGTTGTCACGAAGTTTATATTTGATAAGAGTTTTTACAGGCTCCTTTCAATCTCGTGAACCTAAATGTGTCTTTTGAGTTGCTCAGCGGTGAGCATGCACGAATTCAGGTATAGCTTTCACCGAAAAATGCAAGCTTTTCAGTGGAAGCAGCAAAGCGGTAGATCATGTTTATTTATCATAATCACACTCATACTTTGCGATCGATGACCGCTCCGCAGTTAAGGTAGTGTCCTTATCGGGACGAAATTCCGGTCCGCATTTACAGACAACCGCTGCTGCTGCACCATGATAATCGTACTGGGACAAAGGGTATTCGTGGCGGGACCCGGTGGTGCTGCGCTTTTTTCTAACACTAAAAAACTCCACGTTCGACTCTCTATGAACCTCGGCATCAGAATATTGGTGAATAGTTTGACTGTAGCAGGCACGAGGTGGTATGGTTTTATTGTAGACTAACGTTTCGGCGGTTTCGCCCTCTTCGGAGTCTGAAAAAGGTCGAATCTATGTGTAAAATTACTCGGCCAAACGTAGTTTTTTACCCTACAGAAATTCAAGACAAAATTTTCCAAACAAATGGCTGGGATGCTTGAAGCTGAGTGACATACCTTTTCAAAGTCCGTGGAACATCAGGTATTCGGTAGATAGACGACGGGGTACCGAGATATCAGAAGGCAGTACCCCAAATCAGAAGGCTAATCTGATGTAGGGCTGTAGTTCCCGCGTTATATTTATACCTTCGTCCTTCCGGTTGATCTTAGGATCCCTCGCATTGATCCTCTGACGTTAGACCGAATACGATCACAAATAGACTTTGACCCCTCCACTATCCTCCCCCAGAGACGCCCCTCCAAAAACTTTATACAGTTTCGTTCTTTCGAACTACACTTATTCAGCATGGCAAACAAATGATCTTGCTTATCACGTAATGCGATGCGAAGAAGCTGGAGCTCGATCTTGCGTATTGTCGGGTCGTTCTTCGGTCTTCCGCATACGTCACGTAGCCTCTTCTTGGAGATGAATTCTGGATCAATGCGAGGGATCCTAAGATCAACCGGAAGGACGAAGGTATAAATATAACGCGGGAACTACAGCCCTACATCAGATTAGCCTTCTGATTTGGGGTACTGCCTTCTGATATCTCGGTACCCCGTCGTCTATCTACCGAATACCTGATGTTCCACGGACTTTGAAAAGGTATGTCACTCAGCTTCAAGCATCCCAGCCATTTGTTTGGAAAATTTTGTCTTGAATTTCTGTAGGGTAAAAAACTACGTTTGGCCGAGTAATTTTACACATAGATTCGACCTTTTTCAGACTCCGAAGAGGGCGAAACCGCCGAAACGTTAGTCTACAATAAAACCATACCACCTCGTGCCTGCTACAGTCAAACTATTCACCACTAAAAAAACTGTCAGCAGAAAACGGATATGCAAAAATGGTCGGAATTCAGTAAATACAAAACGGAAAACGGATGTTTTCGGAAATCCCTGATTTTAACCGTGCTGAACTGCAGTTGTGAATGGAGAGTTGACCGATTGCACGGAAAGGAAAAATTCTCGTAACAGTTCGGCCGGCTAAATGCAACGCTGATGGCGGAAAGCCGCTACATTTATGTATGCGTCGCGTTCAGGCAGCCGCACTGATCCGAGGCTCCTCCCGTTCTGTGTATCTTCTTGGTAGTTGCAGTAATCAGCGATTCATTGAAGGTACAGTCCAACCTCAAAATCGTCTTTCTGTTTTCCTGCCTATCTTAAAAGTGGTCCCACACTGATTCCAGTGATGTCTCTGAAATCGTACAAGAACCCCTAGAAACGGAGTTATGACACCTCGAAGATTGAGCTGCGGAAGCATGATGGACGAGTTGTCCGGGGCTTGTAACTTCCGTCATTTGCAACTGTTGTATGCGAGCCGACCTGAATAAACAGAGAGGCTAAGAGTGAAAGGAAGAACGAGGGTATTGATCGAAAACTATCGCTCATTTTGCCACTGTTGAGCTCGAACTATCGTAAAAGGGGCGTGCCAAAGTGGCTTCCTTATATGGGCGCCCCAGGGTAGCTTCCTTCTATATCTTGCTTATTGGGAGAAATGGAGAGCTTACACTTGGCAGGTGTTCTATGGGGTGGGTCTAATTCACATATATGTAAAAATCTCGGATTTCGCCCCTGAGCTTGGACTGTGCCTTTAAGTCGTCCGCAATGCTGATAAAGTGCATTTTTAGAACAAGTATGGCCAACGTGTTGGAGGTCTGATGTTCCTACCTGCGTTGCTCGGCGAAGTATTCTGGAGCGCAGCTATTCTATCAGCTCTTGGTGAGTAGCCGTCGAGATTTCATACGGAAAGGAAATTTTTGCGCACTTAGCTTCTCTCTACCTAGAGCGAAAAACATGAATTAGTCGTATTGCGTGGGTTTTGAGACTGTCATGTACACAACTGAGTGAAAGTGTCTGGGAACGCACGAGATGACTTTTGGTGTTTCATATAATGCATGCCTTCTAAAAAGGCGTCATTGTCATTTTGAATGAACAACATAACCAAATTACCGCTTGACTCACTTCCGGTCGCTTCTTAGCCATGAATTGAGCTCGAAAGTGCTTGTTTGAGGTGCAACACTGTCGGTCATTCTCCACATCGATATGAATATATCAGTGGTGATTTCGGCTCTTATCGCCGTCTTCTATACATTCACTGGTGGCCTCTATGCTGTCGCCTACACTGATGTTGTGCAACTGTTCTGCATATTCGTCGGCTTGGTATGTTTTAGACCTTGTTGACAAAGGCTACTCTCCCAGTTTTCAGATTCTCTTTGCCCAAACTTCACAGTTGTTTGCAACAGTATATGTCTCACTTGACTCAATGCTTGGGGGGTCAATGATAGCGAGATTTCTGAAAAAGACCACAGAAAGTTCTTTAAATGCCCCCTGAAGGAGAGTGCGCAGTGAAGCCATCTAAGGAACCGTTCTCGTAGGAATTTGAAGAGTCTGTTTTTGGTTCAGTATATTGAGTGCGATTTACATATATTTACATATACATATATTTACATATATTTTGCGTATAGGGGTTTTGAATCTGTATTGTAGTTGAAAGCGGCAATTGTTTGAGTAGCCGAAATATTGCTTGTGATCACATAGGGTATTTCAGTGGGTTTGTGTGCCAGCAGCCCTACTACAGGATGCCACAAAGGACATTAGCCGGAATGCCGAGGACTGGTTGGGAGAGATCGGTGGCTTCAAAGAAACTACATTATGGATAGACGCCATGCTGTTGTTGATATTTGGTGGAATACCATGGCAGGTGATGTTGTGTTTTGCTTTATCTGTTTAATTGAAATTCAATGAGAGGAAATATAGTTAAAGGCAGTGCTCACGATAAGAACCGTTTTTCTGCTTTTTCGCCTATCTTGAAGACGGTCCCATGCTGATTCCAGTGATGTTTTTGGAATTGTACAAGACATTGTAGGAACGGAGTTATGGTCTCTCAAAAATTGAGCTAGGGAAGCATGGTGGACGAGCTGTCCGAAGCTTGTAACTTCCGTCTTTTGCAGCCGATGTATGCCAGCTGACCTGAGTAAAGAGAGAAGTTGAGAATGAAGGGAAGAACGGGGCTACTGATCGGAAACCATCGCCCATCTCACAATCTCGAGCATTCATTTGTTCACGTCGGTGGGCGTGGAAAGTGCACCTGGGGTAAGACGAGCTGGCGGGTGTCCAACTTTGGGGCCGTAAGGGACCGTTCCGTGCTCTTTTTTCTTAGTTTTTTCAACCTTAGGGTTACGCTAGGCCCCGCAGCTTTCGATCTCCACCAAAAAATCAGACATGGTTTTTATGGTGAACACTGCCTTTGAAGTAAGAGAAGAAATGAAGCTGGAATTACAAACGACTTTGAGGAAGAAAATCTCAAGTCCTTGGATAATAAATAATTTTATGCAGACTTTAGGTGTATTTCCAACGTGTGCTATCATCCAAGACGTCCGCCGGTGCTCAGAGTCTCTCGTTTGTTGCCGGCATCGGCTGTTTAGTGATGGCCGTGCCTCCAGCACTTATCGGAGCCATCGCCCGAAATACAGGTACAGCCTCTAATTCAAGAAAATGCACAGGTGATTTGTGTAGTGAAATTAACCCTCCCAATCCGCAGATTGGCGTTTAACCGACTACTCTCCATGGGATAATGGCACAAAAGTCGAAGCCATACCAGAAGACAAAAGGAACATGGTCGTGCCACTAGTATTCCAATATCTTACCCCGAAATGGGTAGCATTCATAGGTATGTGTTTTAGAACAAAGTTTCCAATTTTGCCGGCGTTTTCGTTGGTGATACCGCAAAAATTGGGACCACGCCTAATGGAATTTTGCTTCGCGATACATCCTCTCATTTTCCCGTGAATGGTCATAAATTTTCTTTTTTTTTGTCGAAAGAACAGTCCACGTGGATTTCACAACTTCTAACGCGGTCTTCAGATGATCCTTCCTCTCTCTTGTCGTCTGCAGACCTACCTCGATGCCTCTCCTACTGAAGCATAACTATCGAATTTGGGGCAGAGTTGATTGCCTTGTAATTGCGCAGTGATCTTCTTCACAAATTTTAAAGTCCTCTTCGATGATTTGCCGAGAAATCGGGAGCTCCCTCTTCAAGAAGTGGTGAAACCTTGATTTCAATGTTATGTACTCGACTGTGGTTTTAGAGTTGAGAATTTCCCCACCATAATGCAATGCACTGCAAAGTCGCGCCTTTTGAGAGTGTCCGCCCACGCGATCGGCGTGGGTGCCAAGCGGGCGTCGTGGAGTTATTTTCAAAGTTGTTAATCAATTAACAGGATTAAAGGACGGATAGCAAGCAGTTTGTCTGCAGCCGTGGAAAAGTTCGTGAAAAAAATCGAAAAAATGACTTCGATACAGTTGCTCGACACACACGCCGACAACGTGAGCGGACGATCTCAGTCGGACAGACCCTATATTTCTTCATTGAAAAGGAGCTAGTCAATCCCCTTTTTCATAGAGCACAACGGAAATTCGTCCTTTGCTTTCCTATAGGCTGACACTTGTGAAATGAGAGCTGTTGACCCTCGCACTTTCGCAGTGATTTTCCCTGACACTTCCTTTATGCAGGTCTCGGAGCGGTATCAGCCGCAGTCATGTCATCGGCGGACTCGTCAGTGCTGTCGGCAGCTTCGATGTTTGCTCACAATATCTGGAAACTGACGATTCGACCTCATGTAAGAGCATCAGTTGGAGTAATGAAGCATAGTCGATGTGACAAAGCAATTTTAGGCCTCTGAGCGCGAAGTTATTCTTGTGATGCGATTCGCGATCATTGCTGTTGGTTTAATGGCTACCGTAATGGCACTTACTATCCAATCCATATATGGATTGTGGTAAGTGAAACAGTTGCTGATTGAAAATGGATGGAAACCGATGCTCACTGCTATCGTTTCACTCCCAGACACTTTTAAGAATAGGAGAGAATGACGTGCAAGTAGAGTGAACTTCTCTATTCAAGATTTTTTCTCTACCAGTGTTCAAGTAGGTTCTAATGGGTATTTTACAAGAGAGACTTGAGTCGCCAACTGTTGCTTTTTCGTGATATTTTTGGGGAGTGAGGGTAAAGAAAATGATTCTGCAATAACCGTTGTCCTCCTCACAAACCCTGCTTCTGGACCATAACCACTCAGTTAGACGTAACATGCACCATTTTCTAATCTAATCGTCAACCATTCAATCAGGTATTTGTGCGCTGATCTCGTCTATGTTATCCTATTCCCACAACTATTGTGTGTTGTCTACATTAAAAATAGCAATACATATGGCTCGCTATCCGGATATGCAGGTAGCGTTCGTTTTTATTTGCAAGCTTCTGGTCTCCCATAGGGAAGATTGAATAGCCGAATCACAGCAGAGCAAATACAAAGGATTCCTGAGCTCTGATCCGATTCTGTGTCGTCAAAAAACACACTCACGCCAAGTTTTTGCTCTGACAAGAGGTTCAACCAGTCGGAAAGAATCAGGGAACCTTTTGCACCAAGGCCAGAAAGAACAAATTACGAGGTGTCCTATCCATGGCCAAACATAGGATTGTGGCACCCTTCACAACCCCATTATCGGGTGTTAGGGGTGGATTAGAGTCCAGCCACTGAAAGGAGCAGCGGAGGAAGGAGCGGCGCGGCGTGCAGCGTCGCGCCGCACAAGATTTCTAGCCGCCGTCGATCTCCAAACGCGATGAACGGGCCGCGGCAAGTTGGAGCTGCCACGCGCTTTTGCGTTGTACGTACAGCGCTATGCACCTGACGTCCAAGTATCGAATTAACTCCGACACTGGCGGCGGTCTCCTACGGGAGAAAACGACGATCGATGTCACCTACAGGAGCTGTTTCGCACTATGGATGACCGAACTTGAGCGAAGCGGTCTCTCACAGGACATCGTGTCGCATCGCTTCGATTGGGTCACCTAAACCACAAAACAGCCCCGGTAGTTGACCGGGACCACACACGTTGAACGGTTGATCAAACCCGCTCTGCCTCCGAAGCGCCTGTGCGTAGGGTGGGGAGACGATTTGGCCGTCGTCGGTTCGCACAGGCGCACCCGTCATTGATTGATTGGGTGCTTTGGAGGATCGAATTTCCTCCTTTATGATAGTTGAAGGAGGGTCGCTATTGGGGCTTTATCCCTAATAGTAAGTAATCTTTGCCACTGACAAGTTTGTCAGCGGAAGCATGAACTTCATGCTTTAAGTTTGAGCAAAAAAAACTAGGCAGGTTTGGCTTCATTCTTGCACACGTTATTTGAAATTCCCTCCAAAATGAGATTTTGTTCAACTACCGTGCAAGGTTCGGTCTCCTACAGGAGACAGATAGGACTCCTGCATGAGGCAAACAGGAGTCCTATAGCTGATGAGGCTGGGACTCCCAGCCGACTCCCGTAGGAGACCGCCGACAGTGTCGGAGAATTGATTGTAACACTCAGATTGGCCAAGTTGGAGCTGTATTTAAATCCACGGCGGCTTGAGTCATATTCAGTTTTCCACAAAAGAGGTAATTTATAATTTTTTTTTTAACAAGGAACACTTGGCAAATAGAACTACTTTAAAGTCTCCTCTTGAAATAGATCCCGTGATCGATGTTCACCCCTTCCATTTTCTTGTATTCACTTTCAGGGTCATATGATTGTAACATTTTGCCTTACATATTCGCTAGACTTGGGACCGGATCGAAAAGTTATTCGATCAGCATTCGTGCTATTGGAATTGGAACATTAGATTCATTTGGGGACCTCAAGTTCTACTTCCTCTTTAAATTCGATTCATTCCAGGATTTTTATTTCAGTTTCCTCGGTTATTCGGTTCATTCAGGAAATTAAATCATTTGTTCTATCGAGGGACCCATTCTTTCGGAATTCTGCATTGATCGTTTTTTCGGATATTAAAGGCATCGTACGCGCGAAAAACCGTATCTCATTTTTTCATGTTTTTGCGCGGGCGATTCTCTGACATAAAGAGTAAGAGTGGAAAGGCTCCATAAAACCATCGACTTATGCAAAAAAACTCATTTTAAAACGTCTCGAATTATTCACTTCCCACCCCTCCGTCGATTTCGGTATTTCTGGTGCAATACGTCGGAAGTTTTTTTTCGCAAACGTCGGATGTGTTTTTTTGCATCAAACTTATTAGATTGGTGAATTCCTCTTGCCTCTTGTTCACTGGAACTTATTCTAAAAAATGAAGTATCCATTGGGCAAGTTTGGATGTTAGAATTTACCGAATTAAAAATTTCAAATGCTGAATCATCTGCGCCTGTGATGGCGCTTCTGTTCCTTGTGCTAGATGGTTGGTGAAAACTGGTGGCGGATCGCCATTTTGAACCACTCCAATTTTAGAAGCATATGTTTTTGACGCGCAAAACTTCACCAACGTGGTCCGCCTGGCTCATTCATGAAATTGAGCCTGAAAAATGGAAATTGGTTCTCAGCGCGAACGATGCCTTTAATATCATTCGAGATTTCAAATTATCCGATTCATCGAATATTTGCTTTATTTGAAGAACTTAATTATCCAATTTCCCGAATATTCGGCCAGTTTTGGGTCACGACATTCGAATACCCTCTGTCGCTGAAATAATAGGAGAGTATTCGGTAATTGTTCGGATATGATTCGAAAATTCTAATTTTCATTCGAATATACGGACCCATTTTCCGAATATTTGAATCGAATAGATGGCAAGTCTTATCACTAATCTTTATTGCTTATCGTGGAAACTTAACCTATCTTTAAAACTTCAAAAAACCAGTTTCATGATCCCAAAATCCGGAAGTGACCTTGATGTAAGTACACAGTTGAACAGTCATTCACCTCATAAACATATGTATTTGATCATTCACACATAGAAAGCCGGCTGGACCATCTGCTGTCGCCGCGCCTCTTTGCCGGACCGCTCGAGGTTGCAAAGCGGCGCCGCCTGGCCACACTGCAGTCGTCGGCGGCGCTTGTGCCTTAACCTAGTCTAAGGGGTCGTTTATACTTCCGCCGCGGAGCGGCGCGGCGAAGTGCATTCTTACAATATCGATCGTGCGGCGCCGCGTGATCAGTGCCGTAGGATTGCACTGTGCCGCGCTCCGCGGCGGCAGTATAACCGACCCCTCATCGACCCGCCCCGTCGCCTCGCGGCGCCGCGTGATCGATACGGCTGCACACCATGCTGCCGCGCCTTTGCGCGGCGGGTCTCTATTCGGCCCCTTAAGGGTCGTTTACTTTCGGCGCGGCGAGATGCAACACAGTCATATCGATCAGGCGGCGCCGCGAAGCATTCAGAATTTTTTTGCTTGAAATCTCCCAACTGCGCGGCACGCGGCCGCCGCCCCGGGGGAGCAGGCGGCGCGGCGGCCGCTTGCGATCAGCATAACATCATAGGCTTTTTTAGTGTGATTTCATCTGCATTCTCGATTTCTTCCTCTGATTCATCGCTAAAAGTTTTTCCGAGGTCCTGGGTGCTGTTTAGAGTAGACTAGGTTGTGGAAAGTTCATTTTTTATGCTCTTGGAACCATTTTTCCGCAGAGAAAGTCTCTCGAAAACTATTTGCTCTCGAGTGCGGTGTTATGATACAAAAGATTATATGTATATATTTTCTTTCAGATTAAGGCAGCATACACGCTCAAAAATGATATCAATTTTATGGAATGAATCGAAGGTCTGAAGCTGTTAATGTTCAGAGATAACGAAAAAACCGGAAAAAAATCAATTGAAATGAAGATATTACGGTTCGTTCTATATTGGCCCGGAAGTGGACGAGTTTTACCGCATTGGCTGAAATAGCGGAGCTAGCGACAAATTCGTTGGGATAACGACGCTAATGCACTCGTAAGGCCCTTTCTGCAACTCCTACGACCTTAGAAGCGTAAAAAATGAGCCAAAATGACCGTAATCGAGCATTGAACATTTGTATGGAGGGGCGGAGCCCGTATCGATGGGCGGGCAAAGGATGATTTTGTGACTCAATGCGGCTCAAATACGGGCACTTTAACTCGTTTTCAGCTCTTCCAACTTCGTGAGGGCTCTTCTAGGGCACGTACGACCCCACTAATGTAGTTATCTCAACAACTTTTGCGAGCGTGTATGCTGCCTTTAAATCACTCATTACAATCGGTCTTGTGTTATGTCAGCGCTACTCCAGGTTGTATTTAGCCTCATTCTGACGCAACCCGATTATACATCCTAGTGTGACGCGATTTTTCAAGCGGCTTGCCGCGTCGCTGCAGAAGTATAGACGACCCCTTAGGCCGCATATTCTATCAGTTTCAATGGACAGTTAACCTAAACTTATCCCAGCAGCCCTGGCAAAGTCAAAACCGGTGTTCAGAATAATCTTATAATTTGAAATTATTTGCTATTAAGACGAATCAGTCCCCGGATAAAGCTAAAATGACGAGAGAGACATTGAGAAAAACGTTACTACATAAATTTTTTTCATTCTCGATTGACTCCATCCTTTACCGGCCACAACCACCGAGAACTTGCTCGTCCCACCGGACAACTACTCCAGACCAGAAAATTATTTCACAGAAATAATGTCTTTCTAGGCGTTTTCGCCGTTTCTTTGTGATTTTAATAGTATGTCCATGGTGCCCAACGCATTGTTTGGGGAGGGAAATACGGAAGCGGAAATCACTGTAGACGTCGCCTTTAGGCCGAAAAGGTTTAACAGTGAAAAAAGGGGTAAGATGTGGGTTCAGTTCCCTCCACTCTCCAATCGCGTATCGAGTGTATCTTTTGGGAGTAAGGATTGAGAGACTACAACCAATTATTCAACGAAAGGACGAGAAAAGGGTCGATATGGATCCGTATTCCCAACTCCACCAGTACAAACTTTCTCAAAATACCTTATTTAGTCTGGATTGCCCTCCACATTGCTAATATGTAGCAGAAACACGACCTGTAAGATCACAAGATACCACTTCGATTCGTAGCAACCCGGGTTCAGTACTGAAGGTAGAAATGAATTTGAAGGGAGTCCGATTTTTTTGATTTCTTATATTTATGAAGAGTTTTGGGAGAGTGGTGGTATCACTCCTCCGCGACAAAGCATAGAAACTCAGATGGTCGTGACAGCCAAAAAGCGCTTGCAAATTTGCCCGGTGCAAAGTCTACTAAAGCTAGTTGGAGGGGGGACATTTATTAACCCATTCACGACCGAAGTGGTAGTCAACGCGTGTCCCACCGGTAGGACACCCTTTTCGGAAATCGATTTCTCCGCCACAAGAAACTTCTCTCGAACCTACATATGAACAATGTATTGGCCTACCCAAGACACGATTAAAAACCTGGTGGTCTATTAGTAGGTCAAATGCAACAATATATCTAGACTTTTCTCAAATCAGATGGGCTGAAATAGTGGAAAAAACGGCTGGAAAGTAACTTGGAAAGCACCTTATGATTTCTTTTTCTTTCTAATGCTAGCTTTTGGGTTGCTTAGTAGAAACCTACCGCTTGGAACTCGTTTACTTTTCTGAGAGCGTTGCAGCTCAGTTGACCCCAATTTGGTTTTGAGTAATTGTTTCTTGAAAACGAAAGCGTCTCGGAAGCTCAAACTCTGATGCCGTTCGACCATCGTTGCTAGCTACAATATAGACACGAAAAAGTTAAAGGCAGTGTTCACGATAATCCTAAAATCTGAGATTATTCGCTATATTGATTAGGTGGCCCCCGGGTTAAACTAAAATGACGTGGAAATTGAGAAAAACGCACCAGAAGTACACGAAATCCTTAAGTATCACCCCGCCTCTTAAGTATCAGTGTTTGTTGTGACGATGAAATGTTGTGTGGACCCGTCCTTTGCCATTCTGTGCTTTCTGTTGCTCCCTCCCTTCCTTCGGACCCTAACTAATACTGTTTTGCATAAAATATTTTTCCATTTTCGACTGACCCCATTTTTTACTGGTGACAACCACAGTGAACATGTTTATCCAACCGGACAACTAGTCCATGTTATAGAATAATGTCACATAAATACGACGTTTTAATGCGTTTCTCGCCGTTTCTTCGCAATTTTAGTAACACTTGGAGGCCAACGCTTTGTTTTATGTGAAAAACTCGGAAATGAAAATCATCGTGAACACTGCCTTTAAAGCAATTACGTGTGGGACGCTATTCAAGCCAGCGTGTCCCACCAGTCGGGCACGTTATACGGTGACGCAATATTGCACGCGGTCCGAACGTGCAGTCACCCAAAATTAGGCGGGCTCGTGAACGCTCGTAAACGTGGTTAATTTAACTACGCAACCAGAATGGTATGGCTCAGAGCGCAACGCCTTTACATTTTGAAGCGTCAACAACGACACACAATGCCGCTACACGAGTGAGAAGTTGGCCCCACCCTGTATTTCTCCGCCCCTGTAATTGCGTCCCCCTCTAAAACAGAGGTGATGGGGACAGGGGCAGTCTACACACAGAGGGAGGAGTCGTCCCGTTTTTGCAACTTGAATCGTCAGGCCACTGAACGCGAGCGAAGTGGTCCCGAGTGGAATTAGAGCCGCAAAAGGCGGGACAACTCTTCCCCCGGTGTGTAGAGAGCACCTGTCCCGAGGTGATGGGCCATTCCCGCCGGTCGGCGACGTTTGTAGGTGGTACAATAAGTACAATAAGTAAACCACATAGATCGACAACGCTGGGAATGGCCCAGCACTCCTGTTTTGAAGGAGAACAGCAAATACCTGGAGCGGGCAGATACAGGGGCGGGGCCAATTTCTCACTCGTGTAGCGGCATTGTGGGTCGTTTCTGACTCTTCAAAATGCATAGGCGTTGTGGTCTAAGACATACCATTGTATTTCCGTAGTTATCTAAATCACATTTGGGAGAGCGTATGCTGTCTTTAAACCACTACCGAACTTCATTCCCCTCGAGTTTTAACCCTACGAAAAATTAAAGGCAGCATACACGCTCGTAAACGTGGTTGGGATAACAATGTGAATCGAACTGTATAGCTTACAACATAATGCCTACGGACTTTGAAGCGTCAGAAACGATCCACAATGCCGTTACAGGAGTAGCAAGTTTGGCCCCGTCCGTATTCTCACGCCCCCTGTATTTGCCCTTTTCCTCCAACGCAGGTGTGCTGGGTCATCTTCGCGGGACAGGGTCTGTCTACACACCGAGGGAGGAGTTGTCCCGTTTTCGCACTTTGAAACGTCAAACCTCTCAACGCGGGCGAAGTGGTCCCGAGTGGAATTAGAGCCGCAAAAGGCGGTACAGCTCCTCCCTCGGTGTGTAGAGAGCCCCTGTCTCCATCTTCGCCGTCAGTGACGTGTGTTATTCTCTTGTTAGGCAATCCACCAACAGTACCGACGGTGAATATGACCCAGCAACCCTGCGTTGCAGGAAAAGGGCAAATACAGGGGCGTGAAAATACGGGCGGGGCCAAAATTGCTGCTACTGTAGTACCAGGTTGTCCAATAATTCTTGTCCGAAAATTTCACCATTCTTAATTTTTTCAACTTTATTGAAAAACAAGTCTAATCAACAATAAAATCACCAAAGTTATCCACAACAGTGGCCCATCGATTGGGCAGGTCGTCGATGCCCATTGCCCAGAACTCCGGGGGCTGCGACTCGAAGAATTCCGCGATGTCGGATTTGAGGTTGTCGTAGTTGGTGAATTTTCTTCCGGCTAAATGGTGCTTCAGCGGGCGTAACAAGTGGTAGTCCGAGGGGTCGAGGTCCGGGGAATACGGCGGATGGGCAACCGTCTCCCAGCCAAGCGTTGCCAACTTCTGCTGGGTCTCCTTCGCCACGTGGGGGCGCGCATGTCGTGCAGCAGGTGGACCGAGGCCCGTCGGGGACGCTTTTCTCGGATGACGGCGACTAGTTTCTCGAGCTGATCAGTGTAGATGGAGGCGGGGACCGTCCTGCCTTGCGGGAGCAGCTCGAAGTACAGCATGCCCTTGGTGTCCTACCAGCAGCAGAGCATGATCTTCAGCGGGTGCAGGTCGGCTTTCGGCGTCGTCGGCGGATCTTCTCCGCGCGGGATCCAGACGGCACGGCGGGCGACGTTGTCGTAGAGGACCCAGCTCTCATCCCCAGTGACCAGGTCCTCGAGAAACTCCTTGCGATGCGGACGAAGGAGGAGGGACTGGCAGACGACCACGCGGCTCTGCTTGTTGGCGTTCGTCAGACGGTGGGGGATCCAACGGGCCAGAACTTTGTGGTAGCCGAGTAAGTTGAGTCGATTGTGGACGGTGGACTTGCTGCAGACGAGCGTCTTCGCCAGTTGACGGGTGGTGGCTTCCGGCTTCTCCTTGATACAGCGACCGACGGACCTCGTCATCATCCACCGTAGAAGGCCTACCGCTGTGCTCCCTGTCCTCGAGGCTCGTGTCGCCGCTCTCGAAACGATTGAACCAGCGGCTGACTGTGCGTTGGGACACTGCATCCTCCTTGCACGCTCTGCAGATGTTGGCGACCGCGGTGCCCGTGTCGTTGCCCAGCAGCCACTCGTAGTACACGAACGTACGAATTCGACCTTGGTCCATTTTAGCTTGTACTGGTAGCTAGACGCGGCGACTGCGCCTTATATACCCCTAGCGTAGAACTTTGGAGAACTTTCTAGAAGGTTCTCCAAAGTTCTACGCTAGGGTGTATAAGGTTCTCCAAAGTTCTACGCTAGGGGTATATAAGTCACTTGTCTGATATTATAACACTTCTAAGGAAAATTATAGGATTTTGAAAATTTTCGGACAGGAATTATTGGACGGCCTGGTAGTTATCTCAATCACATTTTCGAGCGTGTATGCTGCCTTTAAAGCTGGTTTCGATTCCGGGAGGTCGAAAAAAATTTCGCGTATACAGCCGGCGCGGATCGCACTAATACTTTTGGTTCAATTGGCGGTTATCGCAAAGTCGGTGCACTTGTGTTACAACACATGAGCACCGCGTTTGCGCCAACCGTTAATGAAAAATTAAAACTGACAGGGCGATCCGTGTCGACTGTACATGTAGAGACTGCCCACCCAGGAGCCCAACCTCTTGAGGAAAAGAAAGGAATGTTCAACATCCGTGACAGAAGTTATCGAATTTCCAGACACATGGCTGAAATTGGACGGTGGCACCCTCGCAAAGCGTTGGTTTGAATTGACCAGGAAACTAGGAAACAGTAAACGAATTGCAAAGGCAAATACATGACTACAGCACCGAGCCAATTTTTTGCAAAAAAAGCGTTTTTCGGCGTTTTTTTTTGAGGTCACTAAGCGCGCCATAACTTGCTTCAAAGAAGTTCGATTTCGATTCTGAAGTCATTTCTGGTTCACTTCCGATGAGTCCTATACGATAGTGTAACAAAATCATCAATTCAACTTTGGACCTGTGTTCGATGTGAATTCCAGAAGGAAAATACACATTTTTAACAAAATACCGGAGTAAAAAAGACTTTCTTCACTTACCGTTGCATTCGCCCCACTGAGAGGAACACGAAAACTACCTGAAAACTCATTTTGTCAAATTTGAAGCGAGTTATGGCCATGCGGCCCTACGTTTTTTCTGCAAAAAAATTTGCTCGGTAATGTAGCGAAGTCCCCTAGTTAGTAATGTGATTTCGTGGTTTTCATCTATACCAATTTTCCGTTGTTTCAGTGGGACTCATCCTGCGACTATCCGGCGGAGAGCCACTGCTTGGCTTGCCTGCAACGGTGCATTACCCGATGTACGAGAATGATGTCCAATACTTCCCTTTCAAGACAGGCGCAATGTTATCGTCTCTGTTCTGTATCATAGGAGTGAGTTTAATTTACCATTTAACATCTAACAGAAGACAAATGCGTGCTTATTGACGGAAGTGGGCATATTCTCTGTTTCCGAGAAAAATTTATTTCCGTACATTGCGCATTTCCGTACATACCTTTCCTCGTAACGAGTTTTCAATTGATAGGGAAACTGCAGGATTTGAGGAGCTCACTCTAGATTGACAGGGACTGTGTTAGAGAACCCGTAAGCAATGTGGATAGCTTGAATTCAAGGAACATTTTCATCAAAATAGCATCAGAAAAGATTAAAGGAGAGCGTTGAAATCAACGTGAGCGATGATCAGCATCCAGAATTGTTCTCGAATAAAGTTTTCCGGGGAATTTTAGGTGTTCTCGTGTATTATGGTTGTGTTTGGATGTGTGCACATAAAGGTTGCGCGTCAATTCAATCGTGACCTTCGTAAACTGCCAATAGTGAATTGGTGTGACTTTGAACCGTTTGCATTGATCCGATTTGCTGACGCCGAAATACTGCGCTTCTCTGCGTCAAATTCCGCTACGCAATTGCGTACCAAGACGCTTCGCGGCCGCACGCACTCGAGCCGGACGAGATTCCAGCTCCGCAGCCGATCAGCTAATTGTAGGTGGGTTTCCTTCATTTTCTTTGTCGCTCCAGCCGCTTCGCGGCAGGAGAGGTTTGGTCTTTTTTTCTTGGTTTCTTCTCTGATTAAACCCGCCCTTTTGTGTTTTCTTCATATATTAAAGTGTTATATCTACTACATGCGTACTAATTTCTGTTTCCAAATGCCGTCGCAACAACAGAAAAAAATCTCGATGGTAAGTTAATATTTCATTCTCGTTTATTTTTGGGATTCTCTTCTCATTTTGCTTTTTTACATTCAAACAATTTTTATGATGATTGTTTGGTTTCGGAATTCTCTGCATGTGTTTGTTTTTTTTTCAGGGATAGTTCCGGTTTAATCCCGAATTCGATCGATTTCGGAATGAAACCGGAACGAATTACGAAAATAAACGTGGAATAAAAAATTACCTACCATCGTGAATTTTTTCTCCCCTAGAGGTTGTCGCAGAGGCATCTGAAAGGAAAAATTAGCGTACATGTAAGTATAACACTTTAATATATGAAGAAACACAGAAAGGCGGGTTTAGTCACAGAAAAAACAAAGAAAATTGAAGAAAACAAAAAAAAACCAACTACAATCAGCTGATAGGCTGCGACGCTGGGATCTCGTCCGGCTCGAGCGCGTGCAGCCGCGGTAGGCGATTGCGTAGCGGGAATTGACGCAGAGAAGCACAGTATTGTGAAGTCTTACGCTTCACCTTTCACAGAACAAGAAGTCTAAGAAAGGCAGCATTTCAACAAATAACACCGGCATACCTATCTCTACAACGCGACAGTCGAAGACACCCAGCTTTAGAGAAGAGAAGAATCTTGCGTATATCACACCTGTGTCTCCAAGTTTCCCAATACTCTTGTTATTGGAGTTATGAGCTTCAAGAAACCGCCTGAATTTGAGCCGCAAAATTTTGGTTGACGAGTTGTCTTCCCCCCATACCTCCAGCTGTCCGGAGCCTTATCGGAAGCGGAACTGAGCAAATTGAAGGATTCAGAAAAACGCATTAGTTCAGAAGTCGAGCGAAATACAAAGGGAGCCCAGCCCTTTCTGACTTTGAGAGGTCATCGGAGACGTGTTCCCATGTGAAATCTATTATTTGGAAGGAATTGGGATCTTCACTTGGCAGGCGTTATACAGCTGGGGTCCTCATCAAAAGGACAGGAAAAACTGGAAAATTATTAACTAATGGTGTTCTGTGTTCGCCCGCTCGTTCACCTACTATGAAACCTTCTCAAGAACACTTTCGCAGCATGTGTAAGAGTTCGCTCGCGCTTGTTAGAGAATATGCTAGAGTCCAATTAATAGAGTATTCTGGATGTACCTTCTCTGATTTTCCTAGTGACTTGTGAAGGTATATTTCTGTAGCAGTTTCGAAACGTACATAGCTTTGCAGGTTTCGCGCCTTAGTGAGCACTTGTTCACGACGGGTCAACTATCCCCGGAATGGGATGTTCTAGGCTGTGTTGTCGTTCCACCTGAGAGGATTCCACTACCTTCCGACGTTTCGTTCAATGTCAGTAGCGATACACTTGCTATGCCCAAGGTCAGTTTCTCTACCTCAAAGAAGGATTTTGGTGGTTAAAAAGTCATTTTGTTAGTTTTTGTCTGCTACCGTTCTGGTTAGATTTGAGGCTTTTCCTGTGTTCTCTCAATTTTGAATGACAATCAGTTGCGGCCGCCGATTATGGCGAGACATAACTGCTGATAAGTATGTCCAGACAAAAAAGAAAGCTCGCTGCTCGCGAAATGCAAGATGCAGAGCTCCTTACGGATGCCCGGAGCCTTTCATATGAATCAAAAAACAACGATAAGAGTGACACGTATAGAACTAGAACTTTTCGTTATGCGAGAATGAGTATTAATTCCTATTCTCATAAAAAACATAAATTCTTGCAAGCCGTCCCCCTTCCTAGCTGTTCGGAAGGGGGTACGCATTTCAAACGGCGAAGGGCCCACCCCTGCTGACGCTTGGCTCAAAGGCACGGGACACCCAGGAAAATACTTTTTAGTTTCTATGCTTATCTTGGAGATAATCACACGCTAATCGCAGCGGTATCTTTGGAATCGTCCAAGACCCCCTATGAACAGAGTTATGGCTCCTTAAAATTCCTATATTTTGAGGGTGAAAGTTTGGTGGACGGGTTGTCTCAGGCATGTATATCTCTTCATTCGCTACAGTTGCGAGAGAGCGAGCCAGGATAAGGAGAATGGACCAAAGAATGACGACTGTTCCAAAATTCACCCATCCATCTTGCCGCTATCGAGTTCGGAAACCTGGTAGGGGGTGTGGCCCTTGGTGTTGAGGGAAGGAGGTCGGGCCTGTGGTGGTTGCTTATATCTCGCTTATTTGGAGGAATTCAGATCTCGCACTTGGCACGTGTTACACCGGAAGAGTCTACTACACAATAAAATAAAAATCACAAAATCCATGTCTGAGGGTATACTGTGCCTTTAAAGGCAAAGAAAATCCTAAAAAAACTTTTCAGATTCCACTCCGATAGTTTTGGCCGAGAAATAGCCTACCAGACTCCGGATCGGTTCTGATGGGCGACTTCTCGTCTTTTTCTCAGCTTTGGGCAAAAGCAGCCGAGAAATAGCCGAGCAGTAACCGAGAAATAATGAGAAATAATTAAAAATAAGCTAAGCGCGGCCGGCACACCGACACGCAATGCGGCCTTCGCCGGCTCGCCGCGCGGCCATCCGGGTCCGCTAGCGTTTGGGAGGGGCCTCCAGAAGCTGCGCGGGATCCAAGTACCTCAAGCTTCGGTAATTTAATCGACGGCAGTTTTTACACCTGAATCATGCCTCAAGAACTGAAGTGTTCAGAGCCCGTATTCATGAATGATTCACTCAGACAATAGCAGGCCCCGGGCGCAACCGGCTCCGCCTGTCCCCGCCCACTGCAACCGAAACGCAGAGCAGGTTATATTCGAACTTGCGGCGCGTGCCGGTTGTGATTGCAACGTGCAGTGCGTTCAGGTTGCTCTCCGGGCCACATGCGTTGACTGACGCGCGCATTTCGAAATAGGATGAATCAATTGAAACAAGGAAGATCATCTGGGCTTCCTGCGATTTTTTAGTGGGATTCTAACTGTGTCTCGTGTGGGCTTGTAATTGATTTCCTCTGCTTCATTTGTGCTCAATATTCGACCATCCTAGAATTCACTATATTCTTCATATTTGTGCTGTATTAGGACTGTATTCAAAAAATGAAACGTTAACATGACTTTCCGAACGCATTTTGCAAGTATCCATGAAGGGAATTTTTCGGAGTTATTCAACAATTTGGAAAAAATGAGAAAAACGAGTCGCTCGGATATTCAAATTTAATCATCCACTACGAAAAATTGAAAAGTCCGAAATCGGAAAAGCAATTGATTCGGAAGGGTTAATTGGATTCAATACGCATTTTGAGTATTCTAAAATACGATATTCAGCTTATCATCTGTTTCCTAGTGAAATTTGTTGCCATTCACCGCGTACATATGCTGCCGTACGCTGCGTCTCCTTCTTAACACACCTTCTCGCTGACTCTACCCTCGCTCCGCACAAGCGCGCAAGGGAACAGAATAAATTTGGTTTGGTACCAGATGATACCTATCTGTTCGCTCTAATTTAGGCAACGATTTTTCAAGGAAATTCAGTAGAGTGGGGTAATTCGGTGAATGTGTGGAAATCGTTGGACTCTTCCTTGAAAAATCGATTAGCTAAAATGGGTGCGATAATCGATCAGCGAAGCGTCTGAACCAGGGATGAGCGGAGTCTTGCGTTCCGAAACCCGCATTTCCGCGCATTTTCAGGCGTTTCGCGCCCGATTTCCGAAACTCGAGAAAAAACTTTTGTTCAGAAACCCGAAAACCGATCTCAGCAATTTCATATTTTTATTCTGCTCATCCCTGGTCTGAACCACTTCGAGGTATCAATTTTGCAACTGTGTAGCTTAAATCGGTTTATAGTAAGCGCCCGGGGCGCAACCATCTACGCTGCATGATGTACTGTGACGTCATCAGCCGACAGTTGCGCTCAGGGCGCTGTGTGAATCAATCTCGTCGGTAGCACCCGGAGCGCAACGTATGCGGCCTGGATCGCAACATATGTGGCCCGGAAATTCCCAAATTTGTCACCCTGAGCGCAACATGGACGCGGCTCCGGGTGCATTCGGGGTGGGCTCAAGGCCTGCTATTGCCTGAGTACCCGCACGGGCTTCAAGGCAGTGATGGCAGGGCTCCGATCAAGCCATATAATCACTTCGGCGCTCGGCCCTTATTTTGAAGGGGGGGGGGAAGCGTCAGTGCTCGGAGGCGTGCCCCTTTGTACAACTGCGTTCGCTCCCTCTGATGTCTGAGTGGCATTAAGAAGTTTTATTAAAGTAGCTAAAAAAGGCGGTCAGTTTTCTCTCCACACCCTGCACACCACCTGAGCAGGCACAACAAACATTGATACCAGAACTGGTTAATAATCTGCAAGATCAGCTTTTTTCTCTTGAATGAGTGGTCATTTAAATAAACTTTAATCTATTGTTTCAGGCGAATGGCAATGGCACACACAACGCGGTATTCAGCGAAACTTCCCTACTGCATCCTAACTACACGGACCAAAATTACTTGTCAACGGATTCCCGCTAGTTCTGAATTCTTTTCTTGCCAAAGGTTCTTGTTCGAGGACCAATCTTGTCCCGCAGTAAATAGACAGACTTCTATTATTGTTGAGCTCTTAATAACATATAGATCTCTATGACAACAGTTGTTAACCCTGAGACCGCGTGGCCACACTGCTCAACTCCGCCATCAACTCGATTTTTTCTGTCATTCCTTCAAAGAAAAAGAAGATTCCTTCTCATTATAGTTGACTGACTCGCTTTAAAAAATTTAATACTGGTGGTCAGACATTAAATACTTTAGAATCCTTTGATACGGGTTCATCCACAACGAAAACCCCGGTTTTAAAATCTACTAAATCGATTAGCCGTGGAGCGCGCGGTTTCTTAAGTGTTAAGTATTATCATGACATCTTATTGTGTTTTTCACGTTGTGATTAGAATGTTAGCAATATTCTAGTATACGAGTAGATGATGTTTTTGTAGGAGCGTTTTGGTTATTTATTGCGAAAAACGGAGGTTGTTTATCTCAGAAGTGCTATACGGATCACCCCGTACTGTGCCGTGAACATGTAGTAGAAGTGAAATTCAAAATCTGGGAGATAAACTGTTGATGCCCAGTATCGCCTGCACCCAGGACTGCAGAAATCTTTTAGGAAACGGAAAGGAAGAAAATGGCGGAAATGTAAATTTCGAAAGAGATGAGAATTTGAAAAATTATAGTACAGGCGGCACGAATTGCACTGACCGTTGTATTTCACTCCTGAAGGTCTAGTTTGCATTACGACTGTAATGTCTGTCCGACTGAGACTGTCCGCTCACATGGTCGGCGTACGTAACGAGCGGCACTCAAGAGAGCATTTGGTGGACTTGTGAATCGATTAGCAAGAATATTTTAGTGAGAAATATGCTAGTCAGCTGTTTGCAGCCGCGAGAAGGCTTTCCCAGAGAAGTGATTGCGACGGGCGTTCGACACGCACTTCCACCGTTGGACGGACAGTCTCATTCGAACAGACTTTATGTCACAGTGTCTCAATAATCCGTTCCATCGTCGCGAATCGCTAGAAAGCGACCTTCAATAATTTGTGGCTTCAATTAGTGAACTAAAAATTATCCAAGTTTAAACCACTGTGAGGCATACACGATCATGAACCCTCGTTCTTCAATGACCCAAGACAACAATCTCAAAAAATGCTTGTTGCGGCCGCTCGCTGAAGGCAGGACACATGCAAAAAAGTGTACTATAATCAATGTCAGATGTTTTTACGTAAATAGGCTCACGAAAAAGGGGGTGTGTATACGAGTCTGCTGGTATCTGCTCGTTAGTGCCCCTGCTTCTACTGAAGTCAGCAGACGTTTGAGTGTAAGCAGGCTCAGATGTTCGCCGTTGTCTATAGGATGTCGATCCGCCCAGAAAGAGTCACCGCTGGCGAACAGGTAGCTCTACGCGGGGCCTTCCAAGTGTGCTGAGCAGGGGGCGACGGGAAGTTAAACAGCCCATTGACCAGCAATCCAGCCGAGTGCCACAAACCAATTCAGACCGAGTTGTTGTCTACAGGACCACAAATCGGGATGTCTACCGCTGCGCAGGTCGATGGGCAGTTCTACAGAACGTTCGTAAAGGGGGGGGGGAGTGGCAGCGTCCAACGATCGATGATGTATCACGAATATTCTGCCGTGGACATCATCTGTTTCCTCCCACTGACGAGCATTTCCGGAGCCGTCGTTCTCTATTGTTTGCTATTCCGAGTTCGACACTGATTTAGATCTCTTGCTGGAAAGAGACAATCCGCCCCTTTTCTCGCCATCGGCCTATCACGTCAGCCTTCGGCGCTCCTGTTATAGGTCAGCGGCAGGAAAGTGGGCGGGTGGCCCTCACCCAGCAATAGATCTTAAAAAAAAACCCAAATTCCTACTCTTTTTCTATCGTTGGCTATTCCAAATTTTACTACTTCAAATTCAGTATTCTCTGTTTGATTATTCATTCGAACTCTGCTATCGATTAGGGTGAGTTTTTCATCTTTTCATTTTTTGTCGAAGTAATTAGTCATTTATTCATTCATCCGACTCCATATGTTCATTCATTTATTCATTAATTTGTTTATTTCTCCATTCATTCTTTCATTACTTATTTATTTGAACTTTATATTTTTGTTTTTTTGTACACTTATTCGGTGGCCAATTAAATTTCTTGAATTTCTAGCTGTTCTATTTACTTCGACTCATTTTTGCTGTTTTCTTCATATGCTCAACCTTGAAGTCAGCGTACACGATGATCACCCTCGGTGACTTTCCACAGTGGAATGATAGGCTAGAAGGATCCTAGTCTTCCAGCGCTTAAAGGCAGTGTTCACGACAAGAATCGTTTTTCTGCTTTTCCGCCTATGTTGAAGACGGTCCCATGCTGATTCCAATGATGTTTTTGGAATCGTGCAAGACCTTCTGGGAACGGAGTTATGGTCCCTCAAAGATTGAGCTAAGGAAACGTGGTGGACTAGTTGTCCGAGGCTTGTAACGTCCGTCTTTTGCAGCCGATGTATGCGAGCTGACCTGACTAAAGAGAGAAGTTGAGAAAGAAGGGAAGAACGGGGCTATTGATCGGAACCCATTGCTCATCTCACAATCTCGAGCATTCATTTGTTCACGTCGGTGGGCGTGGAAAGTGTATCTGGGTGTGACGAGCTGACGGATGTCCAACTATGGGCCCGAAGGGGGCCGTTCCGAGCTCAATTTTCTTAGTTTTCTCAACGTTACGGTTGCGCTAGGCCCCGCAGCTGCCGATCTCCACCAAAAAATCAGACATGGTTTTTATCGTGGACACTGCCTGTAAAGAACGGTAGAAAACGAGCCAGGTGTGGCAAAATATCGGCTGCAAACAAGCGTTTTGGTGTACCAGACACGCGCCGTGCTCTAGATCCGCCCCCTTGATGTGAACAAATGAAGACTCAGATTACAAGATTAATAAAGTCAAGGAAGAGCTGATCACTTAAAGGCAGTGTTCACGAAGAAAAAGTTGCACGTCTTTTGGCTGAAACGTAAGCTTTGTGTCCCTTTAAGAAGATTAAGAACTGAAGTGCGACGAAAAACGGCCGGTAAGTGGGTGAAAATCTCGTGGGCCAGCCAACCCATTGGGCCACTCCGCACACGTCCTATAACAGTTTCCCTGAATTCGTGGTTAAATGAGCGAAGGGTTACGATCAAAAACCCCGTTCTTCCCTTCATCCTCAACGTCTATCTTTCCTCAGGTCAGCTCGCGCACAACGGCTGCAAAAACGGGAGTTACAAGCCTCGGACAACTCGTCCACCATGCTTCCCTAGCTGAATTTTGAAGGACCATAACTCCGCTTCCAGGGGTCTTGTACGATTCCAGGGGCATCACTGAAATCAGCATGGGACCGTTTTCAAGATAGGCGGAAAAATAGAAAAACGACCTTTATCGTGAACACTGCCTTTGAAGGCAGTGTTCACAATAAATCTCGTTCTTGAGGTCTCGGTGTGAAACACTAAGTTGGCAGGTACTGTATAGGATAGGGTTGAAGAAAGCAACGTAAACTGGCCAGAATTAAATACAAACGGCTTTGAAAGCTCTCCCGGTGCGCCTAGCTATCCCGGTCCGCCCCCCGATCGGACGAGCTTGTGGCGCCGCACACGTTTCGATGGCAAATCGCCAAGCAACTCTGCCGCAGTTGGCATTATCGATTCGCGAAGATCTCGCGATTAGCGAGCGCTTGCCGAAATCAGCAGGTCCCATGATTCTCGTCCACGCCCTGAATTTAGAAACCGTTATTTTGACTTCTTCTGGCCGTTTTTCTTCCCTGTTTCTTCACTTATAGTTACCTCACGACCAAACAATCCCATTTTTGGGTCGAAATCGAGTGCGATATTCATCGTGAACACTGCCTTTAATTGTACTGTCAGGAATCACCATTCATAACGGTCAATTCCTCCACGCTCAAAAATCAACGTGAACAAGGGAAGACCTATTTTGGCTCGAAAACCCGACATTTGCGTTCTTTTTAGGCATGCCTTGCTATATAGAGCACCAGACATACCGTAAACCGTGGAGATATTGGAGGTCAAAATTATCGTGAACACTGCCTTAAAGGCAGGGTTCGCGATAAAATCGGTTGTTGTGCTATCCTCATAGAAAGGTAGATCTGGGCATCACAAAAGTGAAAATAAGTAAAAAATTGGGTAAAAAACGCTTAGGAACAAGTTATTGCTTGATGTCCTCCCGCCCCCAATTAACGAGATTTTGATAAAAGCCTGTTTTGTTAACTTTTATTTTGCTTCCAAAGTAATTTGTGAGCACTTCTGGAGACTTCTGACTACTTTAGCAGCAAAATAAAAGGCGGATAAACAAGCATTAACGAAAATCTCGTTAATTAGGGGGCCGGCCGACACCTGTAATTAGCCGCTATGCGTTGTTTTTGAGCTCTTTTTCCGCGAATTTCCGGGTTTTTTCACTCAATTTTATTTTGTGATGGCCAAATGTACATTCTCATGAGGGAGCTCAAAAATAGTTTTATCGCGAACCCTGCCTTTAAAGGCATCGTTCGCGATGGAACTTGTTTCTGAGTTTTCACTATATTTAGGAAGCTTCAGTACCTTACACAACAGCCACATTCAAAAAACCACTAAAAAGTTGCTGAAAACTGCTTTTCCGGACCCCTTTTTCTTCGTTTTCAGACCCCATTCAACCAATCGACGCACGAGTGGAAGAGTTGATCGCTACGAATCGCTGTGCTGACCCGTGATCCCCCGATCAAATCCCGTTCATCTTTCTTTCCGCTGATTTTCAAGGGAGAAAAGGTTGTCCGATATGTGCATAAAAGGCATTCATGACGTAGTCATATGATATATCTCATCAACTTCCACGCATTTTTACTATATCTGTTTTTTATCAATTCCTTTCGTTCCCCATTAGGTAAACGGACGTAACAGATGATCGACCCAAAGACCAACCCCCAAACCCAGAAAGACGTTTTCAGCTGGAGATAACTCCATTCTGGTTCGATTTTAAGACTACAGACTTCGTGAGTGGCCTTATCAAGGCCCACTTGAACGATTTAAAGGCAGTGTCCACGATAAAAAATGTGCTTCAGTTTCCACTAGAAAAGGGTAGTGGAGGGGCTAACTGTAATCCTAATGTCGAAAGAACGCATAAAAACGAGCCAGGAAGAGCTCCAAAAGAGCCCGAAGTTGCCCCTTCGAACGCAAGGCAAACCCCAAAAGCGCATCACACGCCCACAGACGTAAACAAATGAATGCTCGAGATCGTGAGATGAGCGATGATTTCCAATCATTAGCCCCGTTCTTTCCTTCATTCTCGGCTTCTCTCTTCACTCAGGTCAGCTCGCATAGATCAGCTGCAAAAGACGGAAGTTACAAGCCTCGGACAACTCGTCCACCATGTTTACTTAGCTCAATCTTTGAGGGACCATAACTCCGTTCCCAGATGGTCTTGTACGACATCAGAGACATCATTGGAATCAGCATGGGGCCCTTTTCAAGATAAGCGGAAAAACAGAAAAATGATTTTCATCGTAAACACTGCCTTTAACACAAAAACAGGAATTCGGTTTTCAGCGCGCACGATGCCTTTAAAGGCACAGTACACCCTCAGATATGAATTGTGAGATTTTAATCTAATTGTGTAGAAGACCCCTCCTGTATAACACGTGCCAAATGCGAGATCTCAATTCCTCCAAATAAGCGAGATATAAGCGACCACCACAGGCCCGGCCCCCTTCGCTCACCACCCCAGGCCCGACTACCTACCAGATCTTCGAAACCGATAGTGGCTCGACGGATGGATGAGTCCCAACAAGTCGTCGTTCTTCAGTCCACTGCCGGGCTGCCTCCTAATCCTGGCTCGCACTAGCGCAACGATTGCGGATGCAGAGAAATACGGGCCTGAGACAACTCGTCCACCAATTTTTCACCCTCGAATTCTAGGCATCTTCAAGGAGCCATAACTATGTTCATAGGGGGTCTTGGACGATTCCAGAGATACCACTGTGATCAGCGTGTGAATCTCTCCAAGACAAGCATCAAATCTGAAAATTAATTTTTTGGGTGTCCTGTGCCTTTAAGAGCCGGAAGCTGAGCGTGTCGAACAGCCCTTCATTCCCGCGAGCAGGAATAATAGACAAATGTTGAAACAAGAATAATAAGTGAATGACAATATACCAGTCAGCTGTTTGCAACCGTAGACAGGCTTATTCAAAAAACAAGGACTTCGCGACTGCCTCACGAAATGCACGCCAACCGTGTTGGCTGACAGACTTTACTTTTCCATTTTTCAATTCATGAGATCCACGTAATGCTTTCAACTTGTAACTTCTTATGATCTGAGATTAGGACGTAATCTCTCACAGATTTCCTTGGTAGTAGCAACGACATCCTCACAAGATTCTCCAATAAGCTCATTTCGGAATACGCTAAAATGGATTCCCTAATGAATTGTATATAATGACTGTGATTAAGTAGTACAGTATTGTACGCATAGTGACGTCATTAATGAAATGATGTAGTTCTCTTTGGTTTGGTCAAGGGACTCCATTTTTGCTATTGCTATTGGTGTTGAACCAAAACTAGTAAAATGTAGCCTCACTATCAAGTTTCGAAAGGAGGCATACCGACGTTTAAATTCAGTGTCCACGATAATTTTCGATTTTGAGATTAATCACTCAATCGATTGTTCGGCCACCGGGTAGAACTCAACTGGCGAAGAAATCAAGAAAAACGCTGCAGAAGGGCACCAAATTCTTTACTCTCAATCCGCTTCTTTACTCTCACGGGAACTGTTCGTTGTTACAACGAAATTTTTTGTGAACCCGTCTTTTGCAATTCGCTACTCTCTATTGCTTTCTTTCCTTCAGACTCTAACTAATACCGTTTCGCCTAAAATATTCTTCCATTTTTGATCAGCCCCATTTTTTACCAGTGACAACCACCGTGACCATGTTCATCCAATCGTACAACTAGTCCAGGCCAAAGAACAATGTCACTGAAATGAGACGTTTTAGTACGTTTCAAGCCGTTTCTTCGTAGCTTTGGTAGCACTTGCTGGCCAAGGTATTTTTTGAGTGTAAAACCTAGGGAACGAAAATCATCGGGAACACTGCCCTTAAGATGCGACGTCATAAGGCGGCTAATGCTTCACTGGGATGGTAATATCAGGTCTACGGGATGTTGTTAGGATGTGAACACGGAATCGGAGATGGATATCCTCCTCCGATGGGATGTCTTCAGCAAAAGCGTTTCCGCGGATAGGTTGTCTACGGCACCATAGAGGGGGGCGACGGGCAGTTTTCGAGGGGCGATCCCTGCCCTTTTTCGATGTCTACAGGTTGCATCGCGTGAGGTGACATCTCATTCGTGTCCTGTAGACAACGGCGAACGTCTGAGGGGAGCGTTCGAGAGATATAGGCTTGCACAACTATATCGCGAAAGTGTCCCACACGTTGCATGAAGGTGTCGCCGTCCGGCACACTAAGGGCTCTGGCCCATTACACTTCAGGATCCGTACCTAGGGAGTTCATAGAGTCTTTGGCCACAAGCCACAATTTCGTCACCCTGAATTGCCGGTCATTGTTCAGTGATATCCAACAATCTGTGCTGTCCAATCTTCTAAGCTATTTCCATGCACCGTTTGCTGCTTTGCAGGAAACTCGCCTCAAGGATAGACCCGTCATCAACGTCGGAGAGTGCGCCATCTACTATGGTATCGCTGATGATAGGAGAGTAGGAGGCTGTGCGATAGCTGTAAGGTAGGACTACAATGGTGTGATCCAGAATTTCGGCTCAACGTCTTGTAGCAAAGCATTTGTGCGACTGCGGAATCGCAGAGGGTGCAATCTGTAGATAGTGGGTGCTCATGCGCCCACTGAAACCGCCGAGGACAATTCGAAAGATGCGTTTTATGAGGAATTCAATACGTTGCTGACCAGGACACCTTGTCAACATGCTGTTGTCGTGGGGATTGACGCAAATGCGAAGATGGGACGTGATCAGGAATCCGAAGTACCCGGTAAATGGTTCTACCCAGTAGAGCAGACATCGGACAATGGCTGCCGCCTTGTCGACTTGTGTGAACGCAGTGGTCTGATTATTGCACCGACATTCAAGAGGAATCATCGCCGCCACCAGCTTACGTGGCAGGGAGCAACCCAGCTATCTCTGGAAGAGCAGCGGAAGCGGAAGATGACAACTTCAAAACCACAGCTCGACTATGTTCTGATGAGGAATATTCCAGTATCGGACATCCGAAGATTTAGAGCTGTGTGGGATATCGCATTCGATTCGGATCACGGTCCTGTTCTGTTGAGCTTCACTGGGAGGATCCATAAGAGGAAGCGAGGGACTAAGCCTCTCCAGAAAATTGATATGACAAGTCTCAGAGATGAAGAATGCAGAAGGAATTTTCGACAACGCGTTTCTATTCTCATCGGAGTACGGACTAAGAAGAAACTTTGCGACGCGGATCCTTTCGTCAAGTGCATCCAGAACGCTTCGAAAGAAGCACTCCCGGTTGTACAGCCTAAGATGAAGTTCGCCCACGTCTCAGAAGAAACAACATCTACCTACAACAGAGGATGTGCTCTCCAAACTGCAGGAAAATTCGTGGAGGAGAAGCGTTTGAGGAGGAAGTTGCGTCGGCAGCTTCAAAGTGACCGCGAACGAGAATGGACGTGTAGAGCTAAGGAGTTTGAGAAGGCTTGGGAGGAGAAGAACCCGAGGAAAGCCTTGATACCACACTATAGCGGCAAAATGAAGATATGTGCCCCTCTCCTCTACACTACCAATGGAGTCGCAGTTAATGATGCGACGCTGGGTACTCTTTCGGAATAGACGACCCATTCTGCTAAAAAGGGTTTTTGTATGCAGCTACGGGATCACTTTATCATGTTTTTGCTTCTAAACATGTAAAAGAATAGAGCAATATGTAAAATTTATGCATAGAACACATATGAAACACAACGAAAATCCAACTCTTTCAGTTGGGTCGTCTGTTCCGAAAGAGCACCCGACGCTGCCATTATGAAAGGATTACCTCAGTTCACTACTGAATCGTCCAGCGCCATCAGTACCTGAGCTCCCGCATGTTCAAAGAGCACATTACGATGTCATTGAGGAACCGCCGACTTAGTCTGAAGTTTTGAATTGTGTCCGGAAAATGAAGAATGGAGAAGCAGGTGGAGACGACAACATCACTGCTGAAATGCTGAAAGCTCTCGATCCGTCTGGGATTCGTGAAATGACCAACAATATCCGTACCAGGGATGAGCAGAATAGAAAAAAAAATTCGGAAATCGGCTTTCCAGTTCCGGAACAGAAATGTTTTCTCGGGTTTCGGGAATCGGGCGCGAAACGCCTGAAAACGCGCGGAAATGCGGTTTTCGGACAGCAAAACGCGGAAAAATTCAGAAATAATCTAGCGTTTTCTTACGTCCCAGATGACCCGATATTTTCGCATTACGTGGCGCTTTCTGCGGTTTTCGGAATGCGGAACGCGGAATTCCGCTCATCCCTGATCCGTACCATATGGATGAGCGAAAGGATACCCGATTCATGAAGACATGCGATCGTACCTCTTTACAATAAGTATAAGTATAAGTTTATTACGAATGCGTAGGGCAAACGTGAGAGAAAAAAAAACAAACAAACACTAATTACGCAAACCACTTTACAACCATTTTCAGAAAACAATAAAGCTAAGCTCCAGAAATAAAATCGCAGTTAGGTCAATGACACGGTATGATCGCTGGATTCGGTTTCTTGTATCAAGTTTACCACATGACGTTTGAATCGACTCAGAGATAGCGGTGGAGTGATACTCTCAGTCATTTTAAGGTACGCACTACCCGCTCTGAAGGCGAAGAAGCTTCGCCGCAAAGCAGTGCGAGGGCGCTCCAAGATGAGTTTGGTTCCCCCTCCTCTTGTATGGGAATGACGTAATTTGAAAAAGTTATGATTTCCAAAGATACCCGAGTAGTGCAACATTTTATAGACCATGCACAAGTCCGATACTTGACGTCGCGCCTCAAGTGACGGAAGACCTAGGTATTTAATCCTGATTCCAGCTCTCGGTATTTTGGAATACAAGAAACCACCCACTCTAACTAGTAGTTTTCGCGTAAAGTTATTCTGAACCTTCTCAATCGCCTGTATATCCCTTACTTTTCTTGGGTAGAACACAGTAGTACCCGATTCTAAAATTGGTCGAATGTAAGTCTTGTAAGCTCTGAGAAGAATGTTTTTGTTTTTAACGGACAATCCTTTGAAAAGCTGGAATGTTCTAGAGAGAGCCATTTTACAACGAATTTGGATATGTTTGGAGAATTCAAGCTTATCACTGTAGTGGAAGCCTAGATCACGAACAAACTCCACACGAGATATATCAGTTGCACCTACTATGTATGAGGTTTCCGGAATGGATTCCACCGTTCCTACTCGCATGAAAATGGTCTTCTGCGAGCTAGTGGTAACTGCCATGACCCTGCCCACTTCCATATCTCATCTACAGCGAGCTGGAGGGATTTTGAGTCATCTGACGTAGATATGGTCCTATAGATTTTGATGTCGTCAGCATACATTTTA
This sequence comes from Aplectana chamaeleonis, assembly GCA_029168955.1. Taxonomy (NCBI): domain Eukaryota; kingdom Metazoa; phylum Nematoda; class Chromadorea; order Rhabditida; family Cosmocercidae; genus Aplectana; species Aplectana chamaeleonis. Next base: position 1,124,909 of record JAPDOI010000066.1, on the reverse strand, counting down.
CAGTTTACTCCGAAAGTTTCGAGTACTGAAGGCAAGTCTGCGGTGAAAATGTTGAACGAAATGGGAGACAGGACGCCACATTGAGGTACCCCACTTTCAGCGCATTTCACCTCAGAATAAACCCCTCCAATTCTGACCTGAAAGCTTCTGTCGGTTAGATACTCAGTTATCCACTTCAAAAGAACAGGATGAATCTTGATTTTGTTCAGTTTGAAAAGAAGCTTTGCATGAGACACTCGGTCGAATGCTTTCGCAAAGACAAAGTAAACGACGTCACTAACGCTCTTCCTGTCAATAGCTGCTGACCTGTCATCTAAACATTCCAAAAGATTAGTCTCGACCGATCGCCCCGGAACGAATCCATGCTGATTCCTTGGTATAATGTTCTGAGAGGCAAGATGCATGACTATATGTTGCTTCAAAACTTTTTCGAAAACTCTGCAAAAGATGGACGTGATGCTATCTGGCCGATAGTTTTCAGGATTGGAAGCAGGCTCCTTTTTCAAAACAGGGGTCACAAACGAGTGCTTCCACCTTCTCGGCACTTCACCACAGTGACTGATTGAACAAATAAGATGAAGGCCCTGCAATAACACATGCCTCTTCCTTAATAAAGAAAATCGAGATTTGATCGGGGGTAACGGAGAAAGACTTGGGCCATTTGGTAATCAAGTCATGAACCTTTCTAGGATCAAACCACGGGAAATCCAGCATTGACTCACAATCAGGAGAGAATGATTCATCGATAAACCCATTGTCTTTTTGAAATGCAGCAGAGAACTGGTCGGCAAGCATAATAGCCTTGTCGATAGGAGTTGTCGCTCTTCTTCTTCTTCTTTGCAGCCACTGAGAGGGGTTTCATCACAAGTTGAGAAACTGGGCGACCAGCACTGGATTCGTCCACAAGTCTATTGTAGTGAGCGTTGTTGGCTTCTTCGGACAATCAAATAGGTGTTTAGTGTCGTGGCCTTGGTTTCCACAGTCCTGGCACACGTCAGGCTGGCTATTGTCGATCCTGTGCAGGTAAGACATAAGCAATGGGGAATGTTCGCAGGGCAACGAAGCGAGGATACACCTGGCGCGCCTACCGAGCTCGGACTCGGTATCACATACCCTGGGCGGCACATCACCGAGAATAGGGTTGACGGCCGCTTTGGCGAGATGATCCTTCCCGAACCGGGTGTGCTCCGCGAGTAAGAGACGAAGCCGTTCTTGATTCGAGTCGGTCCATCTCTGTACATTCACATTGTTCGGAGCATCGGCAAACGGCACACTGATCGATCTCTCTCTCACAGGATTTAAGAGTCTTCTCGACGGATGATTAGGTTGCTTAAGGACATTAATAAACATCTGCTGAGCCTGGAGCTGACAATGCTCTTTCACTGGCAAGATACGGGTCCCGGCGTTAAGGTGCTCAATAGGTGAGCTTTTTGCACATCCAGTGGCTATTCGTAGTGCAGCATTCTGAATTCGCTGCATCTTAGTCCAGGAACTGTCCGACACGATGTGCTGCCAGACAGGTGCAGCATACTCCAATGCAGGCTGCAGAATAGCTCGATATGTCGTCAAGATTGTCTTTCTGCTGCCACCCCAGGACGTTCCTGCTAGAGCTCTCAACACATTAAGCTTTGCCTTGATAATTGCCTGCTTCTGTTCAGCATTTTTGTGAAACTTCAGCGATGGGTCCAAAACGAGGCCCAGCAGTTTAGGAAATTGCGCTGTAGGCAAGAGGTCACCATCCCACCTGACAACAGGTTGGGCGCTGTGTTCCTTTGGGTCAGATGTGAATACCAAAACAGATGACTTCGCCGCGGAAACTGTGAGCATCATACTATCGAGAAAGTTTTTAAGCTCGACGAGATAGTCGCTGATCCTGTTTGCGCCTACATTTATGTCACGATTATCGCACATGATGGTGATATCGTCGGCATACGCAACAATTTTTATATCTTCAGGAGGCTCAGGTAGGTCTTCAATATACAGGCTGAAGAGGACAGGTGACAAAACTCCACCCTGCGGCACACCGGCTGCTACAGGTATACTATCGGAGACGTGATTCTGGAATAGCACTTTGGCCCGACGACCTTTCGTAAACGCTGCTATCCAACGCTTCTGCCACGGTTGCAGCGAGGACTTCAATAGTTTCTCGGACAAAAGTCCTAGGTTAACAGAATCAAATGCTTTGGTTAGATCGAGGGCAACGGCTACTGTTCTAAGAGGCTTTCTGAAATTGAACCCATCGACCGCATAGCTGACAATCTCCAGAAGGGCAGTGGTGGTGGAGTGAAGCTTTCTAAACCCATGTTGATGTTGCTGTGCCTCATTCTGCTCTGCCAGGTCCCTTACGATTAGCTAGGGCGATAGCCCTTCGCCGTGCTTTGCGATTTGCCTGGCTTAGGCAGGGGTATCACACTGGCGGTCTTCCATGTTTGGGGTAGAGTGCAGGTTCGGAAAGAAGTGTTTATGATATCTGCGATCATCGGTAGAAAATCCGTGGGAAGCTTCTTCAAGATGGCTGCTGAGATACCATCAGGTCCAAAAGCCTTCGAGTTCCGCATTTCCTTGATAGCCTTCTCCACTTGAGCAGGGGTAAAGGCCTCAGTGGCGTTCATCAGCGGCAGACGGCTTAGTTCTCTTACCGTGACTCTGTTTTGTATGCAACGCTTGGTACGTGTGATGAAGAAATTTTTCCCAAGAGCATATGCGGCAGCCTTTCCTGATTTGAGGACGCTGTTATCGAGCTCTATGGTAGAGTTCGAAGAGGGGGCGCACTTTCCAGATATCTTCCTCAATACTTTCCACGCAGTTGTTCCGTCGGTTTTAAAATTCAACCTATCAGTGAACTTCTCCCAACTGTCTTTCTTGTGCTTGTCCAGATCCTTTTTTATCTCTTCATCCAGCTCGGCCACCTCAGGGTCCAAATGATTCTCAGCTCTCTTTTCATCTCTTGTCCTGATCTTCTGTAGAATCTCCCTGGTGACATTAGGGTAGAAACTTTTCACACGTCCTTCAGGTATGGCCGCTTTTGTAGTTTTCCGGATGGCGTCAGATATGTGACGCTCTTTCTGGTGCACATCGCCATTCCATGGATATTTAGATGCCTGGCGGAGCGCAAACTCTCTGAACAGGACCCAGTCAGCAAGGCCTAAATTGAGATAAGAACGTTGACGAATACCAGTATAAGGGGCAAAAGAGTTTGAGAGACCAATATGGAGAAAGACCGGAATGTGGTCGCTGGAAAGAGTTGTGGAAGTGGACCATGTGCAAGAATTAGAAAGATTGGATGAAACGAGGGAGATGACCGGGCTAGAAGGTCGGCCGTAGGAAGGGAGACGAGTAGGCTGATCAACGTTAAGGATAACCAGATCACACTCCTCAGCCCATTCCTCGACCTCTTCCCCTCTGGCGCAGAACAGAACGTGTGAGCATTGAAGTCACCTGCAAAGACAGCTTATGGGGAGAAAGAGCAGTCATGCAGCTGCTTAAGAAGAGGTATGGGGTTGTAGGTTGGGAGACAAGAAGTGGTAGGAGGGATGTAAATAATAAATAGAGATAGTGGAGTTTCAAGAGGGAGGTGAACGGGAACGCACTCGAGAGTACCGTCCATAGGAACATTTGGAATAAGATGAGAAAGTAAGTTAGAAAGCACAAACGTAGAAACTCCGCCTCCAAGAGCTGTCTTTGGGATGTGATAGGCAGTGTAGCCTGGAATGTTTGGTTGGGGATAAGTGGTAGAGGGAGAGAGTTTGGTTTCTTGAACCATAATAACATCCGGATGATGAGTACGTGCGAATAGTGAGAGTTCAGACAATTTGGTGCGAAGGCCGTTAAGATTTATATGTACAATAGAGAGGGGGCGGTCGGTGAATGAGGAATCAGAGTTGCTGGGGGCGGAGCACAGAACACAACGGAAGGATGAGTTGTGATGCCTCACAGAACTGAGGCCCGAACAGGGGAGATGCACCCACCTTTGGCATCCAAAGCATTGGACGCTAGTTCCATTCCAGGTGACTTTCTTGCTGCAGGTGGCTCATTGATACTTCTGCACAGGTCCAGGATTCCTCTAGACGCCAGCACTTTATAGTAGAATCTTCAGGAGAGCTGGGGCCAGCCAGCGACTCTCCCATGACGAAACCCTCTCGGTGGAGGGAGTGATGTCGGTTTGCACGAAGGTGATGTTGTTTCCTCCACACTGCCACGGCACGAACGTACGACATCTCGGCAGCATTCCTCGCTAAAACATTTCTACTTCTCAAACAACCGATGTGCCGTTATGCTGAATTTTATTATTCGAATATCTGTAAAACCCCTGATTATCACCAGATTAGATAACCTTTTTCTCAACATTACCATTATATTTAGCAAGTTGAGCAGCGAATTTTGTGGCAAACTCGTTATATGTTTCCCAGTTGTTGATTCGTCTAGCTTCATGAAACAAACAGTCTCGGTGCTCAAGCATTTTTTGTAAGTACCCAGGTAGGCGGGTTGACTTCACAGATGAGACCATTTTGAAGGGAACATGTGCTTCAATAGCGGCATGAATAATTGACAGGAATAGCTCGTATTTGTCATTTACAATCGACTGAGATTCAAAAAGATCAATCCAGCGGAATTGAGCTAGATAATTGCAGACTTCTATAAAATCACAACCCGAAAACACCCTGCGGAAGATTGGAGCAGCCTGACTTTGGCAACACTGTATATCGAAGGATATACTGTAATGATCGCTCTGGCCAGTAGGAGGCAGCACTTTAGTATCAGTAACAAACGCGAGACTACTAGAGAGCACTAGGTCGAGTATATTATTACCCCTTGTGGGTTCATGCACATGCTGCACAAGGTCATGACAGAAGACTACATAGCTCCTCCAAAGGAGACAAATGAGCAGCGTCAGTGTCATTCCTGTGAAGAAAATCTACTTCTGGCATGTTGAAGTCACCGACAATCACCGTATCTTTTTCACAGGCGGTCAAGTCACTGAGTAATTTGACAAGTTGTTCAGTGGAATGAACGAGACAATTTGGAGTTCTATATACCAAAAAAAAATCTGAAACTGTAGCCTTCGTAGGAAATATCGGCTGCAAGTACTTCAAACGCATTTTCTACAGCTTCGAAAAGTATAGTATTAGCGAATAACCTTTGGTGGACAAGTAGTATCACACCACCTCCACGTTTTTTGGGTCGATCACAACGCAGTATATCGTACTTAGCGGTCAGACTACCTATTAAAGATGGCATAGAATGACTAGGTTTCAGCCAAGTCTCAGTAAATGCATAAATATCATAGTTGTTTCCCAGCACATAGCTTATGTGAACCGAGTTTTTCGCAATTGGCCTCACATTGTTATAGAAACACTTCAATGAACTATGAAAATACCGAGGATTGGCTCTAAGTTTCCCTGATTGCCAGAAGGTGCTGACGGAGAAGTACTACTACGACCCTTAGCAGGAGGTGGACATACTGGCGGAGCAACTGAGCCTGCCCCAGAAGCCGTGTTCCGAGGTTTCCGCAGCAGCCTCCTTCGCTCCAGCTCTTCGGGAGGAAGAGATTCCCTCAGGTAAATTCCCTTCCCAGAGTAGTAGCGAAAGCGTGCCGCCCGGCTAACAGCCATCCGTTGAAAAACACTGGCAGGTAAAACCAGAAGAAGTTGTTCGTCACGGAGCCCAAGAACTATAGGGAGATTTCTCTACTGCGTGTCATGTACAATGTTTTAGAACGTATCATTCTCGAGAAACTTATCAAACATCGTGAAGGAACGACCAGAGATGAGCAAGCCGGTTTTCGACCTGGAAGATCGACCATTGAGCAAATGTTCGTCAGGAGAAGAGTAATTGAATGGTGGCAGCGGTATTTGAAGCCACTACAGCTTGCTTTTTTACACGTTGAAGCCGCATTCGACTCTCCTCATCGTGATCGATTGCTGACGCTCTGCGAGCCGATGGAGTCCCAGAAAAGTATGTTCAAATAATCGAGGACATGAACAAAGGTACACCATAAGCAGCTCGTACACCTGTCGGGTTTACGTCAGCTTTCGAGGTGAATACAGGAGTAAGGCAAGAAGCTGTAGCAGGACCTTTCCTTTTCAACTTCGCCTTTGATGACATCATGCCTAGAGTTGCTGAACAGTTTCGTGCGGACGTGAACCTAACACCATCAGGACGCTCTCTTGTAGACCTGGCGTACGCCGACGACATTGTGTTAATCGCCGAAAACAACGCAAAACTGCACGGAGTTGTGAACCTTGTTTCGAAGTATGCCGCAGCCTATGGACTTCGTCTCTGTCACGACAAATGCAAGCAGTTGTGGGTATCTCAGAGGCTTTCAACGGGAGTTTGTGTGGACGGAAAACGTGTCGAAATGGTGAACGATTTCTGTTATTTGGGCTGTTTGCTGAAAAACAATGGTAGTTATGCAGCGGATACTCAACAACGATGTGCGAAAACTACGTCTGCATTCAATTCTCTAACCAAGTGTTTGTGGTCCAACCCCAACGCGAAGGAATTTAAGTTGCGCGTCTACTTATCCGCTATTCGCCCTATCCCGATGAACGGATCGGAGACATGGGCAGCACCGGAGACGCAGATGGAAAGGTTGGATTGCAGGGAAAGGAAGCTGTTTAGACGTTTGCTCGGATATATCTGGTCGCCGATGTGCCACAACGGAGATCTCTACAGCGAAATCGACGCCTTACATCAACGTTTAACACGACGCTGGATCGTCTCATGCAACACGCTCTCAGGATGCTTCCAAGTCTTGTCTTGGAACGACCGCCTGAATGTAGGCGAAAGTTCTGAACGAATGTGGTAAAAGGGGATTTGAAGTCACACGACATCGAAGGGCAATTCAGGTGTGATGTTTTACTTCGCACAAAGTGCAATTGCCACCATTGGATGGTGGATTGTGTTCAAATTGTGGCTGAGGACAGTGACAAACGGACACGGCTGACTACCAGGACGGCGCACCTCGGTGAAGATGCGGAATGACGGCGCCAGGCGAAAGCCAATCGATTAAGTGATTCAAGTCAGGCTCACGAAGTAAAAAAAATACACCGAAAGGACATCACGAAACCTCCTGATTTCAGAAACCCTCTTGGAAATCCTGCAAGTGGATGACTCATGATTCAACGTCTTCAATTGTGGTGCGAGCGAAGCGCGCACCAGATTTGGCTTTAACTCTCCCATGCGCAACTCTGCGCTTCCGGAATCGGCGTTCAGAGTAACTGTGAAAATGCGGTTTTTTCTTAATTGGGAAGAGCGTAAAATGTTAGCATATGTACCCTAGAATTATTTGAAACGGTTTCTCGGCACTCGAGAAAAATTGAGAAGAGCACGTGATTTTGGTCGAAAAAACTGTTATACTCCTCTTTTTCAGACGGCGTTCACGATCTTGTGCTACCACTTAAAGTTGAGCTAGGAAGCTGGAAACGGATGCAGCTAGCTCCTATTCAATTTTGGAGTTGAAAGTCAATTTTAGCGAAACCTCAAATTGAGGGCCAAGACGGGTAAAACATGTAAACATGTAATTGTGAACCATCCGAAATTCACCCAACCTTAAAAATGAACAAAGGAAAATTAACACAGTTACTGATAGGCTTCCTTTCCGAAATTATCCCTGTATGACGCAGTTGGTGTGAATAGGATTTGAGGAGTGAGCAGGATGCCGCAGAAAGTCTGCGGGCCCCAGTGAGAGTGCGCAGGACGCCCTAGAATGTGTGCGGGACCACAGTGAGAGATCGCAGAACGCCGCAGAAAGTGTGCGGGCCAAAGTGAGAGTGCGCAACCCGCCGTAGAATGTGTGCGGGACCACAGTGGCAGAGCGCAGGACGCCGCAGAAAGTGTGCAGGCCCCAGTGAGAGTGCGCAGGACGCCGTAGAATGTGTGCGGGATCACAGTGGGAGATTGCAGAACGCCGCAGAACGTGCGCGGGCCCCAGTGAGATAGCGCAGGACGCCGCAGAAAGTGTTCGGGACTACAGCGAAAGTGCGCATGACGCCGCAGAAAGTGTGCGGGACCCCAAAGGATGTGAGCAGGACTTTGTGTAAAAAGTACGTAACTCCAGTGGGAGTGCGCAGGACGTCGTAGAATGTGTGCGGGACCACAGTGAGAGATCGCAGAACGCCGCAGAAAGTGTTCGGGACTACAGTGAAAGTGCGCAGGACGCCGCAGAAAGTGTGCGGGACCACATCGGGAATGAGCAGGATGCCGTAAAAAGTGTGCGGGTCCACAGCGGGAAAGCGCAGGACGCCACAGAAAGTGTGCGGGCCCCAGTGGGAGTGCGCAGGACGCCGCAGGGAGTGTGCGGGACCACAGCGGGAGTGCGCAGGTTGCCGTGGAAAGTGTGCGGAACCACAGCGGGAAAGCGCAGGACGCCGTAGAATGTGAGCGGGACCAAAATGGCAGAGCCCTAAACACCGCAGAAAGTGTGCGGCCCCCAGTGAGTGTGCGCAGGACGCCGTAGAATGTGTGCGGGACCACAGTGGGAGAGCGCAGGACGTCGAAGGAAGTGTGCGGGACCACAGCGGGAATGCGCAGGTTGCCGTGGAAAGTGTGCGGAACCACAGCGGGAAAGCGCAGGACGCCGTAGAATGTGAGCGGGACCAAAATGGCAGAGCCCAAAACACCGCAGAAAGTGTGCGGCCCCCAGTGAGTGTGCGCAGGACGCCGCAGAAAGTGTTCGGGACTACAGCGAAAGTGCGCATGACGCCGCAGAAAGTGTGCGGGACCCCAAAGGATGTGAGCAGGACTTTGTGTAAAAAGTACGTAACTCCAGTGGGAGTGCGCAGGACGTCGTAGAATGTGTGCGGGACCACAGTGAGAGAACGCAGAACGCCGCAGAAAGTGTTCGGGACTACAGTGAAAGTGCGCAGGACGCCGCAGAAAGTGTGCGGGACCACAGCGGGAATGCGCAGGTTGCCGTGGAAAGTGTGCGGAACCACAGCGGGGAAGCGCAGGACGCCGTAGAATGTGAGCGGGACCAAAATGGCAGAGCCCAAAACACCGCAGAAAGTGTGCGGCCCCCAGTGAGTGTGCGCAGGACGCCGTAGAATGTGTGCGGGACCACAGTGGGAGAGCGCAGGACGTCGCAGGAAGTGTGCGGGACCACAGCGGGAATGCGCAGGTTGCCGTGGAAAGTGTGCGGAACCACAGCGGGAAAGCGCAGGACGCCGTAGAATGTGAGCGGGACCAAAATGGCAGAGCCCAAAACACCGCAGAAAGTGTGCGGCCCCCAGTGAGTGTGCGCAGGACGCCGCAGAAAGTGTTCGGGACTACAGCGAAAGTGCGCATGACGCCGCAGAAAGTGTGCGGGACCCCAAAGAATGTGAGCAGGACTTTGTGTAAGAAGTACGTAACTCCAGTGGGAGTGCGCAGGACGTCGTAGAATGTGTGCGGGACCACAGTGAGAGATCGCAGGACGCCACAGAAAGTGTGCGGGCCCCAGTGGGAGTGCGCAGGACGCCGCAGGGAGTGTGCGGGACCACAGCGGGAATGCGCAGGTTGCCGTGGAAAGTGTGCGGAACCACAGCGGGAAAGCGCAGGACGCCGTAGAATGTGAGCGGGACCAAAATGGCAGAGCCCAAAACACCGCAGAAAGTGTGTGGGCTCCAGTGAGAGTGCGCAGGACGCCGTAGAATGTGTGCGGGACCACAGTGGTAAAACGCAGGACGCCGTAGAAAGTGTACGTAACCCCAATGGGAGTGCGCAGGACGCCATAGAATGTGTGCGGGACCACAGCGGGAATGAGCAGAATGCCGCAGAAAGTGTGCGGACCCCAGTGAGAGTGCGCAGGACGCTGCAAAAAGTGTGCAGGACCACAGCGGGAAAGCGCACGTCGCCGTAGAAAGTGTACGTAACCCCAGTGGGAGTGCGAAGGACGCCGCCGAAAGTGTACTGGACCCCAGTGAGAGTGCGCAGGACGCCGCAGGGAGTGTGCGGGACCACAGCGGGAATGCGCAGGTTGCCGTGGAAAGTGTGCGGAACCACAGCGGGAAAGCGCAGGACGCCGTAGAATGTGAGCGGGACCAAAATGGCAGAGCCCAAAACACCGCAGAAAGTGTCCGGCCCCCAGTGAGTGTGCGCAGGACGCCGTAGAATGTGTGCGGGACCACAGTGGGAGAGCGCAGGACGTCGCAGGAAGTGTGCGGGACCACAGTGGGAATGCGCAGGTTGCCGTGGAAAGTGTGCGGAACCACAGCGGTAAAACGCAGGACGCCGTAGAATGTGTGCGGGACCACAGTGGTAAAACGCAGGACGCCGTAGAATATGTGCGGAACCCCAGTGGGAGTGCGCAGGACGCCGCAGGAAGTGTGCGGGACCACAGTGGGAATGCGCAGGTTGCCGTGGAAAGTGTGCGGAACCACAGCGGTAAAACGCAGGACGCCGTAGAAAAGGTACGGGACGTCTGAAGGAAAGCAAGGGTAGTGTTTTACGGCTGCGGGTCACAATTTCTAGGAGTTATAGACGTCCGACAACACCGATCGGTACCGATTTCATTATTCACCGAAGACAAAAGCTGTCAGCAGAAGTTTTGCCTCTGCAAAATGGGGATCGCTAAGCAAAAATCAGGTCACCTTCGGTCAAAATATATGAAATTGCTAAAAGTTTAGCTTCCTGGCAAAAGTAATGATTTGGCAATGTTAAAATTACAAGAATCATAGAAGTTGAAAGAATAAAAAAAACGTGAAGTATCTTTTAAAATGATTTGGCGCAAAATAACCAGAAGTAATGAAAATCTGGGAAATGTAGTGAAATGACCAAAATCGGATTTGGCGGTCAATCACAGGCCAACTTTTGATAAGTATTGATAGACGAGGGATTACATTTTAACAAGATTCTCCGTTAAACGTATCAAAGCGAAATCAAGCGCACAAGGGAAACCGTAAAACATTTCATTGAAGCTGTAATACGGAAATCAGCATAGGTCAAGCTATTTGAACGTAACGCTCAAATCCGATGCGCGCTTGATTTCGCTTTGATAAGTTTAACGGATTATCTTGTAAAATGTAATCGCTCGTCAGTCACTACATACTTATCAAAAGTTGGCCAATGAATGACCGCCAAATCCGGTTTTTGTCATTTCACTACATTTCCCAGTCTTCATTGCTTCTGGTTATTTTGTGCCAAATCATTTTTAAACATATTTCGAATTGTTTTTTTTTATTTTATTTTGTTAAATTCTATATTTCTTGTAGTTATAACACTGCCAAATCATTACTTTTGCCAGGAAGCTAAACTTTTGGAAATTCAACTCTTAGATTCTATCCACAGTAACCCAATGCTCATGATTCTATCCAAAAGGGGTCTTCCAAGTGAAAAAGGTTTGGCTCGCGTCAGAAACGTTCCAACAAAAAGGGAACAATAGGAAAGTGAAGTGAGGAGAGTGTACAAAAAGTGAACAATATTTTCTTCAAGCGATATTCTCGGTCGACTCTTCTACACAGCGAAAACAAACCGTTGCGGTATTCTACTCGGAAGTACTTTGTGGTTACACAAATAACTCCGATCATGCGAGAACCGTTATAAATATACATGTATTTGTATCTGATAGTTTTCATTGAAAGAGATTATGTCAAACTGGCCAGAGCAGACGGTTAGCTCCAGCTCTTGGGAAAAATGAAACAATCGAAATACAGCATCAAGTAAGAGTATTCCAATATAATCTCTTAAACGAATAAAAGTCTTTTTTTAACCATTATGCTCTTTCTCGTGAAATACCACAACGGTTTGTTTTCGCTGTATAGAAGAGTGGACAGAGAATATCGCTCGGAGAAAATATTGTTCACTTTTTGTACACTCTCCTCACTTCACTTTCCTATTGTTTCCTTTTTGTTGGAACGATTCTGGCGCGCACCAAACCTTTTTCGCTTGGAAGACCCCTTTTGGATAGAATTGTTCACTTTTTCCTGATATTACGCAGTAATATCCCTGAAAAATATTGAATACTTATCAATCACTATGGACTGATACGATAATCAGTAAGGAATCAACTTGTGAGGCACGCTACAAATGATGCGCTACTCAGAATTTGGCGGCAATACGCACATACAACATGAACCGCTCTGCACTTTCCACGACGTCTTGAAGAAGTAATTTGAGACCCGATGCACTTTTCACGACGTCCCGATGACGTCATCAGAAGCCCGAAGCACTTTCCACGACGTCTTGAAGACGTAATTTGAGACCCGATGCACTTTTCACGACGTCCCCATAACGTCATCAGAAGCCCGAAGCTTTTTTCACGACGACCCAATGACGTCATCAGAAGCCAGATGCACTTTTCACGTAGTCCCGATGACGTCATCAGAAGCCCGAAGCACTTTTCACGACGTCCCGATGACGTCATCAGAAGCCCGAAGCTTTTTTCACGACGTCCCAATGACGTCATCAGAAGCCAGATGCACTTTTCACGACGTCCCGATGACGTCATCAGAAGCCCGAAGCACTTTTCACGACGTCCCGTTGACGTCATCAGAAGCCCGAAGCACTTTCCACGACGTCTTGAAGACGTAATTTGAGACCCGATGCACTTTTCACGACGTCCTGATGACGTCATCGGAAGCCCGATGCACTTTTAACGACGTCCAGATGACGTCATCATAGGCCCGAAGCACTTTTCACGACGTCCCGATGACGTCATCAGAAGCCAGATGCACTTTTCACGACGTCCCCATGACGTCATCAGAAGCCCGAAGCTTTTTTCACGACGACCCAATGACGTCATCAGAAGCCAGATGCACTTTTCACGTAGTCCCGATGACGTCATCAGAAGCCCGAAGCACTTTTCACGACGTCCCGATGACGTCATCAGAAGCCCGAAGCTTTTTTCACGACGTCCCAATGACGTCATCAGAAGCCAGATGCACTTTTCACGACGTCCCGATGACGTCATCAGAAGCCCGAAGCACTTTTCACGACGTCCCGTTGACGTCATCAGAAGCCCGAAGCACTTTCCACGACGTCTTGAAGACGTAATTTGAGACCCGATGCACTTTTCACGACGTCCTGATGACGTCATCGGAAGCCCGATGCACTTTTAACGACGTCCAGATGACGTCATCATAGGCCCGAAGCACTTTTCACGACGTCCCGATGACGTCATCAGAAGCCAGATGCACTTTTCACGACGTCCCCACGACGTCATCAGAAGCCCGAAGCACTTTTCACGACGCCCCAATGACGTCATCAGAAGCCAGATGCACTTTTCACGACGTCCCGATGACGTCATCAGAAGCCCGAAGCACTTTTCACGACGTCCCGATGACGTCATCAGAAGCCCGAAGCACTTTCCACGACGTCTTGAAGACGTAATTTGAGACCCGATGCACTTTTCACGACGTCCTGATGACGTCATCGGAAGCCCGATGCACTTTTAACGACGTCCAGATGACGTCATCAGAAGAACGAAGCACTTTTCACGACGTCACGATGACGTCATCAGAAGCCAGATGCACTTTTCACGACGTCCCGATGACGTCATCAGAAGCCCGAAGCACTTTTCACGACATCCCAATGACGTCATCAGAAGCCAGATGCACTTCTCACGACGTCCCGATGACGTCATCAGAAGCCCGAAGCACTTTTCACGACGTCCCGATGACGTCATCAGAAGCCCGAAGCACTTTTCACGACGTCCCGATGACGTCATCAGAAGCCAGATGCACTTTTCACGACGCCCCGATGACGTCATTAGAAGCCAGATGCACTATTCACGACGTCCCGATGACGTTATCAGAAGCCAGATGCACTTTTCACGACGTCCCGATGACGTCATCAGAAGCCCGAAGCACTTTTCACGACATCCCGATGACGTCATCAGAAGCCAGATGCACTATTCACGACGTCCCGATGACGTCATCAGAAGCCAGATGCACTTTTCACGACGTCTTGATGACGTCATCAGAAGCCAGATGCACTTTTCACGACGTCCCGGTGACGTCATCAGAAGCCCGAAGCATTTTTCACGACGTCCCGATGACGTCATCAGAAGCCCGAAGCACTTTTCACGACGTCCCGATGACGTCATCAGAAGCCAGATGCACTTTTAACGACGTCCAGATGACGTCATCATAAGCCCGAAGCACTTTTCACGACGTCCCGATGACGTCATCAGAAGCCAGATGCACTTTTCACGACGTCCCCATGACGTCATCAGAAGCCCGAAGCTTTTTTCACGACGTCCCAATGACGTCATCAGAAGCCAGATGCAGTTTTCACGACGTCCCGATGACGTCATCAGAAGCCCGAAGCACTTTTCACGACGTCCCGATGACGTCATCAGAAGCCCGAAGCACTTTCCACGACGTCTTGAAGACGTAATTTGAGACCCGATGCACTTTTCACGACGTCCCCATGACGTCATCAGAAGCCCGAAGTTTTTTTCACGACGACCCAATGACGTCATCAGAAGCCAGATGCACTTTTCACGAAGTCCCGATGACGTCATCAGAACCCCGAAGCACTTTTCACGACGTCCCGATGACGTCATCAGAAGCCCGAAGCTTTTTTCACGACGTCCCAATGACGTCATCAGAAGCCAGATGCACTTTTCACGACGTCCCGATGACGTCATCAGAAGCCCGAAGCACTTTTCACGACGTCCCGATGACGTCATCAGAAGCCAGATGCACTTTTAACGACGTCCAGATGACGTCATCAGAAGCCCGAAGCACTTTCCACGACGTCTTGAAGACGTAATTTGAGACCCGATGCACTTTTCACGACGTCCCCATGACGTCATCAGAAGCCCGAAGTTTTTTTTCACGACGACCCAATGACGTCATGAGAAGCCAGATGCACTTCTCACGACGTCCCGATGACGTCATCAGAAGCCAGATGCACTTTTCACGACGTCCCGATGACGTCATCAGAAGCCCGAAGCTTTTTTCACGACGTCCCAATGACGTCATCAGAAGCCAGATGCACTTTTCACGACGTCCCGATGACGTCATCAGAAGCCCGAAGCACTTTTCACGACGTCCCGATGACGTCATCAGAAGCCCGAAGCACTTTCCACGACGTCTTGAAGACGTAATTTGAGACCCGATGCACTTTTCACGACGTCCTGATGACGTCATCGGAAGCCCGATGCACTTTTAACGACGTCCAGATGACGTCATCATAAGCCCGAAGCACTTTTCACGACGTCCCGATGACGTCATCAGAAGCCAGATGCACTTTTCACGACGTCCCCATGACGTCATCAGAAGCCCGAAGCTTTTTTCACGACGTCCCGATGACGTCATCAGAAGCCAGATGCACTTCTCACGACGTCCCGATGACGTCATCAGAAGCCAGATGCCCTATTCACGACGTCCCGATGACGTCATCAGAAGCCAGATGCACTTTTCGCGACGTCCCGATGACGTCATCAGAAGCCCGAAGCACTTTTCGCGACGTCCGGATGACGTCGTCAGAAGCCAGATGCGCTATTCACGATGTCCCGATGACGTCATCATAAGCCATATGCACTTTTCACGACGTCCCGATGACGTCATCAGAAGCCAGATGCACTATTCACGACGTCCCGATGACGTCATCAGAAGCCAGATGCACTTTTCGCGACGTCCCGATGACGTCATCAGAAGCCCGAAGCACTTTTCACGACGTCCCGATGACGTCATCAGAAGCCCGAAGCACTTTTCACGACGTCCCGATGACGTCATCAGAAGCCAGATGCACTTTTCACGACGTCCCGATGACGTCATCAGAAGCCCGAAGCACTTTTCACGACGTCCCGATGACGTCATCAGAAGCCAGATGCACTTTTCACGACGTCCCGATGACGTCATCAGAAGCCCGAAGCACTTTTCACGACGTCCAGATGACGTCATCAGGAGCCAGATGCACTTTTCACGACGTCCCAATGACGTCATCAGAAGCCAGATGCACTTTTCACGACGTCCCGATGACGTCATCAGAAGCCCGAAGCATGACGTCATCAGAAGCCCGAAGCACTTTTCGCGACGTCCGGATGACGTCGTCAGAAGCCAGATGCACTTTTCACGACGTCCCGATGACGTCATCAGAAGCCAGATGCACTTTTCGCGACGTCCCGATGACGTCATCAGAAGCCAGATGCACTTTCCACGACGTCCCGATGACGTCATTAGAAGCCCGAAGCACTTTTCGCGACGTCCGGATGACGTCATCAGAAAGCATGACGTCATCAGGCCCGAAGCACTTTTCACGACGTCCCGATGACGTCATCAGAAGCCCGAAGCACTCTCACGACGTCCCGATGACGTCATCAGAAGCCAGAAGCACTCTCACGACGTCCCGATGACGTCATCAGAAGCCCGAAGCACTTTTCACGACGTCCCGATGACGTCATCAGAAGCCCGAAGCACTTTTCACGACGTCCCGATGACGTCATCAGAAGCCAGATGCACTTTTCACGACGTCCCGATGACGTCATCAGAAGCCCGAAGCACTTTTCACGACGTCCCGATGACGTCATCAGAAGCCCGAAGCACTTTTCACGACGTCCCGATGACGTCATCAGAAGCCAGATGCACTTTTCACGACGTCCCGATGACGTCATCAGAAGCCCGAAGCACTTTTCACGACGTCCCGATGACGTCATCAGAAGCCCGAAGCACTTTTCACGACGTCCCGATGACGTCATCAGAAGCCCGAAGCACTTTTCACGACGTCCCGATGACGTCATCAGAAGCCAGATGCACTTTCACGACGTCCCGATGACGTCATCAGAAGCCCGAAGCACTTTTCACGACGTCCCGATGACGTCATCAGAAGCCCGAAGCACTTTTCACGACGTCCCGATGACGTCATCAGAAGCCAGATGCACTTTTCACGACGTCCCGATGACGTCATCAGAAGCCCGAAGCACTTTTCACGACGTCCCGATGACGTCATCAGAAGCCCGAAGCACTTTCCACGACGTCTTGAAGACGTAATTTGAGACCCGATGCACTTTTCACGACGTCCCGATGACGTCATCAGAAGCCCGAAGCACTTTTCACGACGTCCCGATGACGTCATCAGAAGCCAGATGCACTTTTCACGACGTCCCGATGACGTCATCAGAAGCCCGAAGCACTTTTCACGACGTCCCGATGACGTCATCAGAAGCCCGAAGCACTTTTCACGACGTCCCGATGACGTCATCAGAAGCCAGATGCACTTTTCACGACGTCCCGATGACGTCATCAGAAGCCCGAAGCACTTTTCACGACGTCCCGATGACGTCATCAGAAGCCAGATGCACTTTACACGACGTCCGATGACGTCATCAGAAGCCAGATGCACTTTTCACGACGTCCCGATGACGTCATCAGAAGCCAGATGCACTTTTCACGACGTCCCGATGACGTCATCAGAAGCCCGAAGCACTTTTCACGACGTCCCGATGACGTCATCAGAAGCCAGATGCACTTTTCACGACGTCCCGATGACGTCATCAGAAGCCCGAAGCACTTTTCACGACGTCCCGATGACGTCATCAGAAGCCAGATGCACTTTTCACGACGTCCCGATGACGTCATCAGAAGCCAGATGCACTTTTCACGACGTCCCGATGACGTCATCAGAAGCCAGATGCACTTTTCGCGACGTCCCGATGACGTCATCAGAAGCCCGAAGCACTTTTCACGACGTCCCGATGACGTCATCAGAAGCCAGATGCACTTTTCACGACGTCCCGATGACGTCATCAGAAGCCAGATGCACTTTTCACGACGTCCCGATGACGTCATCAGAAGCCAGATGCACTTTACACGACGTCCGATGACGTCATCAGAAGCCAGATGCACTTTACACGACGTCCCGATGACGTCATCAGATGCCCGAAGCACTTTTCACGACGTCCCGATGACGTCATCAGAAGCCAGATGCACTTTTCACGACGTCCCGATGACGTCATCAGAAGCCAGATGCACTTTTCACGACGTCCCGATGACGTCATCAGAAGCCCGAAGCACTTTTCACGACGTCCCGATGACGTCATCAGAAGCCAGATGCACTTTTCACGACGTCCCGATGACGTCATCAGAAGCCAGATGCACTTTTCACGACGTCCCGATGACGTCATCAGAAGCCAGATGCACTTTTGACGACGTCATCAGAAGCCCGAAAAACTTTTGACGACGTCCCGATGACGTCATCAGAAGCCAGATGCACTTTTCACGACGTCCAGATGACGTCATCAGAAGCCAGATGCACTTTTCGCGACGTCCCGATGACGTCATCAGAAGCCCGAAGCACTTTTGGCGACGTCCCGATGACGTCATCAGAAGCCCGAAGCACTTTTGGCGACGTCCCGATGACGTCATCAGAAGCCAGATGCAGTTTTCACGACGTCCCGATGACGTCATCAGAAGCCCGAAGCACTTTTCACGACGTCCCGATGACGTCATCAGAAGCCAGATGCAGTTTTCATGACGTCCCGATGACGTCATCAGAAGCCCGAAGCACTTTTCGCGACGTCCCGATGACGTCATCAGAAGCCAAGCATGACGTCATCAAGCCCGAAGCACTTTTCACGACGTCCCGATGACGTCATCAGAAGCCAGATGCACTTTTCACGACGTCCCGATGACGTCATAAGAAGCCCGAAGCACTTTTCACGACGTCCCGATGACGTCATCAGAAGCCCGAAGCATGACGTCATCAGAAGCCCGAAGCACTTTTCGCGACGTCCGGATGACGTCGTCAGAAGCCAGATGCACTTTTCGCGACGTCCCGATGACGTCATCAGAAGCCCGAAGCACTTTTCACGACGTCCGGATGACGTCGTCAGAAGCCAGATGCGCTATTCACGATGTCCCGATGACGTCATCATAAGCCATGTGCACTTTTCACGACGTCCCGATGACGTCATCAGAAGCCAGATGCACTATTCACGACGTCCCGATGACGTCATCAGAAGCCAGATGCACTTTTCACGACGTCCCGATGACGTCATCAGAAGCCCGAAGCACTTTTCACGACGTCCCGATGACGTCATCAGAAGCCCGAAGCACTTTTCACGACGTCCCGATGACGTCATCAGAAGCCAGATGCACTTTTCACGACGTCCCGATGACGTCATCAGAAGCCCGAAGCACTTTTCACGACGTCCCGATGACGTCATCAGAAGCCCGAAGCATGACGTCATCAGAAGCCCGAAGCACTTTTCACGACGTCCCGATGACGTCATCAGGAGCCAGATGCACTTTTCACGACGTCCCGATGACGTCATCAGAAGCCAGATGCACTTTTCGCGACGTCCCGATGACGTCATCAGAAGCCCGAAGCACTTTTCACGACGTCCCGATGACGTCATCAGAAGCCCGAAGCACTTTTCGCGACGTCCGGATGACGTCGTCAGAAGCCAGATGCACTTTTCACGACGTCCCGATGACGTCATCAGAAGCCCGAAGCACTTTTCACGACGTCCCGATGACGTCATCAGAAGCCCGAAGCATGACGTCATCAGAAGCCCGAAGCACTTTTCACGACGTCCCGATGACGTCATCAGAAGCCCGAAGCACTTTTCACGACGTCCCGATGACGTCATCAGAAGCCAGATGCACTTTTCACGACGTCCCGATGACGTCATAAGAAGCCCGAAGCACTTTTCACGACGTCCCGATGACGTCATCAGAAGCCCGAAGCATGACGTCATCAGAAGCCCGAAGCACTTTTCGCGACGTCCGGATGACGTCGTCAGAAGCCAGATGCACTTTTCACGACGTCCCGATGACGTCATCAGAAGCCCGAAGCACTTTTCACGACGTCCCGATGACGTCATCAGAAGCCCGAAGCATGACGTCATCAGAAGCCCGAAGCACTTTTCACGACGTCCCGATGACGTCATCAGAAGCCCGAAGCACTTTTCACGACGTCCCGATGACGTCATCAGAAGCCAGATGCACTTTTCACGACGTCCCGATGACGTCATCAGAAGCCCGAAGCACTTTTCACGACGTCCCGATGACGTCATCAGAAGCCAGATGCACTTTCCACGACGTCCCGATGACGTCATCAGAAGCCCGAAGCACTTTTCACGACGTCCCGATGACGTCATCAGAAGCCCGAAGCACTTTTCACGACGTCCCGATGACGTCATCAGAAGCCCGAAGCACTTTTCACGACGTCCCGATGACGTCCTCAGGAGCCAGATGCACTTTTCACGACGTCCCGATGACGTCATCAGAAGCCAGATGCACTTTTCGCGACGTCCCGATGACGTCATCAGAAGCCCGAAGCACTTTTCACGACGTCCCGATGACGTCATCAGAAGCCCGAAGCACTTTTCACGACGTCCCGATGACGTCATCAGAAGCCAGATGCACTTTTCACGACGTCCCGATGACGTCATCAGAAGCCCGAAGCACTTTTCACGACGTCCCGATGACGTCATCAGAAGCCCGAAGCATGACGTCATCAGAAGCCCGAAGCACTTTTCGCGACGTCAGGATGACGTCGTCAGAAGCCAGATGCGCTATTCACGATGTCCCGATGACGTCATCATAAGCCATATGCACTTTTCACGACGTCCCGATGACGTCATCAGAAGCCAGATGCACTATTCACGACGTCCCGATGACGTCATCAGAAGCCAGATGCACTTTTCGCGACGTCCCGATGACGTCATCAGAAGCCCGAAGCACTTTTCACGACGTCCCGATCACGTCATCAGAGGCCCGAAGCACTTTTCACGACGTCCCGATGACGTCATCAGAAGCCAGATGCACTTTTCACGACGTCCCGATGACGTCGTCATCAGAAGCCCGAAGCATGACGTCATCAGAAGCCCGGAGCACTTTTCGCGACGTCAGGATGACGTCGTCAGAAGCCAGATGCGCTATTCACGATGTCCCGATGACGTCATCATAAGCCATATGCACTTTTCACGACGTCCCGATGACGTCATCAGAAGCCAGATGCACTATTCACGACGTCCCGATGACGTCATCAGAAGCCAGATGCACTTTTCGCGACGTCCCGATGACGTCATCAGAAGCCCGAAGCACTTTTCACGACGTCCCGATGACGTCATCGGAAGCCCGAAGCACTTTTCACGACGTCCCGATGACGTCATCAGAAGCCAGATGCACTTTTCACGACGTCCCGATGACGTCATCAGAAGCCCGAAGCACTTTTCACGACGTCCCGATGACGTCATCAGAAGCCCGAAGCACTTTTCACGACGTCCCGATGACGTCATCAGAAGCCAGATGCACTTTTGACCACGTCCCGATGACGTCATCAGAAGCCAGATGCACTTTTCACGACGTCCCGATGACGTCATCAGAAGCCCGAAGCACTTTTCACGACGTCCCGATGACGTCATCAGAAGCCCGAAGCATGACGTCATCAGAAGCCCGAAGCACTTTTCACGACGTCCCGATGACGTCATCAGGAGCCAGATGCACTATTCACAACGTCCCGATGACGTCATCAGAAGCCAGATGCACTTTTCACGACGTCCCGATGACGTCATCAGAAGCCCGAAGCACTTTTCACGACGTCCCGATGACGTCATCAGAAGCCAGATGCACTTTTGACGACGTCCCGATGACGTCATCAGAAGCCAGATGCACTTTTCACGACGTCCCGATGACGTCATCAGAAGCCCGAAGCACTTTTCACGACGTCCTGATGACGTCATCAGAAGCCCGAAGCATGACGTCATCAGAAGCCCGAAACACTTTTCACGACGTCCCGATGACGTCATCAGGAGCCAGATGCACTATTCACGACGTCCCGATGACGTCATCAGAAGCCAGATGCACTTTTCACGACGTCCCGATGACGTCACCAGAAGTCCGAAGCATGAAGTCATCAGGAGCCAGATGCACTTTTCACGACGTCCCGATGACGTCATCAGAAGTCCGAAGCACTTTCACCAGCCTGCGTCACCCTTACCAACTTACCTGCCTGAAATTGACCGCCTGTGACCATTGGCAGTGGATACTAACAGTGAGGAATGAAAAGCGTGACGGCCTACGGCCTATGGCCCACGGCCTACGGCGCACACCATGATTTTTTCTTAAGCTTTAGGGCTCACAGCTTTGTTATTTGTGAACCGATTTGGCCCAAATTTTGATAGGTGGTGTGTTTTGGCGCCATTCACCTATATCCAGAAGGAAATCTGCAAGAAATGTGTTTGAATGCTCTTATAAAGTACTTTATAAAATTGTAAGTGATCACAAGGCGTAGGCAAAACCAAACCTCTCCAGCCGCTTCGCGGCTGGAGCGATAAGAGCCTCGTCTATCAACACTTATCAAAACTTGGCCTGTGATTGATCGACAAATCCGATTTTGGTCATTTCACTACATTTCCCAGATTTTCATTACTTCTGGTTATTTTGCGCCAAATCATTTAAAAACATATATCACAACGTTTTTTTTTTATTTTTTCAACTTCTGTATTTCTTGTAATTATAACAATTATTTATTTATTTATTGAGTACGCCACATAAGGCAAGCGTAAGAAACATCGATACTACAAGTATTACAGTACAAGTAACTACATAGAACATGAACTGGATAAAAAAGGACAAATACTTTTTTTTCCATGTGGACCTAGAAACACAATAGCTTCTTCACTGCAATGCGTTTGAAACTCCACAAAGCAGAAGGTACTGGTACCGGTGTAATATCTAGGTTTTGACTTACTTGACTTAATCGGTTGGCTTTCGCCTGACGCGGTCATTCCGCATCTTCACCGAGGTGTGCCGTCCTAGTAGTCAGCCGTGTCCATTTTCACGGTCTTCAGCCACAATTTGAACACATTCCATCCAGCTGTCACTATTCCATTTCCTGCGAAACGAAACATCGCGCCTGAACTGTCTTTCGATGCCGAGTGACTTTAAATCCTCTTTAACCACATCCGTCCAGAACTTTCGCCTACGCCCAGGTGGCCGTTTCCAGACAGGATTTGGAAGCATTTTTAAAGCGTGTTGTACGAGACGATCCGGCGTTCTTCTTAGTATATGCCCGAGCAGTCGAAGTCGACTTTCCATTGCTGCTTGAGATGGCGTTAGGAGATGCTGGCACCTCCTCGTGTCAAGCGTTGATGTACTGCGTCGATTTCCTTGTAAAGGTCTTCGTTATGGCATACACGCGGCCAGAAATATCCAAGCAAACGCCTAAAAGCTTCCTCTCCGTGCAATCCAACCTTTCCATCTGCGTTTTCGGTGCTGCCCACGTCTCCGATCCGTACATCATGATAGGGCGAATAGAGGATAGGTAGACGCGCAACTTGACTTCCTTCGCGATGGTGGTAGACCACAAACACTTGGTTAGAGAATTGAATGCAGACGTAGCTTTCGCACCTCGTTGTCGAATATCCGCTGCATAACTACCATCGTTCTTCAGCAAACAGCCCAAATAACAGAAATCGTCCACCAGTTCGATACGTTGTCCGTCCACACAAACTCCACTTGGAGGGCTCTGAGAGGCCCACATCTGCTTGCATTTGGCGGGTCGAAGACAAAGACCATAGGCCGCTGCATACTTCGGAAACGAGGTTCACAATCCTTTGCAGTTTTGCGTTGTTTTCAGCGAATAACACAATGTCGTCGGCGTACTCCAGGTCGACAAGTGAGCGTCCTGATGGTGTTAGGATCACATCCGCAGGAAACTGTTCTGCAACTCTACGCATGATGTCATCAACGGCGAAGTTGAAAAGAAAAGGTCCTGCAACGGCTCGCTTGCCTTACTCCTGTTTTCACCTCGAAAGCTGACGTAAATCCGACAGGTGTACGAACTGCTGCTGTTATTCCTTTGTTCATGTCCTCGATTAACCGAACATACTTTTCCGGGACTCCATCTGCTCGCAGAGCATTGAGCAATCGATCACGATGAGGAGAGTCGAACGCGGCTTCAAAGTCCAAAAAAAGCAAGCTGTAATGGTTTGAAAACCGCTGCCACGATTCAATTACTCTTCTCACGACGAACACTTGGTCGATGGTCTATCTTCCAGGTCGAAAACCGGCTTGCTCATCTCTGGTCGTTCCTTCACGATGTTTGATAAGTCGCTCGAGAATGATACGTTCTAAAACCTTGTACATGACACGAAGTAGAGAGATTCCTCTGTAGTTCTTAGGATCCGTGACGGATAGCTTCTTGTGAAGAGGTACGATGATCGCGTGTCTCCACGAATCGGGTATCCTTTCGCTCATCCATATAGCACGGATGGTGTTGGTCATTTCACGAATCCCAGACGGAGGAAGAGCTTTCAGCATTTCAGCAGTGATGTTGTCATCTCCACCTGCCTTTCCATTCTTCAATTCCGGACACAATCCAAAACTTCAGACTCAGTCGGCGGTTCCTCACTGACATCGTAATGTGCCCTTATGAACATGCGGGAGCTCAGGTACTGATGGCGCTGGACGATTCAGTAGTGAACTGAAGTAATCCTTCCATATTGGCAGCGTCGCATCACCAACTGCACCTCCATTGGTAGTGTTCAAGACAGGAGAACATCTCTTCATCTTCCCGCTATACTGTCGCAGCAACGTGTAGGCTTTCCTCGGATTCTTCCTCCTCCCAAGCCTTCTCGAACTCCTTAGCTCTTACACGTCCACTCGTTCGCGGTCACTTTGAAGCTGCCGACGCAACTTCCTCCTCAGACGCTGCTCCTCCACGAAGTTTCCTGCAGTTCGTAGAGCACATACTCTGTTGTAGGTAGATGTTGTTTCTTCTGAGACGTAGGCGAACTTCTTCTTAGGCTGTACAAGCGGGAGTGCCTCTTTCGAAGCGTCCTGGATGCATTTGACAAAAGAATCCGCGTCGCAAAGATTCCTCTTAGTCAGTACTCCGATGTGAATAGAAAGGCGTTGTCGGAAACTCCTTCTGCACTCTTTCATCTCTGAGACTTGTCATGTCAATCCTCTGGAGAGGCTGAGCCCTCGCTTCCTCTTATGAATCCTCGCAGTGAAGTTCAACAGAACAGGACGGTGATCCGAATCGAATGCGACATCCCACACAGCTCTAGATCTTCGAATGTCCGATACTGGAATATTCCTCGTCAGGACATAGTCAAGCTGTAGTTTCAAAGTTGTCATCTTCCGCTTCCGCTGCTCTTCTGGAGATAGCCGGGTTGGTCCCTGCCACGTAAGCTGATGGCGGCGATGATTCCTCTGAATGTCGATGCAATAATCAGACCACTGCGTTTACAAAGTCGACAAGGCGGTAGCCATTGTCCGATGTTTGCTCCACTGGGTAGAACCATTTACCGAGTACTTCGGATTCCTGATCAAGTCCCATCTTCGCATTTGCGTCAATCCCCACGACAACAGCATGTTGACAAGGTATCTGGCCAGCAACGTATTGAGTTCCTCATAAAACGCATCCTTCGAATTGTCTTCGGCGGTTTCAGTGGGCGCATGAGCACTCACTATCCACAGATTGAATCCTCTGTGATCCCGCAGTCGTACGAATGCATTCCGACACGACGTTGAGCCGAACTCCTGACCATACCATTGAAATCCTTCCTTACAGCTATTGCACAGCCTCCCACTCTCCTATCGTCAGCGTTACCGCAGTAGATGGTGTACTCTCCGACGCTGATGACGGGTCTATCCTGAGGCGGGTTTCCTGCAAAGCAGCAAACGGTGCATGGAAATAGCTCAGAAGTCTGGATAGCGCAGTTTTTGGATATCACTCGACAGCGATCGACAGTTCAGGGTGGCGAAATTGTGGCTTGTGGCCAAAGACTCCATGACTCCCTAGGTACGGATCCTAAGGTGTTATGGACCAGAGGCCTTAGTGTGCCGGACGGCGACACCTTTATGCAATGTGCGGGATACTTTCGCGATATAGTTGTGCACGCTATATCGCTCGAACGTTCCCTGTGTACACTCAAACGTCTGCTGGGTTCAGTAGAAGCAGGGGCACCAACGAGCAGGTACCAACAGACTTGTATACACACCCCCATATCTAGGTTAAAAGAGACAAAAGTTGATCCGGCTCTACAAGTAAAGGTACAGGCTCTATTATTGCCCTTCGGAGCTGCATATGAAATCTTAAGCTTGCTCCCCCTGGTCCTCGAGCGAATCAGCCTATAGAATCTATAAAGGTTGATTTTCGCAATGCCAGCTAGTAACTTAAACACCGTGCAAACATCATTTAGGCGTCGGCGAGATTCCAGAGAACGAATTTTCAACTCTCTATTCCTTGCTCCCGCACTTGGTATTCTTTCATAGGCCTGAATTTGAGATCTTACATATATTTTGCGTGTAAGATTGTGTTGGAATTTCTCAAGTTGCTAAATGTCTTTTCTTTTATGCAGTGAAAGAACTGTCGTTCCACTTTCCAAAATTGGTCTGACGTAGGTTTTGAATGCTCTCAACAACACTTTTCTGTCTCGAATGGCCAACGCCTTGAAAATGAGGAAAGTCTTAGAAGAAGCTTTTCTGCACAAGTACTGGTAATGTTCGGAGAAGTCAAGTTTGCTGTTGTAATGAAAACCGGTCTTTGACAGAGGATACGGAATTCAGCACATGACCATCTAAAGTGTATGTACATGGCATTTCGATACGCCCAGCCTCATGAACACTGTCTTTTCAAAAGCCAACGGTAGTTTCCACTCATGAGACCAATGAGGAATGCTGTGAACATTCTCAAATCATTACTTTTGCCAGGAAGCTAAACTTTTAGAAATTACTTATATGATTTCGAATCGACTTTGTGATCGTAAAGGCGTGAATTTGTTTAGGCATATACAGTAAAGGACTTGCAGGACTTGCCGGATAAAGCTGATACCAATTTACCGACCCCAAAGGCCCAGCAGCTTGGCTGACTTCCAGCGGGGATCGAACGTGATTCAGTATCGCGAAGAAGGCGCCTCCTGCCACTACGCCACGAGCGCCAAATCCTTCAGAAAGCATTTAAAGGCAGTGTCCACGATAAAAACCAAGTCTGGTTTTTTGGTGGAGATCGGCAGCTGCGGGGCCTAGCGCAACCCTAACGTTGAGAAAACTAAGAAAATGAGTTCGGAACGGTCCCCTACGGCCCCAAAGTTGAACTCCCGTCAGCTCGTCACACCCAGATGCACTTTCCACGCCCACCGACGTGAATAAATGAATGCTCGAGATTGTGAGATGAGCGATGCTTTCCGATAAATAGCCCCGTTCTTCCCTTCATTCCCAACTTCTCTCTTTACTCAGGTCAGCTCGCATACATCGGCTGCAAAAGACGGAAGTTACAAGCCTCGGACAACTCGTCCACCATGTTTCCTTAGCTCAATCTTTGAAGGACCATAACTCCATGTCCAGAAGGTCTTGTACGATTACAGAGACATCATTGGAATCAGCATGGAGCCGTTTTCAAGATAGGCGGAAAAACAGAAAAACGATTGCCATCGTGAAAACTGCCTTCAACTTTTTACAGCGCCTGTTTCCGCTATCATTGACTGGGAGCGCAATTCCGGAACTCCCGAGCATAATGAACGACATCATTCAGACCCAGATTTTAGACTGAACACGAAAAAATCATGTGACTTTCAGAGCGGAGGATGCCAATAAACGTAACAGGCTTTGCCGGGAGAACACCACTGGCATCGCCATCATCCTTGAAGCTCTATTTTTCCAATCTCAAAATCGCTTGTCGCACATTACTGGTTCGGATGCTCCCAGAGTTATATTTTGTCAAGGATTGTCGGCCGGGTGGGAGCAGGCTAGAATCAGACAGACACACGATTCGTTAAACCAACTCTGACGGGGCTTCAGAACTGAGGATTGCAGAATTCACGTAATGATTTTAGTCTGATGAATGAACGAGGTTGCGACGGTACAGTTCACCGCAATGTTAAAAGGACATGGTACGGTTGCGGTCACACACTAAAACTACGGTGGAAGACGAATAATTCCATTATCGATCGACAGCACATCCGATTTTCTGGATAAGTTACGGTTTTTCCTGTTTATTTCGACATTATTTTGTTTCTAACAGTTTAAATATTGCGAATAGAGGCTATTCTTAATACGTGAGTGAAATTAGCCGTTTGTTCGGCCTTCGTAGTTTTTTTTCCAAAATTCTGTTTTGAAATCGAAGAAAAACGGCAAGTCCCTATTTGTAATATCATAAGTAACGAACAAAAATAATGCCGAAGCAAACAAGAAATGAATAGAAAACCCGTAACTCACCCCGAAAACCGCTGTCGATCGATCATGAAATCAGGCGCCTTGCACCGTAGTTTTAGTGTGTGACCGCAACCCCACCAAGTCCTTTAAACATTGCGGTAAATTGAAGATCACTGCGCGCGCGATGGAAACCCTGTTGGCCAGTGATGCAACAACACCGCACGACCAGCCGCCTTGTGGATGCGCTAGACTAAATCGAATACGGAAACCATAGTTTCGCGGCTCGCGGTATGTCCGATTTCATCAGAGTATGCGCTCGACTTTTCAACAGCAATCGACTACAAACATTTATCAACACAGCATGAAAAAACATTTTACTTATCTCTTCTTATCAACATATTCGTCTATATAATAGCTAATTATATGCAATACTGTACATATAGCCTTTTTGGCTCACTTCGATTCGGGTGGAGCAAAGCCCACATATTTTTTAAGTTCCATCGCCGTGCGATGCGATAACGTGATAATCATTTGCATCGATGGTGATCGCGTCGCACGTCGATTCTGAATCGAAGCATGCTATCGCAGCGATCAGCGATAGAACTGTAAAAGAGGCCTAACTAAGGAGCGGAATACGACAACGATAAGAGAATTACGACACGACCGACCACTCCGCTCCTTTCTCCGCCCGCCTTGAAACGAGTGTGAGGCTGTTCTCTGACAAACTGGAACCTGACCGTTACACGAATAGATAAGGAGTCGCTGGGAACATCGTAAATACAGCGAGAACGAATTGAGGAGGACTAGCACTCGCAATGTGAAAACAGTTGAGCACGAGCTTGAGCTCTGAGCAGCTCAGCCCCTCAAAATAGTTGAACACTCTAACTACCCGGCTTGAGTAACCCGACAGAAAACGATAGCATTCCCCTCTTGTACATTCAGAGCGTAACCTCCACTTCCCCTGACACCAAACATTTGACGACACTTATTCAAACTCTACTTATGTTTTCTACATAATTCCCCGTAGGTTGAACATGCGACTTGATCAACTTGCATTGAGAAGAGCTCAATGGCTGATGTAAATTGAACCGTTTGCGAAAATCGTCCACTTGTTCGGAATTTCGGATCCGAGTCTACTTTGGGGAAAAGGAGGAACACCAAATATGACTAGGTTATTACAATCCTTTGCACGACACTATCAGCTCCTACAAACGGAACACACAAAACGATTGTTTCCACGACCACCTTCTCAGGGACTGAGACTGATTTCCCTAGAAAGGAACTGATTGCAATTGAGAAGAGCGCGACAACCACATTCGGTTGTCTCTGGGTACACAAAAATCAAGAGCTCAGACTCAACCTGGGCGAAACCACTGAGAACAAAAAAAACTATCATATCACAAAGGATTTCTTGCTTCTGAAGTCGTGAGCGGGAGATGACTCTAATAGTAAGGGAGCTCTATCCGAAAATGTCATGATTTCTTTCGTACTGCTTCACTTCCTCGTAGATTAGCTCTGGAAGGAGCATTCGTGAAAATCGAATCCATAAATGAGGTAGGGCCAGTGTACAGTAGGCACAGATCGCACTGATACTATCAGATCGTCTTTAACAGTTGGCGCAAACTTGGTGCACGTAGCAGTCCATCTCCGCTTCTCGAACTTATAAAATATGTGCACCCTGGGTACACATGTTATATCATGAGCTCTCAGGCATCTTTCATGGGCTCTCAGTTTATGTTACCACTATCAGTGAGCGGTCGCTTTTTCGTCGGAGCATCCTTATCCCCAGTTATATACCAGGCCGTCCAATAATTCCTGTCCGAAAATTTTCAAAACTCTATAATTTTCCTTAGAAGTGTTATAATATCAGGCAAGTGTAAGAACCTTCTAGAAGGTTCTCCAAAGTTCTACGCTAGGGGTATATAAGGCGCAGACGCCGCGTCTAGCTACCAGTACAAGCTAAAATGGACCAAGGTCGAATTCGTACGTTCGTGTACTACGAGTGGCTGCTGGGCAACGACACGGGCACCGCGGTCGCCAACATCTGCAGAGCGTGCAAGGAGGATGCAGTGTCCCAATGCACAGTCAGCCGCTGGTTCAATCGTTTCGAGAGCGGCGACACGAGCCTCGAGGACAGGGAGCACAGCGGGAGGCCTTCTACGGTGGATGATGACGAAGTCCGTCGCTGTATCAAGGAGAAGCCGGAAGCCACCACCCGTGAACTGGCGACGACGATCGGCGTTCTGGCCCGTTGGATCCCCCACCGTCTGACGGACGCCAACAAGCAGAGCCGCGTGGCCGTCTGCCAGTCCCTCCTCCTTCGTCCGCATCGCAAGGAGTTTCTCGAAGACCTGGTCACTGGGGATGAGAGCTGGGTCCTTTACGACAACGTCGCCCGCCGTGCCGTCTGGATCCCGCGCGGAGAAGAGCCGCCGACGACGCCGAAAGCCGACCTGCACCCGCTGAAGATCATGCTCTGCTGCTGGTGGGACACCAAGGGCATGCTGTACTTTGAGCTGCTCCCGCAAGGCAGGACGGTCACCGCCTCCATCTACACCAATCAGCTCGAGAAACTAGCCGCCGCCATCCGAAAAAAAGCGTCCCCGACGGGCCTCGGTCCACCTGCTGCACGACAACGCGCGCCCCCACGTGGCAAAGGAGACCCAGCAGAAGCTGGCGACGCTCGGCTGGGAGACGGTTGCCCATCAGGGGTGTGCGGAAATTTCTGTTTTCTGTTTTCTGATTTCTGTTTCTGGCCGTTTTGGCCTTTCTGTTTTCTGATTTCTGTTTTCTGAAAAACTTGCAGAAATCAGAAAAAAATCAGCAAAAATCAACGAAAACCAGGTCTGTTGGACAGTGCAGCCTTATTAGTCGTTTACGTGGTTTTGCTCTTACTTGTGTTCAATTACGCGATTGCTGCTAAAGGTAGGGTTTGCCATAAGTTACGGTTGTTGTGGTATCCTCATGAGAAGGTAGACATGATCATCACAAAAGTAAAAATAGGTGAAAACTCAGAGGAAAACGCTCAGGAACAAAATATTGGTGGTTGTCACCTTGCCAATTTCTATGAATGTTTGTTTTGCCGTCTTCCACCTTGCTGTCACATCCTATTCACACTTTTGCGAAGCGGCGAATGCCGCGGATTATCAGTAGAAAAATGGGAAATCAGATGCTCGGTAACAGTATCAAACATCTGATTTCTCATTTTTCTACTGACATTGCGCGGCATTTGCCGCTTCCGCAATAGGTTGCTAAACGAAAAAAACAGCACTTATATGAATCGTGTTAGTTGGGGCGTGCGCACACCCACCAATCAGCTCTTTTAAGCTGGTTTGTGTGTTTCTCCTACAACTTTTCACTTTTCTCACTTTTGGGATGGTGAAACCTGCATTCTCATGAAGAGAACTCAGCAACTGATTTTATTGCGAACCCTGCTCACCTACTCAGAACTTGGGGCACAATTGGGGTTGCATCCCAGGGCGAAGATCGAGTGCAAACCTTCGCTGTCAGCAATAGCTGCTGCTGACAGCGGTATATGATTCCAACACTTGCGGGGGTTGAACCCCTCGACATCAATAGCAACTGCTGCTGTCAGCTGTCAGCAGCAGCTGCTAACAACGAGGGATGCAACCCATACTGTGCTGACGTACTGGCGTTCTCTGAGAAATTCACCCGATCAATAGCCAAGAAAGGCCTGCTTCCTGCGTGATAGCCGGAAAATGGTCGGGAAGTAGCTGGTTGCGGCGCAATAGCCTAGAAATAACCGCCAAAAATGTTCGCCGCGAAATGGACGCCAAATAATCCTTTCCTAGGGATGTACAGTTCAACTACGCATTGCCGTTCAGTACGCAAAGTGCACGCTGATTGCGAAAGCGTGCTGCGGCGCGGTTGCGAGTATCCTCAGACAGGGATATGGGATCACCTGCGTACCAAAGGCAAAAACCGCACGGGTGACCCTACATCCCTGTCTAAGGATACTCGCGACCGCCCCGTACCACGCTTCCGCAATCGGAGTGCACTTTGCGGACGGAACGGCAATGCGGAGTTGAACTGTACACGACGCATTCCTGAGGCATGATTTGGATGTCGACACCGCGGTCGGTTCAACTACCCAAGTTTGCGTTATTTGGACCCCGCCTAGCACCAGGAGGCCCACCGAGCCGCAGGAGGCCAAGGCGGTCGCTCGGCGAGCCGGGAAAGGCCGTGCCGCGTGTTGGTGTGTCTGTCACGTCGGTTATTTCTCGGTTATTGCTCGGCTACTTCTAGGCTATTTCGTGAATCACCTGACCTTAGCCGCCTAATAATCGATAAATAATCAAGAAATATTTGAGAAATAGCACATAAAGAACCGCTGTGGAACCTCGTGGGCTATTTCTCGGCTAAAACTCTCAGAATAAGTGCCTTCAATGATGATCTACCTGTCACTGACGTGCCATCGCTACTAGCAATGTCTTATTAGTTATTTGTCCAGTCTCGTAGACATTGTATTACAGGTGTAGCAAAAATGTTCAGAATTACACTCTCTTTCTTCTTGAAAAAAGTTAAAATGCAATGAGAATTTTTTCCGAAAATTTTCTGCTTTCTGATTTTTGTTTTCTGTTTTCTGGCCGTTTTGGCCTTTCTGTTTTCTGATTTCTGTTTTCTGACGAACTCGATTTTCTGTTTTCTGAAATTTTTTTCAAAAATTTCCGCACACCCCTGTTGCCCATCCGCCGTATTCCCCGGACCTCGCTCCCTCCGACTACCACTTGTTCCGCCCGCTGAAGCACCATTTGGCCGGAAGGAAATTCTCCAACTACGACAACCTCAAATCCGACATCGCGGACTTCTTCGAGTCGCAGCCCCCGGAGTTCTGGGCGAAGGTCATCGGTGAACTGCCCAATCGATGGGCCACTGCTGTGGATAACTGTGATGATTATAATGTTGATTAGACTTGTTTTTCAATAAAGTTGAAAAAAATTAAAAATGGTGAAATTTTCGGACAAGAATTATTGGACAACCTGGTATTTCTCCAAGTCCAACCGCACCGCTGCTGGTGATAATCGAAAACGAGATAGCTATTAGATATGCCCAGGGGTTTATGTGTAAAGTGTGCCCGAATGAGAATGGCGACCCACGCGGTCGGCGTGCTTGGCAGGCGGCCGTCGCATGTGTCGCCCTCGGACGAGTGTTGGATTTCAACGACTGCCGTCCCCTCTCCCACTGATTGATCGGCGCAGTGCTTGCTGCCAGCCGGTGCCGGCCTCGTTCTTTGTCGATGGCGGTGGGGACTTTTCGCATGCTCGTCCGAGAGCGGCGAACGCGACGGCCGCTTGCCAAGCACGCCGGCCGCGTGGGCAGCCATTCTCATTCGGACGCACCTTACCTAGTTTGCGCCAACCGTCAGGATCCGTCCAAAGCGAACGACCGGCGGCAACAGTCGGAGCGTCATCTCGACGGCTGGCGCATGCAAAGTGTCCGAGGACGGCACGGGGTTAACGATGGTATTGATAATTTTAGTTACAGCAGCTACTGCCGCTAAGCCTCCACCGTCAATGACAAGCCGGCTGCAGTGGTCGCTGGGGAGTCAGATCAATAACAAATGTTGAGGATGCAAACCCCAGCGTCACTTGCCGCTGGGACGTCTACTATGGGCGGAGCCTCAATATGGAGCTAAAGTACCAGTGCGATCCGTGGAGACTGTGAGTACCTTTCCATTCGCTGAGATGTTTGTCGGCACAGTCGATTTCCTCGTTATAGCGATTCTCTGACTGAGGAGCATTAACCTCCTCTTCCTGAAGTCGACATGATCGAGGGAAAAGCAAAGGTTCATGAAAAATAACGTGAAAGGATATCTTACCCTGAACCACACCTTCACGTACGGATGATTCAATGATTCCTCGACGGAAAATCTGTTGTCGGGATTGATGACAAGCATTTTCGCTAGCAGATCTCGACCCCATTCAGCTAAAAAATGCTTATGAAGGACACTGCGACAGCTTCGGTTCAGGTAACAGATCGAAAATGCACCAGCCTGTAAGATTTGCGCGAGCATTTTCGGTTTCCTTGAGGAAATTCGAGTCAGGGACAATTTGCTCGATTGATTTACCGGTTTGGCGCGGAAGAGACCTCACATACCTGCGAAAAGTGTATCACGTCAGGTTTGGAGCAATTCGGGTTATAATACTCTTGTAGAAATATTTTCTAAACAGACCCAGAAAAATGTGCTGACAATGAAGGATAATCCCCTAGAAGTCGCAGCTAAATGTCTGCGCCCGTTATGGGCTTGCTGGCGCGTTCGCTGCGGGACATCGTCCGCCATCAGCAAAATCGTCCCTCCAGTGAAGTGTCTCAGCACCGGTTTACAACGAGTTATGAGCCGATGCAAAACTGTTCGATGTGAGTTAAAGGCAGTGTTCACAATAATCTTCAATTTTGAGATTACAGGCTATACTGATTAAGTGGCCCCCAGGTAGAACTAATTTGACGCAGAAATTGAGAAAAACGCACCAGAAGGACACGAAATCCTTTACTCTCACCCCGCCTCCTTACTCTCACAGGAAGGGTTTGTTGTGACAATGAAATTTTTGTGGACCCGTCCTTTGCAATTCTATACTCTCCAATGCTCCATTCTTTGCACACCATGAACATGTTCATCCAACCGGACAACTAGTCCACGTTATAGAATAATGTCACTAAAATACGACGTTTTAATGCGTTTTTCGCCGTTTCTTCGTTAATTTGGTAACACTTGGAGGCCAACGCATTGTTTGATGTGAAAAACTCGGGAACGAAAATTATCGTGAACACTGCCTTTAATGATTCAAAGACACAGTCCAACCTCAGGGACAAAATCCTTTCTTCGCCGTGTAAACGACTTCTCCACACAAATCATCCATTATTTATAATGCTGGTAAATCCTGGCCGAAAGGACCGTTACAGTCCACATTTCGGGCCAGAAGAATTCTTATGTCAATGTTCATGTTCTTCAAGAAAATCAACTTCAAATGATTATCACCAAACAAAATCGAAAATCCTGTAATGTACCTGAATGAAATCCGTACATTTGTCCCTAATAACCGAAGAATCAATTTTCAGCCCTGAGCTTTTTCTTGATCGTTTCGCTAACGTGGCATCGAATGTTGTCCCATACAAACAATCTTCAGCCAAAAAAGGATTGATTGATAATTTTCTGGTGAAGACTCAAACCACGCAAATGTTCCAAAATCCGGCCTCTTTCAAACGCCACATTCGGATTGCAGAGAACTTATCTCGTTACCGGCAATCAACCTCAAAAAGTGGTGTACTTGAAGCTCGTCCGAAATACTGTCCGCCTACGCGGTTGGCGTGCGGGTCGAACGGCTGTCGCGAAGGCATTCTTCGGACATGGAGATCTAGTAACAAGAATATCTGACGAATTCTGAATAATATCGCAATCAACTGTTTGCAGCCATGTGAAGGTGCATCAGAAATGGTGCCTTTGCCACGGCCGCTCCACACGCACGCCTACTTCGTTAGTGGACAGTGCCATTCGGGCAGACTTCACATATAATCGGAGTGTACTTCAGACAGAGGGTGTGATTCTAATTACCAAGCTCCTATTTCAAGTACTTCTAATAGAGGTGTACCACTAATAGAGGGCGTACATACATCTAATACGCAGCCCTCACTTTTTGGTGTACTTCTAGTAGAGGTGTACTTCAAATATACTTCTACTTCTAGAAGAGGAAATACGGTAATTGTTCAGTAGACCCTCGCTGTGTAAAAGCTGCCAAGTGCGCGCTCTCAATTCCTCCAAATAAGCGAGAGGGAGAAGCCAATCTGGCACGGCTGATGCGAGAAAACCTCTTTGGCACGCCCTCTCCGACTTCTAGAGCTAAACAGGGGCTAGATGCGCATAAGATTTCAATATGAAGTCTAATTCTTTCCTCATTTCTGAGCCTCCTTCTCCATTCAGGTTTTCTCATGTGAGGCTGTTGCGTATGAGAGGAAATAGGGGCCTCGAACAACTTGTTTGTTCACTATACTTCCGCTACTCGAATTTTAAGGGTTCATAGCACTGTTCGTAGGGGGTTTTATGCGATTCCAGAGGTATCGTGTGACCATCTTCGAGATAAGCAGAAAATCGAGGAAATACTTTTTTGGGAGTGCTGTGCCTCTAAAGTAGCATGGATTCGAATATTAGGACTGAAGAGTCTTTTCTCAGCATTCGAAAACGAACGCTCACTCTGCACTTCGCGAGACCGCCACTGAAATGTGATCTGGAGCTGATCAGCTTTCAGTAGGGGAAGGCAAGATAAATCCAGTATTTGGAAGGAGCATATTTCAATCACGCCCATTCGTTCTGTTGCGTTTTCCTTCCCTCATTTTCAGTTTCCCGTTATTCAGTACAACAAAAGTTGAGCTGAGTGTCCGATAAGAGGAAGAGCTCCATTCCACCTCTTCCCACGGCCACTCATCCATTCCCATGGAGAAAGGAGAGCGACAAGGCAATAATATATCTTTCGAGTTATTTACACGTAGCGCAGTGGGCAAAGATGACGCTCAACCAGGACGAGAAGGGCAAAAACATGAAATTTCTCTCAAATATTGTCTATTGCGAATATTGCGCTACGTTCCAGATGGATTCGTTTCTGAGCGGCTTCAACGACAGTGTGCCTTTCAGATTGAAGCCAAAAAACGCATTAAAACTATCTCCACTACCATGCTCCCAATCGACTTCACACCTCTGTCGTTGAATGAGCGACTGGGAGAGCAAACGTTTCAGGAACGAGGAGCTTCCAGTGGTCGTCCGCCAGAACAATATTGTACAAATTGAGGCAGTTTTCTGTTGGAAACTTACATAGCGGCGCTATTGCCCAGCTTCGCGATGAAATCATCGTCCGGAGTGCCCATCTCGTTTATTATCTTCGACCACTGGTCAACTCTGAACATTGCTGGTTATTTCCTTCATTCATCAAAAACAGAAATGGAAAAGAAAAGTCACCGATCCAATCCGGGGAACAATACCCGATGATTGATCATTTCAGCAAAAATGCATCCAACTGACCAGATGTCCACTGAAAAAAAATCTGAATGCAACCGCTGTGAAAGGTAGCCACAAAAATCTGCACCTTTCTCCGAATAAGGCAGGCTAAGAATAACTTCGGGAGCACGGTAATATCGTGTTACGACATAGTCACTCATTCGCATAGCAGTATCCACCGTCTTCTTCCTCGCTAAACCGAAATCAAGCACTTTCAGCACGCACCTGTCGTTGACAACAATGTTGGACGGCTTCAGGTCCTAAGAAGCAAGGCGACTAAGTCGAGACGTGATCAACTAACAAACAGAACTCACTCTATGAATAACCCCAGAATTATGGAGATGTTTGATAGCACATAACATCTGATAGACGAAAAATGACAATGTCCGATGGTCCAGTCTGCAATGATGACGACTGTGTTATCTTGGTGAACGGTTACGAGTCTTCGTTTCACTCTATTATATATGTAGGTCCGATTTGAAAACCCCAATAACGCACAGCTGACTTGACAAGCAGAGTGAACATTGGGTGATCTATAAGAGCAACCTGATCGATGTTGACAGCATCGCAGCACACTTGTTTGTTGTATGAAATCCGAGGAGTATCGTCAGTGTCATTCAATTAGGAAGCCGCACTCACCATTTTGGCGCGAAATCATTCGATCGATAACTATCTTCTCTTTGTTTTGCAGCGTGCGACTTTTCCCGCCAAGCAGCGTCGCAGCTTCCTACTCTGAGGGTTTTGGCCGAGAAATAGACACAAAATGTCTGTTCGCCGCGTAATAGCTGCGAAATAGCCGCTAAATAATGCTCGCCGCAAAATAGCCGAGAAATAATGCTCTCCAGGTAGGTATACGGCGCATTCCAGTGGCATGATTCAGACGTACTCACCTCCGTCGGTTCAACTACCTATGTTTGAGGTTCTTGGACCTCGTGCAGCCTCTGGAGGCCCCGCCCAACCGCTGGCGGCCCGGATGGTGGCTCGGCGGGCTGGCGACGGTCCCGTCTTGGTCACTTCTCGTTATTTCCCGGCTTTATTTCGGCTATTTCTCCGGTACTTCTTGTAAGTTTCGTGACAAGCCGAAAAAATAGAAGAAGAAAAGTGCGAAATAGCCGGGAAATAGCCCACCAAGCTGTTGAGCTGCACATAACATCAGCCCACCAAGAGCCGCTGCGGAGCCTGGTGAGCTATTTCTCGGCCAAAACTCTCAGAGTTCTTGAACAACGCAGACGTAATTTCAACACTGCCACGGCATAAAAAGCATGCCAGCCGTCAATTATGGTGTATCGCCTGCACTGGTTAGCGAAAATCACCGTTTATGCGCAAAATCCAAAAATAAAGTCGGTTAATATTAGTGCATTCTGTCCTTATGACAGCGAAAATCCGCTCTGCAGCTACGGACAGCCGCTGTCGCAGCCACGGGGTCTCGGCACGATTACCCTTTGTCCGCTGATAATCGTGCTGCGTGCTGCCACAGCGGTTGTTCGCAACTGAGGAGGAGAATTTCATTCCGATGAGGACAGTATCTTTCTCTGGTTTCATTGTTTTTTTTCGTTTTTTTTGTCAATTTGTTAGATTCACAGCCCAGGTAGAACTCTGGCAATTATCAATTAAAGTAGAATTTCAGTATAAAAAGGTATAAATTTCAGTATAAGGGTATTTTCTTCACCTTAAAGGCAGTGTTCACGATGAAAATCGTTTTTCTGTTTTTCCGCCTATCTTGAAAACGGCCCCATGCTGATTCCAATGGTGTCTCTGAAATCTGTGAACGACCTTCTGTGAACGCAGGTATGGTCCCTCAAAGATTGAGCTACGGAAACATGGTGGACGAGTTGTCCCAGGCTTGTAACTTCCGTCTTTTGCAGCCGATCTATGCGAGCTGACCTGAGTAAAGAGAGAAGCTGAGAATGAAGGGAAGAACGGGGCTAATGATTGAAAATCATCGCTCATCTCACGATCTCGAGCATTCATTTGTTCACGTCGGTGGGCGTGTGATGCGCTTTTGGGGTTTTCAATGCGCTCGAAGTTGCAACTTCGGGCTCTTTTGGGGCTCTTCCTGGCTCGTTTTCATGCGTTCTTTCGACGTTAACGTTACAGAGTGTCCCTCCACTACCCAATCCTAGTGGAACTTCGAAAACTTTTTTCATCGTGAACACTGCCTTTAATGTAGATACAACGCAGAGAAAACAGAATCATGAAAAAGTGAAGCAAGCGATAAAATACCAAAAAGTATTGGATTCAATGTTTCCTAGAAGGTAGGACGAAAAGAAGAGTTGAGGGAGCGTTGTTCTCTCAGCGGTGACGAGTTAGATTCAAAAGGCATGAAGCGGAGATTCTTCCAAGCTTCCGACTGGAGTACTGTTTAACCCCCCCCCCTGAGTATATTATTCGCACCTCCCACAATCTCGATCCACAGTAAAATTAGCCACAATCCCGGGGTGTTCCTCTCTTCCCTACGCTGCAGCCGCACCTTCTTCGAGTAGTTAGAAGTGTTCATGCTTCCGTCTAAGTGAAAAGGCTCCTAGGAGTTCTGCTAGCAACAAAAATTGTAGGAGAAAACTGATCGTAATATTAACCGTAATTTGCTTATCACTTCGTGGAGATTGTGGCTCATCAGTTCCATAACCAGATACACCTCACGAAACCGACTCAACTCGGTTTGTGGAGTGAAGGCACTGAGAAGTTGAATGATCTGAAAATATTGACTATCATCCTACAGCCACTTTTTTGCGCCATTTAAGATTGAACTTAAATCTTTAGCGTAACATGCGCGACACCCCCGTAATGTGCATGAGTTTAACTGTACCTGCAAAAAAAGACATACTTCTTTATCGGAGTGAAGTTCCGGTCCGCAGCTGCGGACAACCGCTGTTGCGACATCCACGCCACGCAAACTCGTGTACGGACCACGCATCTTCGAGTTGGGACAACGACGACTTGGCGTGATATTATCGTCTAGCTGCGTGCTGCAACAGCGGTTTTACGGACCTGCGGACCGGAATTTCCCTCTGATAAGGACAGTAGTTGAAGCTGGTGGATGCCTAAAATGAGAACCTCAAAGCAATCGACAACGACAGTCGACAGTCTACGTTTAGCAGCGGACTGGCAACTGACAGAAGCTGTCGATACCTTTGTAATGGTCCCGACCCATGAAAAATCCTTGCAAAAGATACTTGCTTCGAAATACTGCGCTTTCAAGTGAGCCTCGCCAGCGGTTTCAGAAGGCTACATAGCTTAAGCCATGCTTTGACTGCAGGTGGTCGCTGCGGCCATGCAAGGGACAACTGTTCCTTTTTCATCGCGCAATGCAAAGGCGCTCCAACTGTGATCGCTTCGTGGCAAATGTCCCACATCGCTGGGTCGCGGCGACGAAATCCTATGTTTTACTGCTTCGCTGCTGGAAGAGTGATTCTCGATGGTCGCTGATCATCGCTTCATCGCTGCCATTATGGCAGCGATGTGGCGATTGCCAGCGAATGACACGTTTCGTCTAGTGAACGTTGACCCTTTCACATGACAAGATTAGTGTTTACGAGTCGAAACGTGTTATTGATAACTACCAACCATTAATTTTACTGTTTGATGGAATTTCGTCGATCATCAGTGAGGATATGCACTATGAACGAAATCGTTGCCGCTGCCAGATCGCTGTAGCAGCGGGTGTAAAATTGCTGCGATGAAAATCTCCATTTTTGCGGACGATTCCAAATTGTATTCTTTCAACGATACCCATAGTCTTCCGTCTGCTATAAATGCCCTGTCTTGCTGGTCGAAGACATGGGACCTTCGAATTTCAGTTGAGAAGACCCTTGTTATGACCTTCGGAAAAAACCATCCAGACGTAAAATTCACTTTGAACGGAACCGCCTTGAAGAAAAGTGATAGTGTACGCGATCTAGGCATTTCATATGATAGCAACTTTAGTTATGATACCCGCATTTGAAATTTAGCTGCTCGAGCAAAAGCGAGGTCAAATTATTATCCTTAAGGCGTTTAGCAGTCGTAACACCCACCTGCTCTTCAAGCTTTTCGTTGCCTATGTCAGGCCAATGGCTAGTCGAATAATGCCCTCCTATATGGTCGCCTCATAAAGTTTCACAAATTGAAGAAATTGGGGGTCTCTGCCAGCGCGTAGCTAGATGCCTCACACGGAAGCCGGAGATGCCCAGGGTTTCGGAGGCATCTAGTCTTATTTTGACCCGAGATTTTACGTAAATTACGGAAAGTTTAGCCTCAGTTGGTGAAATTTTAGCTACAGCGCCCGCATATTCTACGTAAATTCTCGCTACGGCAACCGAATATTCTACGTAAAATCTCGTTACAGCACTCGGTCGATCGACCCACCCAGTCCTGATCCGTACTAGAAAGGCGATCCCAGCTGCGATCGACAGCATCGCCGCTTCTTTCCCAAGGCCTGCAGCATCCCAATGGTCAAAATTATCCTCACCATGGTCTCCCAGAGAGTGACACCGGGTCACTCTC
Organism: Aplectana chamaeleonis; assembly: GCA_029168955.1. Taxonomy (NCBI): domain Eukaryota; kingdom Metazoa; phylum Nematoda; class Chromadorea; order Rhabditida; family Cosmocercidae; genus Aplectana; species Aplectana chamaeleonis. Next base: position 1,083,392 of record JAPDOI010000066.1, on the reverse strand, counting down.
CACGGCCAGCCACAGAGTGTCGAGTTATCACTCAGTGAGATGACTGGGCGAACACTGTTCGAACCACATCCCTGCGTTCCGCGTAGCCAACGCGGGTTTAAGATTGCATTTCAACACAGGCTGTCGCGAAATCCGTACATTCTCGCTACAAAATTATAGCGAGAATATACGGGTTTAACGACAGAGAGATCAATGTATCGAGTTTAGCCTTCGTTTTTACGTAGAATACGCGCAGAATTTGCACCCTTGTACCGTCGACACAAGAATATGCGGGTTTTAGCTGTCGTAGCTTAAACCCGTAAATTCTCGCTACATGAAATGGGGCGGCGTTACAGGCCGCGCCCTCGGAGGCATCTAGCTACGCGTTGGCAGAGGTGTTCAAAAGTCGTTCACGTACAGGTGTTTTGCTCGTCAGGGAATGTTAAGACTTTCTTACGAATCAAGGCTGAAGAAACTGGGGGCACTGACACTGCAATCGGAGAAAGAAGGCCGATTGGGTTCTTATGTATAAATTGACCACGCCGGAATCGGACCTGTCGCTCTGTGACTTATTCAGTCTCCCCCGCTCGTTCACCTGACTAGAGGTCGTGCTTTTAGAATCTCACCTGATATGTCGAAAACTTCACCGTATCAACATTCTTTTCTTTCTAGAATAGCGACGCCATAGCATAATTTAGATGCTGATGCTTTCAAATACAGACACTCATCTGGGTTTCAGCAGTACATCAGCAGGACTTTCCGTGTATGATCCGCACTCGTCCCGATATTCCACCATTTTCAACTCTTGCCTTGTTTTTGATGACTTCCTCGTTTGTTTTCATCTTACTGACCCTATTGCGTGCAGCAACTGCAAGGCTTAAGTAGTCCATTAGAGCGATATCAAGGTTCTAGTAACAGAGGGCAATTCCTGAAAGTTTAGGTTCCTGGCAAAAGTAAAGATTTGGCATGGCCATAGAAATATACTCAGTTAAAATGGGAAAATAACGAAAAATGAAAAAAGGTTTTGAAATATTCCTGAGAACGATTTGGCGTAGAATATTTTGTTTTTCGGGAAATGAAGTGAAATAGTTGAAAGTATGATTTGGCAGTCGAGTTTGAACCAACTATTGATAAGAGTTGTGCGAAACGAGAGATCGCCTTGTCTGTGCTTATCCGTAGAACATATCAAAGCGAAATCACGCTTGAAATAGGAAGCATCAAAACTTTTTTCGGGAGCTGTAATGCGGTGGTCTTCACGTATTAGGTGAAGTGAAATTAACACGCGTGATTTCGCTTTGATATGTTCTACGGATAAGCACAGACAAGGCGATCTCTCGTTTTGCACAACTCTTATCAATAGTTGGTTCAAACTCGACTGCCAAATCATACTTTCAACTATTTCACTTCATTTCCCGAAAAACAAATTATTCTACGCCAAATCGTTCTCAGGAATATTTCAAAACCTTTTTTCATTTTTCTTTATTTTCCCTTTTTAACTGAGTATATTTCTATGGCCATGCCAAATCTTTACTTTTGCCAGGAACCTAAACTTTCAAGAATTTCATTTATTTTTCCTAAAGGTTTCCTTTCTAACATGATTTATGCCTGGTGGTGTTAGATGAAAGTAAACCCACTGATGTCCTGCCCCCCCCCCTTCCATGACGTCCTGCGCACTCCAACTGATGTCCTGCACACTCCATCTGATGTCCTGCACAACTTCACTGATGTCCTACACACTTTCTAAGAGTTGCTGCACACTCCCACTATAGTCCTGCACACTCCCACTGATGTCCTGCACACTTTTTATGATGTCCTGCACACTTTCTATGATGTCCTGCACACTCCCACTAATGTCCTGCACCCTTTCACTGATGTCCTACACACTTTCTATGAGTTGCTGCACACTCCCACTATAGTCCTGCACACTCCCACTGATGTCCTGCACACTTTCTATGACATCCTGCACACTCCCACTAATGTCCTGCGCACATTCTGTTACATCTTGCACACTCCCACTGATGTCCTGCACACTTTCTACGGCGTTCTGCGCCCACCCATTTGGGTCACAAGCACGCTCATGCCGATCATTTTTTCGCAGGGCAACCGTAACCCTCCTTCAAAAATTTTTTGAGTGTCAGCTTGGATATGAGCACATCGTAATAGCCAACAAACGTGTTTGCACAATTTCGACCTCCTCAGCCACTTCCCGGCGGCTTCTCGAAGAGAACGGTGTGTGAATGAATGCATCCCGCTCCTCTGCCCTTTTATACCCCGCGTGTTATGAGCGTGTGTTATCGTTCGTTATCATGTTTTGCTGAAGAGTGACTACGGTAGCCCTGCGGGAAAAATGATCGGCACGGGCGTGCTTCTATTTGAGTCCCGCACACTTTATACGGCGTCCGGCGCACTCCCACTTGTGTCCCGCATACTTTCTACGGCATCCGGCGCACTCCCACTTGTGTCCCGCACACTTTCTACGGCGTCCGGTGCACTCTCATTTGGGTCCCGAACACTTTCTATGGCGCCCTTCGCACTTCCACTTGGGTCCCGCACACTTTCTACGGCGTTCTGCGCACCCCCATTTGAGTCCCGCACACTTTATACGGCGTCCGGCGCACTCCCACTTGGGTCCCGCACACTTTCTACGGCATCCGGCGCACTCCCACTTGGGTCCCGAACACTTTCTACGGCGTCCGGCGCCCTCCCATTTGGGTCCCACACACTTTCTGCGGCGTCCGGCGCACTCCCACTTGGGTCCCGAACACTTTCTACGGCGTCCGGCGCCCTCTCATTTGGGTCCCACACACTTTCTACGGCGTCCGGCGCACTCCCACTTTGGTCCCACATACGTTCTACGGCGTCTTGCGCACTCCTGCTGGGGTCCCGCACACTATCTACGGCGTTCTACGCAGGCCCATTTGGGTCCCGCACACTTATTACGGCGTCCGGCGCACTCCCACTTGTGTCCCGCACACTTTCTACGGCGTCCGGTGCACTCTCATTTGGGTCCCGAACACTTTCTATGGCGTCCTTCGCACTTCCACTTGGGTCCCGCACACTTTCTACGGCGTTCTGCGCACCCCCATTTGAGTCCCGCACACTTTATACGGCGTCCGACGCACTCCCACGTGGGTCCCGCACACTTTTTACGGCGTCCGGCGCACTCCCATTTGGGTACCGCACACTTTCTGCGGCGTACGGCGCACTCCCACTTGGGTCCCGAACACTTTCTACGGCGTCCGGCGCCCTCCCATTTGGGTCCCACACACTTTCTGCGGCGTCCGGCGCACTCCCACTTGGGTCCCGAACACTTTCTACGGCGTCCGGCGCCCTCTCATTTGGGTCCCACACACTTTCTACGGCGTCCGGCGCACTCCCACTTTGGTCCCACATACGTTCTACGGCGTCTTGCGCACTCCTGCTGGGGTCCCGCACACTATCTACGGCGTTCTACGCAGGCCCATTTGGGTCCCGCACACTTATTACGGCGTCCGGCGCACTCCCACTTGGGTCCCGCACACTTTCTACGGCGTCCGGTGCACTCTCATTTGGGTCCCGAACACTTTCTATGGCGTCCTTCGCACTTCCACTTGGGTCCCGCACACTTTCTACGGCGTTCTGCGCACCCCCATTTGAGTCCCGCACACTTTATACGGCGTCCGGCGCACTCCCACGTGGGTCCCGCACACCTTTTACGGCGTCCGGCGCACTCCCATTTGGGTACCGCACACTTTCTGCGGCGTCCGGCGCACTCCCACTTGGGTCCCGAACACTTTCTACGGCGTCCGGCGCCCTCTCATTTGGGTCCCACACACTTTCTGCGGCGTACGGCGCACTCCCACTTGGGTCCCGAACACTTTCTACGGCGTCCGGCGCCCTCTCATTTGGGTCCCACACACTTTCTACGGCGTCCGGCGCACTCCCACTTTGGTCCCACATACGTTCTACGGCGTCTTGCGCACTCCTGCTGGGGTCCCGCACACTATCTACGGCGTTCTACGCAGGCCCATTTGGGTCCCGCGCACTTATTACGGCGTCCGGCGCACTCCCACTTGGGTCCCGCACACTTTCTACGGCATCCGGCGCACTCCCACTTGTGTCCCGCACACTTTCTACGGCGTCCGGTGCACTCTCATTTGGGTCCCGAACACTTTCTATGGCGTCCTTCGCACTTCCACTTGGGTCCCGCACACTTTCTACGGCGTTCTACGCAGGCCCATTTGGGTCCCGCGCACTTATTACGGCGTCCGGCGCACTCCCACTTGGGTCCCGCACACTTTCTACGGCATCCGGCGCACTCCCACTTGTGTCCCGCACACTTTCTACGGCGTCCGGTGCACTCTCATTTGGGTCCCGAACACTTTCTATGGCGTCCTTCGCACTTCCACTTGGGTCCCGCACACTTTCTACGGCGTCCGGCGCACTCCCACTTGGGTCCCGAACACTTTCTACGGCGTCCGGCGCCCTCTCATTTGGGTCCCACACACTTTCTACGGCGTCCGGCGCACTCCCACTTTGGTCCCACATACGTTCTACGGCGTCTTGCGCACTCCTGCTGTGGTCCCGCACACTATCTACGGCGTTCTACGCAGGCCCATTTGGGTCCCGCACACTTATTACGGCGTCCGGCGCACTCCCACTTGGGTCCCGCACACTTTTTGCGGCGTCCGGCGTACTCCCACTTAGGTCCCGCACACTTTCTATGGCGTCCGGTGCACTCTCATTGGGGTCCCGAACACTTTCTATGGCGTCCTTCGCACTTCCACCTGGGTCCCGCACACTTTCTACGGCGTCCGGCGCACTCTCATTTGGGTCCCGAACACTTTCTACGGCGTTCTACGCAGGCCCATTTGGGTCCCGCACACTTATTACGGCGTCCGGCGCACTCCCACTTGGGTCCCGCACACTTTCTGCGGCGTCCGGCGCACTCCCACTTGGGTCCCGCACACTTTCTACGGCGTCCGGCGCACTCTCATTTGGGTCCCGAACACTTTCTATGGCGTCCTTCGCACTTCCACTCTGGGTCCCGCACACTTTCTACGGCGTCCGGCGCACTCTCATTTGGGTCCCGAACACTTTCTACGGCGTTCTACGCAGGCCCATTTTGGTCCCGCACACTTATTACGGCGTCTGGCGCACTCCCACTTGGGTTCCGCAAACTTTCTGCGGCGTCCGGCGCACTCCCACTTGGGTCCCGAACACTTTCTACGGCGTCCGGCGCCCTCTCATTTGGGTCCCACACACTTTCTACGGCGTCCGGCGCACTCCCACTTTGGTCCCACATACGTTCTACGGCGTCTCGCGCACTCTTGCTGGGGTCCCGCACACTATCTAGGCGTTCTGTGGCGCACTTCTGAATCACAGCGTGCGGCGTTTCAAAAAGTACTTCCGAGATCCCGCCGTATTGATTGAAGCGTTGCCCCGTCTCAGGGAGCGTTCAATCCTGAGCAAAAGCCTATCAGTAACGGTGTTTATTTCACTAGTTCATTTTTACGAATGAGTAAACGTCGGATGGTTTATAATAACATGTTTACGTGTTTTTGTCTTACTTGACCCCCAATTTTGAGGTCCCGCAAAAATTTAGCTACCAACTTCAAATTTTGTCAGGAGCTAGGTGCAATCATAACCAACTTTCTGGCCAAAAATGAGCTCTCTAGCTCAACGATAAGTGTTCCAACAAGATCGTGAACGCCAACTGAAAAAAAAGGAGATGAACATTTTTTCGACCAAAATGACGTCGTTTTGACACTTTTTCTCAAATCTCAGGTAACCATTCCGGACCATTCTTTGAAGAGTTATTCAACTTTCTAAAGTATATAAAATGCAAAAAGAACGGTCTTCCTACGTTTACTCTGGACACTGATACTGAGATCAGGGGGTTGCGCAATGGCGAATCAAAGCCAAATCTGGTGAGCGCTTCGCGCTCACCACAATATCGCTGCGGCTCGCTTCTCTGCTCGTCTCCTTATCAGGCAATCGCCTGGGGTGCGTACCAGTTTAAAGAGGTTCTTGAAAAACAGAACCCGCCCCGGAATGGTCCTCCAGTCGCGTGCCTGATAGGAAGTAGCACGCTAAGGCAGTAAAATAAGCCTACTGTTATGATGAAGTCTACAAAGCCCAACAAGAGAAACTTTGAGAAAGGTCCGGTCAAATTCTGACACTACCGAAATTCGAGTTAAATAGATTGGACTGGCCTAGCTGAACATCGTCTCTACGTTTCACGAACTGAGTCCTTAGTTCTGAAGAAAACAGCCTCAAAGTCAGGGATTACGGTATTCAAAGCATGATAATCATGGCTGGAAAGACCGATAATTACACAGAACTTTTGAAGAATGCGTGGACAACCGCTAAAATATGGACGATGGCCACACTTTTCTGACTTTTCCGGATCATCGGCTAACGGAAGTGGCTGGAATAACTCGAAGAAGACCGGTTTTTACGCAGTTTTCGCATGTTCCTTGGGACTACCTGTAGCAAGATCACCGATTTAGCGGGAAATCCCAAAATCGAAATTCTGCCCTGACCCTGACTTTAATTTTTAGATGTTTTTTTAGCTGCCGATAGTTTTAATCGATGCATTGCTAATCAGTACTCAATGCAGTTATTGGCAATAAACATGAATGAATGAAAAAAACAGCAGCGATGCAGTCAAAACATGGCTTAAGGGATGCTCGGTCTGATAACGGTGGGCCATATCTCTAAAGAAAAAACGTGAAAAATGACCGTGAAATGATTGGGAAGGGGAAGATCACAACGACATAGTTAATTCATGATTGATGCCCTAATCAGGGAATGATCCTGAGTGTCACAATAAACCTTCAAAGGCATAGAACACTAAGAGAATTATATTCCAGTTTTTAAGATGACGTTGGAGAGAGTCACAAGGTCATCACAACGGTATCTCTGAAATCGTTCAAGACCCCCTATGGACAGAATTATGGCTCCTTAATTGAGGGTGAAAAATTGGTGGGCGAGTTGTCTCAGGACTGTATTTCTCTTCAATCGCAATCGTTGCGCGAGAGCGAGCCAGGACAAGCAAACAGTCCGGAAATGGATTGAAGAACAAAGATTTGCTGGGAACTCATCCATCCACCTAGCCGCTATCGAGTCCTAAAGTCAGGAAGGGGGTGTGGCCCGTGATGGTGAGTGAAGGGGTCGGCCCCGTGGTGGTCGCTTATACCTTGTTCATTTGAAGGAATTGAGATCTCGCACTCACATGTGTTATACGAGACTGGTCTTCAACACAATTAAATAAATATCACAAAATTCATATCTGAGGGTGTGTTGTGCCTTAAAGGCAGTGCTCACGATGATTTTCGTTCAGGAGCTTTCCACTCAAAACAATGCGTTGGCTACCAAGTGTTACCAAAATTCCGAAGAAACGGCGAGAAACGCACTAAATCGTCTTATTTCGGTGATCTTATTCTCTGGCCTGGACTAGTTGTCTGAATGGATGAACATGTTCACGGTGGTTGTCACCTGTAAAAAAATGGGGCTAATCAAAAAACGAAGAATATTTCATGCAAAACAGAATTAGTTAGGGTCCGAAGGAAAGGACGGAGCAGTAGAAAGTAGAGGATCGCAAGGGATGGATCCACAAAAGATTTCATTGTCACAACGAACAGCTCCAGTGAGAGTAAAAAGGTGGGGTGAGAGTAAAGGATTTGGTGCCTTTAGAGGGCTTTTTTCTCGATTTCTTCGTCACTTCAGTTCTACCCGGAGGCCAACCAATCGATATAGCGATTAATCTCAAAATCGAGGATTATCGTGAACACTGCCTTTAAACAATAACAATGCTTTTCAGAGCGCTCTAACAAAGTGGTTTTTTTAGCGTGAAAGATAGGGTTTGTTACTTCTTTCAAATTGTCCAAATCAGATGGATGTGCGAAATTTTCTCCTTCTTGCCCAATTTCACTATTTTTTCTGTTTCCGATAGACAATCACTAAAACAGTTGACAATGACTAGAACTAAATTTACAGATAAAATGTGACTGGTACGCAGAAAACCCGTAGCACATTTCTTGCTGAGGAATTTGATCGAAGAGTTGATATCAGGATGGCAGGATTTAATATTTCAGAGCTTCATGAATTGTAAGCAGGAAATGTCGTTTCGATGTTTGAGTGTTGGTCCCGAGGAACCAGTCTGCGTTTGCTGTATATATGTCGATAGTGATAAGTATGTAATAACACGGATACTTGATCACCACTCACATTGGGGTGTCTAATTGTAGTGAGAAGTATGAATTCCCTGTAAGCTCGTCGAGCGCTCATCGTCATTATGAATGGCTGCTGCATTTTCTTGATGGCCACTCTAGTACCCGTCAAAGTGTCATCAGCTGACCTAAAAACTGAAACTCATTTCAGGAGGTATCGTATTCAAAAACAAGACTCACACAACGGTTCCCTGGGCACCTGCATTCAGAAATTTTAAATTAGTGTAGCGTTTCGGTATTGTAAAGGAGCACGACGAATGCGAGTGTGGATCCTGCAAATGGTAATGCTCATCTATCAGCAACAATGTGACACCTCAAATCGAACCCACATGTACAGTGATTTGATGAAATTTGGTGGCGTCAAAATCGAGCTCGAAGGGAGGATTACCATTACAGCGGTCCACCTCCATTTGACTCCTGAAACACAGTAATATCTAAGGCGCTGTTTATACTCGTCAACGCCAGCGTGCCACGCGCGGGTGTGACGTTAGAGTACAGATACTTCCTACAAACGTGACGAGCTTGCGGAGACGGAATACACCAGCGGTGACTGGCGGAGTGGATTAAAGTGGGCCTTAACTCTGCCGAACAAACAAAATCTTTACACACGTCCACTAACATGGTAGCAGGGGATAAAACAGGAATTGATTTTCATAAAACGGAATGAAATTCATGACGGTATAGTAATGAAAGTTATGAAAAAGACGTTACGGCCGTCGCCGCCATGGCGGAGCGAGCGTCACGCGCGTGCCGCGCGGTCGTGATGACGAGCCATTCAAACACTAACAAGGGAACCACAATAAGTCATAGTGACCATTCCAAATCAAATGTGCTTTTCTAGAACCATTTTTGGACGAAAAGTTCGAATATGCCCATCGCAACTGCCTAGACCCACTCTGAAAGAGTTATGAGCGTTTTTTGAGCTTTGCGGCAAGGTAGGGGTGCCCCCCATGGAATTTTTAGGGTATTTTCAAATTTTTCTCCTGATTTTGCTAAAAACATGTATGCAGGGGTAATCTTGGGTGCTGAACACGAATCTGGGATTTGCTGGCGAAATTTTAAGGTTTACTGTAGGTTACGATAGGTAACATACCATTTAAGAGACAAAACCTACCTCAATATTCCGATAATCGACAAACAAAAAATAAAAATAAATGAAGATTAAATTCGTATTCAGCACCCCAAATAACCCCCACATAGAAACTTTGAGACAAATCTGAGACTTTGACCAAACTAACGTATACCCACCGTAATCTACCGTCAGCCGCCAAAAATCGATAAACCGACATCAGATTCGTGATCAGCACCCCGAATAACCCTCCAGGGCAAATTTTAAGTCAAATCTGGAATATTTTTCTAAAACGCTTCGAGAGCCCTTTAATTGGTATAAATAAACGCCCAACCGAAAATCCGCACAAGTCCAAAACGCTATTAGTCTACGCAAAGTTTGGAAAATGTTCCCTAAACCTAACTTTGCTTAGTGGGGTAGTTTTGGGCGCTGAACACGATTATGAGGTCCGTTTCCGGATTTTAATGCGCTTTTGGAGGGTACATTAAGTACGAAAATCATAGAAAAAATGCCTATAACTTTTTTCAGAGTGGGTCTAGGCAGCTGCGATGGGCATATTCGGACTTTTCGTCCGAAAATGATTCTGGAAAAGTACATTTCATTTGAAATGGTCACTATGACTTATTGTGGTTCCCTTATAAGCGACGCCCGCTCGTCATGCGCGTGGCGCGCTGGCGATGAGGAGTATGAATAGGCTTCTAATCAAAGAAGTGATTCGAGCAAGCCTAAAAGTAAGAAATTGTTAAGAGCAAATACGCATCTTTCCATACAGAATCCATATGATCTTCGACAGAAAGAAAGATTTACATTGTTAGTGTTAAAATGATATTATAGTCTACAGCAATGTTAGTAGGACCTGATGAGGTTGCGGACTCGTCCTAACATACGGTAGTTTGTTAGTGGTATCACTCATTTTTCCAAACAGCTTTGATAGATCGGTGAGTCTATGTGTTCACCGATACGGCTACATCTGTGGAAGCAATGAAAACAGGTGAAAATGTGAGAGCGGTAGCCGAAACTCACCGACCAATTTTAGTTGTTTCGAAAAAATGAGTGATAATACTATCAGACTACAGTATGTTAAGAAGAATCCGCAAGCTCACCAGGTCCTACTTCCATTGCTGTAGACTATACAAATTTCGCCAACAAGGCAAGAGCATTGCAGCTCCACTTACATATAAAGTCCATCATAATATTTTCAAGCGCATACTACATAGGTCAACTTCTGTCATTAGGACTATCCTCAAATCTTGTCAACAGGGTTGAAGGATAGACGTTTTGACACAAGGATACATATTATGTTGAAAAAAAATATGAAGACTGCTTACACTAAGTAAATCAGATGAGAATGATGTATTGGATCATGGGGAAAAGATGGAGCTCCAGGATAAGTGTTTACAATATAGTTGAAGACAGTGCGCACGGAGATTTTCGTACCACAGTTTCCCATTTGGAACAATGCATTGGCTACTCGCACGTGTTACTAAAATCACGATGAAACGACGGAAAACGCACTAAGATGCGTTATTTCAGTAGAATAATTTCCTGGCCTGTACTAGTTGTCCGGTAGGATAAACAAGCTCTCGGGGTTAGCGACAAGGGGATGCTGGGGTCAAACAAAGATGGAAGAATATAATATGCGAAACAAGAAGCTAGGGCCCATAAGAAAGAAAGGGGCCACAGGCAGTAGAGAATTTCAAAGGACGGTGCACAAAAGACTTCATCGGCCTAGCAAACAGGTCCACAGACAAGGGAGGATTGCCCACATCAGCTGGAGTTTCGGTATGCAATTTCAAAATGTTCTAGGGGGAGTGTTCCCATATCCCATACAAAGAATCTGCTGAATGCTTCAGGCAGTCCCTAAAAAGCCGAAATATGAGCAAGGCCAGAACGGCTCGGCCAAAGTGGGTGAAGCTGGTTTAACGATTTACTTACCTTTAGTTATGTTCAGAATAGACCAGGATCTAGACCACAATGCATAATGTTTTGTCTAAACAAAATCAATGCACCAAATATTTTCTACATCTATTCAGAGCATAACTAAAGATTATTGAATCGTTAACGACAGCATACACGCTCGTAAACGTGGTTGAGATAACTATGTGAGTCGAACCGTATAGCTTACAACATAATGCTTACGCATTTTGAAGTGTCCAAAACGATCCACAATGCCGCTACATAAGTTAGAAGTTAGCCCCGCCCTGTATTTTCACGCCCCCTGTGTTTGCCCTTTTCCTCCAACGCAGGGTTGCTGGGCCATCTTCGCCGCCAGTGACGAGTGTGGTTCACTTGTTAGGCAATCTACCAACAGTACCGACGGTGAATATGACCCAGCAACCTTGCGTTGCAGGAAAAGGGCAAATACAGGGGGCGTGAAAATACAAGGCGGGGCCTACGTCTAACTCATGTAGCGGCATTGGGGGTCGTTTTTGACGCTTCAAAATGCGTAGGCGTTTTAATCTGGGCCATAACATTCTATTTCCATAGTTATCTCAATCACGTTTACGAGCGTGTATGTTGCCTTTAAAGCAGCTCTACTCACTTTGACCGAGCCGTTCTGGCCTTGATCAGATTTTGAAATTTTTAGGGACTGCCTGATGCATTGAGCAGATTCTGACTTTGGGATATTGGAACACTGTTCAAACATGAAAAATTGCATCCCGAACCTCCATCTGATGTGGGAAACCCTCCCTTGAGAGAGTACTGGCGCGGAATGAGACCTCAGTAGCGGTACCGGTGCGTTTTTCCCAATTTCTTAATCATGGTAGCTCTAACCAAGGTCCATCTGACCGTTCAGCAAATAATCTTAACATTAAAGACTGTTGTGAATACTGCCTTTGAAAGAAGGAAAGGCTTTAGAAGCAGTCGGAGACGTAGAGGAAAATGATTAAGTCTTCAGGAAAGGTGTTCAGCATGTCTGTGGGCGACTGTTGTCATAAGAAAACGTGTCATGTGCTATTTGCCGGCACTTATTGAACATTCAATACGTCCTGAGCATCAACATTGATGGATCGCACTCTTGAGCAACAGGTGTAGATGGTGAACACTGAAAGTTAAGCATGACAAGCTAGACGGCTCACGGTGCGCATCGTGAAATTTCTGTAAGTGTTCGGTATGGAGAAAGTCTTTGTGTGTGGATCTTTTCGGACCAAAGTTCTCTGTAAGATGGAACCATTGCCTATATTCAATTTTGTATTACATATTAATGGAAGTCTAAGAATACTCGCTCCAAAAAAGGTGGCAGAACAATTTATAGGTACATTACATATTTATCACAAAGCAGAATTAAAGCCAAACAACTGCAGCCGCTTCCCGGCTGGAGCAATATTCGATGAAAGCAACAGGCTGAACGGTTTTTCTCTTCTCATGAGATGATAGCTGAAGCCTCACGTGAATGATTGACTCCTGAAGATCTGGGAAAATATTTCCTTCTCCACATTAACGGCACTTCATTGGGACAATCAGGGGATTTTTCAACGGCGACGAAAAAGTTGGCGCATGCTATAGCATAGGTGCACCGAGTTTGCGCCAACTTACAATGAGGAACGCAAAGTCTTATTAGGATCCATGCCGATGCCATGCACTGCCCATATCGGGATAAAATTCCGGTCCGTAGAGGCAGACGACCGCTGTTGCAGCGTGCAGCTCCAAGATGATCTTGGTGGGATAAAGATCAACCGTGCCGGAAACCTTGGTCCTAGCACGGATTTGCTGGAAACGCGTGTCGCAAAAGCGGTCGACATCAACTACGGACCGGAATTTCACTCCAATATAGACAGCTACATACATATCTAAATTAATTTAGGGGAAATGAAAAACTGAGGTTACACATGACTGCCGAATATTATTTTCTCGCTATTCGTCATCCCTTTATCGGATCAGGTCTTTTTTTTTGAAAAACTTGCCGTTATTTGTTATCCGAGATTTTTCAAATGGCGCTTTTTGTGTCTATACAAGCCCCAAGACTGCTCGTGAGCAAGGGCACCTCAGCAGAGACTTACTTCGATGAAATGCTGCTGACGGATCAGCATGGAAATTTGGTGCAAACTACAAAGGGTAATTCTCATAAAGCGGGCAGTCCTAGATAACAACAAAGGCACACAATCACGCCCAGTTTCCCGTCACTATTTTCGAACCACGTTTTTCAATTTTTCCCACCCGAAATTTCCGAGCACCCGAAATTTCTCAATTTTCCTGAACGATTCATCATCTACTATACCTGAAAAAAGACAGAAGCAAATAAACGGGAAGCAAAGCACTCAGAACAAACTAAAAGGGCGGTTTCTAACTTAGTAGAGTTTCAGGCCGCGGACGAGCTTACGCGCCCTGCTAGTTTCCGCAAGCGCGCGCTAATAAGCACGAATCGCCCGGCTGGACGTGGCGGGGTTGCTCGACAATTTGCCATTGAAAACGCCCGCGGTGCCACAAGCTCGTCAGAACGGGGGGCGGGGCGGGCTGAGCAAGCGTACTGGGCTAGCGAAATCTTTACTTTACGGCTGCTTTTATCAATTTCTGGTCCGTTTTCGCTGTTTTCTTCGACCATATCCCCTTCAGCATTTGCCAGCATAGTGTTTCATTTTGACAACTCAAGAACGAGATTTATCGTGAACACTGTCTATAATAAAACCAGCAGCGTCGGCCGGCTTACGCCGGCCTCTGCCGCTGGGGTCCGGCTACGCCGGCCCATTTGCCGGCTTCGCCGGCATCTTAAGTATAAGGCGAATGAATCGAACTCCGCTGATTCTATGTGAGATGGCGTTCGAAGTTCTCACGCTTGCCGGCTATCGCCGGCCTCTCTTGCTGGAGTTTGGTTGCGCCAGCCCATGAGCTGGTTTCGACGAAAACGCTCGAGGAATCAGAAATTACAAACCATTTCAAACCATGCAAACCCTGCTAACCTCCTTCCTTATGCAGTTGCACACCGACCCTTAATTAGCTTTAGGAGGTCCTAAAGTGGTATTTGATTTATATTCAATTCTGTAAAGATAAAGACAACCGCTGTTTGAGATTTAGTAAACGCCTCCATGACCAACCGACACCCTGCTACCTTTATTGCCAAATGAAGTGTAATGATGTTTGTGTTTTCTGGATGCATATTTTGATTAACTCACATTTCCATCGTATATAAACCCGATTTGGAAAGGTTGGTGCATATAAACAGCTAAGCAGTTGAAATGAGTGGTTAAGGGGGAGGGGACGTGAAGAAAGGGGTGGTATACACTCACTTATAGATGCACAAAACGATTTTGAAGCACTGCGCTAACCTACTTCGGTCCCGCACACTTTCCACGGCGTCCGGCTCAATCGCATTTGAGTCCCACACACTTTTTACGGCGTCCAGCGCACTCTACCTTAGGTCCCGCACACTTTCTACGACGTCCTGCGCACTTCAATTTGGGTCCCGCACACTTTCTTCGGCGTCCGGCGCAATCGCTTTGGGTCCCACACACTTTCGACGGCGTCCGCCGCACTCTACCTTGGGTCCCGCACACTTTCTACGGCGTCCTGCGCACTCTACCTTGGGTCCCCCCCACATTCTACGGCGTCCGGCGCACTCTACCATGGGTCCCGCACACTTTCTACGGCGTCCTGCGCACTCCCACTTGGGTCCCGCACACTTTCTACGGCGTCCGGCGCAATCGCTTTGGGTCCCACACACTTTTTACGGCGTCCAGCGCACTCTACCTTAGGTCCCGCACACTTTCTACGACGTCCTGCGCACTTCAATTTGGGTCCCGCACACTTTCTTCGGCGTCTGGCGCACTTACATTCGGGTCCCACACACTTTCTACGGCGTCCGGCGCACTCTACCTTGGGTCCCGCACACTTTCTACGGCGTCCTGAGCTTTCCCGTTTGGGTCCCGCAAATTTTCCACGGCGTCTGGCGCACTTACATTCGGGTCCCACACTTTCTACGGTGTCCGGAGCACTCCCACTTGGGTCCCGCCCACTTTCTACGGCGTCTGGCGCACTTACATTCGGCTCCCACACACTTTTACGGCGTCCGGCGCACTCTACCTTGGGTCCCGCACACTTTCTACGGCGTCCTGAGCTTTCCCGTGTGGGTCCCGCAAATTTTCTACGGCGTCCGGCGCACTTACATTCGGGTCCCACACACTTTCTACGGTGTCCTGAGCACTCCCACTTGGGTCCCGCCCACTTTCTACGGCGTCCGGCGCACTTACATTCGGGTCCCACACACTTTCTACGGCGTCCGGCGCACTCTACCTTTGCTCCCGCACACCTTTACGGCGTCCGGCGCACTCTACCTTGGGTCTCGCACACTTTCTACGGAGTCCTGAGCTTTCCCGTGTGGGTCCCGCAAATTTTCTACGGCGTCCGGCGCACTTACATTCGGGTCCCACACACTTTCTACGGTGTCCTGAGCACTCCCACTTGGGTCCCGCACACTTTCTACGGCGTCCGGCGCACTTACATTCGGGTCCCACACACTTTCTACGGCGTCCGGCGCACTCTACCTTTGCTCCCGCACACTTTCTACGACGTCCTGCGCACTTCAATTTGGGTTCCGCACACTTTCTTCGGCGTCCGGCGCAATCGCTTTGGGTCCCACACACTTTCGACGGCGTCCGCCGCACTCTACCTTGGTTCCCGCACACTTTCTACGGCGTCCTGCGCACTCTACCTTGGGTCCCGCCCACTTTCTACGGCGTCCGGCGCACTCTACCATGGGTCCCGCACACTTTCTACGGCGTCCTGCGCACTCCCACTTGGGTCCCGCCCGCTTTCTACGGCGTCTGGCGCACTCTACCTTGGGTCCCGCACACTTTCTACGGCGTCCTGAGCTTTCCCGTTTGGGTCCCGCAAATTTTCCACGGCGTCCGGCGCACTTACATTCGGGTCCCACACACTTTCTACGGTGTCCTGAGCACTCCCACTTGGGTGCCGCCCACTTTCTACGGCGTCTGGCGCACTTACATTCGGCTCCCACACACTTTCTACGGCGTTCGGCGCACTCTACCTTTGGTCCCGCACACTTTTACGGCGTCCGGCGCACTCTACCTTGGGTCCCGCACACTTTCTACGGCGTCCTGAGCTTTCCCGTGTGGGTCCCGCAAATTTTCTACGGCGTCCGGCGCACTTACATTCGGGTCCCACACACTTTCTACGGTGTCCTGAGCACTCCCACTTGGGTCCCGCCCACTTTCTACGGCGTCCGGCGCACTTACATTCGGGTCCCACACACTTTCTACGGCGTCCGGCGCACTCTACCTTTGCTCCCGCACACCTTTACGGCGTCCGGCGCACTCTACCTTGGGTCCCGCACACTTTCTACTGCATCCTGAGCTTTCCCATATGAGTCCCGCAAATTTTCTACGGCGTCCGGCGCACTTACATTCGGGTCCCACACACTTTCGACGGCGTCCGGCGCACTCTACCTTGGGTTCCGCACACTTTCTACGGCGTCCGGCGCACTCTACATTGGGTCCCGCACACTTTCTACGGCGTCCGGCGCACTCTACCTTGGGTCCCGCACACTTTCTACGGCGTCCTGCGCACTCTCAATTTGGGTCCCGCACACTTTCTACGGCGTCCGGCGCACTCGCTTTGGGTCCCACACTTTCGACGGCGTCCGCCGCACTCTACCTTGGTTCCCGCACACTTTCTACGGCGTGCTGCGCACTCTACCTTGGGTCCCGCCCACTTTCTACGGCGTCCGGCGCACTCTACCATGGGTCCCGCACACTTTCTACGGCGTCCTGCGCACTCCCACTTGGGTCCCGCCCGCTTTCTACGGCGTCTGGCGCACTTACATTCGGGTCCCACACACTTTCTACGGCGTCCGGCGCACTCTACCTTGGGTCCCGCACACTTTCTACGGCGTCCTGAGCTTTCCCGTTTGGGTCCCGCAAATTTTCTACGGCGTCCGGCGCACTTACATTCGGGTCCCACACACTTTCTACGGTGTCCTGAGCACTCCCACTTGGGTCCCGCCCACTTTCTACGGCGTCTGGCGCACTTACATTCGGGTCCCACACACTTTCTACGGCGTCCGGCGCACTCTACCTTAAGTCCCGGACACTTTCTACCGCGTCCGGCGCACTCTACCTTGGGTCCCGCACACTTTCTACGGCGTCCTGAGCTTTCCCGTGTGGGTCCCGCAAATTTTCTACGGCGTCCGGCGCACTTACATTCGGGTCCCACACACTTTCTACGGTGTCTGAGCACTCCCACTTGGGTCCCGCCCACTTTCTACGGCGTCCGGCGCACTTACATTCGGGTCCCACACACTTTCTACGGCGTCCGGCGCACTCTACCTTTGCTCCCGCACACCTTTACGGCGTCCGGCGCACTCTACCTTGGGTCCCGCACACTTTCTACGGCGTCCTGAGCTTTCCCGTGTGGGTCCCGCAAATTTTCTACGGCGTCCGGCGCACTTACATTCGGGTCCCACACACTTTCTACGGTGTCCTGAGCACTCCCACTTGGGTCCCGCCCACTTTCTACGGCGTCCGGCGCACTCTACCTTGGGTCCCGCACACTTTCTACGGCGTCCTGCGCACTCTACCTTGGGTCCCGCACAATTTCTACGGCGTCCGGCACACTCTACCTTAGGTCCCGCACACTTTCTACGGCGTCCTGCGCACTCGCATTGGGTCCCCGCCCACTTTCTACGGCGTCCGGCGCCCTCTATCTTTGGTCTCCCACTCTTTTCCAGCGTCCGGCCCTCTCTGCCTTGGGTCCCGCCCACTTTATACGGCGTCCTGAGCACTCCCACCTGGGCCCCGCCCACTTTCTACGGCGTCTGGCGCACTTACATTCGGGTCCCACACACTTTCTACGGCGTCCGGCGCACTCTACCTTTGGTCCCGCACACTTTACGGCGTCCGGCGCACTCCACCTTGGGTCCCGCACACTTTCTACGACGTTCTGAGCTCTCCCATTTGGATCCAGCAAATTTTCTACGGCGTCCGGCGCACTCTACCTTGGGTCCCGCACACTTTCTACGGCGTTCTGCGCACTCGCATTCGAATCCCGCCCACTTTCTAAGGCGTCCGGCGCCCTCTGCCTTTAGTCCCACACACTTTTACGGCGTCCGGCGCGCTCTACCTTGGGTCCCGCACACTTTCTACGGCGTCCTGCGCACTCTACCTTGGGTCCCGCACACTTTTACGGCGTCCGGCGCACTCCACCTTGAGTCCCGCCCACTTTCTACGGCGCCCTGCGCACTTACATTCAGGACCCACACACTTTCTACGGCGTCCGGCGCACTCTGCCTTTGGTCCAGCACACTTTTACGGCGTCCGGTGCACTCTACCTTGGGTCCCGCACACTTTCTACGGCGTCCGGCGCACTCTGCCTTGGGTCCAGCACACTTTCTACGGCGTCCGGTGCACTCTACCTTGAATCCCGCACACTTTCTACGGCGTCCGGCACACTCGCATTCGGGTACGCCCACTTTCTACGGCGTCCGGCGCACTCTGCCTTTGGTCCCACACACTTTCTACGGCGTCCGGCGGGTTCCCTCTTGGGTTCCGCACACTTTCTACGGCATACAGAGCACTCCCATTTGGGTCCCGCCCATTTTCTCCGGCGTCTGGCTCATTTACATTCGGGTCCCACACACTTTCTACGGCGTCCGGCGCACTCTACCTTGGGTCCCGCACACTTTCTACTGCGTCCTGCGCTTTCCCATATGTGTCCCGCAAATTTTCTACGGCGTCCGGCGCACTCTACCTTGGGTCCCGCACACTTTCTACGGCGTCCGGCGCACTCAACATTGGGTCCCGCAAATTTTCTACGGCGTTCGGCGCACTCTACCTTGGTTCCCGCACACTTTCTACGGCGTCCGGCACACTCAACATTGGGTCCCGCAAATTTTCTACGGCGTTCGGCGCACTCTACCTTGGTTCCCGCACACTTTCTACGGCGTCCGGCGCACTCTACCTTGGGTCCCGCACACTTTCTACGGCGTCCTGCGCACTCTACCTTAGGTCCCGCACACTTTCTACGGCGTCCTGCGCACTCGCATTCGGATCCCGCCCACTTTCTATGGCGTCCGGCGCACTCTACCTTTGGTCCCAAACACTTTAACGGCGTCCGGCGCACTTTACCTTGGGTCCCGCACACATTCTACGGCGTCCTGAGCTTTCCCATTTGGGTCACCGCAAATTTTCTACGGCGTCCGGCGCACTCTACCTTGGGTCCCGCACACTTTCTACGGCATCCGGCGCACTCAACATTGGGTCCCGCAAATTTTCTACGGCGTTCGGCGCACTCTACCTTTGGTCCCACACACTTTTACGGCGTACGGCGCACTCTACCTTGGGTCCCGCACACTTTCTACTTCGCCCTGAGCTTTCCCATATGGGTCCCGCAAATTTTCTACGGCGTCCGGCGCACTCTACCTTAGGTCCCGCACACTTTCTACGGCGTCCTGCGCCCTCGCATTCGGATCCCGCCCACTTTCTAGGGCGTCCGGCGCCCCCTACCTTTGGTCCCACACACTTTCTCAGGCGTCCTGCGCACTCTACCGTGGGGCCCGCACACTGTCTACGGCGTCCGGCGCTCTCTCCCTTGGGTCCCGCACACTTTCTCCGGCGTCCTGAGCTTTCCCGTTTGGGTCCCGCAAATTTTCCACGGCGTCCGGCGCACTTACATTCGGGTCCCACACACTTTCTACGGTGTCCTGAGCACTCTACCTTGGGTCCCGCACACTTTCTACGGCGTCTGGCGCACTCTACATTCGGGTCCCGCACACTTTCTACGGCGTCCTGCGCACTCTACCGTGGGTCCCGCACACTTTCTACGGCGTCCGGCGCAGTCTTCCTTGGGTCCCGCCCACTTTCTAGGGCGTCCTGAGCTTTCCCATTTGGGTCCCCGAAATTTTCCACGGCGTCCGGCGCACTCTACATTCGGGACCCACACACTTTCTACGGTGTCCTGAGCGCTCCCACTTGGGTCCCGCCCACTTTCTACGGCGTCTGGCGCACTTACATTCGGGACCCACACACTTTCTACGGCGTCCGGCGCACTCTACCTTTGGTCCCGCACACTTTTACGGCGTCCGGCGCACTCTACCTTGGGTCCCGCACACTTTCTACGGCGTCCTGAGCTTTCCCGTGTGGGTTCCGCAAATTTTCTACGGCGTCCGGCGCACTTACATTCGGGTCCCACACACTTTCTACGGTGTCCTGAGCACTCCCACTTGGGTCCCGCCCACTTTCTACGGCGTCCGGCGCACTTACATTCGGGTCCCACACACTTTCTACGGCGTCCGGCGCACTCTACCTTTGCTCCCGCACACCTTTACGGCGTCCGGCGCACTCTACCTTGGGTCCCGCACACTTTCTACGGCGTCCTGAGCTTTCCCGTGTGGGTCCCTCTACCTTGGGTCCCGCACACTTTCTACGGCGTCCTGCGCACTCTACCTTGGGTCCCGCACAATTTCTACGGCGTCCGGCACACTCTACCTTAGGTCCCGCACACTTTCTACGGCGTCCTGCGCACTCGCATTCGGACCCCGCCCACTTTCTAAGGCGTCCGGCGCCCTCTATCTTTGGTCTCACACACTTTTACAGCGTCCGGCGCACTCTACCTTGGGTCCCGCACACTTTATACGGCGTCCTGAGCACTCCCACCTGGGCCCCGCCCACTTTCTACGGCGTCTGGCGCACTTACATTCGGGTCCCACACACTTTCTACGGCGTCCGGCGCAATCTACCTTTGGTCCCGCACACTTTTACGGCGTACGGCGCACTCTACCTTGGGTCCCGCACACTTTCTACTTCGCCCTGAGCTTTCCCATATGGGTCCCGCAAATTTTCTACGGCGTCCGGCGCACTCTACCTTAGGTCCCGCACACTTTCTACGGCGTCCTGCGCCCTCGCATTCGGATCCCGCCCACTTTCTAGGGCGTCCGGCGCCCCCTACCTTTGGTCCCACACACTTTTACGGCGTCCGGTGCACTCTACCTTGGGTCCCGCACACTTTCTCAGGCGTCCTGCGCACTCTACCTTGGGTCCCGCACACTTTCTACGGCATCCGGCGCACTCAACATTGGGTCCCGCACACTTTCTACGGCGCCCTGCGCACTTACATTCGGGACCCACACACTTTCTACGGCGTCCGGCGCACTCTGCCTTTGGTCCAGCACACTTTTACGGCGTCCGGTGCACTCTACCTTGGATCCCGCACACTTTCTACGGCGTCCGGCGCACTCTGCCTTTGGTCCAGCACACTTTTACGGCGTCCGGTGCACTCTACCTTGGATCCCGCACACTTTCTACGGCGTCCGGCACACTCGCATTCGGGTACGCCCACTTTCTACGGCGTCCGGCGCACTCTACCTTTGGTCCCACACACTTTCTACGGCGTCCGGCGGGTTCCCTCTTGGGTCCCGCACACTTTCTACGGCATACAGAGCACTCCCATTTGGGTCCCGCCCATTTTCTCCGGCGTCTGGCTCGTTTACATTCGGGTCCCACACACTTTCTACGGCGTCCGGCGCACTCTACCTTGGGTCCCGCACACTTTCTACTGCGTCCGGCACACTCAACATTGGGTCCCGCAAATTTTCTACGGCGTTCGGCGCACTCTACCTTGGTTCCCGCACACTTTCTACGGCGTCCGGCGCACTCTACCTTGGGTCCCGCACACTTTCTACGGCGTCCTGCGCACTCTACCGTGGGTCCCGCAAATTTTCTACGGCGTCCGGCACACTCTACCTTATGTCCCGCACACTTTCTACGGCGTCCTGCGCACTCGCATTCGGATCCCGCCCACTTTCTATGGCGTCCGGCGCACTCTACCTTTGGTCCCACACACTTTTACGGCGTCCGGCGCACTTTACCTTGGGTCGCGCACACTTTCTACGGTGTCCGGAGCACTCCCACTTGGGTCACCGCAAATTTTCTACGGCGTCCGGCGCACTCTACCTTGGGTCCCGCACACTTTCTACGGCGTCCGGCGCACTCTACCATGGGTCCCGCACACTTTCTACGGCGTCCGGCGCACTCTACCTTAGGTCCCACACACTTTCTACGGCGTCCTGCGCACTCGCATTCGGATCCCGCCCACTTTCTAGGGCGTCCGGCGCACTCTACCTTTGGTCCCACACACTTTCTACGGCGTCCGGCGCACTCTACCTTGGGTCCCGCACACTTTCTACGGCGTCCTGCGCACTCGCATTCGGTCCCGCACACTTTCTACGGCGTCCGGCGCACTCTACCTTGGGTCCCGCACACTTTCTACGGCGTCCTGCGCACTCAACATTTGGGTCCCGCAAATTTTCTACGGCGTCCGGCGCACTCTACCTTTGGTCCCGCACACTTTTACGGCGTGCGGCGCACTCTACCTTGGGTCCCGCACACCTTTCTACGGCGTTCCAGCACTCTACCTTGGG
Organism: Aplectana chamaeleonis; assembly: GCA_029168955.1. NCBI lineage: Eukaryota > Metazoa > Nematoda > Chromadorea > Rhabditida > Cosmocercidae > Aplectana > Aplectana chamaeleonis. Next base: position 1,060,765 of record JAPDOI010000066.1, on the reverse strand, counting down.
TCCCGCACACTTTCTACGGCGTCCGGCGCACTCTACCTTGGGTCCCGCACACTTTCTACGGCGTCCTGCGCACTCACCGTGGGTCCCGCACACTTTCTACGGCGTCCGGCACACTCTACCTTGGGTCCCACACACTTTCTACGGCGTCCTGCGCAATCGCATTTGGGTCCCGCACACTTTCTACGGCGTGCGGCGCACCCTACCTTGGGTCCCGCACACTTTCTACTGCGTTCGGCGCACTCTACCTTGGGTCCCGCACACTTTCTACGGCGTCCTGAGCTTTCCCATTTGGGTCCCGCAAATTTTCTACGGCGTCCGGCGCACTCTACCTTGGGTCCCGCACACTTTCTACGGCATCCGGCGCACTCAACATTGGGTCCCGCACACCTTTACTGCGTCCGGCGCACTCTACCTTGGGTCCCGCACACTTTCTTCGGCGTGCGGCGCACTCTACCTTGGGTCCCGCACACTTTCTACGTCGTCCGGCGCACTCTTCCTTGGGTCCCTCACACTTTCTACGGCGTCCGGCGCACTCTACCTTGGGTCCCGCACACTTTCTACGGCGTCCGGCGCACTATACCTTGGGTCCCGCACACTTTCTTCGGCGTCCTACGCACTTCCACTTGGGTCCCGCGAATTTTCTACGGCGTCCGGCGCACTCTACCTTGGGTACCGCACACCTTTACGGCGTCCGGCGCACTCTACCTTGGGTCCCGCACACTTTCTACGGCGTCCTGCGCACTCTACCTTGGGTCCCGCACACTTTCTACGGCGTCCGGCACACTCTACCTTCGGTCCCGCACACTTTCTACGGCGTCCTGCGCACTCGCATTCGGGTCCCGCCCACTTTCTACGGCGTCCGGCGCACTCTGCCTTTGGTCCCGCACACTTTTACGGCGTCCGGCGCACTCCACCTTGAGTCCCGCCCACTTTCTACGGCGTTCTGAGCTTTCCCATTTGGATCCCGCAAATTTTCTACGGCGTTCGGCGCACTCTACCTTGGGTCCCGCACACTTTCTACGGCGTCCGGCGCACTCAGCATTGGGTCCCGCAAATTTTCTACGGCGTTCGGCGCACTCTACCTTGGTTCCCGCACACTTTCTACGGCGTCCGGCGCACTCTACCTTGGGTCCCGCACACTTTCTACGGCGTCCTGCGCACTCTACCGTGGGTCCCGCACACTTTCTACGGCGTCCGGCACACTCTACCTTAGGTCCCGCACACTTTCTACGGCGTCCTGCGCACTCGCATTCGGATCCCGCCCACTTTCTATGGCGTCCGGCGCACTCTACCTTTGGTCCCAAACACTTTTACGGCGTCCGGCGCACTTTACCTTGGGTCCCGCACACATTCTACGGCGTCCTGAGCTTTCCCATTTGGGTCACCGCAAATTTTCTACGGCGTCCGGCGCACTATACCTTGGGTCCCGCACACTTTCTACGGCATCCGGCGCACTCAACATTGGATCCCGCAAATTTTCTACGGCGTTCGGCGCACTCTACCTTTGGTCCCACACACTTTTACGGCGTCCGGCGCACTTTACCTTGGGTCCCGCACACATTCTACGGCGTCCTGCGCACTCGCATTCGGGTTACACACACTTTCTACGGCGTCTGGCGCACTATACCTTGGGTCTCGCACACATTTACGGCGTCCTGAGCTTTCCCATTTGGGTCCCGCGAATTTTCTACGGCGTCCGGCGCACTCGCATTCGGGTCCCGCCCACTTTCTACGGCGTCCGGCGCACTCTGCCTTTGGTCCCGCACACTTTTACGGCGTCCGGCGCACTCCACCTTGAGTCCCGCCCACTTTCTACGGCGTTCTGAGCTTTCCCATTTGGATCCCGCAAATTTTCTACGGCGTTCGGCGCACTCTACCTTGGGTCCCGCACACTTTCTACGGCGTCCGGCGCACTCAACATTGGGTCCCGCAAATTTTCTACGGCGTTCGGCGCACTCTACCTTGGTTCCCGCACACTTTCTACGGCGTCCGGCGCACTCTACCTTGGGTCCCGCACACTTTCTACGGCGTTCGGCGCACTCTACCTTGGGTCCCGCACACTTTCTACGGGGTCCGGCGCACTACACCTTGGGTCCCGCACACTTTCTACGGCGTCCTGAGCTTTCCCATTTGGATCCGGCACACTTTCTACGGCATACAGAGCACTCCCATTTGGGTCCCGCCCATTTTCTCCGGCGTTTGGCGCGCTTACATTCGGGTCCCACACACTTTCTATGGCGTCCGGCGCACTATACCTTGGGTCCCACACACTTTCTACGGCGTTCTGCGCGCTCTTGAGCCCGTACCCGTAAGGTCGCCCGTCTTGAAACTCAAGCCGAATAAACGGTCAAACAAACACATAGAGAAACGCATACATACACCAGCGGCGTCGGCCGGCTGACGCCGGCTTCTGCCGCTGGGGCCCGGCTGCGCCGGCCCATTTGCCGGCTTCGCCGGCATATTGGGTATAAGGCAAATAACTCGGTGCTTTCTTTCTACCTGCGCCGGCCCATAAGCTGGTTTAGGCGGCAACGCTTAAACCATGGAAAATCACAAAGCATTCCAAACCTTGCTACGCCCGTTTACCTCCTTATCTGTAACGTGACACACCGGTCGTTCTTCCGTTTTATAAGATCCTGAACTGGCCTCTGATTTATCTTAATTTTTGTCATGATAAGGACAACCGCTGTTTGGAATTTACTAAACGTTTTCATGATCAATCGACCCCCTGCTACTTTTATTGCCAAATGAAGTAGAATGATGTTTGTGTTTCATGGATGCAGATTTTGATTAACTCTTATTTTCATCGTATATAAACCCGATTTAAAAAAGTTAGTGCATATAAACAGCTAAGCAGTTGAATTGAGTGGTGAAGGGTAGGGGACCTGGAGTGCGTTCCAAGAAGATTTCCATGGGAGGAAAATGGGTCTGATAAGATATAACGAATGATAATCTAACAGATAGGCTCATTTCATGCGGTCTCTCAATCTATCATTGGTCGGCTCTTATCAGATTCATTTTTCCTCCCGTGGAAATCTTCTTGGAGCGCACCCCTGAAGAAACGAGTGGTGTACGCTCTCTTTTAGACGCACATGGTGATTCTGAAGTAATGCGCTCTCTCTCTCTCTCTTGAGTCTCACACGTTTTCTGCGGCGTCCAACGCTTCCTTTTGGGTCTCACAAACTTCCTACGGCGCGATCTCCCTCGGGTCTCACACATTTTATGCGGCGCCCCTAGCACTCCCACTTGGGTCCCGCACATTTTCTACGGCGGTCGGCGCACTTTCACTCGGGTTCCGCACACTTTCTGCGGCGTCCAACGCTTCCTTTTGGGTCTCACACACTTCCTACGGCGCGATCTCCCTCGGGTCTCACACATTTTATGCGGCGCCCCTAGCACTCCCACTTGGGTCCCGCACATTTTCTACGGCGACCGGCGCACTCCCACTTGGGTCCCGCACACTTTATTCGGCGTCCGGCGCACTCTCACTCGGGTCCCGCACACTTTCTGTGGCGTCCGGCACACTCTCACTAGGGTCCTGCACACTTTCTACGGCGTCCGGCGCACTCTCACTCGGGTCTCGCACACTTTATACGGCGTCCTGCGCACTTCCACTTGAAACCCGCCCACTTCCTACGGCGCCCTGCGCACTCTCACTGGGTCCCGCACACACTTTATACGGCGTCCTGCGCACTCCCACTTAGATCCCGCCCACTCTCTACGGCATCCGGCGCACTCTCACTCGGGTCCCGCACACTTTCTACGGCGTCCGGCACACTCTCACTCGGGTCCCGCACCTTTTCTCCGGCGTCCGGCGCCCTCTCACTCAGGTCCCGCACACTTTCTACGGCGTCCGGCGCACTCTCACTCGGGTTCCGCACACTTTCTACGGCGTCCGGCGCACTCTCACTCGGGTCCCACACACTTTCTACGGCGTCCGGGGCCCTCCCACTTGGGTCCCGCACACATTATACGGCGTCCTGCGCACTCCCACTTGGGTTCCGCACATTTTCTACGGCGGCCGGCGCACTTTCACTCGGGTTCCGCACACTTTCTACGGCGACCGGCGCACTCCCACTTGGGTCCCGCACACTTTATTCGGCGTCCGGCGCACTCTCACTCGGGTCCCGCACACCTTCTACGGCGTCCGGCGCACTCTCACTCGGATCCCGCACACTTTCTACGGCGTCCGGCGCACTCTCACTCGGGTCCCGCACACTTTCTACGGCGTCCGGCGCACTCTCACTCGGGTCCCGCACACTTTCTACGGCGTCCGGCGCCCTCCCACTTGGGTCCCGCACACATTATACGGCGTCCTGCGCACTCTCACTCGGGTCCCGCACACTTTCTGTGGCGTCCGGCACACTCTCACTAGGGTCCTGCACACTTTCTACGGCGTCCGGCGCACTCTCACTCGGGTCCCGCACACTTTATACGGCGTCCTGCGCACTCCCACTTGAAACCCGCCCACTTCCTACGGCGCCCTGCGCACTCCCACTTGGATCCCGCACACTTTTTACAGCGTCCTGCGCACTCCCACTTGGGTCCCGCACACTTCCTACGGCGTTCAGCGCACTCCCACTTGGGTCCCGCACACTTCCTACGGCGTTCAGCGCACTCCCATTTGGGTCCCGCACACTTTATACGGCGTCCTGCGCACTCCCACTTGGATCCCGCACACTTTATACGGCGTCCTGCGCACTCCCACTTGGATCCCGCACACTTTATACGACGTCCTGCGCATTCCCACGTGAAACCCGCCCACTTCCTACGGCGCCCTGCGCACTCCCACTTGGATCCCGCACACTTTCTACGGCGTCCGGCGCTCCACCACTTGGATCCCGCACACTTTCTATGGCGTGCGGCGCTCTCCCACTTGGATTTCGCACACGTTCTATGGCGTCCGGCGCACTCCCACTTGGGTCCCGCACACTTTCTACGGCGTTCGGCGCACTTCCACTTGGGTCGCGCATACTTTATACGGCGTCCTGCGCACTCTCACTCGGGTCCCGCACACTTTCTATGGCGTCCGGCACACTCTCACTCGGGTCCTGCACACTTTCCACGGCGTCCGGCGCACTCTCACTCGGGTCCCGCACACTTTATACGGCGTCCTGGGCACTCCCACTTGGATCTCGCACACTTTCTACGGCGTCCTGCGCACTCCCACTTGAAACCCGCCCACTTCCTACGGCGCAATGCGCACTCCCACTTGGATCCCGCACACTTTCTACGGCGTCCGGCGCTCTACCACTTGGATCCCGCACACTTTCTGGCGTTCGGCGCTCTCCGCGGATCCCGCACACTTTCTCTGGCGTCCGGCGCTCTCCCGCGGGTCCCGCACACATTCTACGGCGTCTAGCGCACTACCATTTGGGTTCCGTACATTTTCTACGGCGCCCTGCGCACTCCCACTTGGGTCCTGTGAACATTCTATGGCGTTCGGCGCACTCCCACTTGGGTCCCGCACACATCCTACGGCGTCTGGCGCACTACAATTCGGGTCCCGTACCCTTCCTATGATGTACTGCGCATCACTTCTAAGATCCTGCACCCTTACCCTGACGTCCTGCACACTTTCTGAGCCCATCCCCGTTAGGTTGCCCGCCTCGAAAGGCAAGCCGAATAAACGGTCAAACAAACACACAGAGAAACGCACACATACATACATACACACACACGCACACACAAATTTACCAAAATATATATAGTAGGATACACACACACGCACACACAAATTTACCAAAATATATATAGTAGGATGGCTGAAGATGCGAAACATCCACTCATGCCACGTGCTTCCCGCCGATCTGGAGAAGAGCAAGCCCAAGCAAGGGCTCTATATAGCCTGTCCAAATAGAATTGTAGGCGCGCGTGTCAAGCGGCAACCGCGGAAGATTCACGATTCGTCTATCACTTCTGCTGACTGATCAAAAGGTCCAAAAATGTCTTCGCGACGGCCGCTCGACACGCACACCGACCGCGTGGGCGGACGGTATTATTCGGACAGACTTTACAATGCTTGAGTAGAAGTGCGAAAAATGCCTCGACAAATGGGGGCCTCAGCTGCCTGTATTTCAGCTTTTCTGGTGAATCCCTTCCCTTATGAGGCGTGGAATTGTACAGGTCGTCCCCGTCTGCTCTCTTGGCGGGATGAGCGTCAGATTTCATGAAGAGTTTCGCAGGCTATGCTGTCCGCCTCCGGAGTTATCTAGGAACTTTCACACGGCGTTTTGAAACAAACTGTTCTGCGCTCAATCTTCCGCAATGAACACATAGAGAAAAAATGACGAAGAAAGTCTCTTGTTTGAAGAAACACTATAGGGCCGCTCGGCTCCGATTCGCACGCTTAAAGGCAGTGTCCACGATAAAAACCATGTCTGATTTTTTGGTGGAGATCGGCAGCTGCTGAGCCTAGCGGAACCCTAACGTTGAAAAAACTGAGAAAAATGAGCTCGGAACGGTTCCCTACGGCCCCAAAGTTGGACACCCATGAGCTCGTCACCCCCAGATGCACTTTCCGCGCCCACCGACGTGAACAAATGAATGCTCGACATTGTGAGATGAGCGAAGGTTTCCGATCAATCACCCCGTTCTTCCCTTCATTCTCAACTTCTCTCTCTACTCAGGTCAGCTCGCATACATCGGCTGCAAAAGACGGAAGTTACAAGCCTCGGACCACTCGTCCACCATGTTTCCTTAGCTCAATTTTTGAGGGACCATAACTCCGTTCCCAGAGGGTCCTGTACTATTTCAGAGACATCATTGGAATCAGCATGGAATCGTTTTCAAGATAGTCGAAAAAACAGAAAAACGATTTTTTATCGTGAACACTGCCTTTAAATATTATGAAAAATCGGGACAAATTGAACTTTTCAGACTGTTCAACTGAGATTCCATAAAACTTGAATGCGTGCCTCAGGCTATCTTTACCGACGAAAAAAACCTATCTGGATAGTACAGATGGTGAGCGACATTATTGAAGAGGCCTGAGGAAAAAAACCAACACTCGTTAGCTGTCGGAATTTCGGAAGCGGAAACGTCATGGTCAGGGCGGCATTCTGTGGCAGAGGTACTGTTAGAAAGGCTTTCCTGAGTAACAGCATGGACCCTGGAGAGTACTACAAAGTTTTGGGAAACCATCTGCTACTATTCCTTCACCGTAGGTGACGTAAGGGGTTCTGCTTCACCCAAGAGAACGCGAGCTCAACTCTGCCTTGGTTATAGGCAGAGAACGTAGCTGTTTTGCCTTGGCCTGCGATCAAATGGATCTGAACCTCATGGAGAATTTGAGTGGTCTCACAGTTTAGAAAGTTTACTCAAATGGAAAAAAGTACATCATTGTGGATGATCTGAACTTAACTACATATTCTGAATGAGTGGAGCTATCTCGATGGAGCTGCCTTACCGAAAAATCCCGAAACCTACCTGGCAGGATATTTGAAGTCATTTCACCCAGTGGTAGTCCTACATAATAGTAAAATGTTATGACTGATTGTATCCCATGTTTGTTGACAAATTTTGGTATTTTCGTAGGTGTTCGTATATTTATGGAACGGCCGAAAATCATGTTTTGGTACGGGAAATGTGTAAAATAGTCGGAAAGGGTCTAACTGCAACTGATACTACGGGTTTCAGGGTTGTATTAATCGGCGGTAACGCATTCACAGTTCGAAAAATCTGTCTACTTTCAAAATCAGCGATTTCAGAGGTGTTCGCACATTTATGAAACGGAGTGTACTAGAACGCAACCTGAAGTAAACGTTGGAGGAAAACCAGTTCCAGTGGTTCAGCACTTTTTGACAGTACTTGAATGCTGAAAGTTCAGCGAAGATGAAAACAAACTTTGAATATTAAAGGCAGTGTCCACGATGATTTTCGGGCCCGAGTTTTTCACATTAAACAATGCGTTTGCCTCCAAGTGTTACCAAAATTACGTAGAAATGGCGAGAAACGCATTAAAACGTCGTATTTCAGTGACATTATTCTATACATGGACTAGTTGTCCGGTTGGATGAACATGTTCATAGTGGTTGTCACCGGTGGAAAATTGGGTCAATCAAAAATAGAAGGATATTTTACGCGAAGCAGGATTAGTTAACGCTTAAGGAAAGAACGGAGCAATAGAGAGTAGAGAATTGCAAAAGACGGGTTCACAAAAGATTTCATTGTCACAACAAACACTTCCTGTGAGGCGGGGTGATACTTAAGGATTTCGTGTACTTCTGGTGCGTTTTTTTAATTTCTACGTCATTTTAGTTTTACCCGTGGGCCACTGAACCAATACAGCGAATAATTTCAAAATTGAAGATTATCTTGGACACTGCCTTTAAAGGCAGCGTCCGCGCAGAAAACCACATTTGGTTTTCTTCTCAATCCCATGTTTGAGCCTACTCGAGGTAGTTGGCAGAGGCCTCAATGTTGTGCATCCATTACATCATAGCCCCGTGAAAACGGCATTGTAGGTCTGGAAGGCAGGGAACTGGGTCGATCATCTAGCATAAGGAACAGAGGAGCCACGACGCGCGCAAAAAAATTCAGTGCTGAGTATTTTTGAACTCGAGAGATCTCAACACATAGAAAGTAGAAATCCCAAATTTTTTTCGTTCGTGTCTTTTGATAATCATATGAAGCTTTATTCTTCACAGGAAAGTCAAATGCTATTTTTATGACGAACCCTCCCTCCAGATCCAGAGACGAGAGCTTTTCGATACTCGTTTTAGTCAAAGAATGAGCCATTTTTGTACATAAGGCAAAGGTAGGAATTAGATTCTGACTCTTGGGCGTCCCCACATAAAAGCTTGAGTAGCACTTTTCAATGAGAGCCGACGGAAAAAAAACGAAAACATCATTGTCCGAAAATAAAAGGAGGAATTCCGTAGTGCAGTTATTCATACCGCCGGCAACAGTCGCACAACCATAAATCACTTCAAGGTATGCCACTCCGGTCATTTCCAGGCATTTTCTGACCTCATCTCGGCAAGGTAAACCCGATCCTGTGGTTTTCTCTCACCACGGAATATAAATTGTGAAGGCTTTTATCAGAACAACATTATGTCTGAACCATAAATGGTGAAGTCTGTTTAGGAAGCCGGGGTGGAGAAAGGTGATAGTTTCTTCCGAACCTCGGATTTCGAAATTGAACGTTTTGTTAATATTTATGTTGCATTTCATATTTTTTATTTCAATTGGTTATTGAACAGATGTGGGAGATTTCTTATTCTATAGATCTGCTAAATTAACAATATTTTTGAAATGCTTTGAGCCCTTTTTTGAAAATATAGAATTAAATTTTACAAAATTACAATTTACGCTCGTAACGTTTTTGTCTATGACCTATGATGATACACAATTGGTAGGAGTAGATCCTTTACGTGGCTTTACCCCGGATTTTGAAGTCATTTCACCCAGTGGTAGTCCTACATAATAGTGAAATGTTATGACTGATTGTATCCCATGTTTGTTGACAAATTTTGGTATTTTCGTGGGTGTTCGTATATTTATGGAACGGCCGAAAATCATGTTTTGGTACGGGAAATGTGTAAAATAGTCGGAAAGGGTCTAACTGCAACTGATACTACGGGTTTCAGGGTTGTATTAATCGGCGGTAACGCATTCACAGTTCGAAAAATCTGTCTACTTTCAAAATCAGCGATTTCAGAGGTGTTCGCACATTTATGAAACGGAGTGTACTAGAACGCAACCTGAAGTAAACGTTGGAGGAAAACCAGTTCCAAAATATAGAATTAAATTTTACAAAATTACCATTTACGCTCGTAACGTTTTTGTCTATGACCTATGATGATACACAATTGGTAGGAGTAGATCCTTTACGTGGCTTTACCCCGGATTTTGAAATTTTTCCCCAATTTAGCAGGTTTCCCCTTCACCTGCCCCGATTTGAAGGTACCTAAGTGGAGTACGTGGTTCCACCCAACGAAGCTATGGTTTGAAAGGGTTTTCTGCCCAGAGATTTAGAGCTGGATAAATTGAATTTGGAATTGAAACCCCGAAGCTAAGAGAGAGCATTTTATCAATTATCATATTATTTCTCTTGTACAAAACTCGGCTACTAGACCGTAGAAATGCTCTCAAAAGTTCATGGTGATGTGAATTATGGGACTTTGACGGTTTGATAGTAGGATGAAGAACATTGTGAGCAGTCCACTAAACAGGCGACGTGAGCGCTATCCTAGGAATGGCTTTCAATGTCGCAACAGCCTTTCTTTCCCACAGCATCTCTGTTTACCCTGCGGCCAGATCGATAAGACGATAGAAAGGCAAAAATTGATCATAGTGGGAGAAAAAAGTGAAGCAGATGGTTTGTTCCCTTCTGTGCATACACATGATCCAAACACACAGTCAGTACTATATGATCCGATTAGGATCATTCCAATTTTGAGGTATTTTGAAGGATTCGGAATTCCAGTATGTGCTGGATCTCGAATGATCCAAAATGAAACTTTTTTGATGAGTAAGTGAATATTGAAATATTTTTCAGTGAATCGAATCTTGAAATTTAATAAATTTGAATCATTCGAATGGATATTCGAAGATGAATGATTCGGAACTAATGTATTATATTAGTCAAATTGGAAAAAAATTAGCGAACGAACGAAAATTGAAAAATATTCGTTCATAACATTTTGGAGCAAACAAAAAAAAAATGAAAAACTTTCGTTAGACAAGTTTTCGGATAAAATCTCGTTCGTGTATTAGTACACAATGTACACTTGTGTGGTCGAAATTGAAAACGATCCGTTTTCACCAAAGGCAATCACAGTCGGTTCAGAAGACTGGGTCCGCATATTCACAGATAAGAGGCGCTTTCAAGAGAAATCGCTCAGGAAATACAATGAATAAAAACAATTTGAAATGAATTAGAATAATATTATAATTTAATTTGTTAAAGAATAAGAGATGTTATCACATGGATGAACATAACGAAATAAACACTAGTAACCACGATAAAAAATTACAAATCAAATTTGCGGAGCAACGCATTGTGTGTTCACTCCATAACGGACGAAATTTACTTGCTTCCTTTGCGAGCGTGCGCGCGCTTACGTTGCTCTCTCCACCGCCCACATACTCTTCGCTATCTCTTTCCTGTCTCCTCCCAGGTCCGCAATGGATTAAAGGCAGCAGACACGCCCGAAAAAGTTGTTGAGATAACTACGTTTCTGAAACTCTATGGCTCCTAGTAAAATGCTCACGCCGTTAGAAGCGTCAAAAACTAGTCAAAACTACGAAATTTGAGCAATGCGAATCGAAAAATTTCTGCAACCCCGCCCCTGAGATTCTGCAACCCCGCCCCAAAATACAAACTCGTCCAGATTGATAGTACTAATACGGTCCCTTTGGCTGGTGTTTGATGATTCCAACGAGGTTAACGTTCCAGTACAGACTGTAAGAGTATATCGGCTTCTCTATCTCAACCGTTTTGTTGCTAATATTCGCTGTTTCAACCGCGCGCCGCAACACTCGTCCACTTTAACCTGATAACAAAATAACCGTTATTCCTCTATTGGCACACAGTTTTTGTTCGTTTTTTCGTCAGTTCCTAGTACAACCAGCTTCAAACCTTTGATTTATCTCATAAAATCGATACCATTTTTGAGCGTGTCTGCTGCCTTTAAATAAATTTCGCTTCAAGCAGTGTATACGGGAAACTGAGCTCACTTTTGCATGAAAAACTCGAGGCAGAGAATTCTCAGCCGCATGTGAGCAGAAACTAAAAACTTTACCCCAATACCGCGCTATCAGGTAAACGTGGAGCACTTGCCATACTTGACATAAAACTTTTTAAAAAAGTGCTCGTCACACTCTTTAACTAACCTTTTTTTTCGAGTTCTAAAACAGTCGTATTCACAGCTCAAAGGGCTATCTAATGGTGTGCATTGTGGACCAACTTTTCAGTGGCCGCTGCTTAGAAGGAAAATGTCTTCGAGATCGATTCTACTATATGTGCAGTCCACGGCAAGGAAAAAGGCGGTTGTGCGGTTGCGTATTTGCACAAAGCTTAGTGTAGGTTGCGGACGTCGCGCCATAATCTTCTCCAGATTTGTAATTTTTCCAGGATTTTGATGAAAACACCTCGGAAACGCTTAGTAACGGTAAGTTCCCCCCCCCCTCACAAGCGCATAAATACACACACTATCAATACACCTAAAGTGTTTATCATAGATACAAGAATATCAAGAAAATGACAGAAATATGTAAGGAAATAGCAGAGAGGAGAATCTTACTTTTTCTTGTTATTCCTGCGTGTAGCGACTTTAGGTATATTGATGTTTGTGTGTATGGGGAGAATTACCGTTTTCAACGACCCCGGTGTTCCTCGTTCGAAATTCAGGAAAAAATTACAAATCTGTCGTCGACTGTGAAAACTGTCAAAAATTTGGAAATAGCAGAGAGGAGAATCTTGTTTTTTCTTGTTATTCCTGCGTGTAGAAATGGTAAAGACTTTAGGTATATTGATGTTTGTGTGTATGGGGAAAACTACCGTTTTCAGCGACCCCGGTGTTTCTCGTTTGAAATTCAGGAAAAAATTACAAATCTGTCGTCGATTGTTGTGCGAAGTCTGCAACCTACAATGATTGCAAAACCGAATAACCTCCTTTTCTCTGTAAATCGCCAGCCGCGAACCTGCGCCGGAGCTTTGTGTAGTACTTGTGTATGGGAGAGATAGTATAGCAATATCTATGCTTTCTCCTTGAAACATGTGAACATAAGACGCTTCCAATATTTGCACATTGCATTTTTCCAAATCCTTCACCTAACTCAAAAGCTACCAGAAATGTTTTACCGTAAAAACACTGGTGACAATCGTCGTCTAAGGTCCGCCACTACGACGTCTTGGATCGCAAAACGATTCCCTTCAAAACTTGTTCAAATTAAGAAAAACTTCGCGTACAAGGTGAATCTTTAGATATCACACCAAACTGTGAATACGGACGAATTCAAAGAAATCGGGAAAGTCTTTGCTCAAGAAAGTTAAAAACATCGAACTTTTTTCAATTTTAACAGATGTTCCCGTTTTCACAACTATAGCGCGGGTATTGCAGTTCACAACGAACTAGATAAAGTTTTATTAAATCATGATTTATTAATTACTGACTTTTTCCTGCTGATCTAGACCAGTGCGGAAAACAAAAAAAATAGGGCAAAGAGGAGAAAAATAATAAATTCGAAAACCAACAAATTAAATAAGTGACTAATGTACAAAAAATACTGAGTCAATCAGTGATAATAGAGATAATAATAAAGTGAGAATTGGTGAGATCACACAACATGATCGGCAAGGTTCACAAAAGAGAGAATTGCAGATGGGTGAACGAACACTCGTTGAAAGAAAGTCGGCCTTGATTTCGCCCAGTCAAAAAGCCAAAAGATGCCCTTTTCGCTCCATAGTAGGAAGCAGAATCCTCAGCAGTAAACGTTTAGTATCAAATGATATACAGATGAAAACCGAACAGAAATAGTGTCCGCTTATGTACTTCGACATGATGTCTTTACATATCATGTCCAGGCTTCTGTAAATACTGAGCCGCTGGAATGAGAGACCTCACAGAAAACTGTATTCGCATCGTACACTCACAAGAGCTTCTGCCCCTGTAGACCTCAAGGAGAATGAAAAAATCCGATGGGGAGGACGCAAGTTCCAGGGCAAACCAGCGTTTCGGCAGTTAAAGTGGCACGCGCACGTTGTAGCTCATAGTTGTTGAGCACAAATGAATTTTATAATAGTAGTGGCGAGTCACTCTCCTTCATTAGCATCAGCTGGGTTTTGAAACTTGATGCAGACATTCATAAAAGAGCTAGAACAGAACTGATTTTCTTTCCAATGGTGTTGTTTGACTTATCGCAGTAACAACTGCTTTGAAGGAATCAATCGAATTCAGGGTAAAACCCAGTAGAGTCGGATTATCGGTGCGGTTAGTGGCAGCAGGTGAAGCGAGAGACCACGCAATCTCCAGCTCGTGTCCTGCGTCTATGACGTCGGACTTCATTGTCTGCGCTCAGCCGGTCCGGAATGCTTCAATGAGTCAGCGCTGGGTGGTCGCCCCGTGTGACGATCCGCCAGATTGCGTCAGACGTCTTACCCGCCCTTCATGGAATCATCCATTCCATCTCAAGACCTCGAAGGTCATCAGTTTGAAGTTCCACAAATGACGTACCAGTCGTTGCCTTCGGTCCTCTACAAATTGGTTCGCGTTGGCCCAGCTGGTTAGTGGCCAAAATTCCCTTAACCGATGCATGCTTCCAATGAAAGCTGCTTTATATGAAGATACGGTGATAACTCTCGATATTTTTTGCAATTCTCATCCTCGTTTCGATTGATGCAATAAAATTTAGAGGTGGAGGCTGTAATTTGACCGAATCGAATGATTCAAAAATCATTCGACTGAAAAAGTCGACTTCGAAATATTCGAAAGTTCAAAATCCTGAATTGTTCGAAAAGTTCAAAATCCCGAATTATTTGAAAACTCGAATAATTGAGAAAAATCTTAAAATGTCAAAGTATAGTGGAAACAATGATTTGCTCGAATCGTATATTAGAGGCAGGGCTGTGCAGAACTGTTCCGATTCCGTTTCCGTACTTGGGGTGATTTTTGGGCTGTTCCGTTCCGTTTCCGACTTTTTGGGACCGGAAACGGAAGAAAAGTTGGTGTACGGGTAATGGTTGGGGGTCTAGGCAAGGGTGTTTGAAGGCATCATGAAAGGCTAAAACCACTTTCGACCCCTTGTGTTCAATCGAATATCTGAGTCTGGCTCAGATCCTCGATAAAGTTCGGCTTTTATATTTGTGCACCCTAGAATAATGACACAAAATATGCGTGACAGGAATCTGACCGCTCTTGGGGGATTTTTTAAATAGCTTTTTCTCCGAAAGTAAAGTGAGACAAGTTTTTTTGCACGTAAACTCTGGAAAATCTTTAGTGAGCTGTCGACTTGGATTATCACCAGCAGCGAAGCGACAAAATGCATTTGGTCAGAAGGAGATTACGACGAAAAGGCGACCGCTCCTTGCTGTGATAGTCAAAAACAGGAGCTTACTTGAAATGAACCAGAGCCTTACAGCCTGTCCTCCAGCAAGGAGTCTGGGCGGAGACAAGTGGAGATGACCATGGACAGCGGCACTGCGCGTTTGAGCCTGATTCTGGGTGATTTTCCATATTATCGCCGAGGAGTCTCTTTTTTTTCTTGAATTTGATCGTGGGGTATTCGCTCCGGTAAGCAATTAAAAATAAAAAAAATCTGAAAAGCCGGCCTTGACAATCTGTAGACTGATTTCTGACCAGCCTTGAACACGCAATGCGACCGCCCTCGTTCATCTACGTCTGGTAGAGTTCGCGCAGTCAATTTAGTCTGATAAATGGACGGGGCTGCGACGGTAGATCACCCCGCGCAAATCGAAACCCCATTCTCAAGTGAGGCCGCCAACAGTGCACGGCCAGCCGCCTGGTCCATGCATCAGACTAAAATGAAAACGGAAACCATACACCCTAGACTCTTTTCTGGGGTACAGGCTATACACTGCTGCGAAGGGGCAGCCACCTGAAGCGTAGCTTGCTAGGATGAGTCCGGGCGGAGCAAGCAGCGGAGCGGTCGGTCATGACAAAATATATCAGTGATAAGGAGTTTTTGACATGATAAGCCACAAAAACCTTACTTCGATTGGCTCAAAGTGAGGCAGCTATGGTATACACCAGGGCTGTGCGTTAATAACGTTAACGTGTTAACGCATTAACGGGTTAACGCGGTTTTTTTTCAAAAATTAACGATTAACGGTTAACGAAAAAGTCCCGAAATCACGTTAATTTTTATTTCGTTAATGTTCCATCCATCTATGCTTTTTTGCATGTCAGGATTCCTATTCTTGAAGTGTATTCGTTTACTGTTCTGGCTGATAGTATTAACAATCCATGAAGATGATTTCCAAGTTTGGAGTGTACGGACTGCGGTGTTTGGTATGGAACGTAATTCATGTTTTTTTGCGACGACTGGTTATTTATCGATTTTCGTGGTGGTCAGGTAAAGTTTTCAAAATTGTTAACGAAATGCAAAATTAACGTGTTAACGCATTAACGGATTAACGCGGTTTTTTTTCAAAAATAAACGATTAACGGTTAACGAAAAAATAAAATTTCATCAACGCACACCCCTGGTATACACATACTGGAAAATTTTTTACCTGCCATTGCGAATTTTTCAGGAGCGAGGATTAGGTACATAGTGATCTTATGTAGTTTGAATATTAAACCATAGGTTATCGCATGAGAGCTGCAAGCAATGAGCAACGACGAATCATGAGAATGAGACGACCGATGATTTTTTTGATTTCCCGTTTCCGAATTTCCGTTTCCGGCGTTTTTTGGCCATTTTTCTTCCGTTTCCGTTTTCGAAGATTTTCGCACAGCCCTGATTAAAGGCAAGGTCCGCGATAACAATAGTTGTGCTATCCTCATGAGAAGGTAAGTCTGTCCATCACAAAAATGCTTATTTTGGAGAAAAATTTACGCTGATCACAACGGTGTCCCCAGAGTCGCTCAGAGTTCACTTTAAACGGAGATATGGCCCCTCAAAAGTTGTGAATTGGAAGTACGTGAATTTCGTGGACGAGTTGTCTCGGGATTGTCTTTCCTTGTCATTCGCAATCATCGCACTGGAGCAGACTACGTTATGAAGATATACCGATAAAATATGGAAGAAAATAGATTTTGATCGAAATCCATGGCGTGTTTCGCCCCTACTGAGCTCGAAAGCCCTGAAATGGGCGGAGCGACTAGGTGCTGATTTGAGGGCGGAGGGAATGGGTGCTCGATTTTCTCGCTTATTCTGAAGAGTTGAGAAACCGCGTTTGGCAGGGTTGCTACATACACTGGTAGGAGCATAATATCAAAATTTACCCACGAGGTTGCACTGTGTCTTTGAAAACAAATCATGGCTTGGTGTCCGAGGTCTCTTCTGAAGACTACTGACTACGTTGCCAGCAAAATAAAAAAAAACGGATAAACAAGCATTCTCGAAAATTTAGTTAAATGGGGGCGTTTGAACACCTGTGATTACAGCCGTTCTACCTTGTTTTTGTGCGTTATACCCTCAAATTTTCACCTCTTCTTCCTTTACCGTATTTCCTGTAATTGAACACCCGGGTGTACTAATTTTCAACTTCCTTCAAAAGGAGGGTTCAATTAGAGGGAGGGGTTCAAATAGGGGAGGAGGCTCTAATTTTTAACCGAGAATTCAGGAGTCAAGATGGGCAAAAAAGTTTATTAGGCAAACCAAAGTGGGACATTAAGTAATTACTCGGTGAGCTTCAAGAAATCATCATTAATAAAGTCACTGCTCAAGTCCTTCTCAAGATCAGTCCCTTCGAATATGTCAACAAGATTTTGGGTGTCCACATCTCGAGCAGCGCGTAGCAGTTCACGTCCGGTAGGAATGGGTCTCCAATGTCTCTTCAGCTGAAGTGGGATGGGGTTCAATCAGAGGGGGGTGTTCAATATTCAATAACACTAAATAAGGTATTTTTACTTTTGAGATTATCAAATATACATTTTCATGAAGAGAGCTCAACAATCCTTTTTATCGCGAACCCTGCTTTCAATGCGACTAAGAAAATCTTCTTTGAATCCTTAAACTTAAAGGCAGTGGTCGCGATCAAATATGCTTGTCTTCTTTTCCTCTCCAAACCCTTTTCTGGGTTTGGAGTACTTGGACCTATAGGAAAAAATCTCGGAAAAACCGCTTTTTTTGCCCAAATTTGGAGCCTGAACTTTCTTGTCTTTTGATGGCGGACGAGCCCACTCCACCACATCGCCATCGATGATTTATAATATCAAGAACATCAGCTGGCTTAAAATTGAATTTCAATCAATGAACATTGACTCATCTAGTCTGAAACATTGACTGGAGTGCTTTCTTTCATTGCTCAACTGTTTTTATTAGGTATATTTGCATTTATTTCTTCCTCTGAATGTCGATGACTTTTGACTGATCGACTCAGACACTCGTGGCGTCCAACGGGTGGTTGACACGTCACCCTTGTGGCTTACCGGTCGCTGGGTGGTTTGACTGCAAGGGGCGGATCGACTGTCTGTCGACCGTGATGTGTCCAATCGACTGTCTATCGACCGAGGTCCACAGACAGTCGACCACTCAGACATATAGAGGACTGCAGGCGCGGCCCAAGTCGGCTGTTTTGGCAATCCGCGGGCGAAATTTCGAGGCTGAGTATTAAATGCAAATCAGCCGCGGCCAAAAATTTCGCAACAATTGTATGGAGAGAGCCGCGAGCAACAAACACGGCCGAAAATGAACAGCAAATGACCAGAAAATGATGCGCGGCTGGCTGTTTGGTTATGCCGTGAAATAGAGAGGTGCGAGTGTGGCAGGCAAGCAAACTACTCGACGCCAATTTCTAGAATTTTTTTTTCAAACCTTGCCTTTCTTTTTTTGTTCGTTTGTTCGTCTGTGTTTGCGCTCTGTGTTTGCGAGAACCAACGAAATTGCTTTTTTTATGATACTTGCTCTCTAAAAAAAATCGAATTCTTTTCAAGAACAACTGCTGTGTAGAGAAAGGCGATTATCGAGCACTTTTAGCTAAAGCTCAAAACAAACACATAATAAGGTTCAGTTACTACATAATTTTGGTCTTATGCCTTCATTTATTCAACCATTTTTTCTTCAGATTACCTGTTGAAATTTACGAGGGTGAGAATATCCATATTCCACCAAATAGCAGAATATCTACATATGTCTGATCTCGACGCATCGCACAGGCAACTGTTATCAGACGAGGAGTTACCTTAGTAAGCACTTTATCTTCGCCTTCTCCACTTCTCCGTTCACAAATGTTCATGTCATTTTTAGTTCGAGAGTGTCTAATGTTGTCTAATGTTGAGTCCATGTTGTTGATTTGAATCTCTTGCAATTCACTAAGATTTCGCTATGCTGAGCGGTTATGATGCTGCTCAATTTAATTTTCGGTTTATTATTCCTAGGTTTTGAGGTGTATTATTAGCACCAATTTTATACTTTTCTTGCTGTTTCTATTGAAATTGAGAGCATCGTGTTGCTGGGTATCAATCATGGGTTTTGGAGATTATTTTTACCATTTGTTCTACACTGGTTCAATATCTATCTAAAATCGAGAAGATCATTTTTAGGTAAAACCAATTGTTAGATAAAACTGTAACTATTCAATATAGTTAGTAATAAATATTTATGCGCGAGCTATACTTTTCCGTCTATCAATTGTGTAAAAAATAGCAAATGGTAGGGGAATACAGCAAATGGTATGTATCATCCACGACAAACGCGCTCCAATGAGAAAACGTGCGCGGATCGGTGAAACAATTGGCGCGGGCAAGTGCCTGAGCGAGCGAGGGAAGTTGCGAAAATTTGCTCGGGAAGTCGCAAAATTGCCCGCGCCTCGACGATTCCACGGGCGCGGATGGCTCAGAAAACGTGCTCGGCTGCCAGCGTTCTGCGCCAAACCAGCGAGCCGCGCGCAACGATCCAATGAGGCGCGTCAACTCTTCTGGCTCGCTGTTTCTTGGCCCGCGCCTGCAGTCCTCTATATGTCTGAGCACCCATCGGCCGGTAGCATGGGATGACGTCACTTCGTCGTTTTCTCACCTTTGTGCGCGTATTGACGTGCAAAACTTCTGACCCCGGACCCGCTGCACCGCCAACTGTTCGGCGCCAAATTTTTCGTTTCGGTTGTCCTCCTGATTCTGAGGGATTGATTTCCCATTTCTTCCACGTCCGTTTTGAAATTTTCAAGTTTCCGATTGCTTTCTATATCCTGACTCGCTATTAAAACATGACGTTTTTTCATTTCTTGATTCAGCGTTGAATTTCTCATTTTTGTTGATTTGTTGTTTTTGGAAAAATTTTCAGATGTCCGATTCTTTTTTATGATCATTTGAAGTTCGGAGTTTCCCATTCTTTCCTTATAGTAACTCTAAATCGCAACGGAAAGTTCTTTCATTTCTTGATTCGTCTTCCCAATCATAACAGTTTGGTTGATTTCTTGCTCATGAAGAAGAATTTCCAGTACCTTCCATATCCTTTTTGAATTTCTGAGTTTCAGATTCTTTCCATATCCCGACTCGATATCGAAACAAGAACTTTTTTCGTTTCTTGATTTGTCGTCGAAAAAAAAATTTTGGTTGATTTCTGGATCTTGAAATGAACTTTCCGATTTTTTCCATGTCCTCTCTGATTGCTGGGATTTTCTATTTCTTTACCACATCCTGACTCGATACGAAAGCGGGAAATTTTTCCTTTTTTTATTCGGCGTCCTATCTAAATATCTAAAGCGCACCCTGTAGTAGTAAGTGAATGAAGTGTATGTGAATAAAGGGGTATAATTGCTTCTACCTTTCTTTGTTTGATTGTTTTTCATTCATATTTTTCTCGTTAGTGGTCACAGTATATGACAGTCAACTCGTAACATCAAATAATCAGAAGAAATTATCAAAAATTTGAAAAATCATTTTGAAAATTTGAAAATCTTGCTCTTTGAGTATATTCGAAAAAGCGAAGTTCGAGAATTTAGGCGGTTTTGAGCAAGTACACTTGATCTGCCACAAGTTTCCGGGATATTTAGATGATCAACGAATTCATGAGTCTCCGGCCATTTTTTCACATTTGGCGATTGTGTATTCTCCGCTTGCCCCAGTCTTTCATATCATTACCATGGAAGTGGTGCGCTTATTGAAGCTAAATCATGAATTTCAAGAGTGGTATGTGCTTTACAGAAAACAGTCGCTACGCGTCTATGATTGGTTTCTATGGTATGTACAAAAATCAGGCACTGGGCGACCAACAGGACAAGCTAGTCTACTAGACATCGCTGCTGAAAAGAGCAATCGGGTGAGCCTTGTAAGCCAAATGCATTTCATTCAGTCTAGACTGACATTGCAATAATTTCTGAAATTTGCAGGAAAGACGTTTCCGGATACAGTTTCGAAGACGACTACGCTTCTCTGATGGCTTCATACGAACGCTCTTCTAAGATCTCGTCTTCCTTGAGGCTTGTATATTTTCACTCACGAAATATATCTCGAAAGCGGCGTTTTTCCCTCGAAATTTCTCCCGGTTGGGAAGCTTTGAACGAAATTAGCCGAAATTTTCGGAAAATCGACTAATAAACCACAGATTCGTGATCAACGCCTAAAAAAACCCTTGGGAGAATTTTAAGTCAAATCTGGAACATTTTCTAAAACGCTTCCAGAGCCCTCTAATCGGTATAGATATTCGCCCAACCGAAAGTCCTAAACGCTATAAGCCTGGACAAAGTATGGAAAATGCGCCTTCACCTAAAATTTGCTCAGGGGGGTAGCTTCGGACGCTGAACACATTTATGAGGCCCGTTTCCAGATTTTCGAAAGAATAATTCCCTTTTTGGAGGGTACAAAAAGCACAAAAAACGACCTTTTTAGGCTTATAACTTCTTGGAGCCGGCAGCTCGAGCGGAATACTGCGCAGTTTTACTATTGACCCACTAGTGATACTAACGATACTAGTCGTTTTGGCAGATGCGTTTACCACTCTAAACACCTCCCTTGTTAGCAAATTTTAAAATGTGTGCTGCGTGTGGGTGGTGTGGGTGTGGGTGTGGGTGCGATTGTGAAGGCATCATTATGATCAGCGTGGAATTTTCCCCAAGATGAGCAGAAAAACGAAAAATCGATGTCGGGGTTAGAGTGTGCCCTCAAGGTCCAATCAATAGATGTTTGCATATATAGTCTACAGCAATGGAAGTAGGACCTGGTGAGGTTGCGGACTCGTCCTAACATACGATAGTTTCCCTCATTTTTCCGAAACAGTTGTGATAAATCGGTGAGTCTGTGTTTTCACCGATATGACTACATCTGTGGGAGCAATGAAAACAGGTGAAAATATGAGAGTGGAAACAGAAACCCACCGACCAATCTCAATTGTTTCGAGAAAATGAATGATAACACCATCAGACTACAGTATGTTAGGAAGGGTCCGCAACCTCACCACGTCCTACTTCCATTGCTGTAGACTATATGTGAATAAACATGTAGCATTTCTGATGAAGTAAGTCCGTCGATCAAAAAATAACATGGAAAAAGTTTTCGAAGTTTTTGGCTCATTTCATTATAGCACCACTAATGGATTAAACTGAGGCTTTCATAAAGCAGTAACATATTTTTGCCGGTACAATGTGCACGTTAGGTCTTATTTCTTGTTATTTCGTTTTTTGGAAACTATTCGGTAATATCGTTCATCATCCGTCATAATGTTGTCTTGTTATCTCATATTTGGGTATTGACAGTCGTTATTTGAGATCAGGAGTTCTTATCCTACCCTCAATCTAAATGGTTAAAATGTTGATCAATGATTAGGATAACATTTCGTTACTGTAAGTGCTTTACCAGCATTTGAAAGATTTTCGCCGCAACGCGGCGGATTCGAAGAGCCAGCGGCATTCATCTTCGAGGTCTAAAGGTGTCCAACTGCCGGTCGACAGGTATGCCATAAACGGTCGACAGGTATCTAACCACCGGTCGACAGGTATCCAACTACCGGTCGACAGGTATCCAACTAACGGTCGACTAGTGTCCAACTACCGGTCGTCGGGTGGTCGACGGACAACTCAAGGGGAGCGACGGACAACTTGAGGGGGTGACAGACAACTCTAGGGGAGCAGTCCCGCCTCTTTTCAGCAGTCTTGGGGAAGCACGCTGTGAGGTGATTGCTTGTCGACCACCCGTTGAACGCCACGAGTGTCTGAGGACATGAGACTGCGATCTTTTTGGTCGGCGCTGTGCACGCGTGCACGAACTGGCATCATTGGGCCCTACATAGTTTTTCAGCTGCTTTCGATCTAAGCTGATTTTCGTAGTTTTTTCAATAACGTTTTTCATCGTGACCATTGTCTTTGAAGCAGTTATGTCCTTATGTGTGTGTCCCGTGGATCTCAGCAATGGACGATCAAAAGTGGGATGAAATGGTACCAACATTTAGGTGGGTAGGATATATATATATATATATCCTTATACTTAAAGCAGTTATGTCCCGATGTGTGTGTGTGTATGTGTGTGCATGTGTCCCGCATATCTTAGGAATGGCCGATCAAAACTTGTATGAAATGGTACCAACATTTAGGTGGGTGCGACATTTATCGATTACCAAAAAATCAGCCCGAGTCACCTCTTACGTGCCTCGGGGCAACCGAGTTTGTCCGTGGAGCGCACTTTTGGCCGTGGGTCATGATAACTTCTGCGAGTCGTCTAGCGATGCAAAAAATGCAGGGCGTCATAAAAGGAGTGCAGGACCCCAGTGAGGGTGTGCAAGAAGTCATAGAAAGTGTGCAGGGTCCTAATCGGAGTGTGCAGGACGTCATAGAAAGTGCGCAGGCCTTAAGTAGGAATGTGCAGGACCCCAGCGGAAGTGTGCAGGACGTCATAGAAAGTGTGGAGGACCCCAGTGGGAGTGTGCAGGGCGTCATGGAAAGTGTGAAGGACCCCAGCGGAAGTGTGCAGGACGTCGTAGAAAGTGTGCAGGACCCCAGTGGGAGTATGCACGACGTCATAGAAAGTGTGCAGGACCCTGGTGGAAGTGTGCAGGACATCATAGAAAATGTGCAGGTCTCCAGCGGGAGTGTGCAGGACGTCATTGAAAGTGTACAGGACCCCAAAAGGAAGTGTGCAGGACGTCATAGAAATTGTGCAGGACCCCAGCGGGAGTGTTGCAGGACATCGTAGAAAATGTGCAGGACCCCAGAGGAAGTGTGTGCAGGACGTCATAGAAAGTGTGCAGGACCCCGGTGGAAGTGCGCAGGACATCATAGAAAATGTGCAGGTCCCCAGCGGGAGTGTGCAGGACGTCATAGAAATTGTGCAGGACCCCAGCTGGAGTGTGCAGGACATAACAGAAAATGTGCAGGTCCTGAGTAGGAGTGCGCAGGACGTCATTGAATGTGGGCAGGACCCCAACGCGAGTGTGCAGCACGTCACAGATAGTGTGCAGGGACCCAAGTGGTAGGGTGCAGGACGTCATAGAGGGTGCGCAGGTCCCCAGTGGGAGTGTGCAGGGCGTCATAGAAAATGCACAGGTCACGAGTGGGAGTGTGCAGGTCATCAAAAGTTAGCAGGACCGCAGTGGGAGTGTGCAGGACGTTACCAAGAGTGAAGAATTTGAGAAAGGTTTTTTAAATTTTTAATGCTAAATCTTAACCTTTTGTGGAGAAGAAAACAGATTAGAAAACATGAATTTTGAGAAGCGTGCGACGCGTTTCGAGATTGACGCAGAACTCCTGAGACATTTTCTTGCCAGTTTTAGGAAACAAGCAGCAGGTCCACTTCCGCACCTTCTCTGTTCTCCACTCATTGCAACCGCTCAGTCATTTCGATTCCCTAACTTCCAAAAACCAGTTTTTTATATGTTGCAAGTCTGAGCTTATCAAAATCTGCACCACAAAAACATAAACAACCACCTACTAATTTCATTCATTGAGAACAAGGGCATGACGTTGGTGAACTAGGGAAACATCATATAAAATGAGAATGCGTTTGTCCTCATTATGATAGAGACGGTAAGGCGAGATTAATAGCTTGTGAACTCTACAAATTGGAAGAAAGGGCAGTGGGTAGCGACGTACTCTGCCAATTCGAGACTTGATGCTTCGGCAAAAGCGGCCTTTATCACGCTTTGTTATCATAAGGCATCAAATTCACCTTTAGCGCCGTCATGAAAGCTTATCCGCGCAAAGGGTGAATTTGCTGAGCGGTTGGATATCAGTCAGCGCAAAGCGTGACAATACCGCCTGCGCTAACATGTTAATGCATATCAGTTGTTGAGCGGCTGGATACCACTCAGCGCAAAGGGTGAAATGACCGCCGTTGCTGGCATCTCAGAAATTTCTGAACAAATGAAAACATCCCAGCGAAAACATGATAAAACGAATAATCACGTCTCAATGTGATCACGTCTCAATGTGTTTACTATGAGCACCGCCGGTATAAAAAACGGCCTCATCCCACCAGAGTCCTCATTCGGCATTCTGCTGCCGGCCCTGAAAGGTGACTTCGGGTCACTCTCCGGAGGCCAGCATAATTTTGGTTGCTGGGAGGATACAGTGGGTATCCTCACGACGGGGGGACGAGTTACGCCGGGGTCCGCAGAGGGTGGCTCCTCACCGCAGACCTCGGTGAAGATTACGCTCATGTTGCGGACAAGGGGGGGCTTCCTTGCTGTGGACCTTCAAATTCGTGAAATTTTCGGGGTAAATTCACCCATTTTCGAGGTTAATTCACCTCATTTTCGGGGTAAATTGGACCCTCTCTCGCTGCCAGTTCGCACCATTTTCACGGGAAATTCACCTCATTCTCACCTCTCCTAGCGGCAAATTCACCCATACAGTGAATTTAGCGCGGCAAATTAAGACTTCATGCCGACTTGTACATGAGCATCAAGTCTCTTTTGCTGCGGCATCAAGTCTCGAATTGGCAGAGTAAGGGAAGGAAGTGCAGAAGGGGTTGTGAATTTTATGCCGGTAGCAACCGACGATTTACTGCTGGCTTCTTATGTTTTGCTTTTTGATCCCACATTGTGATACCCCCACGGCCTGCTGTAAATGTACGGCACCCTGCTCTGCTCAGGAGAGTCCATACCTACGTACAGCAACTTTCGGTTAGACGGAAGTCAGTCGCCACCGTTCTAACTAACTAATCCGTCTCAGGTAGTTGGCTCACGCAAAAGTTTCTGTGAGCGAAAACTTCGCTAGGTCTCGCTAGTATATATATATATATATATATATATATAACATCGGCATGAATCCGGAGGAGACTTTGCGTTCCTCAGTGGAGGTTGGCGCAAACTCGGTGCACCTATGTTATAGCATATGGCACCGAATTTGCGCCAACCTTCAACAGTGAACGCAAAGTCTCTTCAGGATTCATATATATATATATATATATATATATATATATATATATATATATATATATATATATATATATATATATATATATATATATATATATATATATATATATATATATATATATATATATATATATATATATATATATATATATATATATATATATATAACTAAAAATCAGCCTGAATCACCTCTTGCGCGGCTCGGGACAACCAAGTTTGTCCGTGGGGCGCACATTTCGCCGTTGGTCAGGAAAACCTCCATGAGCCATCTAGCGCTAGAGGGGCAACGCTCTAATCGCAGCGACAGGTAGACTCTGCTTCATTCCAAGTGAACTCATGTTTTCGGTTATCACAGCGCGGAGCGGTGGCTTTTTCGTCGAAATCTCCTTATCATTAGTTATATTTCACCGAGGCCACCGCTCCGCAGCTGGTGATAATCGGAATCAACAGTTCACTATGGATACACCAGAGCTTATTATGTAGTAGTGTGCGGGACGCTGTACAGAATCGCTAGGATTTGGGCAGTGTGCAGACGTTATAGACAGTGTGCAGGACCCCAATGGGAGTGTGTAAGACGTCGTATAAAGTGTGCAGAACCCCAATGGGAGTGTGCAGGACGTCATAAAAAGTGTGCAGGACCCAAATGGAAGTGTGCAGGACCCAAATGGAAGTGTGCAGGACGCCATATAAAGTGTGCAGGACCCCAATGGAAATGTGCGCTGAGCGTCTTATAAAGTGTGCGGGACCTCAGTAGGGGTGTGCAGACCCCAGGGTCTGGCGGCCGCTGTCCCACTGGACAACAGGGGGACGTAAAAATTTTCGCAATTTAGATTCTTTCAGGTGGGAGGTTGGACGTAAAAACTTCAGGCCGAAAATTTTCAAAAGTCGGGGATGTTTTCAGTTGGGTTTCTCTTTCTGTGAAGAAAATAGATCGTGGAACGAGGGGTTCGGACGTGGTTGTCGCACATATTGTAATAGACAACATTAGTACAGCACCACAACAGTACATGTGAGAAAAGTACCTTTACATAACGATATAATACACATTCATATTTTTGGCAGCATTCAAATTTTTAGCACATAAAACAAATTTTAAGACGAGTTACATCCATTAATCGGGCCTACTACCGCTCAAATTCTTCACCTCGAAAATTGGACAACGTACGTCACACCATAAAATTTCAGATTTTAAAAATTCTGAAAAAAAAAGATTCAGATTCCCCATGAAATTCCCCATGAACTGATACCTAACACCCCTCCCAACACCTCAAAATCACGAAGGAAAACGCCTAAAACACGTTTTACCGTTATGTAAAACCGTTGTCCTAAACCGCGCCTTTGGCCAAAATTGGACAACGGTAATTTTTTTTCAAAAAAGCACCTTCAAGATCCTAATGGTGGAATTTCCATCTTTGGGCTACCTTCTACTCAATACCACGATTTCGCTCGGAAACTCCTCAATTCAGAGCATTCCAGAGCAAGGGGTTTCACTTACCACTGCGGCGAGCAGCCGAAAATATCGCGCTCCAATACCAAGCCGCGTTCGCGACCTGCGGTGGTTTTGCGGGCACTTTTGCGCAGTAAAGTGCCCGCACAACCACCGCCGGTGACACCCCCTCTCCCACCCGAGCTCGCAACCCTTCTGTTTGAACAATGCTAGTTGGTAATCTAACTTTTTTCAACCTGTGAAGGTTCACACACCCACAAAAGGGTTCCACCCACCCGAAGGTCTCGATGCAAACCTAGTTGGATGTTTCTCACCCGCCAAAATGTAGACTTCTGCCGGCATCTGCTATTTTATAGTGCTATCAGTCATTGTTCTCACAGAAACTCACTCCATCGAAATGCATTGAAATTCGATAGTGTATAATTCATTCTTCCCTCGTAACCTGAGTGATCCCAAACAACTAGGTTTGCACCCAGGTGTCGTGAAGCGTTGGGATTAGTGAGCTGTCATCGAAAGTTCAAAACTTCTCCGAATAATGCTCGGCATATGCCAGAGTTTTCCTCATTCCGAAGTGGGAATCCATTAAAAGTTAGAAAACGTTTTACATCCTCACCGTAATTTCCTCCACTAAAAAAATTTCCTATCAGCTGAAGCTCGCCTATTGCGTCATTTTTTAATCATTACTAACTTTTTGTAAGCTTACTGCACGACCAAGATTTGGAAAAAAACTAATGCGAGCAAGGAACAAGTATTCAGTGTTTTTTGATTTCTGCTTCAATTGGCCCACATTTTTCTTCGTCGTTATGCCATCATGAGATTGTGAGGCGATCTGTGTCGCAATTTCGATTACTTCTTTCTCAATACAGATGTTGTTGCTTAAAGGCAGTGTTCACGATAAAAAAATGTGTTTCAGCTTTCACTAGGAATGGGTAGTGGAGGGCCACACTGTAACGTTGACGTCGAAAGAACGCAAGAAAACGAGCCAGGAAAAGCTTCAAAAGAGCCCGAAGTTGCCACTTCAAGCGCAAGGCAAACCCCGAAAGCGCATCACACGCCCACCCACGTGAACAAATGAATGCTCGGATCGTCAGATGAGCGATGATTTCCAATCATTAGCCCCGTTCTTCCCTTCATTCTCAGCTTCTCTCTTCACTCAGGTCAGCTCGCATACATCGGCTGCAAAAGACGGAAGTTACAAGCCTCGGACAACTCGTCCACCATGCTTCTCCAGCTCAGTCTTTGAGGGACCATAACCCCGTTCTCAGAAGGGCTGGCACGATTTCAGAAACATCATTGGAATCAGAATGGGACCGTTTTCAAGATAAATAAAAAACAGAAAGATGATTTTTATCGTGAACACTGCCTTTAAGGGCAAGTCAAAACACTGCCCTTAAGGGCAGTGTTCACGACAAAAATCGCTTCCGAGGCTAATCAGTCGGATAGGAAGTGCAGAAACTATTTTTTTGGAAATCCAGGTTGGAATATATTTTTTTTGAATTTTTTGACCACAAAAACTGTTAAACTTTTTTTCAGGACCTGATGGGGATGTAAAAGTTTCGAATATTTTTCCAAATTTTTGATCTCCTAGGTGGGGGGGAAGTGAGACGTAGCATCGTCGAGGTCCTGGACAACGGTGTGCCTGACTCTGGCAGGCCCCCAATGGAAGTGCGCAGCACGTCATAGTAAGTGTACAGGTCCCCAGTGGGAGAGTGCAGGAGGCCATAGAAAGTTTTCAGGACCGCAATCGTAGTGTGCAGGACGTCACAAAGAGTGTAGAAATTTAGAAAACGAGATTTTGTATTTTTCATGCTAATTCTTATAGGCAGTGTCCACGATAAAAACCATGTCTGATTTTTTGGTGGAGATCGGCAGCTGCCGGGCCTAGCGGAACCCTAACGTTGAAAAAACTGAGAAAAATGAGCTCGGAACGGTCCCCTACGGCCTCAAAGTTGGACACCCATCAGCTCGTCACCCCCAGATGCACTTTCCACACCCACCGACGTGAACAAATGAATGCTCGAGATTGTGAGATGAGCGATCGTTTCCGATCAATAGCCCCGTCCTTCCCTTCATTCTCAAATTCTCTCTCTACTCAGGTCAGCTCGCATACATCGGCTGCAAAAGACGGAAGTTACAAGCCTCGGACAACTCGTCCACCATGTTTCCTTAGCTCAATATTTGAGGGACCATAACTCCGCTCCCTGAAGGTCTTGTGCGATTTCAGAGATGTCATTGGAATCAGCATGGAGCCGTTTTCAAGATGGGCGGAAAACAGAAAAACGATTTATTTCGTGAACACTGCCTTTAACTTTTTGTAGCGAAGGAAACAGATAGGAAAACGTGTATCTTGAGAAGCGTGTGACTCGTTTTGAGGAGGGCGCAGCGCTCCGGAGACATTTCCTTGCCAATCTCAGGAAACAAACAGCAGCTCCACACCCGCATCTTCTCTGTTCGCCACCCATTACAACCGCTCAGTCATTTCGATTTACTGACTTCCACAAATTAGTTTGATATACGCTGAAAGTCTGAGCTTATTGAAATCTGCTTCTCGAAAGAATCATCCACGTAGGTACATATTTCATTTACTGTGAGCAAGGGCATGGCGTTCGTCAGTTAGGGAAATAACACGTTTTTCCTTATAATGACCGAGATAGTAATGCGAGAACATTGGCTTGGGAGCATAGTTTCGTTGGGTGGAGCCATGTACTCCACCAACCATCACCCCTGGGCAGGTCAAGTGGGGAACCTTCACCATTGGGAAAACGGTGACAACCGGTGAAACGCTCCGAAAAAGAATGAAAGTGGCCCAACACTCATGCAAGTCATTTTCAAGATTGGGTGGGTGTCACTGCCGGTTTTTCAGCCATAACTTTTTTACCCTAAAAGACAGCCATTTGGTGAAGGTTGTTTTTAGGATCCCCTTGAAATTCTGCATCGGACAGCGTTTTCATTTTCATAAAAGACTTCCCCTTCTGCCAGCCGATTTCAGTTTATAAAATGCATTTTTTTTCGCCTGAAATTATCGGTTTTTCGTCCATAACTTTTTTGCGCTAAAAGATAGACCTCTGGTGGAGGCTGTTTTCCAAATCTAGATGGAATTCTGCGTCGACTGGTGTTTTCAGTTTGGAGAAATATTTTCTCGATCCTTCAGCCTAAATCATTTTACGAAACACAGGTGTTTCGCCTATAACTCTACAACATTAAAGATAGTGTGCTGGTGAAGGTTGTTGCTGAAATCTACGTAATATTCTGCGTCGAACGACATATCGGGTTCCCTAACTTTGCTTGCTCCATAAGCCAGCCAGGTCGGTGGGGCCGAGCTCCGTTTTAGGCTCCAGGAGAACTCTGCGTCTCCTAGTTACACCATAGAGGCGAGAACACCCTATGGAGATAACTATGGAGCTCGGCTCCACCGACCTGGCTGGCTTATGGAGCAAGTAAAGTTCGGACACCGATTTGTCATTCGACGCAGAATTTTACGTAGATTTCAAAAACAACCTTATCCAGAACCATATCTTTAACGGTTGTAGAGTTATAGGCGAAAAACCGGTGTTTCGTAAAATGATTTAGGCTGAAGGATCGAGAAACTATTTTTTCAAACTGGGGCCGTATTCATCAATGATTTACCCGCGAGGTAAGTGTAAAGTCCCTTGAATTTGGCTCTTACCCGGTATTCACACGCTTACTTACTCGGGATTTTCGTGCAAAAAGCCAGGTAAATTTTACCCGACGTATGTGGTCGGGTATATTTTACTCCCAGCCAGCTGCAGCTGCTACGTTCCAAGATTCGTAGCAGAATTAGCAATGGAGCGCAATATCTTCATCGACAAATTGTTCTAATCCTTTCCTTAAAAGTTATGTTTGTCTTTTTATGACTACTTCAACGCGTTGCTTTCCATAGACGAAAAGTTTTCAGTTTTTTACGCACGCGTTCTCATAGGATTTTATTGTAAGTCGTGGAAAAGCGGTGAACTTTCCTTCCTTCTGTTCACTTGGTATATTTACTAAATTTGAATGCATCAGGAGACTCAACCAAGAAACTTCTCTTTCTTCGGCTTTATGCTCTTCGCGTGATTCTTCACCGAACTCCAACTAAATAGGCTTATATTGAGTTGACAAAAAATTAAAGTTCTGCGAAAATAATTTTCCTAGTCCCATCGGATTTCTAAGGTCATATATTAGAAGTATAGCATTCGGAAGCACAATAGTTCCTTTATAATATAAATTTTTGAAGCTCACTATAGAACTCGGTAACTTGCGAACTTGATGCTCGAATTCAATTTGTAGCTTAATTAGCGAATATTTTGGCATTCCAAAGCTTCTTTTGGGTAATGTGTTTGAGAACACTGCACAACATAATTCTACACAAAAAATTTTCATTCACCATAAAGAACTTGCGAATAATCTCCTTTTTTTTCAACCAATTTTTTTTTCTCCGAGTTTCCAAAAAGTAGTTGACTAATCGCAATGAAACACATTTCACAAGAAAATTCCCAGCAGTATACGACAAAGGAAGAGCTGCATTTCCAATTATATGTTACATACTACCCAATAAACTATTGGAGAGAACATTTTTTCAAGAATCAGGTCAGCACGATTCGATACAAAGAAAGATTCTTTGGCTTTTTTCGTCGCTGTTTTCCGCAGAAAGAGGTATATTTATCGTTGGCTGATCAGTGAGCAATTCCAGAAAATTACCCAAATCTCGACCAAACATTCATGACCCACCACGAGTAGTTGAAAGCTCAAAAAAGCCTTGGACGGTATATCAAATTCAGTTGAAGAACTGCGCCGAAAAAAAAACACAAAAAAGAATGGCAGGAAGCTTTGGCTACCACCTATGTAATACTCATAGAAGAAATATTCTATCATACAGTTGAACACCGATAAAGAAAAACAAACGAGTACCATTGAAAAAATCTTGCTAGAAGAAATGAAAAAGGAAGTAATGTAAAATGATGGTATTTTCTATAAATGAAGTGAACTCTATGATCTACTGTGAAGTTTTTATTAATCACGCAACCCATGCACTTCTCTCTAGCTTCCTTAAATAAATCAAATAGTGAATCGTTGAAAAATTTGTGAAATGACGACGCCTATTGAGTGTTTCAGTGGGTGCACGCGGTACACATTTTGCGCGGAATGTTACCCGGGTAAGTAAGTGTTGGTGAATGCCGTTTCACGGTGAGTAAGTAATCGGCTCCGGATAAGGTAAAAGTAAAGTATGATTTACCCGGCATTTCAATGATGAATACGGCCCCTGGAAACACCAGTCGACGCAGAATTCCATCGAGATTTTGAGAACAACTTTCACAAGAGGTCTATTTCCAAGCACATAAAGGTATGGACGACAAACCGATAATTTTAGGCAAAAAAAATTCACTCTTTAAAGTGAAATCGGCTGGTAGAAGGGGAACGCAATTTTTCAAAACTGAAAACGCTATCCGATGCAAAATTTTATGTGGATTCCGAAACAACCTTTACCAAAGGGCTATATTCTAGGGTTAAAAAGTTATGGACGAAAAACTGATTGCTTTTGGTGAAAGAAACGTTACTTCATAAATTGAAATCGGCTAAGAGACTGGAAGCGTATTTTTCTCAAAATGAAAACATCATTGACGCAAAATTTCATGGAGACTTTGGAAGCAGCTCCGTTCAAAGATTCGTCTCAATAGGCGAAATTTTTATGAGCGAAAAACGGGTAGTTTTTCAAAAATCGCTTGGAAAATTTTTCCGAAAAATTTTGATTCCAAGACAGCTCAAAGGAAATTTTTCATGACCTAGGCAGATTATTTCATTAAGAATAGTGAATTTCAAAAGGAGGTCATCTAAAGAAAAAAAATTTCAAAATTAATGATTAAAAAGAAAAGTATACTGAATGCAAAAAAAGAGGATTGAGAAAATGTCAAATTTTGAAGTTGCAAGCCTATAGGGAACCTTCACCATTCCCCACTCAGGTATCCTAAACAATCTTCACCTCTCGAACTGCTGTCTCCACTCCAACGAACCTATGCTTGGGAGCTTTACAAATCGGAAGAAAGGACAGTGTGTTGCGATATAAAGGGAGGAGGGTAGGAAGGGGTCGTAAATGTGATGCCGGTAGCTACCGACGATCTACCGCTGGCTTCTTATGTTTTGCTTTTTGATCTCACATTTTCATTCCCCACGCACTGCTGTAAATGTCCGGCAGCCTGTTCTGCTCAGTAGAGTCCATACGAACAGCAACTCTCGGGTAGGGGAAAGTCAGTCAACACCGTTATCTGCCTCAGGAAGTTGGCCCACGTAAAAGCTTTCTTGAGCGAAAACTTCGCTAGGTCTCGCTAGTGATTCTTTATGGCGGATACTCGAAATGTTGACGTTTCCGATCAATTCGAAAAATACTTGAAAAATGGAATTGCCGCGCCAGGAATTGCCAGAAACTGATGCAAGGTAGCCAGACCAACCCGTCCCAAACAACCAGCCCGTTTTTCTTGTGACGAATTTTCTGGGATGTGGATGATTTTAGTGGCAAATTACAAAAGACAGTTGATTCACACATTTCGATCAATATTAGAAGCAATCGTAGCCACTTCGATAGGGTGTTTTTCGCCCAGTCGGCCTACCTACTCGTATTTCATGGGTTTGCTACTGTTATGGCGAGCCTTTGGCGCGTAACCTTCTTCATCCTTCTTTTGTTACTCTTCTTAACCCTACTGCCTACTTTTTGAATGTTCAAACGATCTCTTCACCTTTTGTATCTTAACAGGTTTGCAACAGAGTCCTGAAGCAGATATTTTGGGAACAGGAACAATTCTTTTCGGAGCCCCCGGACCAGGGCTGTGCGGAAATCTTTTTCAAGATTTTCGGAAACGGAAGAAAAATGGTCAAAAAACGCCGGAAACGGAAATCCGGAAACGGAAACGGAAGAGACCAAATAATTGGGTTTCCTCATTTCCACGCTTCGCTGCTGCTCATTGTCCGCAGCTCTATTTAAATAACCAATAATTTCAGTCAATAAACTAATACTTACTCTAAATAATGTCACTACGAGGCATTCAACGATTTCGAAGTCTCGCTTCTGGAAATCCGAATAGGCAACCTCTAAAAATACTTATTATCTGTAGCCGCCCATCAGAGGTGTGCAGTAATTGCCGTTAGCCGACTGCAATTTGCTGGCCGTCTTGGGATTCGCCGTTGCCGTATGCCCAATTTTTTTTTGTCGTAGCCGCACACCTCTGGTGTTCAGCCTGTCCCCCAGAAAGCAGTCCAAGCGACACCAGGTATCCTTCAAGGTTGATCAAAAGTCCATTTTTAGATGATCAGCGACTACTTTCTCTTCTTTCGAACCATATTTGCCTATTGGAGTGGATATCAAACCATTGAATTTGAAAAATAAAAGAAAAAACTCTACGGCGACATGGGAAGTTCCCCTATGATCTGCCTCAAACGAGCCTCACCGCTGCCCGTGGTCACCTCCACCTGTCTTTGACGAGACTCCTTTCTGGAAGACTGGCTGCACGTGCAAAAACAAAACTACATATCTCGATTTTTGTTGCTGCCGTGGCGGTAAACAAGCGAAAAAGTAGAATCAAGAAGAAAAGTTTCACGAATCCATTGAATCTCAGAGAAAAGCTACGTACTTTCAAGGAGAAATCCTCGAAAGGCGTTCAGATTCCTGCCATACCCATTTCGTGTCATCATTTTATAGAATTCCGAGCTCAGGCCCCCAAACTTCGTTTATGATCTCAGCCAAGCTCAGATACTCGCTTGAACACGGAGAGGTCGGATGTTGTCTTCAGTGTCTCATGAAACCTTCGAGAATCCTAGCCTAGACCCACTATCACAGATCGTGTGGCACTAAGTTATTCCGTTTCCGGGCCCAAAAACTCGGAAACGGAAGCGGAACGGAACAGCTCGAAAAACACCGGAAATACGGAATCGGAAACGGAACAGTTCCGCACAGCCCTGCCCCGGACACAACACTGAATCCACCGCAGTTCGTGAACGACAACGTTGTGAAATCATCGTACCCGCACCTTTCCTCACTGACCAGTAAGTATTTTTGCGCGCCTCCTGGCACAGTTGAGACGGAAAGGATCTTTCTCTCACCTGGCCTGATTTTGAGTGACTACAGAAAGGCCTTGACGAAAGAAAGTTTTGAACTGTTACTATTCTTCTAAATCAACGTCCCGCTGATCGGGTTCAGCCGTTGAACTCAGTTTAATATGTAAACTCACTCATTATCTGCATTATCTTCATGCACTGTTAAAAATGATACATAAATATTATTGGTCATTTGTGCTATCGTATAGGATATGTGCTAAAGTCGAAGTCAGAATTTTCACCGAATTTACCGTTTTTACCGTATTTACCGAAAAAAAATCGGTAAAAAGTTTCGGTAAGAAATTTACTGAAAAGAATTTTCCGCACACCTCTGATCCCTACCTGTTCCTTGTTTTCTTTTTCGTTCACCTCATTCTTTCCATTCAATTTTCTAGGGTTGATCTTGAGGGTTTTTCTTGCTACCTTTTTGTTAATTCATTGATTCCAGCCTCGTCCAACCCTAACATTAAGTAACTGAAGCAAAGAGAGTCGCAACTTTCGCTGTTTTTAAGAGATTTTTGTTTTTTTTTCTTCAGGTCTGGTCCCAACAGACTCTTGATTTCTCATTTTCGTG
The DNA here is from genome assembly GCA_029168955.1 of Aplectana chamaeleonis. Taxonomy (NCBI): domain Eukaryota; kingdom Metazoa; phylum Nematoda; class Chromadorea; order Rhabditida; family Cosmocercidae; genus Aplectana; species Aplectana chamaeleonis. The sequence goes on along the minus strand of JAPDOI010000066.1, from coordinate 1,024,727 downwards.
GGAAAACCCGAGGTGATTTTCATCGCGAACACTGCCTTTTAAAGGTGGCGGAAGGAGAACTTGGTCGATCTCGAAGGACCCCTGTGATACGAACCAATGTGTTCGTTCCTTACGGCTTATCGTGTACCTCAAATCCGAATATTCGCGAATCGATGAGGGAGATAATATGGTATATAGCCTTCATTTCCCCGCTACTTGCACCTTTCTGTATCTCTATCATAGGAGCGGCGCGGTTTTGAGAATGATTTCTTCATTTTCATTATTGTTTTTCTCGAAAAACAACTGCTTCGCATTTACGATATTGATAATACGACTGCGAGCAGCTCGGAAATAAAGGAGAGTCTATGCCTAATTCGGAAGAATAGCGCACGTTTCTTCTGTAACAATCGGGTTTCTTATCCCTTCTGGCTCGTGAGGCACGCGCTATGTTCCTCCCCAATTTAAAGGAAGCGTTCACGATGAACATCATCAGTGACTTTCCACAGTGAAATTATAGGCGAGAAGGATTCTTGGCTCCCATTGTTGAAAGAACGGTAGAAAACGAGCCAGGAGTGGCAAAATAACAGCTGCAAACAAGCGTTTTGGTGTTCCAAAACCGCCCCGTGCTCTAGTTCCGCCCCCTCGATATGAACAAATGAAGATTCAGATTAAAGGAATGATCAAGTCAGGCAAGTGCTGATAAGTGAGCTGATCGCCTGATTGCACTAATAGGCATCATCCTTTATAGCGGTCAATTCCGCCACGCTGAAAAATCAACGTAAACAAGGAAGGGCCTATTTTGGCTTAAAAACGCGGCTTTCGCGTTCATTTTAAGCATGCTTTGCTATATAGGGCACCAGACCTTCGGTAAACCGTGGAAATATTAGAAGTGAATTTTGTCGTCAACACTGCCTTCAAGCAGGCCCTTTTAGTTCCCTTAAAGGTCTCGAGCTGAGGGGGTGCATATTTAGAACTGCCACTCCGGGACGTGTGCCCAGACCTGACCGCGTTCCGTCAGAATTCGCCTTGCCGTGTGATATTGGACATGTCTGCAGCTACACTACGCACACTGGGATGCACGCGATCATATTAATAATAAAGAAATGTAAAAAAATCTTTTTAGAGAACAGGGAGGAGAGAAGGATTGATATTGGGTACGAAATGTAAGGAGGCAGTGATAGGATGCTTTCACTGTGCACATAGTTGAATACTATGCACCGGATTCTGGGGAAGAGATCTCCGTAGGGAAAGAAATGGTGCTCTCCGTAGGGGAAGAAATGATTCATTTTTGATTTATAATGGACGGTTTAGTGGAACTTAAACTACCTGAATTCTTCACCTTGAGACGTTCTAACACTAGAGGACAGGGGTTCAAACTCAGCTTCCCTCGGCCTCGCACTCGGATAAATAGGCGTAATTTTTTCACAATCCGAGGGGATTGGAGTATCTGTGCGTTTGGAAAAGGCCACTGGTGCCTAGTTCCTTTGCTATTCTTAGAAGGCAGGATGTTAAAGGCATTAGTATACTTCATCGTCGCTGCAGCGACAGGTTTCGCCAACTATCCCTCATCGTGTCAGGACCCGCGCTGGCACCATGGCAGGGTCGGCCGTGAGAACAGTCTGTACGCGCCCGTCGCTGCGACGGGTCGCTGAGGGGTGTTAAGCCGGGATCATACTTCTTACGACGAGCGACGCGACGCAATGTTTCCCATTAATATTGACCGAAACTCGATATGCCTGAGATGCACTGTCGCTGTTGCTGTTCGCGGGAAGTATGATCCCGGCCTTATAATTCACAGCGACGTGATGTCGCTGGACCTCGATTATTTCCCTGAGAAATCTATTTTTTGTTTCCTCTCACACTTTTTCAACATTTCTAAGAAGGTAGCGTCAATAAATGGTCAATTATGCCAGTATTCACTTAATCAGCATTTTATACACCGCTTCTACCGTTTCTAGGCATATTTCCAGGTCGTACAGTTCTTGTTGCATAATTTTTCCTCACTTGGGCACATTTTCCGTCTTGCTTCATCAGGCCATGCATACTCGACCACTACGCCGGCGCGTCGCACGTGTGACACGCTGTCATTGAGAAGTTTGGAATTTGTATGGAATTTCCTTAATAAAAATATTTGAACGATCTAATTAAATCATCTTGCATTCTGGAACTCGTCCTTCCACGCGGCGGTCGGCGTGCGTGAGGAGCGGCCGTCGCGAAGGCATTATTCCGGATGAGCCTTTCCATGATTGCAAACGGCTGGTTGGGATATTTTTCATCATTCGCCAAGTATTCCTGCTGATCGATTTCGAAGTTCGAAAAAAAAACGTTTGCGGCAGCGGTTCGACGCGCACCCCGACCGCATGAGCGGACAGTCTCTTTCGAAATTACTCTACATAGTCATATCAAGAAATCTTTATCATGCTCGCTGTATTTTCCGAAAGAATTCAGACCTAACGAGACCCTGAGCTCAATCATTAAACACTCAATTGGGAACTGGAAAACAATGCAAGAAAGGTCTACTATATCGAAATAGCCACAACAAAAACTGTGACAAGGATCACTGTGGAGAGCTGCGACGAGGTCCGAGATATGGGAAAAGCGTCCTCGATGACCGACGTCCAAAGAGAGATATTCTCTCGACTAGCCGCCTTCTGTTCAACATGCACGAATCTACCGATCACATCCTAAAAAGAATTTTGAATCGCACTTTCAAAGATGCTTTTAGGGATTTATTGCTAATCGAATCCCTTTTCCAAAAACCATAAAAATAATTTGCAGAGGGTTGTCTATCCTTAGAGTTTGATCCAGGATTTTGCATTTTTACCTAGATTGAGTGTTAATGGGCTAATACTAACAATAAGGAAGTACCTGTTCTCCAGCAGTAGTATTGCAAACATTCTCCTGCTTGACCCCGTTGACGTAGCGGCCGAATACATTCGTACTAGCTGTCAGTTTACAATCAGGGTCCTCTCGTGGTGTTGACGCTTTCATTCCTAATGAGGATGCCAGACGATTGAAACTGTCAAGAAGCTAAAATGTCTCGATTTCAAAGCGTACAGATAGTCGAGTTCACCGAAAGTTGCATATCCAGCAAGGAAAATATCACCAGACGATCCGGCCGTTTGCAGCAAAATATCTCATCATCAATATCCATGTACGGCTTTCGATAAATTTCGGCATCGCAACTATCGATACTATAGCAAAGAGTCTTCTGTAGCTTGCCAACCGAGTATAGTAGAGATTTATTCGGCTAACGTTCCGGCGTTGTCGCCTTCTCCGCCTGTATGATGCCAGCTATGTACGGAGCAATATGTAGGGGAAACGGGCGGACCGCTTTGTGTACGAATAAAGGATCATCTGTCCTCTGATTCTGAGCCAATCTTACTTTGTTCCCTTGCGCGCTTGTGCGGAGCGAGGGTAGAGAAAGCGAGAAAGTCTGGGGAGAAGGGGACGCAGCGTATGCGCGCAGATGCGATGAACGGAGATAAATTCAACTCGGAAATATAGCATAGGTGATCTCCATAAGTCCAAACATCCACGCCTCTGGGTGACCACCACGTGCGCGCTAGTAAAAATGCATGCTTTGAGGTGGCGATCACGATTTTATCACGTGAGCTTGACATCGCAGCTCACAAAGCCCTCGAAGAGTTTTGGATTGCGGCCAAAAATCCAAATACCTATCGCAAGGGGAGTGCATCGCAGTCACTCAAGGGTTGTCACCGTACTTTGACCTGTGTGGGTTTGGGGACACGGATCAGCCACAGGCAGAACCCTGAGGTAATTTGTCTGCCACAGGCCGTACCTTGAGGTAATTAGTTCGCCACAGGCCGCACCTTGAGGTAAATAGTCCGCTACATGCAGTACTTTGAGGTGATTAATCTGCCACGGGCAGTATTTCGAGGTAATTAGTGCTGCATATAAGGCTATTTGTCTTGGTCCCTAGTATCGGCTCATTCCTCTCCTTCTGTTTCAATCTGAGGATGACTAGTTGAGCGTCTCGGCTCAACTTCCAGGAGTGTTCTATTTTTCCGTTGCACTTGCTGCTTCGTGGGTGGCCTGGTTACCCACTGAATGAAACTCTGTAGAATGAAATAACTTTTGACCGTGTAGTTTCCAGAATACTCTCGATTTCAAGGCTCCGAAGAAGGCGAAAACGCCGAAACATTGACCGAGTAAATCTGTACTAAACTCGGTTGGCAAGCTACAGAAGACTCTCTGCTATTATAATCTAATTAGATGTACTTCTGAAACTCCTTCCAACTCTAAGTTTCAAGAAGCTTCGGATATCTTCAAGCCGAATCACGGAGGACGTTCAGGGTGTTCATAAGAAAATGCTTTGGATTAGACTCAGAACCTGAAATATCGGATTGAAGTTCCGGATACGCACGCCACACAAAATGGTATTGGTATTTCAATCGAAACTTCTCCGCAAAAATTATTAGGAGCGCTAAACACGAATCTGATTTCCGGTTCTTGAATTCCGATCGAATATGGTAGGTTAAGGTGAGTTCAAAGAAGATTGGTCAAAGAATCAAGTCTAGCTTAAAATCTAAAAGTAGCATTTAACAATGATCATCATCGGTGGCCTTTCGCAGTGAAATGATAGGCGAGAAGTACCCTACGTTCACAGTGTCGAAAGAACGGTAGAGAACGAGCCAGGAGTGACAAAATAACGGCTGCGAACAAGCGCTTTGGTGTACCAGAACCGCCTGGTGCCCCAGATCCGCCCCTCGGAATGAACAAATGAAGGCTCAGATTACAGGATTGATCAAGTCAAGGAAGTGCTGATAAGTGAGCTGATTGCTTGATTGCACTGATAGGCATCATCCTTCATAGCGGTAAATTCCTCCACGCTCAAGAATCAACGTAAGCAGGGAAGGACCTATTTTGGCTCAAAAACGTGGCTTTCGCGTCCTTTTCAAGCATGCCTTGCTGTATAGGGCACCAGACCTTCCGTAAACATTGGGTATATTGGAAGTGAATCTATCGTGAACACTGCCTTTAATGGGATTATTTGGAGTGATAAACACGAAGTTGAGGTTCATTTATTGATTTTCGTGATACTAAGGTAGGTAACGCTGGCTAAATGGCAGTATATTTACCATGACCCTAAGCCTAAAGAAGTGAGAAAACGACTCCAGCTTCATAATCAGAACACCCAACATCCCTCAGCTAAAGAAAAATGTTGAGTCCAATCCGACTCATTTTTCTAAACAATCTGAAATATGTCTGATGGATATATATGTACCCTGAAGACAGTATTCACAATGAAACAGTTGCCCGTCTTTTTTTGCAGACCCGTGAGCTTTGGGTACCTTTAAGAAGAGTAAAGACGAAAGTACAACGGGAAACGGCCAGGAGATGGGTGAAAATCTCGTGGATCAGCCTACCTATTGGATCGTCCCGCCCACCTCATGTACCAGTTGTCTGCCTAAAGAAACAGTAGACGAAAATCTTCATTTTTTTTGCTCGAGAGATTCTGAAATCCAAGCATGTTCATTGGAACCATCTTATTTTTTTGAGTCTTCGGTACAAGAAAAAGAGAAGACAAGGTAATATACATACGGCAAAGATCGCAAAGTCCGCAGTGTGCCAAATGGGGGTAATTATGAATTCTGGAGGTGTTTGAAGCCTTTTTTCTACCTCTTTTTGTGGGGGTTTTCTCCTATTATCCTCTACATTGTAGACTTGCGTACCCTTAAACATCGAAAACTAGAATGCGATTCTTCATCCTGCGCGCTGCCTTTAACTTTTCACCCAACCGAAAAAAGCCCTCCCTAACCGCTTGGTAGATCCCCGCCGCAGCTGCTAATTTAGCTTTGTAAACGTCTTCAGGCATACACCACCTCCAAATCTGTTTCGTGAAAAAAGGAGAGATCGACCAAAAGTGCTTCCCCATAAAGGAAAGCAGGATCGGTCGATTGGGGGTCAATATGCATCAGAGTCATTGCAACACGACCGCTCGCCCAACCATTTGAGAGCAAAATGCATTGAGTAGTAGGCATATCGATCTCCAAGCGAACGCGTCTGCTTCATCTGTAGATGGGCTACTTTTGGTGAACTAGACTCTGCACATAACGGTCTAATAGAAACTGTGATGTAACCCTCGTTGCTGGAATATCCGTGTCATAAATGGTAGAATTTTGGATGCCAGCGGAAATGAACACATCTGAAGCGATGCAGCTGAAATCGCCATAAGTGAGAGAGTCATAACGTCCCCATTATAAAAAATCCATACCTTGTTTGAGCCATTCCGTGCCACTGAACAGAGAAATGACCATTCTCGCCCCCTTCCTTTTGCGATTCCTCATCGGCAAGATCCTTCAGAGCTGTGTTCATCCACTAAATCGGAGAAAACTGCGTGAAATATGATCGTGACTATGCATGTAACCTTGCGCGTGAAGGCCATTGAGTCTTGTTGAAATAAAAGCTCATAAATTACCTAAACTAACATGGAACATGGTGCGGCAGCTATGGGCTGCATCTGCCAACTGAAAAGCCTTCTGGCACTCAGAGCGATGATCACTGGAATATGACAAATAGAAGTGACAAATCTATGGGTGTGAGAAATCGCACTACCCTTTGACGGCATATCTGCTGGCTCCTGCAACCACCAAACTCCGTGATCTAGTTCTTTCAAAAAGAGATGCCGCCTGAGCACAGACAGGACCATCGGAATCGAAATGAGCAGCGGAGTGGTGAATGGCTCTGAAAAACTGTACGTGCTACTGAGGTTGTATTGGAAAAGCGTCTCGCGAACTTTCGAGCTGGTATGTTCTGCATCTGACAAGGGAAGTACTATATGAAGCGTATGTCTGAACGGTAGAAATCTAACTACATTCGGGAAAGTTCACGCGTTCCATAGTAAAATACCTTACCTTGCTACCTTGATGATCCATCTTCACTGCGCGTCGCCGCCGTGTGGACCACATCTCAACCAGCTCGACCGATCCCGAGCAAGGGACATCCAGTGATGGTGATTTTCAGGAAGCCCTCGCTCGGTGCAGAACGTCTTGACTCTGCCTGAAAATACAGAGTTCCATCTTGTGGGAAGACGGCCTAGAGGCCGGTGGCAATCACGTGGTAACCAGACTGTTGTACGGAGGCTCCATCGGTCATCCATGCGGCGCAACACGTGTCCTGCCCATCGGTGTTTACAGTTCGGTCGATTGGCGAGTGCACATTGCCGCCGGTAGGCGCCGGCGACCGCCGGGCGCCGGCGGTCGCCGGCGGTTTCGAGCGTCTTTTTTGCAAATACCGTTTCGGCGAAAAGTTGATACTCTTACCGAAATTGTAATTCAATGTTTATTCTCATGATCAGTAACACTAATTGATAAGAGAAGATAAGTTTCAAAAACAAAACTTCAAGTGTCTTTTTTTCAGATTCTTCATTTTCATCAGACTTTGGCCAGCAAAAAATCTTTTCTTATGTTATTGTTTCTGATTTTTCATCACTATATGAATGTAGATTCAAGGTACTGTTACGTGCCTTCATTAGAGGACACTTAACGAAAAAGTCAGTGAGATATTATGCATCGAATAGCGATTCCTACGGGATTTGACTTTTCAGCAAAGACTTATGCTATCATATTCCAAAAAAGAAACGGCATTCGAGTGTTGTTTGTGCTAATATCAGTTTCGGGTTTTCCCAACAATTTTTCAGAGTGGGATGTTCTATCGTCTTGTAAAAAAAAATTACGAATACGAAAAGTTGCGTGGTGATGTGCAATTTTCATCCTCCTAGAAAGTAAGAAATCGATTTTCAACGTAAGCAAACTTTGTATAAATAGAGTCCATTTGGATATTTGCTCATGTTCGAGTCTTTAACCGAGAGCATAATTACGCCCAAGTCGCTGGCACTGTTTGTCACCAAAGGCAACACTGGCCGCAGACACTTTTGCGCCCCGATGTTGAGACGATTTACCCGATTACTAGAACTTGTATGTATCCAGCTAAAATGATTTCTCCTCCTAGCATCAATTCAAGGTGGTAGGCAGCATCAGGTTTCCAAAATTTTAAAGATGATTTTTAAGAAGTTCTAGACCCGACGAGGTCCCATATTCTGTCCCATGTTATGTTGGAAATTCGAAAATAGCATCAGCAGCTGTAACAAAAAATAGAAATCTCTTGGGCCATTCACTCATCTCTGATTTTTTAGATGAGGTTATAATCGAACCAGGGTGGGGCTCTACCCGACGAAAGGCAACCCATGCCGTCGACATTTCTCATCTCCTGTGTTGGTGCAATTTTCTCGATAACTAGAACCCACTCATTCTAACAGTGAGCAATAATATTTTCGGAACACCCAACCTCAGAGTACAAAAAGAAATTTGGAAGTTAAATCGCAATTTTAAAAAATTTAAAAGTTTCGAGTTTTTCAGCAGATTTCCTCGAATTTGCGTCGCGTTTCTTCTCTTTCTAGGAAAGCTGTGAAAACCAGCTAACATTGACTGTGCAGAGGACGTTTCGTAGACAGATATTCCAATTTTTGGAAGAGCTGAAAATTTTTTCGTTTGTTTTATGTTAGTCAAAACATTACTCTCCGGCCAAAAACAATATTCTTGTTACTTCTCCCATCTCCAGTCGGGCTCATATGGGCTATAGAATCGAGAAGTAGTCGCCAGTTTAGTATACACCCATACATCGACACTTTAAACGGGAAAGGGATTAAATACGGTGGGTCAGATATTTGAGCATTTTTGGGCTCAAGAGAAATTGAGAGCGCCCGATGAGGCGCTCTGGCGTGAGCGGGGCAAGTGGGGCGGGCCTGGCCCCACCCCTCGTCGCGGACGAGATTGTCTCTAGACTGGCTCCTTCTCCTTTGTATTTTCCACGTTATTCAGCAGTATTCCACTAAACTCCAAAGTTCTAGACGCTGCTCAACAGGTCTGTTGGCTTTCCATGACTGTCTTGTAGAAGAAACGCTTATCTTGAATGCATTAATTTGCTAACTCATGAAAGTTTGCATGCTTACATGTTAACATGAAACTTTTCTTGGCTTGCAATTTAATGCTATGCATTACCCATCTTTCCGCAGGAGTGATTCGATGAAAAGGTGAGTCTCTTTCTCTAATTTCTTTCTCTCTGCATTCCTTTGAAACATAAGTACCAGTGATTTAGAATCCGTGTATAATTCTATTCGCGCAATGTTAAAATCTTTTAATGTTGTTCAACACATTGAACCTTTTCATTTTCCGTTGCGCGGCCTAACAATTGTTTTTAAATCTCAAAAGTCTATTATCAATATCATAATTTTAATTTGAAAATTTACGAAGAGCTCAAAAATAACTTCTAAGAAATACGGAAACCTTCCCTATTGATTACCTGGATTTCCTACACATTTGGGTCTTCCTGGAAACAAAATATCAATTTGTAATATCTTCGGTTTACATGGTTTTCATGCCATCAAGCGGAGAAAAACAGTTTTTTAAATAATAGTGTTGATACATATCATCCAGATATTTTCTCCATAGCTTGACTCAATTTTATATTTTTCTATTTATCCAGCTACATATCATGCCATATTGAGAAATTTGTGGAGCCTCTCGACAACTTTTCATTCTTCGAGTAGCATAATTAAAACTTTAAAAAATCATACGTATGTCTTATTTTGCTAATATCTCTCCAGTGAATTTTCTAGAACATTCGAGTGTTTTCTAGAACATTCTTCATTAGCATTTTATTCATCAATTTTTAAAAAATCAGGCGGTGTTCAAAAACTCAGGTAAGCGTTAGTTTTGTTAGACCGTAACATTTCTATAGATTTACACATATAATTCGAGTGAAGAAATTTAGTGAGTGTTAATAAAGAATATGAGAACTCGGATCTATTTTCTAAGCTCTCTCTTGATCCAATCAATTCCTAACCTGTCTGAAAAAGCTGTTATAAAAACTGTCTGTGATTTACAAAATCAGATTTTCAAGCAAAAACGTAGAGGAACATTCATATAAAACTGAAAAAAGGAGTTCGTGTAAAATTTTTCGCCCCATATTTCTTCCAAACTTTTCAAAATAGATTTTCACTATGTTTCATTTATAAATGCTTATGAATGCATCTAATTATCAGGAACATGTATTCAAATTTTTTTGAAAACTGTTTTTACCTTATTTCATTTATTTTTTTTATTTGCATTTATTTTCGTATCGAAAAATGATATTCTTAAATTGGCAGAAACCCCAAAAATAAAGGAGAAGAACAACGTTCTGGTTGATTTCACCAATTTTTACCATTATTTCAGTTTTTTTTTAAATAATGAAGCCGCTTTGGTTTTTTCAAAACATGCAGTCTTCATATGGACAGAATTTCTTTCTATCCTAAAGTCGAATCTTTTTTTTTGTAGTCATTCAGCTAGGGCAGACATGCCTATTTTGATCTGTATTCTCAGCCTTTGCATTCAGCCTAATAAAGTTGGCTCATAACGGTCGATATCTCCATCATTTTATGGCTTGTAGCCTCAGCATATCCATTGGGCACAACACATAACAAGTAACCCAGGATCGTAACATGTCCCAATGGCAATTTGCAATGGAAGTGTGGGTAGCAGGGTCAGCCGACCACGGACATCAACGATAATTTAGTAGATTGAATACAAAGGCTGAGAACAAGATTTGGAATTGAAAACATTAACTGTTTTCCTCAGCGAACGACAAAAAAAACAGACAAAGGAGGAAAAGGGGTGTTTTCCCAGAAGGAAAAGAGATTGTTTGGGAGATCAAAGAATAAACAAATCATAAAATTTCACATCATCATCACAAAAATTCAAAAACTTCGTTGCTTTTCTTTTTAAACATTCTCAGAGAAATCCTGTTTTGTAATCCGAATGAGAGAATGTTTTTTTTCGAAAGGTCCTCGTTAAGTTAATTTCCCCGAATCAGTCTCTTGCTTTCTTTCGAGGGAATGTAATCCAGTGAATATATTTCCTGAAATTAGTCATGAAAATGCAAAGAGAAAAAAATCAAACTGAAAAATTATTCAACTTGAAAATCGGTATGGAAAAGCGTTTACGTCCATCCGATCGCTTTTGCAAACTAATAAATATTAATTCTCTGAATCTGTATTCTGCCTTCGTTTTAATGAACTGATATCTATTTATATTTATAATGCTCTGAAAATCGATTTCACTTCGATTTCAAGGTTTCTGTTGAGTTGACAAGAAAAAAAAGAGTCGTGCATACTTTATCCAAGAATGATTGCTTAGATGGAAGTGCTAGTCCTTCCACAGACAGAAGTTCGGAAAATCAAAAATAACATTTCAAATTCAAAAAAAAATGTTTCCTTCTAGGTGACATTAGCTTTCTTTGCTGAAGGATTTTTTTTGGAGGATCAGTTCACGAACTCTTTTAGGAAAAAACAAATTTTGAGCTGAATTTAAAAAAAAAACGAAATTTTTGTATTTATTAAAAAAATCTATTGTTTCGATTGAAAATCCTACTTTATTGTTCAATACATCCCATAACAAGATAGGATTTTTCAACATTACATGTTTCTTCTACCCTGGAAAATTCAAAAAAAAATCAGAAAAAAAGACAGAAACTTTTCAGCAACGAAGTTTTTGAATTTCTGTGATGATGATGTGAAATTTTATGATTTCTTTATTCTTTGATCTCCCAAACAATCTCTTTTCCTTCTGGGAAAACACCCCTTTTCCTCCTTTGTCTGTTTTTTTTGTCGTTCGCTGAGGAAAACAGTTAATTTTTTCAATTCCAAATCTTGTTCTCAGCCTTTGTATTCAATCTACTAAATTATCGTTGATGTCCGTGGTCGGTTGACCCTGCTACCCACACTTCCATTGCAAATTGCCATTGGGACATGTTAACGATCCTGGGTTACTTGTCTTGTTATGTGTTGTGCCCAATGGATATGCTGAGGCTACGAGCCATCCAATGATGGAGATATCGACCGATATGAGCCAACTTTATTAGGCTGAATGCAAAGGCTGAGAATACAGATCAAAATAGGCATGTCTGCCCTAGCTGAATGACTACAAAAAAAAGATTCGACTTTAGGATAGAAAGAAATTCTGTCCATATGAGGACTGCATGTTTTGAAAAAACCAAAGCGGCTTCATTATTAAAAAAAACTGAAATAAGGGTAAAAATTGGTGAAATCAACCAGAACGTTGTTCTTCTCCTTTATTTTTAGGGTTTCTGACAATTTAAGAATATCATTTTTCGATACGAAAATAAATGCAAATAAAAAAAAATAAATGAAATAAGGTAAAAACAGTTTTCAAAAAAATTCGAATACATGTTCCTGATAACTAGATGCATTCATAAGCATTTATAAATGAAACATAGTGAAAATCTATTTTGAAAAGTTTGGAAGAAATATGGGGCGAAAAATTTTACACGAACTCCTTTTTTCAGTTTTATATGAATGTTCCTCTACGTTTTTGCTTGAAAATCTGATTTTGTAAATCACAGACAGTTTTTATAACAGCTTTTTCAGACAGGTTAGGAATTGATTCGATCAAGAGAGAGCTTAGAAAATAGATCCGAGTTCTCATATTCTTTATTAACACTCACTAAATTTCTTCACTCGAATTATATGTGTAAATCTATAGAAATGTTACGGTCTAACAAAACTAACGCTTACCTGAGTTTTTGAACACCGCCTGATTTTTTAAAAATTGATGAATAAAATGCTAATGAAGAATGTTCTAGAAAACACTCGAATGTTCTAGAAAATTCACTGGAGAGGTATTAGCAAAATAAGACAGACGTATGATTTTTTAAAGTTTTAATTATGCTACTCGAAGAATGAAAAGTTGTCGAGAGGCTCCACAATTTTCTCAATATGGCATGATATGTAGCTGGATAAATAGAAAAATATAAATTTGAGTCAAGCTATGGAGAAAATATCTGGATGATATGTATCAACACTATTATTTAAAAAACTATTTTTCTCCGCTTGAGGGCGTGAAAACCATGTAAACCGAAGATATTACAAATTAATATTTTGTTTCCAGGAAGACTCAAATGTGTAGGAAATCCAGGTAATCAATAGGGAAGGTTTCCGTATTTCTTAGAAGTTATTTTTGAGCTCTCCGTAAATTTTCAAATTAAAATTATGATATTGATAATCGACTTTTGAGATTTATGAACAATTGTTAGGCCGCGCAACGGAAAATGAAAAGGTTCAATGTGTTGAACAACATTAAAAGATTTTAACATTGCGCGAATATAATTATACACGGATTCTAAATCACTGGTACTTATGTTTCAAAGGAATGCAGAGAGAAAGAGACTCACCTTTTCATCGAATCACTCCTGCGGAAAGATGGGTAATGCATAGCATTACATTGCAAGTCAAGAAAAGTTTCATGGTAACATGTAAACATGCAAACTTTCATGAGTTAGCAAATCAATGCATTTGGGATAAGCGTTCCTTCTACACGACAGTCATGGAAAGGAAACAGACCTGTTGAGCAGCGTCTAGAACTTTGGAGTTTAGTGGAATACTGCTGAATAACGTGGAAAATACAAAGGAGAAGGAGCCAGTCTAGAGACAATCTCGTCCGCGACGAGGGGTGGGGCCAGGCCCGCCCCACTTGCCCCGCTCACGCCAGAGCGCCTCATCGGGCGCTCTCAATTTCTCTTGAGCCCAAAAATGCTCAAATATCTGACCCACCGTATTTAATCCCTTTCCCGTTTAAAGTGTCGATGTATGGGTGTATACTAAACTGGCGACTACTTCTCGATTCTATAGCCCATATGAGCCCGACTGGAGATGGGAGAAGTAACAAGAATATTGTTTTTGGCCGAAGAGTCATGTTTTGACTAACATAAAACAAACGAAAACCTTTTCAGCTCTTCTAAAATTTGGAATATCTGTCTACGAAACGTCCTCTGCACAGTCAATGTTAGCTGGTTTTCACAGCTTTCCTAGAAAGAGAAGAAATAGGACGCCAATTCGAGGAAATCTGCTGAAAAACTCGAAACTTTTAAATTTTTTAAAATTGCGATATAACTTCCAAATTTCTTTTTGTACTCTGAGGTTGGGTGTTCCGAAAATATTATTGCTCACTGTTAGAATGAGTGGGTTCTAGTTATCGAGAAAATTGCACCAACACAGGAGATGAGAAATGTCGACGGCATGGGTTGCCTTTCGTCGGGTAGAGCCCCACCCTGGTTCGATTATAACCTCATCTAAAAACTCAGAGATGAGTGAATGGCCCAAGAGATTTCTATTTTTTGTTACAGCTGCTGATGCTATTTTCGAATTTCCAACATAACATGGGACAGAAAATGGGACCTCGTCGGGTCTAGAACTTCTTAAAAATCATCTTTACAATTTTGGAAACCCGATGCTGCCTACCACCTTAAATTGATGCTAGGAGGAGAAATCTTTTTAGCTGGATACATACAAGTTCTAGTAATCGGGTAAATCGTCTCAACATCGGGGCGCAAAAGTGTTTGCGGCCAGTGTTGCCTTTGGTGACAAAAAGTGCCAGCGACTTGGGCGTAATTATGCTCTCGGTTAAAGACTCGAACATGAGCAAATATCCAAATGGACTCTATTTATACAAAGTTTGCTTACGTTGAAAATCGATTTCTTACTTTCTAGGAGGATGAAAATTGCACATCACCACGCAACTTTTCGTATTCGTAATTTTTTTTTACAAGACGATAGAACATCCCACTCTGAAAAATTGTTGGGAAAACCCGAAACTGATATTAGCACAAATAACACTCGAATGCCGCTTCTTTCTTGGAATATGATAGCATAAGTCTTTGATGAAAAGTCAAATCCCGTAGGAATCGCTATTCGATGCATAATATCTCACTGACTTTTTCGTTAAAGGCAGTGGTCACGATGAAAAACTTTATCGAGAAAACTACAAAAACCAGCTTAGATCAAAAACAGCTGAAAAACTATGAAGGTAGCGCGGTGAAAAACGGTCTACAAATAGAGTTTCTAGGGCCCAAAGAAGCTAGTTCGTGCACACGTGCACAGCGATGACGAAACAGATCGCAGTCTCATGCCGAGCAGTCAAAAATCATCGACATTCAGAGGACGAAATAAATGCAAATTTAACGAATAAAAACAGTTGAATAATGAAAGCATCACTTCAGTCAATGTTTTTGACTAGATGTGTACATAAATTCGAAGGTTCATTGATTGACATTCAATTTCAAGCTAGCTGATGTTCTTGATATAAGAGGTCATCGATGCCGATGATGTGGAGAGGGCTCGTCCACCATCAAAAGGCAAGAAAGTTCAGGTTTCAAATTCGGCCCAAAACAGTGGTTTTTTCGCGATTTTTTCTTATAGGTCCTACTACTCGGGACCCAGGAAAGGATTTGGAGAGAAAAAGACGACAAGCATATTTGATCGCGACCACTGCCTTTAAGTGTCCTCTAATGAAGGCACGTAACAGTACCTTGAATCTACATTCATATAGTGATGAAAAATCAGAAACAATAACATAAGAAAAGATTTTTTGCTGGCCAAAGTCTGATGAAAATGAAGAATCTGAAAAAAAGACACTTGAAGTTTTGTTTTTGAAACTTATCGTCTCTTATCAATTAGTGTTACTGATCATGAGAATAAACATTAAATTACAATTTCGGTAAGAGTATCAACTTTTCGCCGAAACGGTATTTGCAAAAAAGACGCTCGAAACCGCCGGCGCCCGCCGGCGCCCGTCGCCGGCGGTTTCGAGTGCACTCGCGAACCGACCGAACTGTAGACTGGGCCATGAACAGAAGAGGGTTCATTAACTGCGACTGCTTTTGAAGATCAGCACTGCGTAGGCCACCAGCTCGCTGGGCACGACGATTAGTCTTCAGTAGTCTGCGTTCCAAGGCCCTGTGAGCTGTCCTTATGGCCTGTGTGGTGGCCTTCGTTTCCGCCCATGTCTCGGTTCCATAGCACAACGCAGGTAGCACCGTGGTGTCGAACAAACGTGCTCGTGTCTTCACATCCCGCAATTTGTCTGTCACTTCCACTATCGATCCAAGTGCAGACCAGGCCGCTCGTCGTCTCCGTCCGATCTCCGTGGACAAGTCGTTTTGCATGTTCACCTCTCTTCCGAGATAGACGTAGCTGTTCGTAGTGGGTAGGGGAGTGCCAGAGAGACGAATGGGGCTGTCGTCACACCACTGGTTGCGCATCATTTGGGTTTTCCTCAGATTCATTGTAAGACCGATCGCTTTTCCTGCAGCGTCCAGTTCGTTAAGCATTCCTTCGACTTCTGCGGAAGACGAACCCAGCAGCACAATGCCGTCAGCGAAGCGCAAGTTGGATAGTCTGCACCCGTCTATGAATATATCTTTGCCGTCCCAGTCGATGTGGCGCATCACGTCTTGTAACGCGGTCGTGAACAGCTTCGGCGAGATGGTATCTCCCTGTCTGACACCTTTTCCAATCGACACCTTCAGTTTCCTCTCGAATAGTTGAATAATGGTGTTGCTTCCGTTGTTGCACTCTTCCAATATTCTGATGTACTGGGCGTCAACACCAGCGTGGATGAGAGCGTTAAGAACAGCCGGAACTTCAACCGAATCGAATGCCTTGGTATAGTCCACGAAGATGAGCGCTAGAGGTAGATGGTACTGCCTTGTCCGTTCAATGACTTGCGATAGCGCCTGAATGTGATCAAGACAGCAGAAACCCTTACGGAAGCCTGCCTGTTCTCTGGGCTGGAAGTCGTCCAGAGCCTTCTCTATCCTGTTCAGCAGAATCTTCGTAAAGACCTTGTACGGCACTGAGAGTAGAGCGATTGGCCTGTAGTTGTTGATGTCATCCCGATCACCCTTTTTGAATAGGAGTATCGTTTTTGACGATTTCCACTGCGCGTGAACCAATCCTTGCGCGAGGTATCTGGAGAAGTGTTTCGCAAGAACTTTCCATAAAGGTGAACCACCCGCTCTGAGAGACTCGGTTGTAATGCCATCTGGTCCAGTAGCTGTGTTTTCCTTCATCCCTTTGACAGCAGAAGCAACTTCACTCTCAAGGATTGGAGGCGGGTCATCTGCTATTGCAGGTAGTGGGCTACGCGGCACGAACAGTGTTTAGTTGAAGAGAGTGCTGTAGAAATCCACCACAATTTTTTCCATACCAGCGCGGGACGTGCAAATGCAACCCGAGGAATCCCGAAGTGCTGACACTTGTTCTCTGCGATCTGACAGCTCTCTCCAACAAAACCTGATGCTTTTCCTCTGGTTCACGGTGTCCAACAACTTCCGCGCTTGATATTGCTTCAAATCGCTCGATACCTCAGCTCTGCAAACTTTGCTGATCGTAACACGTTCCAAGTGACTGGTGTTCGGATCGAGATGTACCAGGCGGCGTTTTTCCAGCAACAGTTTAGTCTCCTTGCGCAGCCTCTCAATTGGTTCCACTGCTCCAACCAATGAATTTTTTTCGGCGTCCTTTATCTTGCGACACAGGTCCTCGTAATCGTCTGTGGGATCATCAAAAACATTCCATTGCGTATCGGCTACACTGCGCTGCATCAATTCTGAATCCACGGCTCGGACTTTGCTGCAAAATCTCTGACTAAGATGTTTCCTCGTAAAGTTGTTGTGAAGTCGAAGCTTCGCACGAAGCATTCTGTGATCAGAGCCTGTCACGAATGATGGAACAGTGCCGACGTCTAGGAGGGCCCATCGTCGATTAACGAGAATATGGTCAATCTCATTGGTCGTCGTTCCGTTCGGTGACTTCCAGGTCCATCTTCGACTTTCGGGCTTCTTGTAAAACGAATTACCGTGGAACATACGTGCGCTACACAAAAAGTCTGCCAGGCGAGAACCGTTATCGTTTCTGATGTTGCCTCCATACGATCCGATTCTTCCTTCTCCATCTACTGCTCTTCCGAGGACAGCATTGAAGTCGCCCAGACAAATCTTGTATAAGCCTCTTTCTTTAGCTACTACATCCTCGAGTTGTCCGTAGAACTCATCGAGCTCATCATCCGCAGCAGCTGATGTTGGTGCATATGCGTTGATGATAGAGATTGCTGGGTGTCCTTTGGGCTTGAGTCGTAAAACGGCCAGGCGCGGGGAGTAGATGAAGTGTGAATCCATAGTGTGTGCCATGGTGCTGTTGAGTAAGAAGCCAACACCGCCAACATTCCGTCCCTCCACTTTTTTTCCGAGAATCAACAATCTTCCATCTTTCAATTTCTGCACGGAATCTTTGTTCGTCTTTGTCTCCTGTACTGCTATAACATCGTAAAGTAGTCGATCCACAGCTCTCAGAAAGACGTCCTGATCCGCTTCAGTTGAAAGAGTTTGGGCGTTGAAAGAGCAAAATCGTACACAGTCGTGATGCCTGTGTTTGTCCGGTCCAGTTTGTCCGTTTCCATAAAACGTCCTGCGTACTCCGAGATTTGATCGCCCCTCACCGGCTGCCATACCTTCCGACGTCGTAGACGGCTGGGCGCGGTGTGCGGAGGACTGGGGCAGCTGATTGGATGTCGATGCGTAAAGGCATTCGTCTCCTAGATCTCATCCTTAGCCGGGCAAGGGCGTGGGATGAGCCCCATGAACGCTTCAGCGCTGGCTTGACGCTGACATTCTAGGGGGGAGACAGTCCATAGTAAAATAGTGTAGGTAATCCGCCGCGAGTCGTTGATCTGAAGGAGTTATAAGCTCCGAAATTTTGCCGGTCATCGATCTCCTCGTACTCTATGATTTGCTAAGCGTTGCGCCAGCAGCGTTGAGGGCGCAGACGGAGGTCGGGGCAATGGCGCGCGTGAGACCAGAGTTCGAATCCGCTGCCAAACTTCTTTTTTGCAAATACACGGAACTTTCATATTTTGATCAAGGATTATGGCCCGTAGTAACGCCGGCAAAAAATTCAGTTTAGCCTGACTATGTTCTGAAAAGATTTCAGATGAGCCGAACTTATTTCAGACATACGTGTTGTAGGATAGCTACCTAGGCTAAGTAGAGAAAGTCAGCAAAAAACAAGATAAGCTGAATCACTCAGTCAGATCTGACTGACTAGATTCAGTCAGATCTGACTGACTTGTTGGCTAGAGAGGAAAGAAACAGCGCGCCACGCCAGTAGTGCGCTCGAGACTTTTTTTAAGGAGCAAAGGAGTAACTTAAATAATTCAGCAGAGATATCGGATTATCAATGTATCAATATCAATATCATCTTCCACGAAACAAACAGCATTTCATTTATTGAGAAACGGAGCATTGAACTGGTCGATTCGTGAACGACCACATAGAGAATAATGGCCAGTTCTTCTTATCATAACAGGTATCATCATGACTTTGCAAGGCCGACCGCTTCAATGCAATTGTGGTGCGCGCGAAGCGCGCACCAGATTTGGCTTCAACTCGCCCATGCGCAACTCTCCAATTCCGAAATCGACGTTCAGAGTAACTGTGGAGATGCGGTTTTCTCTCCATTGGAAAGAGCGTAAAAAGTTGGTGAATGTAGTCAACAATGGTTTGGAATGGTTTGATGGCACTCGATAAAAATGGAGAAAACCATGTGATTTTGGTCGAGAAAAATGTTAATCTCCTTTTTTTTCAGACGGCGTTCACGATCTTGTTGCAGTACTTAAAATTGAGCTAGGAAGCTAATTATTTGGCAGGAGGCTAGAAATGGATGCAGCTAGCTCCTGTTCAATTTTGGAGCTGAAAATTCAATTTTAGCGGAACCTCAATATTGAGGGTCAAGACGGGTAAAAACATGTAAACATGTTATTGCAAACCATCCGACGTTCCCTGAACATCGAAAACGAACTAGTGAAAATCAACACATCTAATGATAGGCTTCTGCCCGGGATTGTTTCCTCTTTGAGATGGTTGGTGTACATAAATAGGACTTGAGGAGTGCGCAGGGCGCCGCAGAAAAAGACGATTATAATTTGCCACCGGCACAAAATTCTCACTCAGGAATTATCCTGTTAAAGTTGGGCTCTGGCCTATTGAGGCAAGCTAAAACCTGTTTTACGTGAACTATGTCAAAACGCGCATGAACATAGACATGTTTAGAGAAAGGTATTAACAATGTTGCTGGTATAAAGGGCTCCTCATCTCACCGTGTGCCTCAGTCGGCTCTTCGGAGCCGGACCTGGAAGGTGGCCTGAGTCACTTTCCAGAAGATTCACCGGATACCAGAGGACAATTTTTGTCGCCGAGGGGATATCCCCACGGCTCGGGGGAGGGGGGGGGGGAGGTGGTACCCAAGTATGGGCCCATCTCCCCACGGTTTGCACTGGGGTGGACCCCACTGCGAACAGTGGTGGTGGGGTCACCCCCACCTCCCGTTAGGATCACATCAAGGATGATCCTTGTGGGATCGTTTCTTGGCACCCGAGAAAGGGGAGAAAACCAAGTGATTTTGGTTGAAGAACTGTTAATCTCCTTTTTTTTCAGACGGCAATCACGATCTTGTTGCACCACTTAAAATTTAGCTAGGAAGTATTTTTTTGCAGGAGGCTGGAAATGGATGCAGCTAGCTCCTATTCAATTTTGGAGCTGAAAGCTCAGTTTTAGCGGAACCTCAAAATTGAGGGCCAAGACGGGTAAAATCATGTAAACGTGTTATTGTAAACCATCCGACGCTCACTGAACTTTAAAAATGAACTAATGAAAATCAACACAGCTAATGATAGGCTTCTGCCCAGGATTGTTCCTCCTTGAGACGGTTGGTGTGAATAAGATTTGAGGAGTGCGCAGGGCGCAGCAGAAAGTGCGCGAGCCCCCAGCGGGAATGCGCAGGACGCCGTAAAAAGTCTGTGGAACCTAAGTGGGAATGCGCAGGACGCCGTAGAAAGTGTGCGGGCGCCAGTGGGAGAGTTCAGGACGCTGTAAAAATGTACGGGACCACAGTAGGAGTGTGCGAGACGCCGCAGAAAGTGTGCGGGACCCTAGTGGGGATGCTCAGGACGCCGTAAAAAGTCTGCGGAATATCAGTGGGAATGCGCAGGATGCCGTAGAAAGTGTGCGGGCCCCAGTGGGAGAGCGCAGGACGCTGTAAAAATGTACGGGACCACAGTAGGAGTGTGCAGGACGCCGCAGAAAGTGTATTGGACCGGAATGAGAGTGCGCCGTACGCCGTAGAATGTGTGCGAGACCCAAGTGGAAGTGCGCAGGATGCCGTAGAAAGTGTACGGGCCCCAGTGGGAGTGCGCAGGGCGCTGAAAAAATGTACGGGACCACAGTGGGAGTGTGCAGGACGCCGCAGAAAGTGTGTGGGACCGGAATGAGAGTGCGCCGTACGCCGTAGAAAGTGTGCGAGACTCAAGTGGGAATGCTCAGGACGCCGTAAAAAGTCTGCGGAACATCAGTGGGAATGCGCAGGACGCCGCAGAAAGTGTGTGGGACCGGAATGAGAGTGCGCCATACGCCGTAGAAAGTGTGCGAGACCCAAGTGGAAGTGCGCAGTACGCCGTAGAAAGTGTGCGGGCTCCAGTGGGAGAGTGCAGGACGCTGTAAAAATGTACGGGACTACAGTAGGAGTGTGCAGGACGCCTCAGAAAGAGTATGTGACCGGAATGAGAGAGCGCCGTACGCCGTAGAATGTGTGCGAGACCCAAGTGGAAGTGCGCAGGACGCCGTAGAAAGTGTGCGGGCCCCAGTTGGAGTGCGCAGGGCGCTGAAAAAATGTACGGGACCACAGTGGGAGTGTGCAGGACGCCGCAGAAAGTGTGTGGGACCGGAATGAGAGTGCGTCGTACGCCGTAGAATGTGTGCGAGACTTAAGTGGGAATGCTCAGGACGCCGTAAAAAGTCTGCGGAACATCAGTGGGAATGCGCAGGACGCCGCAGAAAGTGTGTGGGACCGGAATGAGAGTGCGCCGTACGCCGTATAAAGTGTGCGAGACCCAAGTGGAAGTGCGCAGGACGCCGTAGAAAATGTGCGGGCCCCAGTGGGAGGGCGCAGGACGCTGCAAAAATGCACGGGGCCACAGTAGGAGTGTGCAGGACGCCGCAGAAAGTGTATGGGACCGGAATGAGAGTGCGCCGTACGCCGTAGAATGTGTGCGAGACCCAAGAGGAAGTGCGCAGGACGCCGTAGAAAGTGTGCGGGCCTCAGTGGGAGTGCGCAGGGCGCTGAAAAAATGTACGGGACCACAGTGGGAGTGTGCAGGACGCCGCAGAAAGTGTGTGGGACCGGAATGAGAGTGCGCCGTACGCCGTAGAAAGTGTGCGAGACCCAAGTGGAAGTGCGCAGGACGCCGTAGAAAATGTGCGGGCCCCAGTGTCAGGGCGCAGGACGCTGTAAAAATGTACGGGGCCACAGTAGGAGTGTGCGAGACGCCGCAGAAAGTGTGCGGGTCCCTAGTGGGAATGCTCAGGACGCCGTAAAAAGTCTGCGGAACATCAGTGGGAATGCGCAGGACGCCGTAGAAAGTGTGCGGGCTCCAATGGGAGAGCGCAGGACGCTGTAAAAATGTACGGGACTACAGTAGGAGTGTGCAGGACGCCGCAGAAAGTGTATGGGACCGGAATGAGAGTGCGTCGTACGCCGTAGAATGTGTGCGAGACCCAAGTGGGAATGCTCAGGACGCCGTAAAAAGTCTGCGGAACATCAGTGGGAATGCGCAGGACGCCGCAGAAAGTGTGTGGGACCGGAATGAGAGTGCGCCGGACGCCGTAGAATGTGTGCGAGATCCAAATGGAAGTGCGCAGGACGCCGCAGAAAGTGTATGGGACCGGAATGAGAGTGCGTCGTACGCCGTAGAATGTGTGCGAGACCCAAGTGGAAGTGCGCAGGATGCCGTAGAAAGTGTGCGGGCCCCAGTGGGAGTGCGCAGGGCGCTGAAAAGAAATGTACGGGACCACAGTGGGAGTGTGCAGGACGCCGCAGAAAGTGTGTGGGACGGGAATGAGAGTGCGCCGGATGCCGTAGAATGTTTGCGAGACCCAAATGGAAGTGCGCAGGACGCCGCAGAAAGTGTGTGAGACCGGAATGAGAGTGCGTCGAACGCCGCAGAAAGTGTGCGGCCCAAAAGTGGGAGTGCAGAGGACGCCAAAGAAGGTGTGCGGGACCCCAGTGGGAAAGCGCATGACGCCGCAAAAAGTGTACGGGACCCCACTGGAAGTGCGCACGATGCCGTAAAACGTGTACGGGACCTGAGTAGGAAAAAAGGGGTCATTTTTTATGTCTGCGGGTCACAATTTTTAGGAGTTATAGTCGTCCGACCACACCGATCGGTAATGATTTAATTATTCACCGTAGGCAAAAGCTTTCATAAAAGGTTTTGCCTCTCCAGACTGGGAATCGCTGAGCAAAAATCAGGTCATAAAGGGAGCCTTTGGGAAAAATATATGAAATTTCCAAAAGTTTAGCTTCCTGGCAAAAGTAATGATTTGGCAGTGTTATAACTACAAGAAATATAGAATTTAACAAAATAAAATTTAAAAAAAACAATTCGAAATATGTTTGAAAATGATTTGGCTTAAAATAACCAGAAGTAATGAAAAACTGGGAAATGTAGTGAAATGACCAAAACCGGATTTGGCGGTCATTCATAGGCCAACTTTTGATAAGTATGTAGTGACTGACGAGCGATTACATTCTACAAGATAATCCGTTAAACTTATCAAAGCGAAATCAAGCGCGCATCGGATTTGAGCGTTACGTTCACATAGCTTGACCTATGCTGATTTCCGTATTACAGCTTCAATGAAATTTTTTACGGTTTCCGTTGCGCGCTTGATTTAGCTTTGATAAATTTAACGGATCATCTTGTAAAATGTAATCCCTCGTCAGTCACTACTTATCAGAAATTGGCCTATGAATGACCGCCGAATCCGGTGTTGGTCATTTCACTACATTTCCCAGTTTTTCATTACTTCTGGTTATTTTGTGCCAAATCATTTTCAAACATATTTCGAGGTGTTTTTTTTATTTTATTAAGTTAAATTTTATATTTCTTGTAGTTATAACATTGCCAAATCATTACTTTTGCCAGGAAGCTAAACTTTTGGAAATCTATCGCTCGATACGATTTCGGACTCATCTGAGCCCACTCAGAAAAATGGAGGTATGTTAAACATACCACTGGTGTTGGAATGAGATGCAGGCATATTGATTGCCGTTTGCTATCAACTGCGATCAAGTTCGATGATAACTCTCGGAGGTCAATATGCCTGCAACTCATTCCAACACCAGGGGTCGTATTCACCATCAACCCGCCGGGGAGTCGAAGGGTAGACGATGTGAAATTTCAGTACAAAATGCGCGCTCCGCGGCCACCTCTCGCCTCCCTTGGCTTCCCTCGCGACCGCCGGAATTTTTCGAATCGCATAGCTGAAGAATGGCCGCTTCACGATGGAATCTTTATCTTTTCGCAGTGATATCGATACGTAACACAGCTTCCATTTAAATCTTACATGGTGTACGATGGGTTGATCTGCTCCTCTGCCGCGCGCTTATCATCCCCTCCGCTTCCCTTCGACTTCCCTCGGCCGGTTGTTGGCGATTACGACCCCAGGGGTATGTTACTTGATAGCATCAAGTAACATACCTCCATTTTTCTGAGCAGTCTGAATCATTTCGGGCTCGTCTTATCACCCACTCAGATGATCCTGACTGAGTGGTGGGTTTACTACAGGCCTATATCCCAAATGACATTTTATCCTTTCGCTGCGCGATGTATCCATATCGACAGTGAAATAGACTCGGGTGCAAGGGATTCAAGAATTTGCCTCCCATCAAGGATTTTCCATCGTTTTGTAGAACTTACATGATTTTGAACCATTACATCACATATTTTGAAAGAGTTACTAGTACCAAAATGTAACAGTACTCGTTAAGTACTACGTAGTTGCAAGTACTAACAAGTACTAGTTTAGGGAACTCTTGAAAAGACCGCGTAAGTAAAAATATTTATCTTCTATCGATCGTAGCACGCTGCTAACCGAAGTGAGCATTTTTCGAAACTGTTGCTCGCCATAGATGTCGACTGGGGAAACTTAGACACGGCGACGTGGAAGCAATTATCAGTTACAATTCGTGGCCATGGGAAACAAGTTCGGCCACGGAAAGGCTATTTGCCCTCCCTCGGTATCGCGGGAACATTCTTGGAACGCACCCCTGATCCGCGTGTTGTTATCCATCTTATCACATTCCAGTGTGGTCCCGGTGTTGATGCCGTCCCATCGAGGGATGAGAAGAAGTAAGCGGACAGGATCATAACTATGCTCAAAACTTTCGAAGCAAAGGAACTGGAGTGTCAGATGCAGAAGAAATGGACTTCGACGAACATGAAGAAGAAAACGAGTGGAACCCCGAGCAAGAAGAGGACTGCATGACTCCGGGATCGAATGCATCACGGACAATCACCTTCTCGGAAGGAAATGAAGTGTCAGATTTGTGTTCTCCTTCTCGACTCGTGAAGTAATTTCTCCAATCAAAGCGCTATACAGGCTCTTGTGCCGGCGTATTAAACTTGCAGGTTGTGACGATACCGCCTGGCGCTACAAGCCTGGTAGAGCCGTTTCAGATTTTTTAGCAACGTGAAAGCGCTGCTCAAGCGATTTCACTTGCACGTGATCGTCCACAAACTTCCTTTCGACATCGAGAAACGAGACAATATTCTGAAGGTAATACCCGGATTTCGGTTCTAACTACTGTGCTCCTCAAAATTTCGAATTTTCGAATTTTTTAGGTGGTTTCCCTGGCAGACCGTCCCCTGTGTCTTTCATCACTCGAAAAGCTTGTAGAGTGCGCGTGGCTCAAGGCCGGCTACGTTCTGGTCCGCCCTCGTCCTTTCGAAACTCCAACTGATCTTGTATTCTCAGAAACGCTAAGCCCCTGTGAGAGATAGATTGCCAGAAGCCTATCGCGTTCGCTCACCGCCCCTACTGTCGAGTTTGCTTATGTTTCATGCATTAAGTGCCCACTTACCAATGGTGCTAGAAATTGTTACGTATTTTGCGTCCCAATTAACTTTGCCTCCCATAGAATGATAAATTGTTCAAAATATGTGAAGTAATAGTTACGCCGCGGCCAAAACCCGTCTGCTTCCGACGCACGTGCGGTCGCGCAGCGCGTGGTACGCAGTCGACGGTGAGACATTGGCCGTTTTATGGCCTGTACGAGTCATGTATGTTCTCCAAAATCCTTGATGGGAAGCAAATTCTTGAATCTCTTGCACCCGAGTCTACTTCATTGTCGATATTGCTATAGCGCATGGCGCAAGGATAAAATGACATTCGGGATATAATTCTTGATCAAAATACGGAAGTTCTGTGAATTTGCAAAAAAAGCAGTTCCTCAGCGGATTCGAACCGTGGTCTCACGCCCACCAATGCCCCTACCTCCCTCTGCGCCGTCGATGCTTCCGGATCGATTGCTTGACAATTCATAGACTAGGAGGAGATCGATGGCCGGCAAATTTTCGGAGCTTATAACTCCTTCAGATCAATGACTCGCGGCGGTTCACCTACACTGTTTTAGTGTGTAAGGCGTGAACTTTTCCGTATGACATTACATTTCTACCGTTCAGACATACGCTTCTTATACTTCCCTTGTGAGTCTCCTGGAGCAAAAAGATAGCAAACCTATGAGCAAAAGCCTTGGGCGCGATGACTGCATATCCCCACATGCGAGGAAATCGATACATCTCTACCGGAACTTTTTCGTGTATCACACAGAATCGTCCCTGAACTTTGAAAAATCAGTGATATGTATTTTGGGGGGAGGGATTGATTCCTCCGTCGCGTTTGTACGTCTGCGATGTAGCTGTGAATATGAGTTTTTTACACTTAAAAGGGTGAGTAAGCAAAATTGTCGTAAAACATAAAAGTTTCTATTTGTTTTCGAAGTAAAACCCACTTGTACAATGCTGACGGCAACGTAATCCCTGAGCGACTCGTACTTATTTATCGATTCGTCATCGAGGCTCTCAAACGATTTCAGGTGATAGATGGATTTCATCAGCTGCAAAAGAAGGTTCAGTCGAGCAATGGTTAAGTGTCAAGTGACTTCTTCAGCACTTCGGCGGACGTCTTGAGTAACAACTTTTTTTAAAGCATTCAGGTGGCGAAAAACCTATCGTCATTGGTAAGAACACTCCTCCTCTCTTGCACCGGCCTTCGCGAATAACACCTAGCCCTCCTCAGAAAGATTTGATACACCCCAATATAGTATGCAACTGGATTGGGAAGACATGTAACCCCTCATTCCATGAATTATCAATTTTGAACCATGGCGGTGGACGCATTTGACGTAGCGGACAGGTCACGTGCGCTAATCCTCTACCGAAACGAACTAATTGGAATGCGCATGAGAAAGAGATTGTGTGGTCTGACAACGACATCGACAAGCATGCATCATGAGTCTTGCAGGGCGAGAGTTGGAATAGTTGTATGTAGAGGAATTCAGGGTTCGATTTTATTTGAGTCAACGTGAATCAATAGTAGCTAAAGGCATCGTACATGCAGAAAACCATATCCGATTTTTTAGCATTTCTGTGTGGGTTATCCGTCTAGTAAACAGAAATAACTAAAGAGCTCTTTGGAGACCGTAGCACTCTGAGAGTTTTGGACCAGAAATAGCCGTGAAATGCCTGGTTGCCGCGTAATAGCCGCGAAATAGCCGCCAAATAATGCTCGTCGCAAAATTACCGCGGAATAGCCGAGAAATAGCCGCTAAATAATTCTCGCCACGAAATAGCCGAGAAAAAATGCTCTCCAGGTAGCATTCCAGGTGGGCGCACTCCAGAGGCATGATTCAGATGTCAAGACCTCCGTCGGTTCAATTACCCAGGTTTGAGGTACTTGGAACTCGTTCAGCCTCTGGAGGCCCCGCCAGAGCGCTGGCGACCCCGGATGGTGGCTCGGCGAGCCGGCTTCGGTTTCATCTTGGTTACTTTTAGTTACTTTTTGCTATTTCTCGGTTATATATTGGCTATTTCTGAGCTACTTCTAGTCCGTTTCGTGAAAAGCCGAGAAATAGCCCACCAGGAGCCGCTGCGGAGCCTGGTGGGCTTTTTCGGTACTCTTTTGGATGAGACGACCCACTCTGGTGAACGACCCACTCTGGTAAAGGTGCAGCTACAGAATTTTTTGTCATGTTTTTGCTTCTAAACATGTCGAAGCATAGAGCAACGTGTAAAATTTATGCAAATAACATATATTAAAGGCAGTGTTCACGATAATCTTCAATTTTCAGATTATTCGCTATGTTGATTAAGTGGCCCACGGGTAGCACTAAAATGACGTAGAAATTGAAAAAAACGCACCGAAGCAGACGAAATCCCTAAGTATCACCCCGCCTCTTAAGTATCACAGGAAGTGTTTGTTGTAACAATGAAATCTTTTGTAGACCAGTCCTTTGCAATTCTCTACTCTCTATTGCTCCGTTCTTTCCATAGGCCCCTAACTAATACTACTTTGCGTAAAATATTCTTCCATCTTCGATTGACCCCATTTTCCACCGGTGACAACCACCATGGACATGTTCATCCAACCGGACAACTAGTCCATGTTATAGAATAATGTCACTGAAATACGGCAATTTAATGCGTTTCACGCCGTTTCTTCGTAATTTTGGTAACACTTGAAGGCCAACGCATTGTTTTATGTGAAGAACTCGGGGACGAAAATCATCGTGAACAGTGCCTTTAAACACCACAAAAACCCAATTCTTTTAAGTGGGTCGCCCAACTCGAAAGAGTACCGTTATTTCACGGTTATATCTCGGGCAAAACTCTGAGGGATTTGAAGAAAACGATGGTTGAAAGTAGTCGGCAGAGGTGTTGGAATTCGCGCCATAACGGTTTTCTGAGCACTTGCGGTGTATCGCAAGGATTTCTTTCATTATGTGCTGGGTATCTTCACAATAGTGCGTTGTAGATCTGACAAACCCTTTTTCCGTTTCCAGGCAAGCTCAAGCAAGTGACCAAGCACGAAAAACGGTAAACTGTTTCCAGCCTCTAGATACAACCTCTCTTCAATGAATATGCACCAAGGGCCGGACCCATCAACCATTTATTGGGTTTGAGGTGACCCTCGGTAAGTCTAAGCGAACGCCTATCCTACCCAGTGCCTTGAAACTTGATTCAAAAAGCACCCCGTCCAAGAGCAGCCTTGCGACACGTCTTAAGGCGCGCTTAATATAAATGGCGCAGGGCATTCAGTGGACTGGTTGTTTAGGAAGCGTCCATAAGGGGTCTGCAGACTTGAAGTCGCGTCGCTGCTACGAACAACGACAGGAGATACAATATCGATAACATCCAGCGACGGGGGCGAACGACGCTGAGTGGAGGGCGACGAGGGGGTAGCGCAGAGTGTTCAACATCGCGACGGCACTGCGTCACTGCCAGTGAGCAGCAACCGACGCCGCCATGATAATGTTCGAAAACATTTCTGTCGCCTATCAGAGTTGAAAAGGTCTGCAAAATTGCACCGACCGGCGACTGGTCGCAGAGCTTCACCCTTGACGCGGCGAATAAAAGTGTTTCCGTACATTATCGTCGCCGCGTCGGTTGCCGCTCGCTGGCAGTTACGCAGGGCCGTAGCGGCCTTAAAACACTCTGCGATGCCCCCTCGCCGCTCTTCGCTACGCGTCCGCCCTCGTCGTCGAATGTAATGAATATTGCATCACCCAGTTCTGTTTGGGGCTGCGAGCAACGCCGCCACTTCAATTCTGCAGACCCCTTGACGCTCGCCGGTTGGTGCAACATTGTAGACCCCTAAAGCTTGCGGCAAGCGGCGGTTGTCGATAGCTATGGTCAAATTGATTGAGTTTTTGATTGAAACCAGGAGAGACGAGTGACGCCGGTAGCGATAAGGCGCTATTCATACTACTCAACGCCAGCGCAGCACGCGCGTGCCGCGCTGGCGTTGAGTAGTATGAATAGCGCCTAAGGGCTCTAGAGAGTGTTGAGAATGGGGGACACCAAGCAGCGGGCGATGGTGGAGACGTGTTTCGCGCGAGCGGCGACGGGGTGACTTCGCAGGGTGCTTCTGCAGCCGCGACAGCAGCGACTCCCGGCACGACGCCGTTAGCGAGCGGGCTTGGAACGTGGACATGAATCAATTCAAGCTTCGTTCTTGACTCCATCGTGAAATCCATCTTCTGGAGACGTACTTTTTTCGAAAAGTTAGCTAAAATTGAGAGAAAATTCATGGAAAATATTTGAGAGCGTACAATTTTCTAGTCTTATCCCGGTTTCGGTTCTTTGATTTCCAGCTTCATCTTTTTCTTTTTTTACGCTGGAATGTAGAAGTGATGTATGCAACTACCCGTAAACACTACTATTTTTGTTGCCTCGAAATCTCTGTGTGAAGACCAAATCACTTCAGTAGACGTGAATGATAGTTTCACTTTACTGATTATTGCTATTTTTCGGAGTTTGTTCATAAGAAGTTTTTTAAAGGCACAAGGCATAGCAAAACAAAAGCTACTGGAAAAAATCGTGTCGTCGGATTAGTTAGTGCGTACGCAATGGTAGAATAGCGGCGCCGACGTCAAACTCGCTGCAACTCTGCGAGGTCTTGGTGTCCAACGCAGTGTCATGCTCCGACCCCACCCCAAACCCCTCGCTCGGCGACGTGCCGCCGATCGCTGCAACTCTGCAGAGCCCTATAATCGCTGAGAGCGACACGCAAGCAGCGACGATAGCTGGAAACGTGAAACTCATGTTTTGCCATGCTCTCCTGACCAGTCACGTGGAGCAAGTGAGCCCAAATACAGTCAGTGACAGGTTAGCACATTAGCAATTTGAAAACGGCGAGCAGCGACATCGATAGCCGTCGCTACCGGCATTAAATCATAATTCATCATACAATGGGCTAGGGAAAGCGTATCATGTGTCGCTCGTTGCCAGCTAAGGACGATCCATCAACGGCTTTCAGGCTCAGCTTTCGACGAGCCACGAGCCGTATATCGTTCAAACGCTAGCACAAAAACGCTGGCTCTCAACGCCCACTCGCTGCCGCATGCAGTGTGTCCTAGGACGGTAAGAGGTGAACGATATGTAGCATTCATGATATTTTCTTGAGAGCGCAGCTGCACCTTCGATGCCGCCAACATCAGCTACAGACCGCGTTCATGCCAGCTGCATCGGTAGCTCTGACAATGAGAGGAGACCTACGATAAATGGTTTCACAATGCAAACCCTCAGCACCACCTTATGCTCGCAGCTAGCTAGAGACCCTGCTTTACCAGCCTCCTTGGCCTCGTGGCGCTAAACCCCTTGAGGAACCCAGCGGTGCGAGGCGAGGGTTGGTAACTTGACATATCGCCAAAATTGCGCTAGGTTGGCAGGTGAAGGACGCTAACCTAGAGTTGGCATATTGATGAAACCGGCCCAGCGACCAGTTCTGTCTACCGAATGGAAGAGGCTGCGGCGTTAGATCGTCGTTGGCTATTGGAGCCCCTTCAGCCCCTTTCATAGCTTCCCCAAAGACGCCGTCCGGCATTTTATAAGATAGGGCTGCGACTGCGACGTCGGTGCGGCCCACGTTGCGACGTCTGCCGACCGACGTCGCAGTGCGGTGAAATTATTGATACGACGCCGGTGCATGTTATAACGGATTAGAACGTGTTGTTTCCGCCTTACATTTTCTACTGAAGCGCCGGAATTGGCGGTTGTTCACCGCAAGTCCTCGCGCACTGCGGCGCGATGCTGTGCCGCAGATAGCTTCAAAAAGCGCTTAAATCGCGCAGTCCGGTGGCTCGATGCCTCTATCGCACCGTTGTGCATTACACGGCGGCGCGATGGTCGCATCGCCCTGCACACGATCGCGTCGCACTCCGAAAGGAGCCTTAGGCTGGTGATGTCGCTATCTCCACGTGGTCAGCCACAAGTTGTGGCGCCTTATCGATTCGCTAGACTAGAAATGGCGAAAGGTCTCTACGTACACAAAAGGGATGTGTACCAAGTCGGCACTCGCCCGTGTCAGCACCAGCGGCTGATCTTGTCAGCTGATTCTGGCTATAAATCCAGTTTTTGGGTAAGGGGAATCACAAGGCATCATAAGGTACAGTCGGCACGGAACACACTCATTCTTTGCAAAACAAAGCAGCAGCGCAGTCCATGCCTATAAGTTTCATGTAAAACTATGCAACTCAGCTACCTACTGAAGACTTGTGATAGTTTTGCAAAGGGCATAAAAAATTTGAAACCTCATAAAAATTCAAAGCCTCAGTTGCTGAAATATTGCACAAAAATGTTGATCGTTTGCGGTGTATAAGGAGAAAACCTTATTTCGTGACATACGCGTACAGAGGCTGCCCCAACGAAAACTACAACACCATTCGTAGGATTTGGTCGGATAGCGCGCTAGGACGGGTTTTCGCGCCGTTAGAGTCGTCTTC